>CM076580.1:1210866035-1211612906 GCA_034641835.2 Pinus albicaulis | reverse complement strand
GGATGGGATTCATACAACAATTTCATTGTAACCACCCTCATCCCACATTTACCCTAGTTAACCTGTCCGCTGGGAAGAACATGTCACGAGGGGATACTATGATGTGATTCAACTTCCTAGGTCACCTTAAGGAAGTGGAACCGACATAAAACCACTAATTTGACCTTCCACACATACAACAAAACCTTCAGGAGCCAACCAACCCTTCCAGGTGGAAACTCCCTGAGACAACTCACCATTTCACTGACCTAGACCCTCAGTCGCTCCCATGACAAGACCTGCAAGCGACTGAGGCCTTCTAGTCGCTCCCACAAAAAGGCATGCCAATGAGTTTCAAATTTTCCATCTAGCTATGTGCCAACCACCCCAGATACTGTGCCACTTTTTTAGGGCCAAGACTCAGTCCATTGGCCAAAACTTCATGAGAACTTCAGGAATGATAAATAACATGGGGAAAAAGATACTAATTCAAAATTTTATACAAACACTCGATATTATCCCTACTAGCCATGACAGGCATTTCGTCAAACATGTCACAAATATGCAATCTATAGGTCATAAAAACAAATCTGAGCATAGGGGTCTCATACTTATTTGAGAATTGATAAGAAGCATTGATGCATTATCACAATAGTTTCATTATCATATATTAGTTCATATATACTTTTCATTCATTTTCTAATGAAAAAATGATGAGAGCCATACACCAAGTCTATCATGAAATATAATCATAACCAACATATAAACAATAGAAATAACAAGGATATAACAACCATAATCACTACATGAGAAGGTATATTTACCCTTCAAGTACAAGAGGGAAAGAGATATTATTAACATGTGTAAAATGCAACCAGGTTTGGAACTTCCACATACCACTAGACCATAGACTAGCATGAACAAAATATTTCTTTCAGCCAGTCACCCCCATGCCATATCCCAAGTATGAATGCGGGATCTCAGTAATAAACCAAACAATACCAAACTAGGGATTCCAGAGGCCAAAACACCTCAACCGTCAACTAGTGATTCCACCTCACGGTCGGACATCAATAACCATCACCAGATTGGTCTCTACGCAAGCTGTCTGGGGCTTGAGAGAATTTTTTCCAACCATGGCTTCGAGGGCTAGTAACTCAACCCATAACTTTCATTTAGATTCTAAAGCGTTTGTCCAACAAGGGCTTCCAGGACTAGTAACTCAACCCACCAAGGGATTCCAAAGAGTTTTTCAAACCAAGGATTCCAGGACTAGTAACTCAACCCAATTTATTACATGGCTTCAAGAGTGTTTGTCCAACCAAGGCTTCCAAGAACTAGTAGCTCAACCGACAACCTAAGGAACATGAGAACCAACCAGAAAACAAAATGAAAGGAATCCACAACACTATGGATATCAAGGAAATGGAAATGGCTAGGAAAAACCACTATCTACCCAGTAATCCTCAATTCCAATGAAAAATCATAACCACTAAATCACATGCATATGTCATGCATGCCAAAACTACCAAGAAAGTTATACATGCAACTCGGTACCTGCAAGAAAAACCCATTGTAGCTGATGATCCTGATGTCATATTGTGCTTTCCTACTCTTCCTTTTCTTTCTTGATCCAAATCCCAAGTATGCCACGCTCCTCCAAGAGTGCTCCAAGAAAAATATAAGTGTCCAAGAGTATGAGAGAGAGTGAATAGAAGAGAGCTCCAAAACTAAACTGATCAAAAGCTAAACCAACAAAAGACATGAAATGATCCTCAAAAGTATTTTTATTAATGAGGCCTTTATTTTCTTCATTTTTTTATTATTTTCCTTTATTTTACTTCTCACATGCAACATGTACCTTTCACCTTCCATTTCTCCTATTTTCCATTATTTTCATAAATAAAATGCCAATAAATGCCTCATGCCTTTCTAAACCTTTGTCATTGCCTTTGCCAATTTCCATAGCCATTAATTAATCACAAGTGATCCCTGTCACCATGTTTTTTTCCCAACATTCAGCTTGGAATATGTTGTTAGCCTCTCTCACAAAACAAATAATAAATCCAAACATTAATTAATTAATTAAATATTCCAAGTTAGGAATTTGTGCCTAACTCTTGGGTTGTTCCTCAAAGATTGGAGTTAGTCTAGTAACTCCTATCTTGGTGGGTGTTTGGTGAGAAATTATCTCAACCAAAGGAGTCTAAGATAGCACGCACTATCTTAAGACATTGTCTCTAATCTATTTAAATTGTAACACTAAATTCTTTTAATAAGTGAGAATGATGAGAATACCATGAGGTTGAAGCCTCTTTTCCGCCATTACTTTGTGTGTGGATTTGTATGTGTGTTTTCTGTAATCTGTTTGAGTTAATTTCATTTTCTACATGTGGTATCAGAGCAATGATCCATGTCTGGCGAGGTTGAGTTGGTTGCAGAATTGCCGAAGTCGAATTGAATTGTTGAATCGAACAATGATGCGCTGATTTTTGCCGTTGAATTGATCAGCACAAATTAAAGGGTGGGAGCCCTCTGATTGGAATTGGCCAAAGCATGCTGGTATCTTTTGTGAGATATAATTATATACTATGCAGAAAGCCCATCTTTTGCGAGCTGCTTAGACATGAACATCCTATAACGATATGGAGCCGAGCTGCTCAATCTGTCCTTTCATTTTTCCAGAAAACGTTGCAGAGATTGCCGCCGAGCCATAGGGATATGCTCGGGTTGATCTGTCCACGATCAAGTTGACCTGTCATGAAAGAGAGGCGCAGGAAGAAGTGTTGATTTGTGAATGAAGCTTGTTGTCAATATGTGCGTGGAGACCTTGTTGCGGTAAGAAAGTTTGATTATGGTGTGGATCCAGCAAATTGTCGAGATCTAAGACCTATTGGCGTGTGACTCTAGTGCGTCTCTCGAGAGATGTGATCCATCGGAAATTGTGATGAAATGTAAGTCTCTGCAGTTTCATATTTTACAGTTGAGATGGAACTCGATTTTATATTGGATTCGCATTGCTTGAATACTACTCCAAATAAATTTCAGAATGAACGTTTGAAACTGGATGTTTCCATTTCAATTTGAATGAGACCTATTCAACCTATGAGCACGAAGTTTATGTTGTCATTTCAAGTGGTGAATGCATTAATCGAGTGCCAAAAATCGAACAGAATTGAGAGTTTGCTTTTGAAACAACATGAGGAGTCTACGTGTTGGAAAGCAGCAGAATTGTGAGCGATCTGTAAATCGACTGTGTGAGGTCGTGCTGCCAAGATAGCGGTTGAATTTTCTGCAAACCATCTAATGAAACCTGCCTGTAGGTCGCTATCTAGTCTTGAATATATAACTCCCCTTCATCCAACAAGAGGTATGAAAACTGTTTACATGACTTTGGAACAGAATCTTTCCACATGACTTCCCAACAGTAAACGACAGAAATAATAATCTGAAATTAGACAGACTCGCCGTAGTTCAAATGCATCAGAATAGGTATCCGACCTTATGAATCCCGAAAAGAGTCGAGTTCCAATCTGCTTCTTGAAATCGCATTGTTTGAACATTCTGCATTCAATCCCACGATAGCAAACAACTCGAAGCCATGGGTGAAGTGTTGTGAAGTTCTGTGGCATTTGGAGCCACGTCCATTGGTGAACTATGAAGGAATTGCAGAATCAGACCATCGCTCATGCCATACATCGAACTTGCATACGGATGTAACGATGTCAACTTGCATGCGGATATTCACAGAACCTGGTTGTGAAATCTGTGTTGGATTATCATCAGAATTTCCTCCCACATGTAAGATGAAATGAAAACAGTTATGCAATCAAGAAGGGTGTGGTTGAGCCTGTAGTGAAGGCAGCGTTCAACACACAAAGGATCAATGTCACTGGTGAGCGTCATGAACAGTTTCAAGTGTGTTTTTAATCTTCGATTCACTCTTTTCAAGTGAACATACACTTCATTTTTTAATTTTCTAAAAAGGCTCATTAAAATTCTTTGAAATGAGAATTTAAAAGAATTTTTATAAGTTTTATAAAAAGAGTGAGAAGGTGCATTTTTTAGCGCAGAGATATGTGAGATTATTTTTTTTAAGTGTGAAGTGATAAAGTAAATGTGGAAGGTTTTGAAGTGATTTTGTGAAGTATAAATTTGAAAATTGTAAACAAAAAGTGTTTTTGAAGACATAAGGAGTATTTGGAGAGATAAGTGTACTTCTTTTAAGTGGAGTAATAAGTTGTAACTTGGGAAAATAAGGTGAAATTTTTTTTTTTGTAATTTTGGACCAATAAGTGATTTTGTGGAGTGATAAGGATTCACCTTTTTTTTGTAACTTTGGAGTGATCAAAAGAAAGCTCATTGTTGTCGCAAGCTGAGTCAGTTTTTTGAATGCATTTGCTTCCAAAATTTGCAAGCGTCAGATTCTCATTGTTTGAGAAAGCTTTAGTGGCAATGTTGTAAAATATGAAAGGTTGATGATCTCAATACTCAATAAAGACATATTATTTGTGGTGTTCAAGTGTCTTAGATCCACCCGAAATTGAATAAGGGGATCATAGGTACACCATGTGTGTTTGTGATGATGATTATTTTTATTGCTTCATGCTGTTGCTTATGATCTGTGTCTAGTTTTGACACATAAATGATCTCATTTAACACATACATAAAGTTGAATACAAGCAAGAACAACACATTTTTATTGCTTCATGCTGTTGCTTATGATCTGTGTCTAGTTTTGACACATAAATGATCTCATTAAACACATACATAAAGTTCAATACAAGCAAGCACAACACATGTAACGAAGAAGCTGCAAGGAAGGATAATTAAACTCAACACATGCATCTGCGCACCTACAAAAAATAATCAAATTTTTCAACATTGGCATTCTACTTCACTCAATACAATCAAATTCATGAATCTGGAAACTCCAACATTTCAAATCAAAGTCTACATCAACGTTCTTGGAAATACATTTAAGAACTTGTAATCAAATTCATTGATTTAAGTGAATCATTAAAAATTCAATAATGAATTTTTAAGAGGACAAGGGAATTCATTGTTTTAAGTGAATAATTAAAATCATTGTAAACTTTCTTGGGTGCATTTTCGATAGTGTTCGACACCCTTCCTTTAAGAAAAATCAAGTGAATGCACGAGTTTTTAACTCTAAATCAAACAAGCAACAAGTTCACATCTTCTGCAAGCGAGCGTGAGTATTCATTCAAGCAATTTGCATCAAGTCAGTACAAAGATCAAACCATCAAGCGAGCCAACGTGAATTTCATTGTAGCAACCATCAAAGCAACCAAACAAGTTAAAACAATCAAGCAAGTTGAGATCGACATCAAGCGAGCGTGGCTATTCGTTCAAGTGAGCATGAAGTCATCAAGTAAGTCAAGTGAGCGTTCAAGCAAATGCGATCGTCATCAAGCGAGCGTGAATTCCAGAGTTTAAGCAAGAAAATTCTACAATTCTAGCAAGTGTTCCAAGCAGGTGCAATAAGCAACAAATCAAGCGAGCGTGCCATTCAAGCCACATAGCAAGCGAGCTTGTCATTCAAGTACCGAAATCAAGTGAGAGTTTACGTTTGTAAACTCCTGCAATTTGTATTGTAATATCTTTTCATGATCAATAAAGTTATGTGTCTGAGGAAACTTCTGAATCTACATGTGGTATCGAAGCCATGGGCAAGAGTTTGTAATGAATTGGATGTGGTTTTCAACTTTGCTAAATGAATTGTGTAAAATATGACCATGTGTCCCATGACCATGGTCTTATTTTACCTTTATTAACTTTATTACATGAATTTTTAACCAGGTTTGTTACAAAACCCTCTCCCTTGGGGGAACACTATCCTCAGTGTTCAATGATAGCTACAACCAACAATCTTGCTGAAAGCAAAACATACTTTTCATGGAGCTTTATAATTTAGCTCGTTGCAATATTTATAATGATTAGTCTGCTGAGAATCAAACCAACATGAAAACATATCAACATGACAACCATAACGACATGACATCCATACCACTTATTGGAGCTATATAAAACAACACATGGTGGTATTTACATCCATATACATATGTACATAAACGAAAACATCACCCAAAACATATACCAAAAACCATTAGGGTAATTTTGAGGTCTAAAATGGGCCTCCTAAAGAAATTATAAAATAATAGTGGAAATAATAAAATAAGATTAGATTACATCATCAAATTTTAGAGGGAAAAAAGAAAAAACTACTTTTTCAACTCGTATTTTCAACTTATCTCCTTATGATTTTACTCAAATTTTGAGCGGGAACACTCGTTGGATGCAAAATTTGATTCTTCATCCAAAGAATACCCATGTTGTATACTTTTGACGGACCCTGCTACACAGAAAATGAGAAATACATAAAAAACGTGATTTCAATCATGGTTTTTCATGCATTTGTCATTTTTCGTGTAGCAGGGTCCATCGAAAGTATGCAACATGGGTACTCCTTGGATGAGGAATTAAATTTTACATCCAATCAGTACTCTAGCTCAAGATTTGAGTGAAACCTTAGAGAGATAAGTTGAAAATACAAGTTGATAAAGTAGTTTAATTATTTTATGAATTTTTGTTATTTTCACATTTTTACTGCAAAAATAGTGAATCATCCCCCATGGTTGACATCATCAACTTGAATCCTATTAGTTCTTATAAAGTTTATTTTGGTTGTACATTTTTCTTAGTAGGCCCATTTTAGACCTCAAAAGTTTTCTAATGCATTTTCTCAACCAGCGAATAGGGAAGGATACATAGCTCTCATATGATCTAACATCTCCCATGTAGATTCATCGAGTCCAAAGTGATTCCATTCCACTTCAACCTGCTTGATTTCTCAATTTTGAGGAATGAGCATCTTTCTTTGCAAAATACGTTGAGGTTTTGGCTTGAATTCTCCTTTTGGCTCCACCTGCAATACTAACTAGTCAATCACATGATCAACATATTTAACATACTTCTTAAGTAATGAAACATGGAAAAAATCATGGAATTTTACTGTAAGAGGCACTGCAAGTCGATAGGCTACTGGTCCAATCCTTTCAAGGATCTTAAGAGGTCCACAATACGAAGGTGCCAACTTGGCACATGATCCAATCCTTAAGGAGCTCTTCTTGGGCTTAATGCATAAGTGCACATGTTCCCTAACCTAAAACTCCTTAAACAACCTGTTATGACATGCATAATTTTTCTGTTTTTCCGAGGCTACCTTTAGATTTTTATCAATTAGCTTCATTTCATGTTATATCTCTAAAAACATGTCCGGTCCAATCAATACCCTGTTAACTAGATGACTCCAACTGATAGGAGTATTACAACTCCACCCATACAATTCCTCGAAGGGACTCACCCTCAATGACTCCTTATACCCATTGTTGTAAGAAAACTCAACTAAGGGAAGGTAATCTTCCCATCTATTATGCTGATGCATCACATACATCCTCAACATGTTGTCCAATATCCTGGTGACCCTCTTTGTCTGTCCACTTGTCTGCGGATGATAAGTTGTGTTGAAGGCCAACCTTGTACCCAAACCTGCAAATAACTCTTTCCAAAACCTAGAAGTGAACTTAGCATCCATGGCTAACACAATCTTCTTTGGTACACCATGCAACCTCACCACATCTCTGATGAATACTTGTGCCACATCACTAGTTGAATACGTAGAATTCACTGGAATGAAGTGCACTACCTTTGTCAACATTTCCACCACAACCATTATAGAATCGTGTTTTGTAGATGTCCTCGGAAAACCTGAGATAAAATACATAGAAATGACCTCCAACTTCCACTCTAGAATTGGAATAGGCTTTAATAGTCTACATGGATGCTTGAATTATCATTTTACCTATTGAAAATCCAAACATCTAGCGACAAACTCAACCACTTGATTCTTAAAATTTGACCAATAATATAACTTCTTAGCTGCGGTCAATGTATTTTGATATCTTGGGTGACCTGAATACGACTTATCATGAAATTCCCTCAAGATAATATTTTTGAGCTCACTTCTATCTGGAACTTATATCATTTCCCTAAAACTGACCAAGCCATCTATTGTGAGACAATATTACACATCCTGATCACCTGTACACTGTTGTAACTTCTCCATAAGATCTCTATATCTTTCATCTTGTTGTCTTTCCTGTAAGATCTGATCCTGTAAATATGTCCCATAAGAACTAATAATTGTCATATGATTTACATGTATCTGCCTTCTAAATGCATCCGCAACCTTGTTCTCTTTACCTTTAATGTACTTGATCTCAATGTAGAACTCATTGATCATGGCCAACCATCTATCTTGTCTCACATTCAGATTCGTTTGGTCAAATAGATACGCAATCCACTGTGATAACTCATTAGTATGAACTGCCTGCCAAGAAGATAGTGCCTCCACATCTTCAATGCATGGATGATTGCTGCCAACTCAATATCATGTGTACAATGATTCTGCTCATGTTTATTTAGTTTCCATGACTCAGACCATACTACATGTCCTTCCAGCATAAGGACTCTGCCAAGTCCTTTTTTTTAAGCATCCATACACACCACAAACTCTATATCAGGATATGCAATCTTTAATACTTAAGAATTTGTCAACAATTGCTTCAATTTTTCAAAGATGGTTGCACATTCCTCTATCCATTCAAATTTCTTACCTTTCCTTTGCAACGATGTAATAGGATAAGAAATTTGTGAGAAGTTCCTAATGAACCTCCTGTAATATCCTGTTAATTCCATGAATGATATTACCTCATTAACATTCGTGGGAGCTTCCCATTCCATGATAACTTGTATATTTTTTGGATCCACTATTATGCCTTCCTTAGAAACAACATGTCCCAAGTAATGTACCTCTATTTGAAATAAACTACATTTAATGAGCTTAGCATACAATTGATGCTCTCTCAGCAATCTCAATATTTTTGTTAATTTTTCAAAATGCTCTTCCTCATTCTTAGAATGTACCAATATATCATCAATGAATACAATAACAAACCTGTCCAAATAAGGATGGAACACACTATTCATCAAGTGCATAAAATTAGCTGGAGCATTAGTCAAACCAAAAGGAACTACAACAAACTCATAATTCACATACCTAGTTTTGAAAGTTTTCTTGTAAATATCCTCTTATTTTATGTGTACCTGATGGTATCCTAATCTCAAATCAATCTCCGAGAACATTGTTGCTCCCTTCAAATGATAAAAAAAGTCATCAATCCTCGACAACAGATACCTATTCTTGATGGTTACCTTGTTCAAATTCCTGTAGTCAATGCATAGCCTGAGAGTACCACCCTTTTTCTTCAGAAACAACACTCGTGCACTCCACGATGACACACTTGGCCTAATGTACCCCTTTTCAAGCATTTCCTTCAATTGAAACTTCAATTCCACTAACTATGGAGTACTCATCCTGTATGGTGCCTTTGATGTTGGTGTTTCCCCTGATACCAACTCAATAGAAAATTCCACTTCCCTGTGAGGGGGAAACTATGAAATATCTATCAAGAATACATCCTAAAATTGTTGTAGAACTGGGTACCTACTCAAAAAATATGCATCCTCAACTTCCTTACCTTTGTCACTAGAAATATGCACTACAAATAACACACACCCTTTCTCACGATTACGCTTGTCCTGCATTGTCGTCACCATTGTAACTGATGTTGTCTTCTTCTTACCATATAAGACTCCTTTTTCCTCATTTTCATCCAAACACTCAATATACTTGTCATAAAAATCCACCTTATTCCTCTAAAGATATAACCTGTCCATACCTAAAAAATATCGTATGATCCTAACGGAAGTACATTCAAATGTGCCGATGTATACATACCATTCAATTCAAATGCATAATCTTTTACCTAATGATGAACTCTTTTCTTAGTACCTATAGCCAACTTCACTAACCAAGACTCTGCATCCACTTCCTTACTCAAACCACACTTATCGACCAAGTCAGGATTAACAGAACTATAATTAGATCTAGGGTCAACCAAAATAGAAACAAATTGATCACAAATATTACTGTCCATCTTGATAATAAACGACTGGTGATCTTCCTGCATGTTATCCAATGCTACATAAATCTAAGGAACACTCTCTCCAACACCCCCCACGGTATATTCCTCCTGAGCACTGTAATCCCATGGGGTTAGTAGCCCTTGAAATTTATAACCCCACTTCTGAAAGAAAACTAACTAGGTGTATGTGGGATTCTTATTGAACCATTGCTTTGAATTATAGACCAATACAAGATGTTCTATGGTGAAAATTGAAATTTGAATTATGTCTCTTATACAGTTCAATAATGAGTGTAGAAATGGATGCTTTGTTAAAAATTAGACAAGCCTACTAACACTGTAACACAAAATCCAGACTTTGCTGACACCACATAGATAGGGAAACATGTAAAGTTTTATTAGCTCGAACTTGACATGTATTATTTTTCAATTGTTGCTGAGAGACATAAGTATTTTTTTGGAATATATTGAGAATTACTATGGCATATAGGTGTCTTTATAAGCATAATGAAGTTCATATTATGCAATGTGAAAAAACCCCAACAAAAAAACATATTTGATTTGAATTTGAATGGTGGCCACTCATAATTATGGTCTTAATTTGTGCTTTCCCTGTCTCATCTTAATCCTCATGAATAGCATCAAGGGTCTCCAACCTCTTCATTTTTTGCCACAATACAAGTTGTAGGGTCTTTGTCAAAATAACTAGCAAGCCACCACAACATCATGCCTAATAAACCACAACATTCTGCCTAGTAAAATTATGGCATCCCATATCGAGTCCCTCATCCCTTCCATCAATTCTCCTAAACAAGGAGATTTCACTTCTAACAGGAGGATCTCTGAATGTCTTGTTTTAATATAGGAATAAGTTCACTCTCTCAAAAGAAGGATATAAGATAACATGTTTCTGAAGTTCGATCCAACAAAATTCTATAACAATTTTCTTTGATATTTTTTCTTGAGGTTCTGTGCAGATTTGGGTTAATCTTGGTCCGAATTTAATGGATTTAAAACTACCTATCATCATCCACCTTTAAAATTCCTAATCAAATGGGTTGCATCTAGTTCCTCATATGATTCAGACTATTCTCTCCTTTCCTTTCCATTATTATGATGGAGTTTTTTGATAGAGCTTGATCTCTACCCAGAAATGAAGGCTTTCTGAAGGGAATCAACACCTCCCCAAATTTACAATCAGTCACACATTCCCAATTTGTGTATGATGTCTTTCACATGGGAGCATCCCAGATAAAGAAAGCCAAATCATTCAAACAAATTTTGGACTCTTTCAAATTAATACTTGGGAAAGAAATCAACAAACAAATATCCAATATCCTCTTTCTCAAACCAAATCACCATGATTGCAGAACTCATGGGATTCCAAAGTGATGAAACCCTAACCAAATATCTTGGCTTCCCACTCACAACCATAAGACTTGGAAGAATAAAATGGTACATCAAATTAAATATCATAAAATTAATTGAATCTTGGTCCAATAGAAACCTCTTCCTAGCTGGTAGAATTATATATCTGTAGTCCCTATCGAGTGCCATGCCAATATTCTTAAGCTCCATCTTTTTCACCCAAGACAGTTCTCTCTGAAATTAAAAGGAAGTAAACCCAAGAAACATTTCAACTTTCTACCATGGTTGAAATTTTAAAATAACATAACCCAAGTGGACTGGAATGTTTGGATTGAAAAACTGACCTAATGAACAAAGATTTGGCTGCAAAAATCACATGGAAATTTATAACATCTCCACAGCACTGTGGTGTAGAATCCTAAAGGATAAATATCTCCCTTCAAGCCATCCCTTATCCATTTTACATGACCAGGTACAAAAAGGATCTACTATATGGAACAACGTGATCAACTGCACAGATATGTCCGAAATTGGAAAATCTTGAGGGAAATTTTTGAGGACAATATTTTTATTTTGGTTACATCTTGGAATGCACTCTCAGATTTTCTGGAAACATGGAGCTATAGGATGAAGGCACAATGATAATGGGATGCATTAAATCTACAAAAAAATATGGGCACTAATCAAATAATTGTGGAAGGTGACTCTAATATGATTATAGATTCTCTTCACAATCTTTCTCCCAACCTATCATGGGAATGGATATCCTGTGGGGAAATGGGTCAGGAGAAAAAAAATATGGGAATCAATCAAATAATTGTGGAAGGCGACTCTAAGATAATTAAAGATTATCTTCACAATCTTTCTCCCAACTTATCATTGGAATCAATATCTTAAGGGCAAATGAGTTTGGATAAAATTATCATGTTTTAACTCAACCAGGTTCAAACGTGTGAGGAGATAAGCCAAACATGTTGTTGATTGGCTAGAAAACAAAGAGATCACCTCAAAGCATCATTTCTATATTGGTATATTTGTTGATAATGTAGAAAATTAGAACACCAGTGGGTTCAATTGGTGTGTGTTAAATTTATATAACCATGGTATGTTCTATTCTTAAAG
Source organism: Pinus albicaulis (assembly GCA_034641835.2). Taxonomy (NCBI): domain Eukaryota; kingdom Viridiplantae; phylum Streptophyta; class Pinopsida; order Pinales; family Pinaceae; genus Pinus; species Pinus albicaulis. The sequence continues at coordinate 1,211,600,367 of CM076580.1, read as the reverse complement.
CAATTTACTTCAATCTTTCTTATAGGCCCAATTAAAATTAGCAATCACATAATAATTGAAAGTAAATGTTGATAGAACATAATAATAGATCGACAAAAGATAAGCGAATATAATAAAGTATAATTTACAATTCTTCTTGTCCAACGAAGATAGAGGGAAATGTTTGTTACAATAGTCAACAAGATTCCCTAGCCAACAAAGACTTTGGCTGGTCAAACCAGCTTTTCCAACGTCTCGAAGGTTCAGTAAAACACATACAAGATGAACCTTTCTTCAGTGTCACACACACCTCATGAGACAACTCCCAAAATAGTCAATGCAATTCAACAAACGAATCCCTCATCCAAATTTTCCGCATCCATATTTCCGGCATCCATATTTTCGGCATCCATTTTCGGCATCTAGATTTATGGCATCCATTTCTGGCATCATCCTTATTTCTGACATCTAGATTTTCAGCATCCATTTATGGCATCCATATTTCCGACATCCATATTTTTGGCATCCAGATTTGCGGCATCCATTTGCGGCATCCATATTCCAGCATCCATTTCCGCCATCCATATTTCTGGCACCCTTTTCCATCATCATCTATATTTTTAGCATCCAAATTCACATGTGGGAGAGAGAGAAGCATCTTCTAGGCTGTACGAACAAATCAGATCATGAGGAATGTGTGATGATATGATGAGAAAATGAGCATCAAGTCTCTCCAATTTATATCCATCAATGAGGGTGTGTGACACATATTTTGGGCTTTTGAGCCTACATTACAATTCAGGCCGACCTTGACAAATAGTACGTGTGGAAAATAAAATCAAAATATAATTTTTTCTCATCCAAACAAGATGATCTTTAGATCAATATTTCACCTCTCCAAAAGGGTAATCCAACAAAAATATCATCATCATCATATGAGCAATGCAACATGGATTTAGGACCTAGTTTCCCAAAATTAAAAATCCCTCTCAACTAGGGAGAACTCCATCTGTCCACCTGTGCTATCCTGTCATACAATACCATAGTGTACTATCATATATCTTCTTGCACTATGGTATCATCCTGTTGGGACATGCTTTGTTGGCTCTTATTCGCACAACGAGAGTGAGTCACAAAGACAACACACTCTGCTGACCCGAAGTCAGCTTAGAGGTTAAAAACCCAACGGGACTCAAGAGAGGAACATACTGACCCGAAGTTAGTTTAGAGGTAAGAATCTCATCCACACTTGATCCCAGATAAAGTTGTTGCACACATCCCATCCTATAAATAGAGAATAAAGGTATTTAAATTGGCTAAATACATTTATTTAGAAATTATAAACAAATAAATGATTTATTTATCATTTCAACAATGTGGTTAAAGAATAATAAACAAATAATGATTTGTTTAATTATTCCTAGGTGATGTAGTCAAATTTAACAAGGAATAATAACTAAATAATGATTTAATTAATTATTCTTAGAGAAAAATAAGAAAAATAATTATTTATATAATTATTTCTCATAATTGGGTTAAATACGACAAGGAATATTATTTAAACAATGGTTTAATTAATTATTCTTAGAGGAAAATCAAATAAATAAGGATTTATTTAATTATTCCTGACGGGGTTTCTTTTTTAAACCAAAAATTTCTTTATAAAATATGGTTTATTAAATTATTTCTTATAGTGAAAGAAATTTTACTATGGTAAAATTGGTCTTACATGGTGTACTTAGATCCATCTAATTATAAATGGTTAGATGACCAATTTTTGGTGATAACACCTTGGATGACAAACTTTTTCAACTTTTTGCAGAGCATCATCTCATCGATGTTTGTTGTTACCCATTGTCCCCCACTTGGAGTAACCACAAGACTAGGAATTATTACATTAGTGAGTGTTTAGACCACTTCTTGATCCACAAGAACTTGGTTGAAGTGTTTGGAAGTATTAAATCTCCAATTCTCAGGAATTTCCTCTCAGATCATCTTCTTATTAGATTACAGTGGCGACTGGAAAATATCCGTAAAGGGATACCTTTTAAATTTAATAAGGTCTGGAGGGAAGATGTGGATTTTAATACACTCATGATGAATATGGAGTTGGATCTCCCCAACAAGGAAGGCTCCTTGGCCATGGCGGTGTTTTCTCAGAAACTGAGTATTTTAAAAAGTAGGACTCACACGTGGGAGAGAAAGAAGAAATAATGTTTGATAGAAGAATTACAGAGTATTTCCCATGAGATAGAAAATTTTGGTAAATTTATAGAAAGAGGTTGTCCTTCACAAGAGGATTATTTTTATCTCAGCGACCTCGAGAAAAGAAAAAATGAGATCCTAAGGATACATGAGATCACATGGAAATTAAAGATTTGGGCCACTTGTATGAAGGATGGAGATCTAAACACAAAATTTTTCCACCATTGTGCAAATGAGAGAAAAAATATAAATTATATATGTCATATTGAATCAGTGGATGGGACAAACGAATATACCACACAAGATATACAAGAAGAAGTGGTCATATATTTTGAATATTTTTATAAATGCAGAATTGGCGTCGATTATTTGGATCAGTCATGGGAACTATAACATTAACCATGTATGTTTTATAAAGCATAAAATGAAACATTATGCAGTCCTGTATCTCGAGAAGAAATCCAGAGGGTCCTAAAATCCTTTGCAAAAGAAAAGTGTCTAGGACGGGACGACTGGACGATGGAGCTTTGTTTACCATTTTTTTGAGTTGATGGGTTCGAGTTTCTTGGAGGTGGTTGAAGAATCAAGGAGACTAGGGCATATTTCAGGAAATATCAACTCCACCTACATTTCCTTTATTCCCAAGTCCTACTCTCCTTGAAAATTTAGAGATTTCAGGAAAATATATCCTTGTAACATAGTATACAAACTTATTTCAAAGGTGATTTTCCTTCGGATCTCTGTCATCCTCTCTACCTATATTTCTCGGGAGAAATATTGTTTTATAAGTGGCATCGTGATACATGATGCAATTTCCACTACCCAAGAATGCATACATTCGATTCATATGAATAAGATGGATGCACTGGTGATGAAGGTCAATTTACTTAAAGCTTATGACAGTTTGGATTGGTCATTCATTCGACTTATTCTATATAAGATCGGTTTGGTTCCTCATAACATCGAGTGGATAATGGCATGTATCACTACAGTTTGGTATGTTGTAATCATTAATGCTTTCCCCTAAAATTTTTTCAAAGCTGGTCATGGTCTTTGATAAGGATGTTCCCTCTCTCCTTTAATCTTTATTCTCGTTATGGATGGTCTCAGTATGAAAATAAGAGGTGCTCAAACCAGAGGTATATTTGAATGCCTACATATCTCTCCTCAGGTGGAAATCAATCACTCTTTCTTAGTTGATGACATTCTCACATTTGGTACGGTTCCTCAGGCTTAATGGTTTGCACTACATTATACTTTTGTGCGAGGTTATGGCATATGGAAAGAATTTTTTTAGTAAAAAATACTTAAATGGTCTAAATTTGACACACCTACACATAACACAAAAACATGCGTAGTTGAGAGGCTCATACAGATGGTAGGGTTTCTTGAGGATCATGAAATAATTTATAAGGGGTTTGACTTGGGAATTTGAAATGGACATATGATCTTGTTGGGTCTTGAAAGTATAAAGGGAGTCTCTCTGAAAATGAAGCTTGACGAACAACTCCTATAGGTCGTACACAACAAGGGATATTTTTTCCTATGCTAGATCATTACACAATGGAAACACAGTTGCTCAATTTGGAAGAATGCTTGTTAGATGGGTTTGAGTGGGTATATGGCTATGGCATGATAGTATTTCTCTACCAAACTTCACATGGAAGGTCAATGCATCGCTAACCGAGGAGATAATATTGTATGGGTCAGCAGGATGTGCAAACATGCCATCGTGGTTGCGGAAACATATAGGTCTAATATCACCCATAAACATCAACATATGGATATTTCTTGGTTTCAAATTTTTTGAAATAAGCCTATCCCTATCAAAATTATACTTTTTACATGGATTGTGTGGGGAAATAAGATACTCACTTGGGACAACCTCTTGAAGAGAGGCTATCAGGGACCAGGAAGGTGCTCTTTTTGCTTGTCAGAAACATAATTTGTTTGTCATCTATTTCTCACTGCCCTTCCATCAGGACAGTATGGAATGTCTTTTTTGAGTTCTTTCAAAACTCAGGTTGGCCTCCCTCCAATGAACATTGAACAATGCATAAAGATGTGGGATAAAGGAGATTCCAAATATAGGACATATCCGTTTTTCTTCTTTTGGGAGGTGTGGATGGCTAGAAATCAATTCCTTTTCGATGGAGTGCTAATTATCAACAATATGGTCTACTATGACATCAACTCATGGTTTAACAACACCACAAGCATTTTTCACAAAGAAAAATATCTATCTTTTTTTCATCTTCCCCCTAAGATCACCTTTCGTGCAGGTTTTTCCGATGGTGCAGAACAACACAGATACTGTGGAGGTGACACATGGATCAGACTGAAAAATAAGCAACATTATAAAATGCATTGGAATGGTGGACGTGGAATCAACACAAAGGAAGAGATTATGGCTCTATGGGGTTTACTATGGTTCACCAACAATCTATAGGTAAAGACTTTACATATTTTTGGAGATTCAATTACTCTCATTGATGGCATAAATTGGTTAAATTCCTTTGAGCCACCATTATTGGCAGGCTAGATAAAGTGCATTAAACACATCCTCGCCAATATTCAACTTACAACAGTGCAACACATCTACCGAGAATCTAACATGACGGAAAAATATCTCTCAAAAGAGGGCCTAAATAATGTATATGGGTCCATGAAATACCCCTACTTTGAGAACAACCTCTAGCACGCCGCGAGCTCAATCTAGCTCCCTTAAATCAACGCAAAAATTCTTAAGGAATCTATTAGATATGTTTTTTTGAATTTTTTTTTTTTGTTTATTTCTCTCTGAACTATATGGCTTTTCCGGTATATACTTCTTTCTACTCCACTTCCTTACATACTCGGCATGTCTACATGTTGGATGCTTAAAATGAATTGCTTCAATATTATGTGGATCCAATATTATTTGTATTATCATCCTCTCATTCTGTGCGAGGTAGTGATTTGAATAATTTCATATATACAGTCTATGATGTACTATGTATTGGTTTTGATTAATACAAAGCTCAGTGTTTTTTTAGTTTGAAAAAAAAAATTTGACATGTTATCTTTTCAAATAACCGGCATAATTTATGACTTTCAAAATGAGAGATAAGACAGATGCATTAAGATGAAACTTTGACATATTATCTTTTCAAATGATCACCCTAAAATTAAGCATGTTTAGTGATTCAAACATGTTATTTTTGTTTAAATTATTTAAATTAAAATTTTAAAATATAAATTAATTTTTAATTTAATTTTAATTTTAATTCAAAACAATTTAAATTTTTTTACTTAAATTAATGATTTTTTAAAAATATATATTTCAACTTAATTACATAAGCAGTCAAAATAAATTTATATTCATTATAATGTATACTTACAGTATATATATCACACAAAATGTAATTAAACTATTCATACTCATTTAAACTGTCCATACTTATTTAATAATATAACATTAAAAAAAATTGAATATATATATATATATATATATATATATATATATATATATATAACAAATTAAACACCATGTAACTTTAATTTAGATTTCTTAAAAAACAAATTATTTTAATTTTTAAAATTAATTGCAAAGTTGGACTAAAAATCAATACTCCATTTTCAAGGCCTTTATTTTTCTATCCATGTTGGGGGTTAAGAATCCGAGGCATTCCTGCTCTTGAACTTTCGATCGTACCTCCACCTTCCGATTGTCTTCCCTGAAACCAAATAAATAACGCAAATGCAATACACAATGTGAAACAGAGCTCACACAACTTGTTTTTAGCTCAACGACAACATTACATATTTATAGCATAGGCACTCACCTAATCTTCCTAAGTTTGGGTTAACAATCTTGAACTAGTGGAACTAAACTCTAATTATAAAACTCTCATTCAACAAACCATAACCACTCCTATTTCTATATTATTCTAGATTATTCTCACATCCTCCCTTAATGGAGAAATGGATTTTGTACAACACCTAATTTACTTCTAAAAACTTCAAACTTGAGTTTACCAAGAGGCTTGGTAAAGATATCGGCCATATTATCCTTGGTATTACAAAATACTAAATCAATTTCATTTGATTCAATCTTCTCTCGTAAAAAGTGGTATTGCAGCTCAATGTGTTTTGATCTGGCATGATATATTGGATTGTGTGCTAATTTGATAGCACTTTGATTATCACAATTTATGCATGTTGAACCACTTTTCTCCACTTCGAGATCTGCAAGAATTCTCTGCAACCAAACAGCTTCACAGGTGGCATTGGTCAAAGCTTTGTACTCAGATTCTATTGATGATAAAGAAACAGTTGGTTGTTTCTTACTACTCCATGACACAACCCCTGATCCTATATGAAATGCATAGCCGGAGGTAGATCGTCTGTCATCAAGATTTCCTGCCCAATCTGAATCAGAAAAACCTGTCAGTGGAACATCAGATTCATCAATATATATAATACCTAAATTGATTGTTCCTTTTAAGTATCGAAGAACTTTCTTTGCAGCGTTCCAATGATTTCCTGAAGGCTTAGCCATAAACTGACTAAGGATACTGACTGAGTATGCAATGTCTGGTCTGGTAGTGGTGAGATAGTTCAGACTTCCCACCAACTGATGATATAAAGTTCCATTTGCCTCTTTAGTTCCATCTTCTTTGTACAACTTTGAATTTTGTTCTAAGGGAGTTGACATAGCTTTGCAATCACTCATATTGAACTTTTTAAGAATTTCCTTTGTGTATTTACTTTGAGTGATCAATGTTTTACCAAGCTCTCTCCATACCTCAATTCCTAAACAGTAATGCAATTCACCCAAATCTTTCATTTCAAATTCATGAGACAACTAAATTTTAATTTCTTCAATTAACTTGTAAGCACTGCTTGTGATAATGAGATCATCCACATATAAAGATATTAAAGCAACATTTCCTTCTTCATCTTTCTTAACATACATGTTAGGATCATTTTTTCTTTTCACAAACCCATTCTGATGAAAGAAGGTATCAATATTTACATACCATTATCTCGGCGCCTGTTTCAAACCATATAAGGCTTTTCTTAACCTGCAAACTAGATGCTCCTGTCCCTATTTGAAAAACCCTTCAAGTCGAACCACATAAATTTCTTCCTTTAAATCACCATTCAGAAAAGCAGATTTGACATCCAATTGATGTATATTCCAATTATGTTTTGTAGCTAAGGAAATCAGTATTCTAATTGTATTTAATTTAGCTACTGTTGCAAAAGTATCTTCATAATCAATTCCCTCCTGTTGAGCATATCCTTTTGCAACTAATTTTGCCTTAAATTTATCAATGCTACCATCTGCTTTAAATTTAGATTTATACAACCATTTGCTTCCAATTGGAACTTTGTTTTCAGGGAGTTCAACTAATTCCCATGTTTGATTTTTCATAAGAGAGTCATATTCATCATTCATAGCATTTCTCCATTTTTCATGCTCTTTAGCTTGTTCATAATCAATTGGTTCTACAACATTCATGATATTAGACATCAAGGCAGAATCTCTATACCTTGCAGGAACCTGGGTTTTTCGGGTTGACCTTCTTGGTTCTACAATACCTGTTGGAGTTCCATCCATAATTCTCCTGCTTTGAGGTGAATCTTCCTCTCATGATGAATCATTGCTGCTAGATGTGCTCATGCTGCTTTCATTCTGATCTTGAACCTGTACCTGTACCTGTTCCTGTTTAACCAAAGTATCAATTTTGACATGATCATCATTAGATATATGCCAAGCATCATTCATTGTATCAATTTTATCAGCATTCTCATGAAACATCACATCTCGACTTGCAAACAGTTTATGTGAACTGGAATCAAACAGTTTATATGCTAACTGATTTGTACAATACCCAATAAAAACACACTTGATTGACTTTACATCAAGCTTTCTTCTGTTATCCTTAGGAATATGTGCAAAGGTAGTACATCCAAATACTCTTAAATGACTGACATTAGGTTTATGACCATAAAGAATCTCAAAATAAGTTTAAAAAGCTAATTTCTTAGTGGGACTTCGATTCTTCAAATAAATAACAGTATTAATGGCTTCTACCCAGAAACCATCAGAAATGTTTTTACCTTGAAGCATACTGCGAGCACACTCCACCAGTGTTCTATTCCATCTCTCAGCAACACCATTTTGTTGAGGAGTATGAGGTACTGTGAACTGTTGTTGAATCCCATGAAATTTACAATACCTGTTAAACGCTCCTGATTTATATTCAACATCCTGATCTGATCTGAGAATTTTAATGTATTTTCCTGTTTGCTTTTCAATCAAAGTTATGAATTCTTTAAAATACTCAAAGACATCACTTTTTCTTCATATGAAATAGACCCATTTATATCTAGATCTATCATCAACAAAAATAAGAAAGTAGGAAGCACCACCAAGCGACCTAGTTTGCATAGGTCCACATACATCAGTGTGAATTAATTCAACTTTATCATATTGTATTTTCTCTGTATGAACAGGAAACTCCTCTCTATGTTGCTTACCAAGTGCAAAAGCTTCACATGGTAAATATTCACACTTCATAACAGGAAGACCTTCAACCATTGTTTTTCTTAGCAACAACAATAAAGCATTGTAATTTAGGTGCCATACCTGTGATGCCATAACTCTGTTGTTGACGTTGCTGTAGATGTCAATGCAACAAGACGCTTCATCATCACATCCAATTTATACAATCCACCAACCCTGGTACCTGTGGAAACAACCCTGTAGCGATCCTGAACATCTTTCACAATACACCCCAATTTACCAAATTCCACTTTTAAATTATTATCAGTGATAGTTGAAACATATATCAAATTATTTTTAATACCAAGAACATACATCACATCGTGAATCTATCTCATTTTTCCATTAGGTAAGTACACACTTATTACGCCATAGCCTTGGACTTTATGTGACCTGTTATCTCCTAGGTAAATGTGTGTGCCATCAGTTTTCTCGTAATATTTATCATACCATTCTTTATTACAAGTTATATGAGCTGATGCACCAGAATCTATGAACCAATAAGTCTCATCATCAGTTTCAACAGACAATGCATCATCAGAAAGAAACAATTTAAGATTGCTAAATCCATTAGTAATTGAAGTGTCTCTGTTCATGAAATTTCCATTATGCCTTCTATGTCTCTGATTTGATTCATGATTCTTTCTTCTATAGCAATATTTAGCTAGATGTCCAGGTTTTCCACAATAATCACATTCAATATTTCTCTTAACATAAGAATTAGGATGTGTTATACCTTTCTGCTTTGCTGAAAACGGCCTCTGTTCCTGTCCCATGGTCTCCCTCAAAATGATCTTTTACCTCTTGAAATTAATGCCAAATCAGAATCATTTAAATCCAGTTCAAAATTTTTCATTTTCTCTTCTTCTTGAAGAAGAATTCCAGCCAATTCATCAAATGTAGGAGGCGTTGGTCTAGCTGAGAGTGCTGAAATAAAGACTTTATAGTTTTGGACTAAACCCTTCAAAGCAACAGTTACTAAATCGCTACTAGACACTTTTTCACAATGTCACCAAGCTTATCGCTTAAGTCTTTAATTCTAGAAACGAAGTTGTTGATGCTTTCATTGGCTTCCATTTTGATAAATAGTAGCTTCGTTTTAAAAAATAAAATGCGGTTTGCATTAGTAGTTTCATACAAACCTTTGAGAGTTTCCCACGTGTGCTTTGAAGATGTACAGTCTCGAATGTGAGGAATGATGTTGTCCTTTATAGACATGCGCAACAACACTTTCACTTTCATTTCTCGCTTATCCCAATTTGGAATCGCAGCGGCAACAGCAGGTTTGGGCTTGTCACCTTTGACAATCATCCAAAGGTTGTATTCCTCGAGAACGGTGACCAGCTTAAACTTCCAATTGACGTAGTTTTCGCCATCAAGTTTGGTGGATTCATTTAAATATGAATCAACAAGAGGATTAGCCATTGTTTTCAACAACAATGACCAGAGTCAATTGCAAGAAATTAATTCACTGCAATGATCCTGCACCAAATTCGATCTATACTCTTCTTCAGATGAGCCTCACTTGAACTTATAATTTATGACACAACTTTCACGCTTCAAAAAAAATGTTAAATGTTCCTAAAATATAAATAAAAAATGCTCATGAAAGATTTATATTCACTTAAAAAAAATGCTCCTGAAATTATATGACACAGCTTTCACGTTGAATTTATAATCTGAGTCAACTCGCCGGGATTGCAGTGGTGCTAAGCTTGAACGAAACAGACTGGGTCTTTTATTACATTGCAAATTTTAAAAACAAATCCAATGACGATAGTGACAGGCAAGCCCCTTCAGGATTGCGTGGAACTGTATCAAGATACATTGAAATAGCTCAATTCTTCGGCCTCAAAATTGGAGCACTTGAATTCCAATACTTTCGCGGACGATATAGCTGATGGGGGGCGTCGTGACTACGATTTCGTGGAGCGATAATGACTACTGTAAGCTTCTTTCCCTTCTGGCAGTTGCTTCGATTACCGCTAATGAAGTGAAGGGGGTCGTGGCGAGGTAATCTGAAGATGGTGTTCTTGCCTTTGTAAGACGCAATTGGGCTCGACTTGTTGCAGGATTCGTAATGATGTGTTGTAACTTGCACAACGAAGTCCTCGGCGGGATTGTACTTGCACAAGAGCGTATCCCCCATCAAGAATCGATTCCGACTAGACCAATGAGGGGTTTTTTAAAGATATCTACAATTTTCCTTTTGTGTTGATGTATTCCAACTTGATATTGTGTTTAGCAACTTGTTCACGGAGAAGGTGGTATTTGATTGGAATATGTTTGGTTCTTGAGTGCATCACCGAATTCTTTGAAAGACTGATGGCGCTAGTATTGTCACAAAAAATAGTAATTGGTTGCTTAGTTTCTATGTTGACATCCTTTAAGGCTTCCCTCATCCATAGAATTTGTGTACAGCAATTAGCAGAAGCTATATATTCGGCTTCAGCTGTAGAGAGGGATATAGATGATTGCTTTTTGTTGAGCCAAGATACAAGACAATATCCCATAAAGAATGCATTTCCACTGGTGCTTTTTCGATCATCCACGCTTCCGGCCCCATCAGCATCAGAGTAAGCTGTCACAATAAGAGTTGAACTCTTAGGATACCAAAGACCGAAATCAGTCGTTCTGAGAATCCTTTTCATAGCTACTAGATGGGATTGTTTAGGACTTGATTGAAATCTTGCCACCATTCCTACTGCTTGCATAATATCTGATCTTATAGCAGTTAAGTATAGGAGAGCTCCAATTATTGATCTGTAAAGAGTTGCATCTATTTGAGGGGTATCATCGTATTTGCTTAATTTACAATCTATGGTCATTAGTGTGCTCATAGGTGCACAATCTTCCATCCCATATCTTTTAAGCATGTCTTTAAGATATTTTGTTTGAGATATAAATATGCCTGCAGAAGTTTGAGATATTTGTAGCCTAAGAAAGTAAGACAACTCACCGATCATTGACATCTCGAATTTTTTGGACATATTTAGAGAAAATTCATTGCTCATTTCTTCATCATTGCTAGCAAATATTATATCATTAACGTAAACAAGAGTGATCAGAAGTTTTCCCTTGTCCATCTTCATGTAGAGATTGCTACATGCCACTCCCTTTTTAAAACCTTCTTGTTGCAGATAGTGATCCAACTTTGCATACCATGCTCTAGGGGCTTGTTTTAATCCATACAAGGCCTTTTTCAGTTTGCATACAAAGTCGTTTCCTTCAGCAAGATCAAATCCTTCTGGTTGCTCCATGTAAACTTCTTCCTTGAGATCTCCATTCAGGAGTGCTGATTTTACATCCATTTGATAAACCTTGAATCCTTTTGAGCAAGTAAATGCCAAAAACATTCTTATGGCTTCCATTCGAGCTACTGGTGCAAAGGTTTCTTCGAAGTCAATTCCTTCAATTTGCGAGTACCCTTTGCAGACAAGTCTGGCTTTATTTATGATGATTTGTCCATCTTCATTCATCTTGTTTTTGAATACCCATTTTGTTCCAATTATATTTTTATCTTTTGGGCGAGGTACTAGTTCCCAAGTCTCATTTTTTTCGATTTGAGACATTTCTTCTTCCGTAGCCTTTATCCAATAAGGATCTTTGCTTGCTTGAGAAAAATTTTCAGGTTCTATTAAAGATAATAGAGCCACATCATCTTTTCTTGGGGTGCTTATCATTCTTCTTCGAGTTTGGATTCCTTCATCTATATTTCCGATGACTTGTTCTTCCGAATGATATCTTTGAACAAACTTGACCTTGGAGGGAGTTTGTGAAGATTCATTTTGAGGTTCACTTTGAGATTCTTCATTCTTCTCTTTTCTTTCAGCTTCTTCTTCACTTTGTTCAAAGAAAGACTCAACTTCATGATCTTCAATTATTTTTTTTGGAAGGCCTTCATCAACCTTCACATCAATGCTTTCCACTATTCTTCGTAGACGATTGTTGTAACATTTTAAAGCTTTGCTCCTAGTGGAGTAACCAAGAAATATTCCTTCGTCAGTTCTAGAATCAAATTTACTTGGCGAGTCGTCATTTATTTTTATGAAACATTTGCTTCCAAATATTCTGAAATATTTTACTGAAGAAGGTCTTCCTTTCCATAATTCATAAGGATTCTTTTCATTATTTGGTCTCAGTTGAGTTCGATTTAAGGTATAAACTGCGGTGCCAACTGCTTCTCCCCAGAATTTTGGTTGCAAATCAACTGCTAGTAGCATTGTCCTAGCCATTTCTTGAATGGTTCGGTTCCTTCTTTCAACTACTCCATTTTGCTGGGGTGTCCTAGCAGTAGAAAGTTCTCTTTCGATTCCATGCTCTTTTTAGAATTTATCAAACTCTTTCAAAGTGAATTATCCTCCTCTATTCGTTCTAATACATTTAATCTTAGCATCTTTTTCATTTTCAAGGAGAGCTTTAAGATTATTAAAGCACTCAAATGCTTCAGATTTATATTTTATGAAATATATCCACATCATTCTATTATAGTCATCAACAAATAGAGCGAAGTACATTTCACCTTGAAGCGTTGGAGTTCTAGTTGGCCCACGCAAATTTGCATGAATGATTTCCAAAGGTTTTGATGTTGAGAACTCCTTGGTTTTGTGGCTAGTTCTGGTTTGCTTTCCATATTGGCATGGGCCACATACAACTTGATTTGGTTTGCACATTTTTGGAATGTCCCTTACTGCATTATTTTTGCTGATTCTGACTAGGTTGTCAAAACTTGTATGCCCCAATCGCTTGTGCCATAACCAACTTTCATCTGTTTGACTTAAGTAACATTTATCTTCTTGGATTCTACTGAGAATGTAAACATTATCTGGTGTTCTTACTCCTTTCGCCACAAGCTCTCCTGAGGACGAGTCTCTTATTTCAAAATTTTTTGTACTAAAGACAACATTATGTCCTTGGTCACAAATATGGCTGACACTTAAGAGATTTTGTTTGAACCCTTCTACCAGCAAGGTATTTTGAGCCTTTCCTAGTCCATTGACAAGGGTAGCAGTCCCTTTTCCAGTGATTTTAGCAGATCCACTTCCAAAGGATACATTTCCATTTTTGTTGTTCAATGAGATAAACTTATTTTGGTCACCTGTCATATGTCTCGAGCATCCACTATCCACGAACCAATGATTTTCTTCACTATGAGCACATAGAGCTAGGCCACATTTATCAGTTTTGAGATTTACGTTTTTAGTTTTTTCCCTTTTTAGAGGGCAATTTTGTTCAGTATGATCATAATCATCACATAATCAGCAAGACGGATCAAACATAGCCAAAGGATCAAAGGAATTGTAAGTTTTGATTTGTTCTTTCTCTTTAGGCCCACGCAGTTGGTTTGGTTGATTATTAAATCTTGGTGCTTCATTCTTATGAGCCTTGCAATGCTTAGCTTGATGCCCAAATTTTTTACAATTGTAACAATGCCCAAGAAAAATAGTTTGATACCTGTTGTGGTATCCATAACTTGAATCAACATTATTCCTTGGAGTTTCTCTTTCAAATATTGGTTTTGAGATGTGACCTTTTACCTGAGATGACTTTTCTTCTTTTGGATGGCAAGAGAGTACACCAGCATAACTTCTGGCATTAGTCTTCGTACTTGATGATTCTCCTTTGAAACCAATTTTAGACTTGTCATGTTGAGGTCTTTGAGTGTTAAGAATGTTGTCAAGAGTTAGAGAGCTTTGCCAAATCCTTTTGATTTTCTCCAATTCCTTTCTTAGGGACACTATTTCAGCTTCACGTTTTTCACAGATATCATCCTTCTCTTTTAAGTTGATGTTCAAGAAATCTTCCCTTCTTTTTGCTTCCTCTCTTTCTATTTTGAGAGAAATTATCTTCTTTTGTAGATTCTCATTTTCTTCAATGGCACTTATTAGCCAACTATCCATGTTTCTTTCATCTTCTATTTCTGAGTCATCATCATTTGTAAATGCCCTGAATAGCGTTTCTTTGCTTCCAACATAATTACTTTCCTCATCTGATTCATCATCGCTTTCTTTGTACTGATGCACATTTCTAGTTGATTTCCTCTTTATGATTACAAATTCATCTTCATCAGACTGATCTTGTTTAGAGAAGAAGTTCTTCTTATTAAACCCTTTATTCTTGTACATCATTCTTTTAGAGTCCTTTTCATCATCACTATCATGTTTTTTAGGACATTTTGCAGCGTAATGACCTATTCTTCCACAATTGAAACAAAGAAGAGGGTACTTACCTTTTAGCTTAGATCCCCTTTTTAGCCTTCGTACAAATTGAGCTAACTCGTTTTCAGTATCTGATTCATCGCTGTTGTAATTCCATCCTTTTCCTTCTTTTGTAGATTTTGAGGCTTTGAAAGCTGCTTCTTTGAAATTTGGGATCCCTTTCCTCATCTCATAGGCAATAAGAATTCCATGAAGTTCATCCATATTGAGAGTATTTAGGTCCTTCATTTCTTCTATGGCACTTACTTTGGAGTCGAATCTATCAGGAAGTGATCTCAAGATTTTTTGAACTATGGTGCTTTCTTCAATATTTTCTCCTAGTCCTTTAAGAGAGTTAACCACTTCAGCTACTCTGAGGAAGTATGATGCAAGGTTATTGTCCAAATAATCAACCCATCAATAGAATACCAACTCATAATCTCTCGCCAATTCATACTTAGGAAAGAATGAATATCTGCAAATCTACTATGTTGATGTTGTTTGATGCTTGATTCATGCTGCTCTACTTGGTTACCCAACATGATGTATTTGGAGAACTCTGCCCTGCTCTTCTCAATGTATAAAGGTGGGTTGTTGGTGTTGCAAGCCTTATCTATGTACTTCTGTAGAGCGTTGATATGGAACTCCCAATTGTACTCCTCATGTGGCCTTGTGAGGGACTTGAGTTATTCCTCAATACTAGACAGCTTGGTCGATGATTTGACACATACCCGTATGAGTTCCTCAATTTTTTTGTTCTCCTGTAAGACAGTGTCTCGGATTATCCAAACTCTTTGATTCAAAAACATAAGATCTGTCTTGAAATGCATGATCCTTTCCCAAAATTCTTTCATTGGTAGTTCTAGTGCCTTGCTGAATGTCTTTGTATTTGAATGCACTGGATGCCCCACGACCACAACTTCAGCTTGAGCCTTTGACCAACTCTCTAGGAATGGTTCATTTTGCACATTATGTTTGTCATGTTGCTCCTCATGATCATACTCATCATGCTGGTTCACTATGGCTGGATCCTCACTCAAATCTCCCTAGTCTCCTCCATCTGTGGAGACAATATGTTCATCCCTTTCAACTGTCGAACATAGATGCATTGGTGGACTTTTATCTATACTTGATTGTTCATATTATTTATGGATATTCCCTTGGGGATCTACGAACTCAGTTGTATAGGAGTCTACCTCATCAATGCCATTATGTAGAATTTCCTCATGCACTTCCAAAGGCTTGTCATCCTACAAGCCTCCCTGAATAATGTCATGATGTTGCTCACCATCTTGAAGATCAATAGACCCAGCTACAAAAGACTCCCCATGATTTGAAGTAATCTCCTCTTGTTCTGTCTTTGTTGCCTTCTTCTTATCGCCTGGACAAGAATGGTTAAGGGCCCAAGGTCCCTTGCAGATAAATCATAGTCCTTTCCTCCTTAGTTCTTTCTTGCTACAGATTTTGTTCTTTCTTTCTCCATCAATCCTTCTCAACTCCTTCTTATTCAACACCTTTCTGAGCCATTTTATGTTTTTCCTGACCAATTTCTCGACTAGATCATAGGCAGCTAGTGATACCTTTGGTTCCTTCCTCCAAATGGTCAAAATTTTGGATCTTAGTATCTTACATATGTCAGCATCTCCTTTTAAGAACATAGACACAATCTTTTGCATGCATGCTTTGACTTGGTTTGAGTGAGCTGATGTAATACTGGTATAAAAGTTTTGGAGCAACTGAAAGATCAACTCATCACATTCCATATTCAACATGAATGTGCCAAAGCTGAACTCTGCCATGAGTTTTAAAATTTTGCACTGCTTTTGATAAGTAGGACACATGATGTTGTTCAACGCTTGAAGGGCTTCTACTATCAACTGCAATACCTCTTCCATGATATCATTATTGTAAGGCAGTAGTGGGGATGTTAAAGCCATGATTCTGCTGAGACAAGAAGCAACTATGAGCTTGACTTCTTCATCAGGATGTTCCCAAAGTTTGGGTTGTATTAATGCAAGAATGGATGGCTTGAGAGCCCAACTGAGTTTCTTCCATTCTGGTTGTCCCGCCTTAGATAGACATGTGTCTGATTCCTCCAAATTATGAAGGTCTATGATTGATTTTTTTTATTGCAATTCAGAGCCAAGTGCGAAGAGCTTAACTCCTCTTCTCTGTCCTTCTTTCAACTCCCATGGTTGCTTTTGCTACAGAAAGACATGGACCCTTTTTGAGAATGGTCTTCTGCTTTGATTATCATTTTGGTCTATGGAGATATGGTTGCTTAAAGGACCATATATCCTTACTAGTTCATCAAGGATTTTCTGATTGTTTTCCAGAATTTCTTCCAAACGATCCATCTTCTCAATATTCTCATTAAAGCCTCCTCCTCTTTTCTTCCTTCCTACTCTTTTTTTTTTTACAACTCAAACTCTAACTCTGTTTTGATCTTTACATCTTTGGTGATGCCCATCTACTTGGAATCCCATATTTCCTCCCTTGTTTGAAAAACATCAGTAGACACCACCGCTATCATCCATTCATCACTTTTCCCTTTATATCTCACAGATGCATGATGTGCCCACGTCAAAGCGCAAACCATAAATTAAACCTGAGATTCAAGATTCAGGCCAGCTGCCTAAATATGGTCAGTGCTCTTTCTATGCTTATAGTCTCTCGGATTCCACTGCATCAATTAGCAATTTTGGAAAGGGCAACGAAAGAATACGCAGTGGCTCGCTTCTGTATTTCTTCCCCTTGATCGCTCTCAATTTCACTATTCGACCAAAATAAATTTTGTCCAAAGCAACACCACTAAAGGGTTACAATAATTTCATTCTATGGCACATCAATATTTTTTCTATTGGTTCAAGTAAAACCCCACCGATTCTCACTCACAGGAGTTCGAATTTGATGCTCAGAAGATCTGTGGCCCGAGCTAACCACCGTGGGAGCGGAGGTTACAATTGATCTCTTCAGCGGCTCAAAGAAGATCTCATTGCATGCTGGGGAGAGGTCGGCGGCTTCGTGGCTCAGTCTCCAGTGACTCTGTCTTCCTCCTTGGCGTAATGTGCTAGGCCGATGGTTGGCCCAGATTTCCGTCCAGGTACTCGAGACAACCCATGATTTTTTCCTTTGATGGATTCTGCGTTAAAGCAACGACTCTACTCGAACTGCTGAGACAGAGTGCAGTAGGTATGTTCCCTTGCCCAATCCGCTACAGATGAAATGGTCCGTTGCCCTCTGTTTTGTGTGTTTTACGATAGATATGTGGCTTGTATGGTCGGTCCGTGTATGACTGGTCCTCGACCTACCTTTTACTACGAGAATTTACGGAATTTGGGCCCAACCCCTGCGCTATGGATGAATGGCGTCTTGGCTTGTCGCTTCACGGTTTTTTTGCATAGGGAATATATGGTCCTCACAGAGATCACTGTACAAATCAATTGTGTGTGGATATGATTCACTAATTCAATTTCTTACCTGACGAGAATATTCATTGTCATTATCGCCCAACAAATGCTCCTCCAACTTCTGATATCCAACTGCCGTTATGTAAGTGGCACTTCACTCCACCCACAATATTCTTCTAGAAACACCACTTTTTAATCGACCACACTGATTTGTTGCCTCCCTGTATGATGACCGTATGATCCAGCGATCTTTGCACCTATTTTATCATTAATTGGATGGATGACGACTCCTTCTGGGTTCAGAACTACTGTAGGCTCCTATCTTCTAGCACGAAAATTGCAGCGATTTGGGTCCCCCACTGATGATATGTATCGACCCTCAATATTACAAAGGAAACCTGCTTGCGACGATGATATCTTGATGAGTCTTCAAATTGATGCTTATTTTCTCTATGTGATGGTTATCTCTTCATGGCCCTCTGACTAACTGCGACCTGCACCTTTTGCCTCTTCAGATCTGCGGGGGATTGGTATGTTATGCCGAAATTGTTGGCAATGCAGGCCTACTAGGATCTTGGCAACTCTTGGTAATATCGTGTTATGCTCTGTATCAAACCAATCAACGCCGAGAAGAATGGTTTATGTGGGGTTGGCTTTTAAATGGTTAGCGACACGAACATTAGAGAAGCATCGTCGTCTCCTTCTATTGGAGTTCACAGAAACTAATGATTTAACTCTTGGAAACTAATCATAACAATGGATTAGCTCTCCAAATCTTTAAAAAAATGGCTTGATCTCTGCTGGAAGATCTAGACTTTAGTCTCCACAACTTGAATGCACAGATCTGAGAATGGATAGATCTCGAAACCCTTTATCACCTCACATATATAGTTCTGCAAGAAACATGAGAAACCCTCGAACTCATAGTAGGAAATTCCCAGAAAATTAATTAACTGGACCAACTAGGGTGATATGGAGTAACACCGAAGATGGAAAATGTTGACTAGGGTGAAAAAAAAATCCCATCGAAGTTACAATAAGAATTTTCAATCCCACAAATAAAAATATGATCTGTGGTCAAGAACCTTCAGGCTGGCAGGATGCGCAGCTCTGATACCCCTGTAAGATCCCAAACCTTAATAATTTAGTCAGAACTAGCACATTTTAGTGTTCTCAATAAAAATTCATTCAGAAAAAAAAAACATCAACATAGACGAGATCTGTAATGAAACCCTTTATTTATATTATTAACTGAAACAAAGATACATGCCCATATAAAAAATATCTGAGCCTTTGCAGTGGCATGCTCGGCTGCTCATTAAAATAGAAAACCAATACTGAAGCACAATCGTGGACCCTGGATGGATCCACCAAATAAATTCACCACGGGGTTTTCGTCTCGGGATTAATGTTAGAACTGGTCATGCCAAGTTCTCAACCCAACACAATAAGATAGATAAACCAGAATGATCCTAAATGCCTAGCTTCTATCCCCTCTTATAGGCTTGATGGACCTTATTTTATTATTTTCCTCAGAAACCAACAACAAATACCATGGGCCGATACCATGGGAAAATACCATGGTAATACCATGGACCGATTCTGTCCACTTTGACCGAATCAAGAGAAGGAATATTACAGAGTGGAGATAGATCAATGATACCCAACTTTATTGAAATACCTAGATCAATAGCGTCTAGATTTAATAGTGTATGCATGGATGTTGTAAAGAAGAATTATCACCTCCTCATTATTGTTACTTAAAGGCGTGAAGGGATAGAAATTTTAGCACAATTTTTTTTTACTAAGTTTCTAGTAGACTAACTTCAAAGCAATGCAAGGGAGGAACCTCCTTTCCACTTACACAAAGAGCCTCACATCACCCTTATTTAATCGACAACTCTCTCGCAAGTTGTGGGAAAGGGGGTTACAGTCGTCTAACCCCACTGGATGGATACCATGGGAATGAACCGGTGCAGTCGTGTTTGTAATGCATCGGTACAATTTGTATTAAATGCCTTGGTGCTTTAGAACTATAATCTGAGAATACCGGTGCATGCACCCTCTATTGTCTCGGTGCGTATTTGTTGGTGGCATGCACCAGGACGTTGATAAATGCCCCAGGGCTTCAGAATTTTGTTTTCCATCCCGGTGCTTGGTATGTTTACAATACCAATGCGTACCGACTAAAGTGAAATGATGCATTCACACATGATGCATGCACCAATGAGAAACACATCCGTAATAACCTTTGGCCACCCAGTTTTTTTTAGTTGTGTTGAAGTTCCGTTAGAAGTTCTGTCAAACCTCCATTACCAAAAATGGATGTTGTAGCAAATATTTTTTGACAAATTTGGCCAATTTTATAACACCAAAAACCTCCTTTATAACCTCCGCTAGAAGGTCTTTTCCTTTTAGTGTGAAAGAAATATATGCAAATGAAAGTTTCAATTAATACAATTTATTCTTGCGCTAATCTTATCTTATATGTGTCTTAGGTAACTGTTCAATATGATGAAAGAGAAGATGAAAATGATCTTTGAATCATGCTTCAACCTTAGCGAATGCTTGGTTAGTTCACTTCAATTATTTTTGAGATCAATATGATACTTTACTTACGAAATACCATTAAATTCTACATTTTATGGTTTATTCCAATTCAATTGAAGTTATTGTTTGCATTTTTCTCCGTTTATTTCATTTATGTATTTTTATTCACAAACTTATGTTTATAATTTTCTTTTTATGATTTTTCCATGTAGGTGGCGACAAAATTTTTGGAAAATATTTAAGTATGAACAATACATATGATTTCAAATGAATTCTCATTATCATTTTTTTCATTTTCATAATAAAAACAATTCAAGACACCTAAGACATTTCATTATATTAATAAATGAAAAGTGATTTTTTGATAATGAAAGTTGGAACATATGTATACAGCTTAATAGTAAGAATAAAATTAAATTTACATAAAGATTGTGTAGCTATTATTACTCTTGTTATCATCTCTATTTTAGTTGATGCATTTTTTTATTAGCCTCCTAAGAAAAAGAGAAAAGTTTTTGAACCTTTTCTATTATATTAAATAGTAGTTTCAATAGTTATATATTTTTCTATATTTGAATTTTCTTAACAAATCAAACTTTTATTTTCGTTCATTAAATTATCTCTTCTTTATACCCTAAGATTGTTTTAGTTATTGTATAGTATACTTAAAATTTTATCATATGTAGATATTGTTTTTACTTATTTGTAATTATTTATTTAATGTGAAAGATATCCATTTAATATATTTTTTCATAAGTAGAAAGATATATAATAAATTAGAAAAACTAAGATTTTTGAAATATCATGCCATCTTGAAGTTTTCACTCAAACAAATTTCTTTGAGGCTTGGAATTGAAATGACACTACTTAGAACTTTTATTGCAATGATTTATTTACATGATCAATACCATGTTGACCAAAATGATCACTAGTGATATTATGTATGTAAATTTATTATGCCTATCAACTCGGAATCATATGAATGGTTCAATGGAGACATTTTTCCATTACTTGTAATTGATACTTGCGAGCAAGCACAAAAAGCTACCATAGTCTTATTGTACACAATGAATTAAAATTTTTGGATGCAACTAGGGGATACTTCAATTGTGGTAGTACATTTGATATAAATTAAATATATTTATGGTAATTGGATTTAAGGATAAGAAAATGATCAAAATTTTCTCTTTGGTATTAAAATCAAACTCTTAGCAAGATCCAAACTCAGGGACATGTAGCTTTTAAACTATCAAATACAACTTCTTAGCCGTAGTTTTTAAATTATCAAATACAACTTCTTAGCCTATCTTTAAACCTTGGCAATATATAACCTTTCTAAATAAAGGAGGTTATTTGTTTTTTCACCATTTCATATTTTATGGTGTTTTGCACCATATACAATTTTATTATAACAATAATAAAAAAAAAAATTGCACCATTTTTTATTTTATGGTGCTTTGCACCATATACAATTTATTATTATAATAATAATTTTGATATTTTTATGATAAATTTTTAATTTTTGTAAATTTGGTTTTGGTGCTTTGCATCACAATACCTTGATCCACTTGGTTTTTGGTGGTTTGCATCATACACCATGGAATGCGACATAAACATTTAACAACAAATTTAACATTTTTTACTAATTCCACTTTTGCACCAGAAAACATAGCACCACTTGCGTATCCCCACATTATCATCACTTTTGCACCACTATTTGAAAAATGAAGATTTCTCAAATCTTTTACAAATATTGGTGCTAATGTGAGGCTAAATGACCCTTATTCTTGTAGATATTTTGTTATCAATGTTCTGTAGGAGTTGCGGACTATTCATATTTTTACTATTCATCCCTTCCCTATGACTTCTAATTCTAGAGGTGTGTTTTTAATGGCTTCCATTTTAGCTTATTCACACTTTGCTCTGTTTTACTGCTAGGTCATGTTTCTCTGTGTCAGGAGTGCCATGTTCATTATTAAGTTGTGTTATATTTCTATGGCCTCCTCCTCACTATCAGTGCCCCATCGTGAATTTCATATTATCTCTCTTTCACCTCTCCTCCTTGTCTATACTTTTCCTTCGATTTCCCCTTCCCTCCCCATGATCCTAGACTTTGTTCATCCACTCCATGATGTCGCTGCATCATGGAAAGATGTTTTCTCTCCTATGCTCACCATGGAGGTAAAAGAGAACAAGCATGCCCCTTTTGTTTCCTCTAACCTTGCTTCCCCATCTATTGGCCAGATTCAAGCCCAATTAGTAGCTTCCATTGCTATGACCCAACACAAAGAAATTATCCTTGAAGTAGCCTTGAGAGTAATCTTTGATGTGGAATAAGATGCTTGTAATATGCCATGATGCTAATTTGACGATATCTTGTATCACTCAATAGTGTTTTCCATAATAGCAATGTGATACCTTACTAACATTCTTTGATCGTTAAATGTTCTGTATAAAGTGTACTTAAACTTATTCTCACATTAACATATTCTTTATAAAGTGCACTTAGACATATTCTCACATTAACATATTCTTTATAAAGTGCACTTAAACTTATTCTCACATTAACAAATCCTTTAAGATGAAGAAATTATGTTAATCTAGAATAAAGTGTATTACAAGTTATTCCAATATTAATATATTTTTTTTGGAAAAAAATTCATATTAAAAATTATGATAACATTTTTTTTAATAAAAAATAAAATTATATTTCAACCATCATTAATATTAGTATTAAAATGATATTAGCATTAAAATCAGAATACATTAAATTAACTAACATTAAAGTGAAAAATAAATAAATAAATTGAGAAACATATTCCTTTCCATGTGATAATGTTCTCATCTATTTCCATTTATTATATTTTTTATATAATAATATTCCTATCTAGTTAACATAAGTTTATTAACATAATTTATTGATTATATAATTCACATTATTTAATTGATTGATGTAATCTCTATTAGTTAGTTGATTGATGTTTTGTATGTATTAGATATTTTGTTATCAATATTCTGTATGAGTTGTGAACTAATCATATTTTGACTATTCATCCCCTCTCTATGGCTTCTAATTCTGGAGGTGTGTTTTTAATGGCTTCCATTTGAGCTTATTCGCGCTTTGCTTTGTTTTACTGCCCATCTCATGTTTGGTGTGTTTTTAATGACTTCCATTTGAGCTTATTCACGCTTTTCTTTGTTTTACTGCCCAGCTCATGTTTCTTTCTGTCAGGAGTGCCCAGTTCATTGTTAAGTTGTGTTATCTTTCTATGGAATCCTCCTCACTATCACTGCCCCCTCATGAATTTCATACTATCTCTCTTTCACCTCTCCTCCTTGTCTGTACTTTTCCTTCAATTTCCCCTTCCCTCCCCATGATCCTAGACTTTGTTCATCCCCTCCATGATTTCCTTGCATCATGGAAATATGTTATCTCTCCTATGCTCACCATGGAGGTAAAAGAGAACAAGCAGGCCCCCTCCTTTTTCCCTAACCTTTCTTCCCCATCTATTGGCCAGATTCAAGCCCAATTAGTAGCTTGCATTGCTATGACCTGATACAAAGAAATTATGGTTGAAGTAGCCTTGAAAGTAATCTCTGATGTGGAAAAAGATACTTGTAATATGCGATGATGTTAATTTAACTGACATCTTGTATCACTCAAATAAAAGTGTTTTTCATAATAACAATATGATACCTTACTAACATTCTTTAATCATTAAATATTAAATGTTCTGTATAAATGAAACTTATTCTCACATTAACATATTCTTTATGATGAGGAAATTATGTTAATCTAGAATAAAATGTATTACAAGTTATTTCAATATTAATATATTTTTTTGGAAAAAAATCATATTAAAAATTATAATAACATTTTTTTAATTAAAAATAAAATTGTATAAATAAAATTATATATCACCATTATTAATATTAATATTAAAATAATATTAACATTAAAATCAAAATACATTAAATTAACTAACACTAAAATGAAAAATAAATAAATAAATTGAAAAACATATTCCTTTCCATGTGATAATGTTCTATCTATTTCCATCTATTATATTTTTTTATATAATAATATTCCTATCAAATTAACATGAGTTTATTAACATAATAAATTGATTATTTAATTCAGACTATTTAAATGTAATTGCCATTAGTTAGTTGATTGATGTTTTGTAATTGCCATTAGTTAGTTGATTGATGTTTTGTATGTATTAGATATTAAGTTCACCTCATCAAATTTCCTCCATACTTTTATTTCTTTTAATTATTAAAAGACATTTAATTCCTCCCATCAACCGCCACCAATAACGTTAGCTATTAAAAGAAATTTAATTCCTCCCACCAAAAAAAAGCGGTTATTAAAAGAAATCTAATTCCTCTATAACTATACCAAAATCCACCACGCTCTACCCCATTAAAGTTTTTTTTCAAATGAAAATGGTTTTAACTTGAGAAAAGCATGGGAATAAGAGCTTTAATTAAGAAAATTAACCATCGGAAAGGAGATTTTGGCTAATGCTCTTTTTAGGTATGTGTGGGTCACCCAAGATTAATCACCGTAAATCCATGACTTACCAAAATATTAAAACCTCAAATCAGTGCAGCCATCAAATCACTTTGAATAAATAATTGGTTTAGAAATTTTTTTTTTTTAATTTTTTTTATAATTAAATTAATAAAAACCTCATAAAAATTGTTAAAGTTTTTCACTAATTAAAAATGAGAAATTCCGTTTAATTGAATTCAAAATAATTTGATTAGGATATATCCAGCAGTTATAAAAATAGTTAAAAATATTCCAATTAAACAATCGCAACATCCCAAAAGAAAACAGAAGTGCAAGGATTTTTCGTAGCTATTTAGAAAATAAATATCTTAATTAAACAATTTCAACATTCATAATGGCAATTTATAATGATGATAACTTTACATTGGAACTTTCAAATTCTGAAGTATTAGATTATATGTTAGACGAATAGTAGTTGTAAATATTTAGCACGAATTCATTGCGCTTGCAGAGCTTACATACTCGATTATGGCATTTTTTCCCTTTTCCTTTCATGCCCTGTGAATTTGGGCACTGGTTGAAGGATTGCCCTTTGGGCAGTGTCAGATTCCTGTGCAGTGCGGCTCAAAGTGAGGACCGAGAGATACTCTGCCCTTGCGATGGCGGAGCATTCCTGACGCATACCGAGAAAAATCCTGGGAAAAAAATTCTACAAATGCCCTGCTAAGGTAAGCTATTGAAGTCGTGCATTATAAATTTCACAGGTTCAGTTCATAACATATCATGGGTTTGGGGATTAATTTCTATTATCACTCTGATCTTGATTTTTACGGAATGATTATAGGGAGCTGCTCAATGCAAATTCTTTCAATGGTGTGATACACCATTCTCTTCTCTCAACAGAATTCTCCAGGAGGAGGAGGAGAGCTTAAACGGCAGTCTACAACTCCCACACACCCCAGTAGCTGGAGGAGGGTTTAGAGGGAAGTCTGCAATTTCCATGCAGAGTTCTCTAGTAACATCAGGAGGAGAGTTTAGAGCACAGCCTTCAAATCCCACAATGAATTCTCTACCAGGAGGGGAATGAGGGTTTAGATTCCTGGTTTAGATTGGAGCCTGTAAATCCCACACCGAATTCTCTACCGGGAGGGTCTAGAGGGAAGTCTCCAACTCCCAGCATTGGCAGCAAGAGAATGGGAAGAGGTGGAGAGATACCTGTCGAGTTTCACAAAAGTGGATGACTACCGAAATATCCTTCGAGATCAGAAAACAAAAATATTTGGAAGCTTTAAACAAGTAAGCATGTCCTTGTTTTTTAATGTGTTTTCTCGCCAGAACGCAGAGATGAGTGAGATTGCATTATTGGTATGTTGAAAATAAAAAATTATCATTTGGGTATTTACAGGCAATGATATTGGTGAATGATCTCAAAGTCTTTTCTTCATTCAACGAAGAGCTCTTCAAAGAAATCACGCAGCTTCTTATCCTGGGCAACTTTAGGTACATTCTTTATATTATATATTTGGCTTTTCTAGTGGGAAAGAAGCTGTGAAATCATGCATTAGCTTTCAGAGGTCCTGTATAGTTGGAGTGAGTTGGTTTTGGTATTTGGTATTTGTAGAGAAATGAGCAGTTGTCTAAGTATGGGGATGCAAAGTCGGCCAGGACCATTATGCTTGTAGAGCTAAAGAAATTGTTAGAAGCTAATCCTCTGTTCCGTGACAAACTCACATTCCCCGCCTTCAAAGCCTCAAGGCTTGGAATACTGATAAATCAAAGGTAGGGTGCTTTTTAATGTTCAAAAGTTCATGGAGGCCAATGGTTGATCTCTTTTCCTTTTGGTTTTGACCTGGTTAAGATGAGTGTTTTTAGCAGTCCTTCACTACATACTTCAGAAAATTGAAATAAATAATCACTAATTAGACAATGAGAATTCTCTATTTTTGTTATGCTACAGTTTTATTTTGGAACAGGGGATTCCATAAAAGTACTGATATAGCATAGTGTGCCATTGGCCTTTTTGTATCCAGCCTCTTGCGTTCGTCATTTCAAAATTGCTTCTTTGTTTTTCACATTTTAAGCACCTTCACTTGTTGGTGCAGCAACTGCTCCAGTAATCCCTCCTCAGCCCACTGCTTCGGACAACCTTTAACATCAAGGTACTCCAACGACCTACAATGTTGGATACCTGGCAGCCCTTCTAACCCAGAGCACTCATGAACATTTAAAAGTCGAAGGTTTGTCAGCTGGCCCAATCCTCGTATGCTCTTCAGCATCACACAACCATCAGCCTGCAACTCTTTCAATGATACCAACGTTTCAATGCTTGGCAGCTCCTCTACATTTTGGCACCAGCTAATGTCCATCACTTGGAGGTTTGAAAGATCAGAAAGCCCTGCTATTTTCCTCAAGTTAGAACAATTAGTCAATTCCAGTTTTATTAGTGCATTTGGCAATGTTCCGACCTCCACTACATGATTGCAAAACCGGAGGGAGAAATATTGAAGGATGGGGCAAACACATGTAGCAAATGATACCTCTGATAATTTTGTGTTGTACAGTTCCAAGACTTGCAGCTAAGGCATGCAGTTGTCATTGGATGATTCCAAATCATTCCATGTTCTTAATGTTTGCAACAGGCAATTCAATACTCTCAGCTCCGTCAACTGAGTCAACAGTCGAACAGTCACCGGCAAATGTTTCAATTCACTGCAATTCTCTAGCCTCAATTCCTTTAAGATATTCAACTGACCGAGTGAAGTTGGTAGACTGTGCAGCAAAGGGCTCCCTATTTCCGGAACCTCCAAATCTCCCAAGTATCCAATTTCATTTGGCATTTCTTTTTATGTTTGTTCTCCTAAGATCTAATTTTTTTAGGTACTTTTGATTTGCTACTTGCGGAGGCAATATTTCAATTTTCTTACAATAGGGAACATCTATATATTCAAGTGTGCTGATGTTTCCCGGTATTTCGCTAGAGATGGTTAAATTATGGCACCAACTCAAATCAAGATATTTAAGACGAGTTAAATTACCAAAAGAACCTGGAAGCATCTACAACTGTAGGGAGTTTCCCGGTATTTCGCTAGAGATGGTTAAGTTATGGCACCAACTCAAATCAAGATATTTAAGACGAGTTAAATTACCAAAAGAACCTGGAAGCATCTGCAACTGTAGGGAGTGAGACAGACCTATGTATTTCAGGTTTACTAAATTACCGAAAGACTTTGGAAGCACCTGCAAATGAGAAGAGTGAGGCAGATTGATGTGATCTAGGTTTATCAAGTACCCAAAGGAATCTGGCAGTGAATTTAGATTTCGGCAGTTTGTTAACACGAATCGTTTCAACGACACCAAGTGACAAAATTCATCCGGCAAAATTTTAAGATTAATCTTATGGAGAACATCTAGTTCGAGGTGTTTCAGGTGCTCTATGGACTTCGGTAACTTTGAAAGGGGAGAATAAATAACTAACTCTCGCAACTGCAAAGGTGCCTACAAGCTCTTCAAAGAAATCACGCAGCTTCTTACCCTGGGAAACTTCAGGTACGTTCTTTATATTACATATTTGGATTTTCGAGTGGGAAAGAAGCTGTGAAATCATGCATTAGCTTTCAGAGGTCCTGTATAGTTGGAGTGAGATGGTTTTGGTATTTGGTATTTGTAGGGAAATGAGCAGTTGTCTAAGTATGGGGATGCAAAGTCGGCCAGGACCATTATGCTTGTAGAGCTAAAGAAATTGTTAGAAGCTAATCCTCTATTCCGTGACAAACTCAAATTCCCCGCCTTCAAAGCCTCAAGGCTCGGAACACTGATAAATCAAAGGTAGGGTGCTTTTAATGTTCAGAAGTTCATGGAGGCCAATGGTTGATCTCTCACTACAACATAAAGGGGGGTTTTAAGACAATATTTAAGACAATTTTTGGGTAAATTGTCTTTACTTGAGACAAAAGAAAACTTGTGTATTGTCTTAAATATTGTCTTTAAGCGGGTGTCTCAAATTAAATTGTCTTAAAATATTGTCTCTATAAAGACAATATATAACACAAGCATTTTTGTCTCTCCAGAGACAATTTCATTTTTGACTCTCCAAAGACAATTTCATTTTTGTCTCTCTAGAGACAGTTTCATTTGTCTCTTATGAGACAATTTCATTTGTCTCTCCAAAGACAATAGTTGGAATTAAAATAAATCAATATAAAAATATTTAATTAAAAAAATCTACAATATCATTGGATAATTCATGTTAAGGTACAGTGGAATCGAACCACCAACCTCCTGCATGGCAGGTGCTCTTCCATTGAGCTAGCACCCTTTAAAGAATTATGTGAAGAGTTATGGCAGTCCATTTGTCCCTTTGAAACTAGGAACTCTAAAAGCTTTAAGAAGTCCATATGAACATGAATAATAGAATGGTTATTCAAGGATCTGTTTAAAAAAATTAAGAAAGAAAAGAGAATGAATGATAGAAAGAACCATATATCTTATATCATGATTCCCTTCATGGCCTGCCAAATTCTTACATTCCTTCACTTCATTTCCCTGGTCTTGGTGTAATTTGAGAGAACAATATGTTCACTTCTTAGCGCAAACATAATTACCCATACCAGAGTGATCAAAGGAATGGCCTTTCTCTAAAACACATCGCCAAAAGCAATCAGAACACTTGCAACCACATACAGAGAGTCCCTGTTTCAATTCTGCAATAGCCAAAACTGCCTCCAATTGTAATGTTTGCATATCATCATTTCCAGAAAATTTTGCGGTGTTGCAGCAAAGCCATCTTTGAACTCGATCACACCGTCTATCATCCAATGCCTCTATGAAGTCCTGAAATTTAGAGTGCCATAAATCACCACTTTTGCCTCTTATATCCAAGACGTTTTCTGGTACTGAACTGAGATGACTTAAAATCTGATAATTTGATGTAGATTCATCTAGAGGAGCAAGCTCCAGGCCAGTATCATGCAAATCAATGAAGAGGTCCCCAAGTACTATTGGCGCATCATTTACCTCTTTCTGAGAGTCAAAATTCATAAGCACCTTTTTGTCTCCTGCCATATAAATGCACCCTGCCTTAACTGCAGAAACTAAGTTCCCACGAAGGATATCCACCTTCATAGCAACATGTTTCAAATCTTCAGAGGTCCAATCCTTCATTGCTATCTGGGAAATAACAAGCTTCAAATCTCTCAAGAAGGCACGGGCACTCTCATAACTATGTCTCAACTCTTCTATAGTCAAAGCAATATCAGATAGGCATTGCTGATGATATTCTCTTCGAGTAAAAGGAACCATTGCAGCAAGTACAACCACTCCTCCATACATCTTGGTAAGGAAGTTTTCACAAGATATTTGATAATGCCCTGAACTTGTACATGTCCCCAAAGATAGGACCATTACTGCGTGGGAGCAATCCTATTCGCACATTTAAACGAGGTTTTCATTTGGTAGCTTTTGAATAATGTACACGATTCCTAGCTTTATATGATGCGCAAGTATCCAAGGTTTTAATATACAGGTTTGATGAATCATTCCAGAATATAGACTGGACAGGTGTTGAAATTATGTTGGAATTGTTTTCTGGGAGTACAAATATAATATGGATGCAATGTACTCCTGGGAAAGCATAATTGCTTCTAGTTGATGACATGAACAGGGTTAGGGTCGTAGAACTTCATCATCAGCCTTTGATGAAACCAAAGTACATTATTCTCTCTTCATATTTTTTAAATGCACGCATTTCAGGGGATGGTTCTTTTCTCTTTGTTTTTTAGACGTCTACAATGTGTTCAGACCACGAAGAGGACTTTATCTCATCTTCTTCTCAAGAAAATGTTCAAGAAAATTCTCAAGCTGCAAGCAAGGCTTCATCAGAATTTGAGCTCAAATTTTACATGCTAGGTGATGCCATGTCCTTTTTGAAAAACATTTCCTTGGATAAAATTGCAGAAGACGTTGCTGATTTCCAGGTGAAGCTTGTATACTATGGGTGTCAGATTCACCTTGTATACTGCAATGTTGTTGATGGCTTTCTTTCTTCTAATATATTGAATCTAGTTTCAACTACGGAAGTTTTGGAGTTTCAAGAATTAGCTAAACACAAGTCAAATCCGGAAAGAGATTGCAAAGTTTCCATGGACCAGGACTCCCATAAGACTTGTGCTACATTAGACTACATCTATCACATTTTTGATAAGTATTTTGTTAGTTCTGCACTTAGTAGAGGAAGTATCAGGGATCTTACCATCCATGTTTTGTTGAAGTCAAGAAATACGCTTGGAGCAGATGATGGGAAAAGAAAATCTGAAGAGTACTTGCAGCTCCTGATTGAGCAATTAGAGAAAGAAAAAGGAAAAGATTTTTCAAATCTCAGGATTCAGTTTCAAGTTATCATGTCTGAAAGCTGGGACTCAAATGGTGTAGGCGTCTTGTTCCCTTATTATAAAAAGAGGCTGCTGGGAAAATGGATCTGTCAACTTATTTGTCTTGTACCCATCCAAATAGCTCGGGCTGAAAACAATGGACTACAGCCCTTTCTTGATGGACTTCATATACCTCCACATCACACTTTTGCAGATAGCATATCGCTAGAAAACTTGCTTCGCTTTGGCTTATATGACGTGGTCTTGAGTCAGTGGGATGGTAAAATCATGGTGATCTCATCAATGGGAAAGCAAAGTAGCGGCAAGTCTTACTTATTAAACCATCTGTATGGGTCCCTTCTTGATGTACCAAGGGGCAGATGCACTGTTGGAGTTTGGATGACATTGCGGATGGATTCAAATTTCCTCTATGTACGGATGGACTTTGAGGGATTGGGGAGTTTTGAGAGAACGAAGCAAGAAGATATGCTACTCTCAGTCCTAAATGCTGCCTTGAGTAATTTAACAATATTCAACAAGAAGGTTTGTTTTGCAAATGGTCATATTTGTCATGGTCTTTCTAGTTGATTTTCTCATATTTTAGTGGCCTCACCTCTTTCCTTTAAATGTCATAGCTACTTAAAAATTAATTTCCGTTTGTGATTTTTTTTTCTTAATCAGGATTTTCATTTTGACAAGGAGACAGAAGCCATCTTCCAGCATTTCCGAAGTGGGGTGAACTTGGTGAAGAACGATGAAAAGTTATTCAAGGGATTATTGCTGAAATTGTTGTCTTGCAGATGTCTCCACAGCAAGGGAATGCATGGCTGCATTTTCCTTTGAAAAATGGAAATCTATAGGGCTATAAAATAACAAAGGACCAAGAAACTCAACATTTATGTTTATAAAGGAGACTTACAATCTTTCCAACTTGGTTAAATTAGAAAAATTTGGAAAAGGTCGTGACAGATGACTATTATTAAGTGACCTGGTAATTTCAACATAGATAGATCAGTGCTAATTACATTGTAAAGAAAGGTATGTTCTGTTCGTAATCAGCACCATAAAATTATATTTGTCATTTAATCTGATTGGATATATATATTACTCGTCTTTTCTTTTAAGACTCGACTAAGAATACCTTACTAGATCACAGATTTCAGTAATATTTTGGAACTTTTCACCCTGACGACTGGATATACCGAGAAAATAAAATTCTACTTACAAGTTAACTATTGCATTGAGCCATCCAAAATCCTCAGGTACCAATCCTGTAAGATTCCTTTCGGATAAATTTCTGCCATCAAGAAATCTATGCTAAGGTGTTATCATTTCAGTTTTACAATTCCAGCGAAGTAGTTAACTGTAAACAAATTGAAGAAGTAAAGTTACATTTCCAAAATTCTTTTGAACGAGGAGTTATTATCGTTATCACAGACAATTCCTTCCCACTCCATCAAATAACCATTCAGTTCAAAAAGGTATTTACCCCATAGATAAGAGCCTGAACGTTTGGAGCATGCTTTCTCTTCACAGGGTAGTGGAGTTCACTACCCCCTATTTCAAACCTCAGAGATGAATTCAGAACTCTAAATCTGTAACTATGGCGAGTTTACCATAGATGGATATGGTGGCAGGTGTAAGCCTGCGTTGCTGCAGGTGTATTTTTTTAGTGTGGCGTCTTTATTTTTGGGAGCTCCCGCCTCATGGGCTCCACCACAGGCAGTGGAAACTTTGGGTAAAATTAACTAAGTGCAATCTAAAATTTGAGAGAATAAAACTTTGGATAAACATAACCTAGGCTAAAACCCAGTAGAATGCAGACTTTGGATAAAATCAACAAAGCCAATCCAAAAACAGTGACTTTGCAATAAGACCCCAATGTGAATGGCCAATGAAAACTCTGGGAAAATTAATTGAATAATTTAAATTATCTGTTTTTGTTCAAGAATTTGGTTAAAAAAGTTGATGGCATTTGATATTTAAAAATTCAAACAAATTTAATTCAAGGTAAAATCGATATCGATCGCTATGTACCTGCTACTATTGGCAGGTATAATAAACGATGGAAATTGATTAGATAAAGTATCATACCCATTTCCACTTCTATCAATTTAATATGTAAAACACGATCTATGTAAAGATGAATATAAACTAGCTTCAAGAAGGCAAACCTCTTCTTTAATAATAATAATAATAAGAAGGCAAACCTCTATACGAGTTCACAGCCTGGGAGTCCTAAACCTATTTATTTCATCTTCAGCATGGATCGTCAGGTGAGTTTTCAAATTCTTTCTTTTTCTTCTCACTTAAATTGTGAAAAAGGTTGGCTGGGATCTTCTCTAACAATATATTGATTTGAATTTACTTTACTAGTTCTATCCTTAGTGCATTCAATATGGCTCTACCTAAGAGTCCCAAAGCCATTTGAAATTGTAGAGTTTTATAGTTTGAGCTACTGCTCTAAGAAGCTATAAGATAGGAACATTTTCTATTCTCACAGACACCAATCTACACAGGGCACGCAGAAAAGGAAGGAAAAGGGTTACCAACAAATAAACATAATCACCCAAAATAAATAAAGGGACTGTTTTAAGCAAAAAAATGAAGAGGCTGCAATGCCTTTCTGTCTTTTTTTTTGCATGGTTGGAATCTAAATCGTGATTGATATATATTCAATGCATATGCATCTCATCTCTTGACCAATTTTTATATTTG
Source organism: Pinus albicaulis (assembly GCA_034641835.2). Taxonomy (NCBI): domain Eukaryota; kingdom Viridiplantae; phylum Streptophyta; class Pinopsida; order Pinales; family Pinaceae; genus Pinus; species Pinus albicaulis. Next base: position 1,211,565,871 of record CM076580.1, on the reverse strand, counting down.
TCTTTCAGGCTATCAAGATAGAGGAGATTTCTTGCACAGTAAATATTTAATGAACTTGAAAAGGAATTCTGGTTCAGTGAATGAAACTGCACTCGAAATATTTATCAGTGCACTTTGCAAGGAAAAATATTTACTGAACCAGAATTCCTTTTCAAGTTCATTAAATATTTACTGCTATTGCTATTCCATATTTACTGATAACTATTTCGAGTGCAGTTAAATTGCTATTCCATAAACGATTTTTGACTGTTTCAGAGAAGTTCTAACCAGAGACATGGCTCGTTTAACCAGACCATCCCCATAGTGATAGCTACATGTTATATTACACACACCGAAGGGTTCTTTTACTCATTTATTATTAATTATATTTTATTGTACTTTCCACCGCGTAATGGACCAAGGTTTTTACAATAGAGGTAGTTCGTCCTACTACACCCGGGTTGCTGTAGAACTCGCTACAGGCTACACCCATTCAAGTTATTTCACTCTACTTCCTCCTAGAAATAGTTTATTTACTTTAGAATTCTTGTCTTCTGGGTTTAATATGGTTTTCCGGATTATGGTTGGACTTTCAGACCTTTGTGAGACAAGTATAACCCATCTTGCAAGTGTGTTTTTGACCCTAAAATCTCTATCTAGTATTTTGTTGTCTCATTTTTGAGTTTTCATAATTCTTATAATTTCCTTCGAATGTGTTAGAATCCTCAAAACCCGCCCGCAAAATTTGCTTGTAAATGGTATCAACCACATCAAAGAAATCTTCCTCCACCAATCTATTCAACATGTTATAAGCAAACCCATCTAAATCTACTCCTTGGAATCTCATCTGTGCAAACACATGTAGTGCCATATCAGCCTTTCCTGCATGCGCATAGCCCATTATTAAGGTATCATAAAACCGAAGACCTGATATGTTTTTTTGCTTCTGAAATGACTCAAGTGAGTCCAACAAGACTCCTGTCAATTTTGCTCGAGAGAGCATCTTGAGTAAGGTGTAATAAGAAACTCTGGTGTGTTGATAATCTATTTGTCTCCCAGCCCAGTCAAAAAAATTCAACCCATGCAATACATCATTCTGAAGCTTGAGTACCCTCACAACACATTCTTCAGTGAGATTTATATCAAGTTGTGTAAGTGCCTCATATGTTTTTACACCCTGATGGTCTTGAGACAGTACTTCACAAATCCTGTTTACATCTCTCCTCAACTGCTCATTACTCCATGCTCGAGGTTGAAGTCTTCTGTCCGGAAACCACTCTTTGAATGATAAAGCAATGTCTCTCAAACTGACATTATAAGCTTCTTCCTCGTTCCCATCGGCTGCTGCTGCCGCAGCTGTGGTCGAGCTTTGGCAAACAAGATCCCACTATGGATACACTAGCCTTCCATCCCCTTCCATCAAACGAATAGGGTTTCCAATGGAGATGAGCTGCAATACTCTGCAAGTTGGTAATGGAATCCTCTTGTTCTGTAGGAACTTTTGAGTGCATCTCCTCCACATCTTTCTAGCCTTTTGCTCATGATCCAGCCAAGCCTCTCTGCTAGAAAACTGATTCTTATTTCTTTCGTTTCCCCTCCCACATGGTTATTATATAAAGTAGTCTCAATGGAGAGATTGGAAGTGGAGATGTTGAAATTTGTACTATATCCATTGATGCCATAGCTCCCTCAATGGTTTCATGGATGCGAGCACCCAGGCCTCCTCATTCTGCGTTTGGGCATCTCAAAGGATGGACTCTGTGACAAAATCACAAGATTGAATGCCTTCCACATGGAAAACAAAATCAGAAGATCGAAAGCCCTCTGCTTGGATGGATCGATACAATCTTATTAAGTGATACATATGAAATAGCTAAACATAATTAGTAAATGTACTAGAGTAAAATGTCATGGGGGATTTATAAGCAGAGTGACCCCAGTTTCTTCCCCAACCAGTGTAATCAGTCAAACTCTCCTTGCGAACTAGTACCATCTGTTTCAATGGTTTCTACTTCCAAAGATTTGCAGGATTGTGAATCAACTGTTTTGACCATTGGAAGAGTATGGAAAGCCTGTAAAGTAGGGAGAGCCAACCACTCAATCACTCCTATTTAGACCAGCAATAATACTCTCTAATTCTGCTGATGTGTAGATACTAAAAGCAACTGTGTACATTCTTTCAGAACTTGTATCTGCAAGTGATATTGTGGCTCAAATTCTTTCCAAGGCAGACTCAGATTTTGAGTGTACTCAAATTGAGCCTTTCAATATGTAATTGGAGAAGCGCTCAAGAAAACCGACTCTCCACCAGCACACAACTAACAAGTGCAGCTAATAGCGATGATTAATTTCACAGAATCATCCATGGAAAAGTAAATTAAGAAAGTTGTGCAAAATGAAAGGCAAAAGAGATTGAATGGCATATAAATTGGGAATGTTGGTTTCACAGGATCACTTATGAACAAGTAAGATTGAGAAAGTGATGCAAAGTGCAGTGTACCTTTGCTGCTTCTGGCTGTACCCCTCTCATCACCACTTTGCAAGATCCAACAGAACCCAATAGTGCCTTCATGCATTGCAACTTCTGCCCTAACAAGATCAACAATTAAAATCTCAGCATAAATCACCACAAACATTGCAAGTGTAATGACTGCTCTCCATAACTCAATGCGCATGGAACCTTTAAGATCTCCAAAATCAGCGACCTGAAAGCCGCATCTAGGGCTATATCCACCGCAACCAACATCGAAAAACTGACCCAAAGTTGCGAATCCATTGTCCCCTTTGGTTCTATAACCTACCACAGACAAAAACCTAAGAGTCGATGCATTTCCTATCCAATCAAAGGGGCTATTATCCAATCAAAGGGGCTAAACTTTGAAATGTTCTTTGCACTGGCCCCTTAGAAGCTTCCGCTCCACAACTTGTTAGACGGAGTGGTAAAGTCCAGAAGCATTACGAAGACCCTAAAAACCCCAGCAAATGGAGGCCCTATCAAATGGAGGCGAGGTTGGCCTTGTCCCTGGATTCGAGAGGGAAAATGTAACAATGCTTCGTCGGAAGAGTCGACCAGTCTCTCTCGCGCTCCTCTCTCGACTTGCTAGGAACAATTACCTGTCTCCAACTTTCAGCGTGTCTATTTTCCCTCTTCTTTTTCATCATTTTGCCGCTCTTTGAACAAATTGTTTTAATTTCTAAATTACCACAATTAAAATAGTTATTTTCCCTCTTCTTTTTCATCATTTTGCCGCTCTTTGAACAAATTGTTTTAATTTCTAAATTACCACAATTAAAATAGTTTTATTTTTTAAACTAAAATAATTATAACTCTATATGCGCAGGTTCTTCTAATGTGAAGAGAAGTTTTATTGTAAATTTCTAATTTTCTATAGGTTTCTCTTCTACATTCTGAATTAATTAAACTAAAATAATTATAACTCTATATATGCGCATGTTTTTAAATTAAAATAATTATAATTCTATATGTGTGTGAAGAGGAACTTTATTGTAAATTTTTAATTTCTATAGGTTGCTTTTTTGCATTTTGAATTAAACATTAGAATCATATTTTCTAGTTTTCAATATATTTCCTTATTATAATTTTGATGTAATTGGTAATTTATTCATGTTTTGGATGCAATTGTTAATTTCTTTATTTTGATTATGATAAAATTAAAATGAATATTTTATCTTGTATATTAAATAAAATAAATTGAATTGTGATAATTTTTAGTTTAATTTTTAGTTAAAATAATAATTTAGATTTAAAAAAAAAAATATTAGTTGGCCTTAAAAAAAGTTGTTTTAGAGTGATATAATTGTTATATAGAGTAGTGATACAATTTTATGGTTGTTTAATCATTTATTATTTTTATAAATAGAGGATTACTATTTTTTTTATTCATGAGGATTATTTTAAGATGTTTGTGCATAATTTAGGTGTAAGTTTAGATTAATCCAACATAAAATGTTGTTTTTGAGTGCTTTAAAGAGGATAGAGATTAAAGTACAAATTAGATTATAGAGGGATGTGATGAGTTTCTTAATTAAAATACTTGTAGGGATTAGATGGAAAAGACGTAAATAATATGCACCTTATATGAAAGTAAAATTTAAATAAGTGCACTTTAATGACAACACAATCCTTGTAGCATGATAACATATACGAAAGACAATCCTTAGAATCCATTTGATATGTGAATAAAGTGTTAGAAAGTAAATCATAAAGACATTGTACCATGGGCTACCCTATCAAGCTCTTACATGCAGTAGTGGAAGTGCTCTCAAGTCTAAAATGGATGAGGGTAGGTGATGAGAAGCTCTTGACACCTTTGTAATTAAATCCACCCTCTAGAATGAGGACTTGCACCTCTCCTTTATAGAACAAGATTAGAGGAGAGATAATGTAGTCGAGGAAAGAGAAGAGGATCAAATTGTGGGTTAAAGGCTTATGTGCTAGATCATTTTGGATGTCACAATTCCTCTCTAGTGAATTTTCTCTCTTTCAAAACTAGGTTTGTTGAAAGTACACACCTGCTCAAAACACTTTGTAGCTAATTTTTTTCCTTTAATTGACAAATATGTTGAAATTATCTTTAGTGATGTGCATGTCTTCTAAAATATGTGGTGTTTTAGCACGTAATACTCATGATAATGCATTAAATGTATGAGCAACAATTCAACAAAACATCGTGGCACCTCTTCTCCACGATATTTATTTTTTTCTTATTATGAAGTTCCAACCTACTAGAAATAGTTCAATATGGTGCCCCCTTTGTAATAACTTGTTGTTTTCATTTAGTAACCATATATATCTATTGATTGTCCTTTGTATGAATGAAATACAAACATTTCCTAGAATTATCCTCCTTGAGCACACCCTATCCAAGACTTGAATGGTTGAAACACGAAATCTGCCAATAATAATCCCTTTTGACTACATCACCTCTCAATATTTTCCTTTCTCATTGTAATAATTAACATGTGTGGATGAAAGTAGATCTAATTCGACTTCATGAAGAAAAAAAACCTTGCATATATGGCTATGTTGAATTGCATCATTACCTAGTTAACCCGGTCATTATCATCCTCCTTAACCTCAGTCATTGCATCCTCCTTGATTGCACATACAACTCAACCCCTCTCCACTCCTTCAACGAGGATGAAAAGGATTCAATTTCAATAGGAAGAATTGACGAGATGAAGAAACTCGAGTAAGTCGCAATCCCTGCATCCTCCTTGACTATTCATGTGACTCAACTCGCTTAGCTCCTCCTCATCTCCTTCAACTGGGATAAAAATGCTTCAATTTCAATAGGAAGAACAAGCAGGATCGGGAACCTCGAGCAAGTTGTAGTCCATGCATCCTCCTTGGCTTCATCTGCAACTCAACCCCTTTAGCTCCTTCAACTTGGATTAAAAGACTTAAATAGAAAGAAATGGTGGGATCAAGAACCTCCTACAAACTGCAATAGGAAGAAATGGACGGATCAAACTGCGCCATTCAAAACAACAATATAACAATATCTTCTCTCATGGGGTATAAAAAAAAATGTTGAAGCATTTGTTCCATATTTTAAATTTTAATAGACGAGAAGCTAAATGATATATAGACAATTTAAATGTGCTTTGTAATAAATTAGAGGTTTGTAATAACATTGAAAATATGACGTTTGAGCTTAAATTTATTGGAGGAGAAAAGGACATACATGTTGTGCATCTACAACACAAAACCACCTACATATTGAATGGTAAGTCCTCCATACAAATAAGAGGAAACTACCACCAATTTTGCTGGGATCATAACCTAAGAGGAAATAATTTTTAAAGGAAACTGCTCAACCCTAGCAATCTCCCGGTGCATATAAAATTTTTACAATGGCTTGTATTTATTACTTCAATCAATCGTAAAGGCGGGAAATTTACTCACCAATAAAAATCGGGCCCTTGAAATCTGAAGCAAAGGGGAAGGCGCAAGATTTTATCCTATGTACACCCAGCCCTGCACTCTGTAGCAAGAGGAAACCCAAAACAAATATGGAAATGAGAAATCAATGTAAGAGGAAAGGTATACATCCAATTAATTGCAATATATAAGCCCAAAAATCACTTCCCACCATATCTCTGAGTCTTGCTGCCCCATGGGTGATGGTAAATGATGGTGAATGACCGTGATATTGGTAGTTTTTTCCTTATATATTTGTAAGGAAAGTTCCCAACTAATGAACGAGTCTTGTGCCATTGGTATTGGGGCAAGAAAGTTATCTGCCAAATATATTATGGAGGTGTGAGCCAAAATGTCCATTCTCCTCTGATACAAGACATTTCATCATTGTTTAAAGCTTGGTCTTCACAAACAGATCCATCTAGAGCATTACAAGGACCCATCAATATTTTTCTCAAAAAACCTCTAAATGATAAAACCTCTAACTTTCTAAAGGGCGCACCCTAATGCTACTCATGGTATGTTTTGGTCTTTCCACATGACGTCCCCATTCATATTCGGGAGAACTAGAAATGAGTAATGATCTCATCCAAATCCCATAGGTTTTTATTATCTTTACTTTGAACAAGGTCCTACAATTCGAGATTGAGTAATATATGTTTACTCCAAACTCTTACTGGCTCAAATAATAAGGGAAGATAGGAGAGTTGTCTCGTGTCGAACCCTTTGAGTGAAATCTCTGTTCATTTCTCTTTCCAATAATACCACATGAGTGCACCTGAAAAATAGAATATTGCAAGGGCCTTCGAAAGGGGAATTTATAAGCCAACACCTCTCATTATGTTTCCTAGCAAGTGATTGAATTCACAAATGAGGACTTTTTAAAATGAGGGTTTTTTATATGACCGATGAACTCGACACTCCTCAGTTTGGGTTCTATATTCATCCCATATACCATGTTCGTACAATGGCACGATGGCACTCGAGGAAACTTTGGAATGGAAAATTCCCCAACCGCATACCCATTGATGGCATGCAAATATGTCATAGATCAAAGTATTATAACCCTAAACCTCTTATGAGCTGAAATAAAAGGAAAACCCATTTAACCCAGTCATTATCGTGTCCCCTTAACCTAAGTCCATGCATCCTCCTTGATTGCACATACAACTCAACCCCTTTCCACTCTTTCAACCGGGATGAAAAGGATTCAATTTCAAAAGTAAGAATCGACGGAATGAAGAAACTCGAGTAAGTTGCAGTCCCTGCATCCTCCTTGACTATTCTTGTGACTCAACCCGCTCAGCTCCCCCTCATCTCCTTCAACCGGGATAAAAATGCTTCAATTTCAATAGGAATAACAGGCAGGATTTGGAACCTCGAGCAAGTTGTAGTCCATGCATCCTCCTTGGCTTCGTCTGCAACTCAACCCCCTTAGCTCCTTCAACCTAGATTAAAAGACTTAAATAGGAATAAATGGTGGGATCAAGAACCTCCTACAAACTGCAATAGGAATAAATGGTCAAATCAAATAACACTATTCCATCACTAAGAAGCCTCGGTTTGCAAGACATTGATTCGCATATGGAGAGAGATATCATCACAAAGAAATAAGAGGAAGAAACACTTACTAATGTGTTCCAATTGTTTGAGCTAGAGGAAGGTAAAGTAGTAGACATGATATAGCCTAAGAGAAGTGGATCCAATCCAAACAAACCACCCTATGAATTTTAAAATCCAAGAGGTAATCCCAACTTTTCATTATACTTTTGACTTTAAAGCACCTTTTCTTAGTCTCGATAAATGAAGTAAATAGTCTCAACCTCTTGGAGAGGGAAATTTGAGAAAAAAACAATTAACATGAACAAACAAAGAATCCAATGAGCTGAGCTGAGAGGGGTCTCCATTTATAAACAAGCATCCATAGGCTTGTTAGAGTTAGTATGAATCTTTACTATAAGGTGAGTAGTCTTCACATCACCAACCACATCTAATAGAAAGGTACCAACCCCTACATATTTTGTTATTTTTTTCTATTTATTTAACGGGCCCTAAGTTTCGGTATGAATTTCATGTGAAAATTCACCTACAACCTTTTTCTTCGATTTACGTATGGATTCATTTTTATTTTCGTTTTAAAACTCGTTAATATAAAATCAAGGAAAACTATAATTTAAAAGCTTTTAAATTAGTGTATATATATATATATATATTAATTTATTTATGATATTGTTTTTTATTTGTTTTATTAAAAAAATTAAATGTTATTATACGAAATTATAGAGAATTATAGATGAGATGCTTAATTTAATTTTAATATAGTACAATTTTATACTTATGAACATGTTATTTTTAAACCATCATTCATTTTCTCTTTTACCCATGACTTTTTCTCTTCTTGATTCATCCCTTTGAGAGAAAGATCTAAGAGGGAAGGGAGTGTGAATTCTTCTTGCATCCCTCTCTTTTAAGGCGATAGCCTTCAAGGTCCTTGCTTCTTCTCTTCAACCTTTCTCTATGCTTAAATCCATTACGTTATGTTTTGTTGAGAAAACTCATGATAACCCTATGGTGAATCACCCCATGCAATTTCTATCTTAAAGCCTTTGCTTTGGTGGAACATGGTTTAGAAGGGAAATTTATTGGACCATGGCCGATTCTAATATCAACAGAATTGTGGAGAGTGAAGAATTGGAAGGTTGTGGTTCAAGTTCATCTCTTTCATTATTTTTGTGGTTGAGGACTCTATGCCTTCTTGTTTGGGGAAAAAAAGTGAGAGATTTGATTTTCACAATAGACCCTATTCCATGGGGTTGGGAAACACATACATAACTCAATGGACTTTAGAATTTGACCTAGAAGTGGATGTGCCCTCAGTTGTCCCAGTCTAGGTTCGTCTTCCTCAACTACTCAAGAAATTTAATCTAAATCAAGAGACACAATTCTACTCTACTACTCTATAGAAATTAATTCACAATTTAGAACAACATTCGCAAACATGCATCAATCACATACACAAGTACACATATTTATCTAGGGGAAACCAACTCGTAAAAACCCCTTGAGCTTACTTGCATTAATCAAATGAATAGAGAATCTATTACAATTGCTAGCTTGCTCTTAGCTCAACTTGCAAAAGAATAATTGTTCTCTCTGTTCAATGAGAAGTTATGACGTATATTTAATCAATTTATGCCTCCACCTAAGCTCATATTTCCTTGTGTAAATCCTATGGAAATTAGCCCCTATTTTTTAGCAATTTCCTCCAAATTGATTGTGTAATTCCCAAGGATTGATCTCTGATTGCATGCAACACCTGTACACTCAAGACTAGTCTACAATTGATGTTACATTGGCTTGGAATCTCCACCACACTTGAGCAATTTGAATTCCTTGCATGCATGATCTATTTTTGGTTGATTGATCAGTTAACTCAATGATCCTTAACTGAGTTAGCAATTAAGGATTTTAGGGGTTAAGTCTCGTTAAGAGTTAATGGGGTTAGGGTTTAGGGGGTTAAATGGGTTAGGGGTTGGGAATTAGGGTTTAAGGGGTTAGGGGTTAAGAGTTAGATGTTTAGAGGTTTAGGGGATTAAATGGGTTAGGGATTTAGAGGTTTAGGAGATTTAGTAGTTAAGAATTTATGAGTTAGGGGTTAAGGGGTTAGAGGTTTAGGGTTTAGGGGGTTAAATGGGTTAAGGTTTTAGGGGTTTAGGGGGTTAAATGGGTTAGGGGTCAGGAATTAGGGTTTAAGGGGTTAGGGGTTAAGGGTTTAGAGGTTTAGGGTTTAGGGGGTTAAATGGGTTAGGGGTTTCGGGGTTTAGGGGGTTAAATGGGTTAAGGGTGAAGGGGTTAGGGGTTAAGGGTTTAGGGTTTAAATGGGTTGGGGTTTAGAGGTTTAGGGTTTAGGGGGTTAAATGGGTTAGGGGTTTAGGGGTATAGGGGGTTAAACGGGTTAGGGGTTGGGAATTAGGGATTAATGGGTTAGGGTTAAGGGTTTAGGGGGTTAAATGTGTTAGGGGTTTAGGGGCTTAAATGAGTTTGGGGTTAAGGTTTTAGGGGTTAGGGGTTAATGGCTTAGAGGTTTAGGGTTTAGGGTTAAATGTGTTAGGGTTTAGAGGTTTAGGGGGTTAAATGGGTTAGGGGTTGGGAATTAATGTTTAATGGGTTATGGGTTAAGGGTTTAGAGGTTTATGGTTTAGGGGGTTAAATGGGTTACGAGTTTAGGGGTATATGGGTTTAAATGGGTTAGGGGTTTGGAATTAGGGTTTAAGGGGTTAGAGCTTTAGGGGGTTAAATGGGTTAGGGGTTGGGAATTAATGTTTAAGGGGTCAGAGGTTTAGGGTTTAGGGGGTTATATGGTTTAGGGCCGGTTTAGAGGTTTAGGGGGTTAGGGGATTTAGCAGTTAAGGATTTTAAAGGGTTAGGGGTTAATGGGGTTAGGGTTTAGGGGGTTAAATGGGTTAGGGTTTTAGGGGTTTAGGGGGTTAAATGGGTTAGGGGTTGGGAATTAGGGTTTAAGGGGTTAGGGGTTAAGAGTTAGATGTTTAGAGGTTTAGGGATTAAATGGGTTAGGGATTTAGAGGTTTAGGAGATTTAGCAGTTAAGAATTTATGGGTTAGGGGTTAAGGGGTTATAGGTTTAGGGTTTAGGGGGTTAAATGGGTTAGGGGTTAGGAATTAAGGTTTAAGGGGTTAGGGGTTAAGGGTTTAGAGGTTTAGGGTTTAGGGGATTAAATGGGTTAGGGGTTTAGGGGTTTAGGGGGTTAAATGGGTTAGGGGTGAAGGGGTTAGGGGTGAAGGGTTTAGAGGTTTAGGGTTTAGGGTTTAAATGGGTTAGGGTTTAAAGGTTTAGGGTTTAGGGGGTTAAACAGGTTAGGGGTTTAGGGGTATAGGGGGTTAAATGGGTTAGGGGTTGGGAATTAGGGATTAATGAGTTAGGGTTAAGGGTTTAGGGGTTTAAATGGGTTAGGGGTTTAGGGGCTTAAATGAGTTAGGGGTTAAGGGTTTAGGGTTAAATGTGTTAGGGTTTAGAGGTTTAGGGGGTTAACTGGGTTAGGGGTTGGGAATTAATGTTTAATAGGTTAGGGGTTAAGGGTTTAGAGGTTTAGGGTTTAGGGGGTTAAATGGGTTATGGGTTTAGGGGTATATGGGGTTAAATGGGTTAGGGGTTGGGAATTAGGGTTTAAGGGGTTAGAGGTTTAGGGGGTTAAATGGGTTAGGGGTTGGGAATTAGTGTTTAAGGGGTCAGAGGTTTAGGGTTTAGGGGGTTATATGGGTTAGGGCCGGTTTAGAGGTTTAGGGGGTTAGGGGATTTAGCAGTTAAGGATTTTAAAGGGTTAGGGGTTAATGGGGTTAGGGTTTAGGGGGTTAAATGGGTTAGATTAAAAAAAATATCCAATAATGCCACAGTTAGTTCACAGGAAGATGGAAGTTCAAACTGTTTGCTAAAAAGTGAACTTCTATGCATATCAAGCTGCTGTAGACCATTTTGCTTCTCTTTGTGCAAGTAGTTTTGTTTTATTACGTGGAAGCACATCACAATTAATCTCACTATATTAAATTTCTTCTTCTAGAACTTCTTAAAGGCTATCCTATTGAACTTGTATCAAATAGGTTATGATTTTGTCACTACATAAAACAACAAAAAAATCAGCCAAATTTAATCATAGAATTTCCCTCCTAATCTAAAAATATTAAGCAATATCATTCCTCATAGTATTGCAGCCTAGCCAATTAATTTATAGAGAAAGCGTTTCTAAAATATAAATTACATTAAAATTTTCCTAAAAACTACTTCCTTCATAGACAATAGAAGACAAAAATATACATTTAAACAATTACATTGTTACCTTGGGTTTGGAGATCCACGAATATTTATAGAATTTAATTTACACTCATAAATTAAGCCCATATTCTTTCAAAACTAGAGACAACAATTAGGACAACAATTTCAAAGTACCAAGTAATTAGTGTATTGCTAGTGTAGCTATGTAAGACTATATATATTCAAGTGCATTGTTCACATGCATGTGTATACAAAGTTATTTCTTATATAAGTATTATAGGATTTTGTCTTTCATAATTTGAACTTGTCCTAATATATGAAAGGGTTAGTTTACAATCTTTACATTCCCATGACTAATATATCAATGTTATGCTAGTTTGAACACCACATGCATATCATACATGGAATATAATGTGAGATCTTATACTCAAACTTTATTGCAGGAAAGACACAAGAAAAACTGAATTGAAGAATGCAATACGTCAATGCTTAACTGAATTCCAAATCCAAAGGCATTTAATTGTGTTACAGTCCTCTTGTATTAATAAATTGATCGTGCATCTGACAAAGGAAGCTTTGAAAGCTCATTGAACCTCACAATGTTTTAGAAGGCACTGGGTAAGATATTATCATAACAAACATGCTCTAAGATGTATTCTTCCAAATTAGCATCTAAAGTTTGAAGGGCATAAAAAGGATGGATAACAAAGAAAAATGATTCTCTATCTTAATTCCACCAATCTTGGAAAAAAAAATATAATGCCAAAATGGTTTATAAGGGCTTAGTTTCATGAGAGCCATTACAACGATGAACTGGTTGTTGGCACTCATGTTGACTACACTATTGTAACTCACTGTGGCCAAACAATGCTAGACGACCATGCCAACAAACTCAGTAATGCCATCTATGTTTAGAGAGAGGGCTTCTTTCATTGTTGTGTCAGTGGAATCCATGAAATACCTTCCACTCTCTGTGGATTTCGGCCAATAGGGAAACAATGTCTCTAAGTGCTTACACAAATATATAGAAGCGGCCAATAAGATTCAAGAGAAGACATCACATCCTACAACAATATGTAAAAATTGATTCACCCACCTCCTACAATGAACTCGTTGTGCCATAGTTTTGTCACCAATGAAAGTGAAGCCAAATGTGATGCATAAAATAACTTTAGGCTTTCACGGATGCATATTTTTATACAACATGCATATCATGGCTAAAGAAGCAATACCCCCTCAAATGGATGACCCATAAACACCACAATTTTCCATGTTTCATATTTTATGCGGGCCTACAATAATAATTAAAATATGAAATAAGGAGTATGATAGCTCTTGAGTAACGATCTATGTGTATTTGTGTGCAACTGCACAATGTGCACTAATTACACAGTGTAGTGAGTGCATAGACAATTAGCACAACTTAATGAAAATAAGGATTTGATATGAACCTAAGTCTGAAGATCGAACATACTCTCAACTTCAAACTTCATGCGCTTCATAATTAAATGGCCAAGCTAGAAATGCAGCCTTGCATATCAAATCATTTAAGGGTTTTGAATAAAACTAAAGTTTGTCTTTGTATTTTGATCTTCATTGCATATTTTGGAATATTTTAGAAATTTGATGGATAGTTCCTATCCACTGGATTTCCTAAATATGCAATTTAGTTTAGCTCAGGTTGCATGGGAAGGTTTTTATATCAAAAAATTGCAAAGGTTTTGAGAAAAACTAAAATTTTTGTTTGTGTGCATGGTTCTGTGGAAAATTAAAACCAAAGTTTGTGTGCCACTTCTTATTGTGTTTGTGTGTATTTCTTATTGGTCTCTACAAGGTTGAGTTCATTATATATCTTCACAAGACTACTCTGGTACAAGGACATGTTGTCTAACCTTTGCACTCGTGTTATTTAGTCTCCACTTGTTGTACCACAAAGTATGGTTTGACTCTCTGGCTTAAAACATTCACAAATCCACAACAAAAACTCCATTCAACATCACATTGGCATCATCACTAGTCGACTCCTTCTCTTGGAAGATATAAAGTATTCCATCAATGATTAATTTCTCCAGATGAGCATCATCAATATCTGAATCTCCCAGGTTCAAAACTACCTTTTCAATTGTTCACTTCCATCTTTTAGATCTTCGACGATGCTTCCCACAATATCAACAACTCCCACTTTGCTAGCTAGAGACTCAACCCAATCCTAAAAAGAAGAAATGAAACACAACCTGAACCTAAAAATTAGATAAGAGTTTGACTTGCTTAGTGTTCAAGTCTCAGACAAGGAACTCACCACTTGTGCTAATACTATCAACGAAGGAAATTTAGACCTAGTGTAAATACCAATTCAATCAAGAGAAAGAAAATGTTACACACGAGAAAATCAAATTTACATGACCTGTTAATTTATTATTATTACTGATAAGAGATAAAAGGTAGCATTGATTTTCCCATACTTGAATCCTACCATTTATGGAGACCAAAGAATGTTAGGATATCACCCCATGTCCATTAGTATTTATGGAAAAACTAGAATGATTGAGGATCCCCTATTCATGGAGATCCAAAATGTGAAATATCCCTCTATGACTAACTATTAAATTCCATATATATGTTTCCATATTTAACCAGTGTAAAGTCAACCTGATTATTTTAGAACATGTGAAGACCAACCTGCCAATGATTTGCTGGTGAGGGAGAAATTATTTTCAAAGTGTCTGAAGAATCTGCTTAGTTAGAGGCTATATCCAAAACTTCAACAAGGGAACACAATGTACATCGAGAAGAGTGCAAACTAGTTGTTGTAATTTAAGGAACATAACTTTAAAGTTGGAGGTCAGCTTCAAATTTTGCAGACTAACCAAACTTGTATCAAATTCCCTATCTCCTATTTAGAGGAAACAAATATTATGTAGCTTTTGTACATGATGATATATTACAACATGCATAATGTGACAAGTGTTGGGGAAAATGAACATCTTGAACAAACCTATAGGCATATTTTGTTTGTGACAAAAAACAAGATGTTGAGATAGACTTAGCTTAGCTTCAAATTTTGCAAACTAATCAAACTTGTATAAACTTCCCAATTTCCTATTAGAGGAAGCATATATACTATAGCTTTTGTACATGATGATATCACACCTCGTGTAGAGTCACAGTTGCTGGGGAAAATGAATGTCTTGAACAATCCCATAGACATATTTTATCACAACAAATAAGATGCTTAGATAGACTTTAAAAACTAAGGGTATGAGAATTTTAGCTAGGACTCAGTTGTTTAGAGGAACTGGCTATGGGTCAACGATAGACGGGTTGTATCTAATTGTATCAACCGAGATCGAAGGGACAAAAGAGGAATTGATGTCCGAGAAATATTTCTAGGAAAAATTGCCGCGTACTTCATAGACGACTACCCCACCAAAATGAAGAGCCCAACAAATCGTTGTCTTTATATAAGATAACGTGAATGGTAAGTGAAATAACAACCTCGGTATAGGCACGAGACAATAGTAGCCTGCAAGTTGACAAACTTAGGGTGCACTATCAAAGTCAATTTTGCAAGTATTAGATAATATTGTCTTAAATTGGTATGGTTTTGTCTTAACTGTTAATTGTCTTAAATGAGTTTTGTCTTAATTGTCATTGTCTAAAGTGGCCATTGTCTTAAAATATTTTTGTCTCAAATTGTTTTTTTCTTAAATATAAAGTCTTGTCTTAAAATATTTTCATCTTAAATTGTTTTTGTCTTACAATATTTTTGTCTCAAATTGTTTTTGTCTTAAATATAAAGTTTTGTCTTAAAATATGTTTGTCTTAAACTGTTATTGTCTTAAAATATTTTTGTCTTAACCTGTTTTTGTTTTAAATATAATGTTTTGTCATTAAAATATTTTTGTCTCAAATTGCTTTTGTCTTAAATATAAAGTTTTGTCTTAAAATATTTTTGTCTCAAATTGTTTTTGTCTTAAATATGAAATTTTGTCTTATAATATTTTTGTCTCAAATTATTTTGTCTTAAATTTTATATTTAAGACAATTAATTGATATTAAATTTTAATGTAAAATAACCTAAAATAAAAAGTAAAATTTTAAGACAAAATATTTCTTTTGTCTTAAACAAATGTCTTAAAATGCCCTTCATGTAGTAGTGTCTTTTCCTTTTGGTTTTGAACTGGTGAAGATGAGTGTTTTTAGCAGTCCTTCACTACATACTTTAGAAAATTGAAATAACGAATTACTAATTAGACTGACAATTCTCTGTGTTTGTTATGCTACAGTGTTATTTTGGAACAGGGAATTCCATAAAAGTACTGACATAGCATAGTGTGCCATTGACCTTTTTGTATCCAGCCTCTTGCGTTTGGCTAATATATATTCAATAACTTTAAAACATAAATATAAGCCCACATCAAATTAATTACAATTGCTTTCTCTCTAACTTCTTTGTTACAGCGTTTCCTTTGCAACATTAGGTGCAATTGCCAGTATAAATAATAATGAAAAGGATCAAATATTTCATCCTCCAATGCAGCGTGGCAACCAACAGTTACATGTACACCACTCTTTGCTTTATTAAACATGAAATTCTGTGAAATTAGCATTACCTCGGTTCCAATACAGTAAGGAGCTAGACCGGAACTGGTGGCCGGCTTGGTGAGTTGGGTAATAGAACTCACAAATACAGGCTTTGTAGGATTAGGTAATGAAAGCATCTGAGTGACTGCAGACATCAGTGGACGAAGCGATGCCTCAGCTTGAGTACACAAAAGACCAACGTGAATGCATTTCAATGATTGCTCCTTATCATCGCATGTTTCGATTATAGCCGGATCAATCATCTGTACCGTATTTCCTCCCTCATATGATCTCCATGCCTGCAAAGTCAGGACGGGTCGTCATTTTATTATGTTAAATAAATCAGCAGTGAAATTTCCAATCATAATTGGTTAAAATATTTATAGATAAACTAAATAACATGGTGGAGCTAAGGTAAATCTCTTTTCTCCGAAATGCTAAGGGGAACAGTATCTTACCCATCCTAAAAGAATCTGCATTTCTGGTGACAAACTATAATCCGTGTTCTTTCTTCCTGTGATAAGTTCCAGGAGTAGCACACCAAAGCTATAGACATCAGCTTTTACAGATAACTGTCCCTGCATAGCGTACTCTGGTGCCATATAGCCGCCACATATCCAAATTAAATTACAAAGTCAAACATTATATGGTGACAGAAAATTTAGAGTAATGATCAGTTACTAGTAAGGGAAACTGCAGGCCTAGATCACAGGTTAATCGCTAATGCAAATTCCACGAAACAAAGATGGAAAGAAGATGCCATGTCGAAGATGGAAAGAAGATGCCATGTCGAAGTAGTATTAGAAAGACCGTCAAGCTTCTTGAAATCACGAGAGTAAATCCTATGCATCCCCACTTGTTGAAAGATCTTCATATAAGCATGAGAGAGTGATGATTGTTTTAAAATCTTACAAAGTTCCAGCAAGTCTCGTGCTGATGTGACTCTGATCGTCAGGAAAATGTTTTGCTAACCCAAAATCTGCAATCTTAGGATTCAGTTTCTCGTCCAATAAAATATTGCTAGCTTTAATATCCCGTATTACAGAATCATGGTGAAGATAAAGAAGACCACGAGCAATTCCTAGAATGATGTTGTAACGCTTCTGCCAATCGAGCTGTTCGCGATTGTTTGGATCTATAATATGACAGTACTAACTCATTAACACGACAAAACGAAATACTGTGAAACATGATGACAGTACTAAGTCATTAACAGTACTGTGAAACTAAATTAATAAAACGAAAGTGACTCACCGAATAGGATTTTATCAAGGCTCTTATTGGGTAAGTACTCGTAAACAAGCACCGTTTCTGATCTCTCTGCGCAATAGCCGAGTAGCTTCACCAGATTTCGATGTTGAATTTTGGCCACAAGCTTGACCTCATTCAGAAATTCTTTCCTTCCTTGCGCAGAATGTAACGACATCTTCTTCACAGCAATTTCTTTTCCATCATCAGTTGTTCCCTGACACATTTCAAACAAAAGATCCGTATGAAGATTTTGTTAAATATTTCAGCTCTATTTTTTGTACTAAATATTATTATTTTCAAACTGGAAATCGGTATCCAATGGTCAGAGTAGCCCGCTGATTACTATAATTAAAAATAAATAGAAGTTCTGTTGGCCTATGTTACCTTGTATACAGGGCCAAATCCTCCCTCACCGAGCTTGTTGTCATCATGAAAATTTTGAGTAGCTGTTATCAATGTTTCCATCTTGAACACTATTAATTGCTCGTCCTCACTAAATAGTGTGTCTTCCTCGACTTCCACACGACCTTCAGAATGAACTAAACAATAAAAAAATACAGTTACATCAGAAAATATTGGGGTAAAAATTAAACGATTTCTAACTTGTGAAAAAATTGTGAAATTGTGCTCTCAACCTGTTCTACCCTGTATTTTTATCCCAGATACCCAGATCCAAAAATTTATGTCCACGCTTATCTATGGAACACTGTACTAAATCTACAAGTTGGCATGGCACATGATACACGTTTAAACCGGGGTCTGATCAGACGTGCCAGTATCTTTGGGCTTGATGGGCATATGATCAGAACCTCGTTTATATGGGGTAGTCTACCCAGTTTTCAAATTGGCAGGGACTGTAAAAAAAATGTCAGAATTAGATTAAAAAAATTTAAAAATTCTAAGAGTAAGTAAGAATGTTTGAATTTGGTGAAAATGGATGCTTGAATCTAGTGTTCCACGATGGAAATAGATTCAGTACAATCAAAAAAAAATTCGGACACCTAAACAAAAATCTTGAAATTTCCATAATTTTCCAAACACATTTGATAGCAGGATAGCCTAGAGCGTTGCGTTTATAACTTTATATGGGTATGTGCTAGCAAGGATGCAATTAAAAAATTTACTACTTTACAATCTCACCAGCTTATATCATCAAATGAAATACCTTCGTATCCCCTTCGTTTTATGGCGGCCTTCAATCTTCTCCCGGTCGCAAACAGGCATACAAATAGTGCTAGGAGAAAGCCGCCCACAACACTTAAAATTATTGGTGTTTTGTTTAAAGACTTGCTGATCTGCGGGGTATTACTCTTCGGAATATTATAAGCTGGTGGTTCTGTTGGCGATGGTGGAGGTGCAGACAAATTAAAGAAAGGATATATTTCATAACGAACCATGCAGCTTCTGGTGAGACCCTGAGCTCCTTGCTTTCCAGCATAATGTGCGAAAATATACTTTATTGTATTTGAGAGACATGGCCTGCAATCGTCAATAGAGATATCTCCCCAGCACTGGACGAGAGCATAAATATTTCGAAATAAAGAGTCTGTAGTACTTCCGGATGCATACAGACTTTTCGAGTTTGCAGATCCATTCACTGCTTCGTCTGTCAAACTGTCGAATAGCCTGCTAAGAGCTCTGTTAAAGGGTTCACTGCCCGTGACATTCTGTTCATTCTGTCGACTGGAAATATCAATCTGAGAAGTGTCCGGATGTCCGATGAAACTATAGTTTTCATAACGGACGAAGCAGCTCTCAAGCCAAATACTCGCGCCGATGGCATTCCCGCACTTCGGGTGTTGTGTCCCCCCTGCATTGGCGGAAGCCAGAGATTTTGTCCGGACTTTGTCCCTCCTCAGAAGTCATATACCTGGAATTTTCCTTGTTTTGAACAAAACTACTCAAGACTGCAAGCAGATTATCATCAAACTGACTGCCGCTCGTATAGTTAAAGTTGCGATTGCAGTCTGCTACTGGATAGATCACAGTCCTATTACCCAGTTGTGTATTATTGTCTGGCGCAGGAACCCGATCAGTGGGATTAAAGAAAGGATACATCTCATAACGAAGCATGCAGTTGGGCTAAATCATAGTTACCAAATACGTCCGTATCATGAAAAATAATACGGAAATTCGATAATTCGGTTCGTGCATCGAATTATTCGATAGAAATTCGGTTCGTTTCAGTTCATGGTCGCCATGAAATGAATTGGTATGTTTTTTTTTCACAGAATTGGTATGTTGTTTTTCAGTCGTCATATAATTGGTATGTTTAACTATTCACAGAATTGGTATTGGTAATTTCTGTCTGTAATAGTAAGTGTAATGTAAATGTGGAAGGGTAATAATTAGGAAATAGAAACTAATGAGGAAGGATAAATTTCTGATTTTAATTTGGTTTTTTTAGATTTTTGTTAAATTTTAGAAACTAAAATATAATTAGAAAAGAAAGATTTTAAATTAAATTTGAAAGTTTATAAAAAGTAATTAAGTTTAATAAATTTTATAAAAAATAATTGACTTTTTAAATAGGTTTATATTACAATAAATTGTATAAAAATAACTTTTGAATATTTTGTTTTTAAATACTTATCTATTAAAAAGAATTAAAAAAAAAATTAGGTAATATTTGAGATTTGAAATTTATTTTTCACTTTAAATATTTAATTTAAAAAAAAAATAGATAAGATATGAAATAAATTTTAAGTATAATTGACAAGTGTGGTTGTGTTTTTGTTTAGGTAATATTTGAATTTGAAATTTATTTTTCACTTTAAATATTTAATTTTTCAAAGATGTCTTTAGATAAAATATGAAATAGATTTTAAGGATAATTGACAAGTGTGATTGTGTTTTTGTTTAGTGAGTTTCAGTTTCAAAATTGTTATCAAAATTATTAAAAATGATTTAAATATAAAAATGAGTAAGAAAAATACTAGTAGGAAGCATTGTTGTTATATATATATATATATATATATATATATAAAGAGGTATACTGTCGAATTTTTTTCGAATTGAAATTTTTTCATACGAATTTTTATCGTATCGTATCGAATTCAAATCCGAATTCGAATTCGAATTTGGTAACTATGGGCTAAATGTGGATCTAAAGACGGTGCCGGAGTCTCTTCTCGTGGTCAGTGGCCTCGTGCAGGAAAGAATTTTCAGCCACAAATGAATTTTCAAAGTCAAAGTAATTTTTATCATTATTGTAAATTTTGCAATATTTTGGAATTCAGAGGGTTAAAAATAGTTGGAATTTGGCCGGAGGAGTCTTTGAATTGTGTTTTTATGGTAGAAATGAATTTAGCTCTATCAAAAATTTAGAAGCATTTAAAATTTTGAAAAAATAATTTAAATTTAAAAAAACAATAACAAATTTTATCAAAATCTTGCCAAATTTTCCCAGACAAATTTGAATTCTGATAAGTTAAGTCAAATCATATATATGTTTAGCTTAACTATTGTGCATTAAATTTCCAATTTTTTTTAAGATGTGCAATACATTGAAATATAACGGATGGACGAAATTAAAATTTTCAGAAAATGGATCAAACAAAATTATTTTGAATTAGAATAATTCTAAAATTTACCATTCATTTAAAAGTTCAAAGGAAAAAGGAAATTGAATTCTTCAAAGCCGCGCACACGGCACTTTCCAACTTGGTAGTCAAGATTTGATAATTTGATTTTATGCACATTCACCTTACTCTTACACCTCAATCACAATTCGTTTCGTTAAAATGTAATAAAATAGTTCAAAGGAAATAAGCGATTTGAATATTCTAATATGAGAGATTTGACCGTTAAAATCACGCATTAAAATGGGATTTAATACTTTTTAAAATTTTCACATAATATTTAAAAAAGGAAGAAGATAGTTATGTTACTTAAATTTATCTTAGTGGATTTAGATTATTTTAAATTATATGCATCATGTTTTATTTTAAATAATAAGAATTATTAGATATTATTTTTTAGATTTAATTGCTTTAAGTAAGTTATTGATCTATGATCATTTTCATGAGATGTAGTTGTAATTTAGGCACAATACTTGCTAAGGTTTTGCAAATGGGGTAGCAAACTAAGTGAGCTTGATTGTGAGGAAAAACTCCACAGTTAAGTGCCTTTGAGCTGGAGGAGTTGTCAGATGGGTGACCATTACCAGGTGCAAGCCCCAAAAGTGATGATTGACCCTATGTTATTCATTTCACTAGTTTCAATCCCAAGTCTTCACCCCTGTGAGCATCACCCGATGCAATAAGTGCTAAGTGGACTATTATCATGGAAATGATCATAGATGATGCAATGAGTGCTAAGTGGACTATTAAAAAATCATGAGAAATTAGCCTGTTACGACTACATCTCATAGAAATGGTCATAGATGAATGACTTTCTTAACACATTTGCGTCCCAAAAATGATTGCGCCGAGAGGCGCATCTACAGCCCAATATGACCCTGATGTCAGGTATGTCACGTCCTCATACAAAATGTCCGCTTAAATTTAAAAAAATAAAAAAATAAAAGAATAAAATAAAATAAAATCGTATTGTGCTAGAACATATATCAATTTTTAATACAATTATGTATTATTTATATAATTTGAATGGATGGTAAATAATATACCTGAATTTGAATGGATCATAAATTTACCTTTAACAAAAAAATTACCACACTGAATTTCCAAATTAAGTAAAATTTTAAACATCTTTACTCTTTACTAAAGTCAATACCATTTCCTAAATAAAAGGAAAAGAGTTAATTCAACACAAACAATCAAAATCCAAAATCTTTTAATATTTCTTTTAATTAAATATTTGTAAAATGAATTTATACTTACTCCAGAGCTATGGTAAATAAATAAATATAAAAGAGGTATAAAAAAGTATGATAAATAAATAAATAGACATAAAATAGGTATAAAGAGGTATGGTAAATAAATAAATATAAAAGAGGCATAAAGAGGTAAGGTAAATAAATAACAATATATCAAATAAGATTATAAATAAAAATCTAATTATATAACAAGCCTATGGGCCAAATACCATAGTAAAGAAAAGGGGTATGGTAAATAAATAAAAATATAAATAAACTAGAGGTATGGTAAATAAATAAAACCTCTTTTCATATTTACTCCATAATCTACTTTATATTTATGAATATTTATGTTCATTAGTTTACATAACTAAGAAGAAATAGAGAGAGAGAGTGATAAGGGAGAGATGGAGAGAGAGTGTGTATGTTTAGGGGTGAGATAAAGAGACAAAGTAAGATGTATGGAAAGAAGGGGGAGAGAAGAAGTGAGAAGGAGAGAGGGAGGGATATAGTAATGTAGTTGGAGAGAGAGGGGTGGAAAGAGAGAGAGAAAGAAAGGGATGGGGGAAGAGAGAGGATTAGAGAGAGAGAGAGAGATATGGGGGAAGAGAGAGGATTTGAGGGAAAAGAGAGAGAGAGAGGTGGGAGAGAAAGGGAGAGAGAGGAAGGA
This sequence comes from Pinus albicaulis, assembly GCA_034641835.2. Lineage (NCBI taxonomy): Eukaryota > Viridiplantae > Streptophyta > Pinopsida > Pinales > Pinaceae > Pinus > Pinus albicaulis. The sequence continues at coordinate 1,211,542,840 of CM076580.1, read as the reverse complement.
TGAGAGAGAGGAGGAGGGTGATGGGGGAAGAGAGAGTATTGGAGAGAGAGAGAGAGAGAGAAGAGAGAGGGATTTAGGAGAGAGAGAGAGAGAGAGAGAGAGAGAGAGAGAGAGAGAAGAGAGAGGGATTTAGGAGAGAGAGAGAGAGAGGAAGGACGAGAGAGAGGACTTGAGAGAGAGGAGGAGAGAGGGATCGATAAGAGAGATGGAGTTGGAGGGGGAGAGATGTAGGAAATAAGAAATATAGAGAGTGATAAGTGGAGAGAGAGAAGGAGTGACAAGGGAGAGACAGAGAGAGAGCGTGTATGTTTGGGGTTGAGATAAAGAGACAAATAAGGAGAGATGGAGATAAGGGGGGAGAAGGAGATATAAGGAGAGAGGGAGGGATATAGTAACATAGTTGGTGGGTGAAGATAGAGGGAGAGAGAGATGGGAGAGAAAGGGAAAGAGAGGAAGGAAGAGAAAGGATTTGAGAGAGTGGAGAGGGAGGGAAAGAGAGATGGACTTGGAGGGGGAGGGGGAGAGAGGTAAGAAGAAAGAAATAGAGAGAGAAAGGTGGAGAGAGAGAGAGTGAGTGAGTGATAAGGAAGATGGAGAGAGAGGGAGAGAGGAAAAAATGAGGAAAGAGAGATATTAGCGGGGGAGAGGGAGAGAGGGGCAAGATAGAGATATAGATGGAAGGTGAAGAGAGGGAAGAAGAGAGATACGGGGAGAGGAGGGGATTGACAAAGAGATTGATATATATGGATTGCGAGAGTGTGTGTGTTTAGGGGGGTGAGATAGAGAGATAGAAAAGAAGAGATGGAGGGGGATATAGATATGGATTGAGGGTGGAGAGAGGGAAGAATATTTCTCACACTAGATGGATTGATATAAGTGGAGATGGTGATTTATAATCCTATTTGATTATTTTCACTATATGCATCGATTTTAGTGTAGATATTTATTTCTAATGATATTTGATTACTTGCACTAGATGCATTGATTTCGGTGTAGGTGGTGATTTCTAATACAATTTGATTGCTTGCACTGAATTTGTTGATTTCAATTTAGATGTCGATTTATAATTATATTTGATTACTTGCACTAGATGAATTGGTTTCAATGTAGATGATTTCTAATCCTATTTGATTATTTGCACTAAATGCATTGATTTCAGTGTAGATGGCGATTTCTAATCCTATTTGATTTATTTGAGTAAATGCATTGATTTCAATGTAGATGTTGGTTTCTAGAGAGAGAGAGGGAGAGAGAGAGAGAGTGATAAGGAAGATGGAGAGAGAGGGAGAGAGGAAAAAAGGAGGAAAGAGAGATATTAATGGGGGAGAGGGAGAGAAGGGGAAGATAGAGATATAAATGGAAGGTGAAGAGAGGGAAGAAGAGAGAGATGGGGAGAGGGGGTGATTGAAAAAAAGATTGATATATATGCAGTACGAGAGTGCATGTGTTTAGGGGGGTGAGATAGAGAGACAAAAACGAATAGATGGAGGGGGATATAGATATGGATGGAGGGTGGAGAGAGGGAGGAATATTTATCGCACTAGATGGATTGATATAAGTGGAGATGGTGATTTATAATCCTATTTGATTATTTTCACTAGATGCATCGATTTTAGTGTAGATATTTATTTCTAATGATATTTGATTACTTGCACTAGATGCATTGATTTCAGTGTAGGTGGTGATTTCTAATACAATTTGATTGCTTGCACTGAATTTGTTGATTTCAATTTAGATGTTGATTTATAATTATATTTGATTACTTGCACTAGATGAATTGGTTTCAATGTAGATGATTTCTAATCCTATTTGATTGTTTGCACTAAATGCATTGATTTCAGTGTAGATGGCAATTTCTAATCCTATTTGATTTCTTTGAGTAAATGCATTGATTTCAGTGTAGATGTTGGTTTCTAGAGAGAGAGAGTGAGTGATAAGGAAGATGGAGAGAGAGAGAGAGAGGAAAAAAGGAGGAAAGAGAGATATTAGCGGGGGAGAGGGAGAGAAGGGGAAGAGAGGGAAGAAGAGAGAGATGGGGAGAGAGGGTGATTGACAAAGAGAATGATATATATGGAGTGCGAGAGCTTGTGTGATTAGGGGGGTGAGATAGAGACAAAAAAAAGAGATCGATGGGGATATAGATATGGATGGAGGGTGGAGAGAGGGAAGAATATTTCTTGCACTAGATGGATTGATTTAAGTGGAGATGGTGATTTATAATCCTATTTTATTATTTGCACTAGATGCATCGATTTTAGTGTAGATATTTATTTCTAATGACATATGATTACTTGCACTAGATGCATTGATTTCAGTGTAGGTGATGATTCCTAATACTATTTGATTGCTTGCACTCGATGTGTTGATTTCAATTTAGACGTCGATTTATAATTATATTTGATTTCTTGCACTAGATGAATTGATTTCAATGTAGATTATTCCTAATACTATTTGATTGTTTGCGCTAAATGCATTGATTTTAGTGTAGATGGCGATTTCTAATCCTATTTGATTGCTTTGAGTAAATGCATTGATTTCAGTGTAGATGTTGGTTTCTAATCTTATTTGGTTGATTGCATTAGGTGCATTGATTTCAATGTAGAAGTTATTTTCTAATCTTATTTGATTACTTGCATTAAATGCATTGATTTCAATGTATATGTTGATTTATGATTTGATGTAATTGAATGTATGACGGTACATTAATTTTAAAGTGATTGGATTAACAATATGCATTGATTTTAGTGTAAGCACAAAAAGTTATTAACAATGTAGATTGATTTTTGTGTTATAGTAATTTAAGCTATTAATATTGGAGAGCAAGAGAGACGAGGTATCATGTTTACTACAACAGATCAAGCTAAAGATTTAAATGGTTTATGATTTAAATTTTCTTTTTCATATAATCGATATAAAAAGATAACAAAACTAACAAGGGAGGAAATAAGAATAGTAGAAGAAAATAGTTTGAGATTGATTGTAACATGAGTACGTTCTTATTATTCACATTTTATATCTTTCAACACTATTATTGTCACTTTACATTTAAAAAAAATATTTCATCATTTTTCATCATTATAGTTATTAACAATAATTATCATCTCAACGAACTGAGGTAACTAAGAAAATTTAAAATTAAAATGACCAAGTTAATCTCAGAAATATTTAGCATATTTAAAATGATTATATTAATATTTGATATATTTACATATTATTGATAACATTAATCATATCTTTGATAGATTTTCCTTGGCAACACACAACTGAAACCAACCTAGATCCATCTTACATCTCAAAAATATACAAAAATTTTAATAATTTGAAAAATGTGGCGTTGATGCCTTCGACTAGAACCAGCCTAGATCCATCTAACTCTGGATCTATCATGCGCCGAGAGGGATCAAATCTCTCGAGGTGCAAACCTTTCCTCAAGTTTTGCACTCAAAAAATAGGTTTTCACCTCGAGAGATTTGATCCCTCTCGGTGCATGATAGATCCAGAGTTAGATGGATCTAGGCTGGTATATAATATAATGCAATACGAAAAACCCTCATACTTAAATAATAATTATATTATTATCTAATTTTAAGACCAATGACTTACTTTTTCAGGAGAAAGAAAAAACGTTGTTCTATTAAAACAGTACATAAACCATATACATTTCCACAACATGCATAAGTCATGTACATGCAGGACAATTCAAAGGATTGACCTAAGCTCAAAAAACAGTTGTGCTCCCACCAAAATCGGATGCATCAACATACATATGTTCTAATACATAAAGCTTAACTAGTCCCATATATGTACCCAACACTTTTACTCCAGTGAGTGTGGGATGACATTAGACATATCTCAGCTTATTTAAAGCCATGAAAATCATCCAAAGGGACAGACCCACAATATCTATGATGAATACAAACCAAAAGGTGCACTATATAATATATGCCTCTTTTTTACACAAAAAATAGAAATGAGTCATCCAACCACAAGAGAATTTTCCACAAATCGTTCTTGATGTTGTCTAGGAACGCCTAAAACCAAAACATGAAGATAGAAAGGTAAAAATGGAACTAGCTCGCTTGAAAACATCTACAGGTTCGCTTGCAGAGGGTCGAAGGATTCTGGCTTTCTCGAAAACATAAACAGGCTTGCTTGCAGATGATCCGTATGATTATAAAAGTTAAGGCAAAGGGAAATGATAGGAAGCCACTTGCTTAGAGTCCCTGAAGTGTGAGATCAGAATGGTCCCGTAGGGTGCCTCCAGGCCTTTCTTCGAGAGGTAGTCAGCCCTCGTATTGTTCTCTCGGAAGATATGTTGCATCGTGTAGGACTGGAATTTAGTTAGGATATACATGACGCGCTCAGTCCATCCACTTAGGTATTGATCGTGCATCCTACACTTGCTAGAGATTCCATCTATAATGAGTTGCGAGTCACCATATATGTGGATAGAGACTAAATTAAGATGATAAGCCACCATAATCCCAAGGCCATGACCTTAGTCTTATTGTTGGTTCAGGAACCACCATTCCAATAGATATGAAAACGTTCATCTACCGCAAGCTTAATCCATGCCCCGCAACCACCTAAACCATCCCTTTGTGCCCCATCAAAGTAGATTGCAGGGAGCGAAATATGGTGTGGATGACCACGAATAGAGAAATCATCCAAATTCGGAGATGGAAAAGCACGATCCCACATCCATTGCAAAATATTACCATGAATCCTTGAAATGTTGATTAGGAAATCTTGGAAAATTAATCGGTTACGGGCGCACCATATCTCCCAGAAAACATAAAAAGGCAAGGATTTATATTTACCTTTAGTGGCCCCCCACACCATGATGGTCTGAATACAATCAATAGGTCTCCAATTTAGGTCCCCTAGGAGAACTATAAACAACCTCCAAATACTGGGAAAAATACTATAGGAGAAAAATAAGTGCATAACAGTCTCCTCGTGCATGTGACATAATGGGCATCTCCACGGGCCATGAAAACCACGCTTGATAAGAGATTCCCATGTAAGAATTTTTTCCTTCCATAATAATCATCCAAAAAGCAAAATCTTTGTTGGTATATTCCACCGCCATGCCTGATGGAACTGTGACTGGGTACTATCCACAATCTGTTCTTTAATGATATGCATATATAATTCTTTTACCTGTATGTTTCCATCTTGTTGTATGCCTCCCCACATGATTATGTCCCCCTCTCCTCTGAAAGACAAACCCATCAATTGAAGTGAGCCTTTGTATCTTTCCCATGCAATTGCATCTGGTCCCTGCAGGCCTATTATCTCAGCCGATTTCGAGATCGGTGCTCCTAATTGCCAACATGAAATAAGATTGGATACATAAAAGATGCCTCTTTGATTTAGTCGGTGAAGTAAAACAAGGTCAATACATACAGTTGCGTTCATCCCCAATAGTCTATCAATACCCAGTATAATCTTTTTCCCATTACCAAAGCGCCAAACCAGTCTTCTGCCCAGGATTTTCATTACTTCCGCAAAGCTACGCCAGATCTGTGAAGCATTATTTGCTGGCCAGTTACTGCCACGATAAAGTGAGAGGAGGGGATCACCCTGAATGTATTTATGAAAAATGATCATAGACCAGAGCCCATGTCCATTCAAAACTCTCCACAAGGATTTAGTAAGCAGTGCATTGGAGAAAACTCGCAAATCTAATAATCCCCAGCCCCCATATTTCTTTGGCAATGTGGTATGAGATAATTTTCATAAATGATATTTCTTACGGTCAGTCGCACCAGCCCATATAAAATGAGATATAATGGCATTTATCTTCCCGACAATGAAAGTCGGAAGATAATACAAATGATTCCAGTACACCACAATTTGAGATAATATTGCTTGAACTAGTATGTATCGATCCCCAAGTGCAAGCCACTTGTTTGTCCACTTCATAATTTTATTTCTGAATTTGTCTACCAGCCATAGCCAGTCTCGATTCTTATATGCACATGGTTTTAGTCTAAAACCAAGATAGGTGAAGCCCTGCATAATATGACTCGTTTGTACTCCTAAAAAACCAGTAATGAAATTTATTTCATCCATATCTCCTATGACATATAATAAGATGGATTTCCCTCTATTGATGCACAGTCCAGTGGCAGCTACAAAACGGGTAAGTATAAAGTGCAGATAAAACCATTGGTTCCTAATTAGATTTCCAAAAACCAGCAAATCATCCACAAAGAGAGAGTGAGTAATGCATACCATAGGTGAGAAATATAGACCTTCAAAATAACCTGCATTTTTTTCCATCTTCATAAGTTTACTGAAACCATCCATAATGAGAATAAATATGAGCGGAGACAATGCGCATCCTTGCCTAAGGCCCCTTCCAGCCGTGAAAAAGTCAGATGGCAGAAAGTTGATAAGGAAAACATATCTGACAGAGCTTATACATGCCATTATCCATTGAATAGAAACCATAGTTAGTCTCACTTTGAGAAGAGTAACTCTAATAAAGGACCAATCCATTGTATCATATAACTCAATTGAATCCCAAAAATAATATCTAGTACTGCAAAAAACCCTCATGCTTAAATAATAATAATTATTATCCAATTTTAAGACCACTACCTATTTCACAAATCTAATCTATTTCACCACCATTGATGATCAATAATATGTAATCATATGAAGAATAAGGTTGGAGGCCGCTACATAGCATAAGTTTTTTTTTTAACATAATGTTGGAGGCCGCTACATTAGCATGACTAATTTTTTAACATACTTTCGGATACATATCCACGCTATATGTATTGGCATTTTACATAATAAAATCCTAGGCCATTTCATTAACTTTCCCTACGAGCAGGATTTGTTTCATTGGGGCTCGATGTGAATATATATTCACCGCCATTCATTTCACTCCCCTACATCTGTGCCAAGAATTTCGACCTCAGGGATAGTTGGCATACATAAATCATCATTCTTCTATATTCCTCACACTATCTATAATCTTATTCAACCTCACGAATTGCTGGCATGAAGAAAAACACCATCCGTCCAGATTCCTCTCCCCGAGCTATTATTTTATTTGTACAAATTTACAAAGCTTGTGGTTTTAAAGATAAATGATTTGGTAGGGGAAGATCTAAAACATCATTCTTCTAGATCTCTCTTCCTATACTCTAATCCTAAGAGGTAAAATAACATAATTATATCGGTGTCATTTTTTCTTTTTCAAAATCAATATTTCTACTACAATCAAGTATTTTATAAATTATTGTTTTTATAAAAAAAGTTATTTACATGATGTTATTTGATAATTTATCTCATAATGTGAAAAGATAAACATATATATATATTGATGTGGAGGAGAGATAATGAGAATTCATTAGCATTTTTCATTTAGGACAATCAAATAAATTACCTATGTCAGCTATAAAGGGTTTTGAGATTGTTATTTTAATTATCATAATTATTATGTGGATGGTAAGGATTTAACCTCCATGGAATATTTTAAAATATTTTTAATAGTAGTTTTAGATTCAAGATTCAAATTTATCTAAAAAAAGTTATATCCCTTTTCTCTTTTTAATGAAAGTGATTAATTAAAAAATGTGATAAGTGAACTATAATTTTTGGGAATGGTGATATGTAAGCATATTTGCATGTTAACTATAATAAATGAGAGTCAATCTCTATGATTATGAATCTCGTTAATAATTTTTTCTAAATGTATATATGGTTGACTTATATATTAATTTATTTTTATAATTAATAAGAATAATTTAAATTAAATATATCATTTAATTATTTTTGATGATTTCTTTAATTTTAGTAATATGAGATGTCTCATAAGTAACCTCTATTTTCCTTGTTTAAATAACCATTTTAAAATTTGCACTTTATTGTTTAGGGTGACTTAAAATTTACATATGTGTGTGTGTGTGTTCAAATAAACTTATAGAAAAAAAAGTTGGTTGGGAATCAATGATAAGTATTGCATTGTGCAACACTCACAATACTAATACTTTAAAATGAGACTTCAAGGTAACCATCGAATCATCCATGGTGAATATTTGAACTTATTTAAAAAAAATCATCTATGTTTGTTGGAAACTTGACTATACTAGGGGGAGGGGGTAAATCGATATAGTCAAGTTTCCAACAATTGGTATAAGATTATGTTCCTTCATTATCAGCGTAGCCACTTGAAGGTAGACCTCATTGAATTATGGATTATTAAATTATGCCTATGTTCAATACTGTAAAATTTCAAGAATGGAGAGAGAATGTAAAATTTGAATTGATAGCTTATGGATCTTATGTGTAGAAGTTAGTATGAAGTGGATATACAAAATATTCCCCCTCAAAGCAAGAAAAACACTGGAATGTTGAGGCTAAATGTACAATTTACAATAAACTTCACAATCTAGATCTTAAGGCGATAATAGATCTCAAATTTGCAAAACAAATATGTGATAGGTTGCAAGTCATGCATGAAGGAGAAACCAATTGGCATAGTGGAGAAAAAGAAAAGAAAAGAAGAAGAAGGCCTCTTGGAGGGAAAATATTTAGTTGAATAAGACTTATTATGCTAGTGTGAAAACACTTGATTGTCACAAAGAGAAGTTAGTTGAAGACCAAGTCAAGCTTGACTCGACCTTGGTTGAAATAGAAAGACTTATAAGTGAAAATAGACATCAAAAGAATTTTCTAAGGATATACCATGAAAATGAGCATGAGTTTAAAGAAGAAATCATTAGTTTGAAGAAACAATTGAAAAAGCCTAGAAGAGTTGAAGATGTATTGGGTAGCCAACTGAAAGATTAGATCAATTATTGTGAAAATTTAGAAGTTTAGGCACTTTCAACAATAAATGATGTAGAAAAGAGTAAATATAGCTCAAAGGTAGCCACAAAAGATAATAAAGACACTTGGAAAAGGCATATAAGAGAAGATTCCATTAACACAATAACAAGGAGACAAACAAGAACAAGAAAAAAAGCAACAACAAAGGAATGAGTTAAAGAAAGTGTCATTTGCAGGAAGCCCGTCTATTCTCAGAGATAATTTGAGAAAATTTGCAAGGTTCCAAAGAATGTCCTTTGCTCTCTTAATGAATACTGTTGAATGTTACTTCTGCAATAATTTTAGATACATTGCATTAGACTGTAAGAGTCATCAAATCAAGGTTTATAGGCAAAATATGCAATGGAGATGCAAGTACCCTCAAGTGAGAAATCAAGGAAGATCTCTCCCCTCACGAAGACCATCTTACATAAGGTATAAAAATTGTTTTTATGGCTATTGTTATTCATGCAAAGCTTTTGGCCATAAATTCATTGATTGCAAACCTTATGCAAAGAAAAATAGGAATGCATTGTATGTAAAGGGAAATTCATATGTGGATAATAGCATAAGAAGGCACGAGTCCTTTCCTCCCTTTCTAGGTCAAATAAGGTGCTATAAATGTGACAATCTTGGACACATGACCAAATATTGCAAGTTTCCAGTTCTTTGACTCAAAATTAGAAAAATGTACGGGAATATTCAAAGAAAATTATATAGGAAGCAAAAAGGAGATGCAAAAAAAAAGGAAACACACTAAAGTTTGTAAAAACGAAGAAAGAAAAGATATTGAATTCAATGAAAAATTGAAGCTAGCATAACCTTAAGGGGAATTGCTCAAGGAATTAAACGCAAGCATGAACAACGAAGAATCTAGTCATTATTTATATTAGAGAAGAAATAATCCATTAGCACCTATCATGATAGTGAAACTCTCAGGGGGGAAAAGTAGCCTAAGTTTTAGAGAATGATGTATGTTTCCATGCAGAAAATGTACTTGGAAGTGCTATAACATTGAGTTATACAACAAGACCTTGAGGTATCCATAGATCATCTTTGAGTAGTATGAATATACAACCTACAAATAAACCATTTTAATGATAGAACCTCCATAATTTGGGCAAAGAGAGAATAAAATAACCTAGTGAAAGAAAGAGAAATACAACATATTTATGAATAACTAGAAGTGAAAAATAATAAAACACCATACACACTGCCACTAGAGCCATGAAGGGAAGAATAAGAGGAATGACATGGAAAAATATTTGCAAATATTCAAGAACACAAATGTGGATGGTCCTTCCTTTGCTATATTAAAATGAAGCCATTGTTTTTTCTTTGGAATGTCTAACTTTGAATGAATGATTTTTAAGGATGCAAGAAATAGACTCTTCGATTGCTATGAAAGAACTGAGGGAATTTAATAACAACTTGGGACTTCACCCACAACTACTAACATTGAAATCATCCTATTGACATCATCAATATTATCATGTATGTCATTAACATTTCCTCCACAACTCCTTGTTCGATTGTGTCTTTCAAGGTTTTAGAAATTTGGACGTAGAAGAGAAGGTGGCAAGCATTGTTTGTTAAACATGAAGTAGCAACCATGTAGGTGTATGTAGAGGTAACAACAAAGCCCTCAATTTTTGGTGTTTCTTCAGTCTTCGTTGGAAAAAATCTAGCTCTAGGAGACATAGTGCTAGACCTAACAAAACTTAATATTCAAACTCCCAAAATGGGAAGTAGTCTTCATGAGGACTATGACAATGTTACTGTAAAAAAGGTTGGTATCCTTAGGTATACAATTCCAAAAAAATATTGGTTTGAAGAATAAAAAAATGGTGGAACGAGGAATAACATAAATAATTTTGAGGTTGGTGCATTGATCCATATGTGAGTGGTTAAAAAAAAAAACTAACATGAACCCAAAGCTTTCATGCACTGATGGAGTGGTAAAACCTAAGATTTTGGATCTTTAATTAGTATATTTATGTTTGAATGTTAATTTGGACTAGCACAAGTGTTATTAAGCAAGCCTACTGATCCAAGGGATAAAACATATGCTAAAAAATGTAAGTACTAAAAATCACTCGAAACTAATGCTAATTCGTAGTGCTCATCGTTTTAATTCCAACACAGCTTGAAGTGCCCCAATCTGACACTGTATGCCAAAGTTATCACGTTCTAAAGTTTTTGGCAAACAATTAAAAGTTAACTTGCATGGTTGACTGGGTTGCTGACTTGGCAGGCCATACGTTGATGTCATCAGTTGACTGTGTAGGGTATGATGTCAGATGGGCCAATCTTATGCTAACATGTGGCGGGGTCGTACAAACTAGGTTGGAAGTTTGTGATTGGTTATTGTTTATTGAAGTGGCCCAATTACGAGGCGCCACGTGGCCCTTTGTTATTGGCCATAATTTTTGTAACAGGGCCAAAGGGCCTCAACAGGGTTCGACCCCAAGATCTCTTGGAGAGTCAATGTCATGCCACACCAATGGTTCTTAACGAGTATTGAAACCTGATTATATTTAAATTCATACTGTTGACACGTTTAAGGAAGGGCATGTGGAACTTGGCCATAGCCCCAGGTTTAATGGAACTGACATTACTAGGAGCACAACGGAGTGGGGTGGGGCGGGCAGTTAGCCCTGGCCCCTAGCCATATGGGAACCCACTTAACCAACGACAGGAGTTATGGCTGTGGGGGTTAGAGGATAGGCTCTAGCGCCCAGTCCCAATAGACAGGTAGAAACGACGACGAGAGTTATGCTGAGGGTGCAGGTGCGTAGCTTGCCCCCTGGCGACATGACGCCCACATTCCCGAGAAGGAGCTAAGAAATAGACACCTAAGTCCTATTTGGTGTGCTTAAAAATGCGACATTTTGCACCTTTATCAATAGGATTCACATTGAAACACGCTAATTTGTCGCTTCACTGAACCGCCAAAGGAAATAAGCATTTCCTGGTTAGACATACTTGTTAATTTGCAGGATATATAGTAGGGAAGTGGAGAAAGAGGCCTAACTTGGTCATTATTCAGCCTTTTTGAGCAAAATAAGAGCCTAGACAAGGGTTTTTAGGTGTTCTAAACATAATGAAAATATATCTTTTGCAATTTGAGCTATGTAAACTAATGTAATTTTAGATTTGAGCATATAATTTAAAGGCCCAACAATGAAAGTTGGACCCAGAGACGTAGCCCAAGAGGGGTGAACTCTGTCATTAAATTTTTGTTGGTGTGATGTTGTTCATGGTATATTTTTCTCGGTTTGATTTCTGCAACTTAAATAAAAACACTAATTTTTTGTTCTTTTGCAAATTGATCCATTTCCCACAATACATAAACTTATTTGAAAACCTTTTATGAAACCTTCAAGTTTTTAATTTCGAATCAGTTTGGTATCAGAGCATGGTTATTTTGAAGGTTTTATTGTGTTTGAAAGTGTTTTCAAAGTATGTGATTCAAATCTCAAGCATGAATTAGTTTCAAGAACTTGAAGGATTGCCTCCTAAAATAGGAATCAAACATGAGGTTCATTTGTAGCAAGATGCACCTCTCCCAAACATTGGCATGTACAAAATGTCATTTTTGGGGAATGTAGAAATCAAGAAGAAAATACTAGAGTTTATTTACAAATGGGTCATAAGGCCTAAAACATCTGCTTGTGGGTCTCCTATCATCTTGGTTCTAAGGAAGGATGGTACATGGCACATGTGTGTGGATTTTAGATCCATTAACAAATCCACGGTAAAGAATCAATATCCTTTTCCTCACATTGATGATTTTCTAGATCAGTTAACGAATGTTGTTTATTTCACTAAGTTACATTTGAAAAGAGGTTATCATCAGATAAGGATTTTTGAACATTATATTTGGAAAATTGCTTTCAAGGCAAAACAAGTTTTATTTGAATCGTTAGTTATGTCATTTGTACTTTGCAATGCACCTAAAACATTAATGAGAGTTATGAATGATGTGTTAAGACCATTCCTTGATGATTTTGTCATAGTCTACTTAGATGATATTCTGATTTTCAGTAAGACTCATGAAGAGCATGTAAAGCATGTGAAACAAGTTTAATATGTCTTAAAGAAAGAGAAATTGTATTTGAAGATGTCTAAGTGTGAATTTGGGAAAACACATTTGGTTTATTTGGGTTGTATTGTAGGAGGGGTTGAATTGAAGATTGATCCCTCAAATGTTGGTCATTGTGAATTGGCCTAAACCCAACAATGTAACAAAAGTTATGAGTTTTTTTTGGAGCAACCCAATATTGGAGAAAATTTATAGCTAACTGCTCACTCATTGCAACACCATTACATGCTTTGACAAGTGTGAAACAAGTCTTTTAGTGGGAAGGCAAGCAGTAGAAAGCCTTCGATACATTGAAAGGGAAAATCAGTTCAACACCAGTTCTAGCACTTGCAGATCTTATGCAGTTATTTGAGATTCAAATTGATGCTAGTGATTATGCCATGGGAGAAGTTTTGATGCAACCTGGTAAGCCTATTTGTTATCATTTTGAAACCTTTAGCAATGCTTTAATTAACAATTGAACTTATTATAAAGACTCGTATGCTTTAGTACAAATCGTGAAGAAATTGAAGCACTACTTGATGGGTAATGAAATGACTATTCATACCGACAATAAACATTTTCAATATTTTCAATCGCAAACCAAGCTACAACAAGCTCGACATTTCAAGTGGATGGGATTCATACAATAATTTCATTGTAACCACCCTCATCCCACATTTACCCTAGTTAACCTCTTCGCTGGGAAAAACATGTCACGAGGGGATACTATGATGTGATTCAACCTCCTAGGTCACCTTAAGGAAGTGGAACCGACATAACACCACTAATTTGACCTTCCACACATACAACAAAACCTTCAGGAGCCAACCAACCCTTCCAGGTGGAAACTCCCTGAGACAACTCAGCATTTCACTGACCTAGACGCTCAGTTGCTCCCATGACAAGACCTGCAAGCGACTGAGGCCTTCTAGTAGCTCCCACAAAAAGGCATGCCAATGACTTTCAAATTTTCCATCTAGTTATGTGTCAACCACCCCAGATACTGTGCCACTTTTTTAGGGCTAAGACTCAATCCATTGGCCAAAACTTCATGAAAACTCCAGGAATGATAAATAACATGGGGAAAAAGATACTAATTCAAAATTTTATACAAACACTCGATATTATCCCTACTAGCCATGACAGGCATTTCGTCAAACATGTCACAGATATGCAATCTATAGGTCATAACAACAAATCTGAGCATAGGGGTCTCATACTTATTTGAGAATTGATAAGAAGCATTGATGCCTTATCATAATAGTTTCATTATCATATATTAGTTCATATATATTTTTCATTCATTTTCTAATTAAAAAATGATGAGATCCATACACCAAGTCTATCATGAAATATAATAATAACCAACATATAACCAATAGAAATAACAAGGATACAACAACCATAGTGACTTAATTATGTTCGAAGAGATGCATTGAAAAAATTTCGATCCCAGAAAGAGGAGAAATGTTCTGTTGCGTCCTCTGGGCCTCATTAAATGTGGGACTAAAAACTGTGCCGAAGTCTCTTCTCGTGGTCAGTGACCTCGTGTAGAAAGAACGATTCATATACGAGTAGTCTATAATGCGATTTTTTGAAGGCTTTTACCGTAGTTTTTTCCGGTCTAATTTCTTTAAATTCTTGCAGCAATTTATTGAAAATAGAAGTTTGATGGATCACCTTGCACAATCGAAGTGCCCTAGGGGTTTTTCAGGGTGCTGAATTCATATATACAATCAAAAAACCAATTTAAATAACAGAAATCAAGATTTTACCTCAAATTTTTTCACCGGATTCCAGCACGTGAAACTCCAAAAAGTCGCACTAAAGACAACTCCATTCATATATTGTATTCACCAACATTACAGATCCAGTTAGCCACAAATGAATTTTCAAAGTCAAAGTAATTTTTATCATTATTGTAAATTTTGCAATATTTTGGAATAGGGTTAAAAATAGTTGGAATTTGGCAGCAGAGTCTTTGAATTGTGTTTTTATGGTAGAAATGAATTTAGCTTTATCAAAAATTTATAAGCATTTAAAATTTTGAAAAAATAATTTAAATTTAGAAAAACATTAACCAATTTTATCAAAATCTTGCCAAATTTTCCTAGACAAATTTGAATTCTGATAAGTTAAGTCAAATCATATATATGTTTAGCTTAACTATTGTGCATTAAATTTCCAAATTTTTTTAAGATGTGCAATACATTGAAATATAACGAACGGATGGACGAAATTAAAATTTTCAGAAAATGGATCAAACAATATTATTTTGTATTAGAATAATTCTAAAATTTACTATTCATTTAAAAGTTCAAAGGAAAAAGGAAATTGAATTCTTCAAAGCCGCCCACACGGCACTTTCCAACTTGGTAGTCAAGATTTGATAATTTGATTTTATGCAGCAGGTTGGACTTTCAGCGTGGAATATGCATTTGGTGGTACGTACATTCACCTTATTCTTACACCTCAATCACAATTCGTTTCGTTTATTTGACCAATAAAGTTTGTAGCTGATTTATCTTTTAAAATGTAATAAAATAGTTCAAAGGAAATAAGGGATTTGAATATTCTAAGATGAGAGATTTGACTGTTAAAATCACGCATTAAAATGGGATTTAATACTTTTTAAAATTTTCACATAATATTTATAAAAAAAAAAAAAAAGGATAGTTATGTTACTTAAATTTATATTAGTGGATTTAGATTATTTTAAATTATATATATCATGTTTTATTTTAAATAATAAGAATTATTAGATATTATTTTTTAGATTTAATTGCTTTAAGTAAGTTATTGATCTATGATCATTTTCATGAGATGTAGTTGTAACTTAGGCACAATACTTGCTAAGGTTTTGCAAATGGGGTAGCAAACTAAGTGGGCTTGATTGTGAGGAAAAACTCCACAGTTAAGTGCCTTTGAGCTGGAGGAGTTGTCAGATGGGTGACCATTACCAGGTGCAAGCCCCAAAAGTGATGATTGACCCTATGTTATTCATTTCACTACTTTCAATCCCACGTCTTCACCCCTGTGAGCATCACCCGATGCAATAAGTGCTAAGTGGACTATTATCATGGAAATGATCATAGATGATGCAATGAGTGCTAAGTGGACTATTAAAAAATCATGAGAAATTAGTCTGTTACGACTACATCTCATAGAAATGGTCATAGATGAATGACTTACTTAACACATTTGCGTCCCAAAAATGATATATAATATAATGCAGTACGAAAAACCCTCATACTTAAATAATAATTATATTATTATCTAATTTTAAGACCAATAACTTACTTTTTCAGGAGAAAGAAAAAACGTTGTTCTATTAAAACAATACATAAACCATATACATTTCCACAACATGCATACGTCATGTACATGCAGGGCAATTCAAAGGATTGACCTAAGCTCAAAAAACAGTTGTGCTCCCACCAAAATCGTATGCATCAACATACATATGTTCTAATACATAAAGCTTAACTAGTCCCATATATGTACCCAACACTTTTACTCCAGTGAGTGTGGGATGACATTAGACATATCTCAGCCTATTTAAAGCCATGAAAATAATCCAAAGGGACAAACCCACAAGATCTATGATGAATACAAACCAAAAGGTGCACTATATAATATATGCCTCCTTTTTACACAAAAAATAGAAATGAGTCATCCAACCACAAGAGAATTTTCCACAAATCGTTCTTGATGTTGTCTAGGAACGCCTAAAACCAAAACATGAAGATAGAAAGGTAAAAATGGAACCAGCTCGCTTGAAAACATCCACAGGTTCGCTTGCAGAGTGTCGAAGGATTCTGGCTTGCTTGAAAACATAAACAGGCTCGCTTGCAGATGATCCGTATGATTATAAAAGTTAAGGCAAAGGGAAATGATAGGAAGCCACTTGGTTAGAGTCCCTGAAGTGTGAGATCAGAATGGTCCCGTAGGGTGCCTCCAGGCCTTTCTTCGAGAGGTAGTTAGCCCTCGTATTGTTCTCTCGGAAGATATGTTGCATCGTGTAGGACTGGAATTTAGTTAGGATATACATGACGCGCTCAGTCCATCCGCTTAGGTATTGACCGTGCATCCTACACTTGCTAGAGATTCCATCTATAATGAGTTGCGAGTCACCATATATGTGGATAGAGACTAAATTAAGATGATAAGCCACCATAATCCCACTCCACAAGGCCATGACCATAGTCTTATTGTTGGTTCAGGAACCACCATTCCAATAGATATGAAAACGTTCATCTACCGCAAGCTTAATCGATGCCCCGCAGCCACCTAAACCATCCCTTTGTGCCCCATCAAAGTAGATTGCAGGGAGATAAATATGGTGTGGACGACCACGAACAAAGAAATCATCCAAATTTGGAGATGGCAAAGCACGATCCCACATCCATTGCAAAATATTACCATGAATCCTTGAAATGTTGATTAGGAAATCTTGGAAAATTAATCGGTTACGGGCGCACCATATCTCCCAGAAAACATAAAAGGCAAGGATTTATATTTACCTTTAGTGCCCCCCCACACCATGATGGTCTGAATACAATCAATAGGTCTCCAATTTAGGCCATTTCATTAACTTTCCCTATGAGCAGGATTTGTTTCATTGGGGCTCGATGTGAATATATATTCACCGCCATAGGGATAGTTGGCATACATAAATCATCATTCTTCTATATTCCTCACACTATCTATAATCTTATTCAACCTCACGAATTGCTGGCATGAAGAAAAACACCATCCGTCTAGATTCCTCTCCCTGAGCTATTATTTTATTTGTACAAATTTACAAAGCTTGTGGTTTTAAAGATAAATGATTTGGTAGGGGAAGATCTAAAACATCATTCTTCTAGATCTCTCTCCTTGTACTCTAATCCTAAGAGGTAAAATAACATAATTATATCGGTGTCATTTTTTCTTTTTCAAAATCAATATTTCTACTACAATCAAGTATTTTATAAATTATTGTTTTATAAAAAAATTTATTTACATGATGTTATTTGATAATTTATCTCATAATGTGAAAAGATAAACATTTACTATGTCATTATCTCATTATGTTATTTGATAAAAATGCTAACAAATTCTAATTATCTCTCCTCCACATCAATCTATCTATCTATCTATCTATCTATCTATCTATCTATCTATCTATATATATATATATATATATATATATATATATATCCCTTTTCTCTTTTTAATGAAAGTGATTAATTAAAAAATGTGATAAGTGAACTATAGTTTTTGGGAATGGTGATATGTAAGCATATTTGCACGTTAACTATAATAAATGAGAGTTAATCTCTATGATTATGAATCTCGTTAATATTTTTTTCTAAATGTATATATGGTTGACTTATATATTAATTTATTTTTATAATTAATAAGAATAATTTAAAATAAATATATCATTTAATTATTTTTTATGATTTCTTTAATTTTAGCCATATGAGATGTCTCATAAGTAACCTCTATTTTCCTTGTTTAAATAACCATTTTAAAATTTGCACTTTATTGTTAAGGGTGACTTAAAATTTACATATGTGTGTGTGTGTGTGTTCAAATAAACTTATAGAAAACAAAAGTTGGTTGGGAATCAGTGATAAGTATTGCATTGTGCAACACTCACAATACTAATACTTTAAAATGAGACTTCAATGTAACCATCGAATCATCCATGGTGAATATTTGAACTTATTTAAAAAAAATCATCTATGTTTGTTGGAAACTTGACTATACTAGGGGGAGGGGGTAAATCAGTATAGTCAAGTTTCCAACAATTGGCATAAGATTATGTTCCTTCATTATCAGCTTAGCTACTTGAAGGTAGACCTCATTGAATTATGGATTGTTAAATTATGCCTATGTTCAATACTGTAAAATTTCAAGAATGGAGAGAGAATGTAAAATTTGAATTGATAACTTATGGATCTTATGTGTAGAAGTTAGTATGAAGTGGATATACAAAACATTCCCCCTCAAAGCAAGAAAAACACTGGAATGTTGAAGCTAAATGTACAATTTACAATAAACTTCACAATCTAGATCTTAAGACGATAATAGATCTCAAATTTGCAAAACAAATATGTGATAGGTTGCAAGTCATGCATGAAGGAGAAACCAATAGGCATAGTGGAGAAAAAGAAAAGAAAAGAAGAATAAGGCCTCCCGGAGGGAAAATATTCAGTTGAATAAGACTTATTATGCTAGTGTGAAAACACTTGATTGTCACAAAGAGAAGTTAGTTGAAGACCAAGTCAAGCTTTACTCGACCTTGGTTGAAATAGAAAGACTTATAAGTGAAAATAGACATCAAAAGAATTTTCTAAGGATATGTCATGAAAATGAGCATGAGTTTAAAGAAGAAATCATTAGTTTGAAGAAACAACTGAAAAAAACTAGAAGAGTTGAAGATGTATTGGGTAGCCAACTGAAAGATCAGATCAATTATTGTGAAAATTTAGAAGTTGAGGCACTTTCAACAATAAATGATGTATAAAAGAGTAAATATAGCTCAAAGGTAGCCACAAAAGATAATAAAGACACTTGGAAAAGGCCTATAAGAGAAGATTCCATTAGCACAATTAACATGGAGACAAACAAGAACAAGAAAAAAAGCAACAACAAAGAATGAGTTAAAAAGAAAGTGTCATTTGCAGGAAGCCCGTCTGTTCTCAGAGATAATTTGAGAAAATTTGCAAGGTTCCAAAGAATGTCCTTTGCTCTCTTAATGAATAGTGTTTAATGTTACTTTTGCAATAATTTTAGATACATTGCGTTAGACTGTAAGAGTCATCAAGTCAAGGTTTATAGGCAAAATATGCAACGGAGATGCAAGTACCCTCAAGTGAGAAATCAAGGAAGATCTCTCCCCTCACGAAGACCATCTTACATAAGGTATATATATATATTTTTTTTATGGCTATTGTTATTCATGCAAAGCTTTTGGCCATAAATTCATTGATTGCAAAACTTATGCAAAGAAAAATAGGAATGCATTGTATGTAAAGGGAAATTCATATGTGGATAATAGCATAAGAAGGCACGAGTCCTTTCCTCCCTTTCTAGGTCAAATAAGGTGCTATAAATGTGACAATCTTGGACACATGAACAAAGATTGCAAGTTTCCAGTTCTTTGACTCAAAATTAGAAAAATGTACGGGAATAGTCAAAGAAAATTATATAGGAAGCAAAAAGGAGTTGCAAAAAAAAAGGAAACACACTAAATTTTGTAAAAATGAAGAAAGAAAAGCTATTGAATTCAATGAAAAATTGAAGCTAGCATAACCTTAAGGGGAGTTGCTCAAGGAATTAAATGCAAGCATGAACAACGAAGAATCTAGTCATTATTTATATTAGAGAAGAAATCATCCATTAGCACCTATCATGATAGTGAAACTCTCAGGGGGGAAAGTAGCCTAAGTTTTAGAGAATGATGTATGTTTCCATGCAGAAAATGTACTTGGAAGTACTATAACATTGAGTTATACAACAAGACCTTGAGGTATCCATAGATCATCTTTGAGAAGTATGAATATACAACCTACAAATAAACCATATTAATGATAGAACCTCCATAATTTGGGCAAAGAGAGAATAAAATAACCTAGTGAAAGAAAGAGAAATACAACATATTTATGAATAACTAGAAGTGAAAAATAATAAAACACCATACACATTGCCACTAGAGCCATGAAGGGAAGAATAAGAGGAATGACATGGAAAAATATTTGCAAATATTCAAGAACAAAAATGTGGATGGTCCTTCCTTTGCTATATTAAAATGAAGCCATTGTTTTTTCTTTGGAATGTCTAACTTTGAATGAATGATTTTTAAGGATGCAAGAAATAGACTCTTCGATTGCTATGAAAGAACTGAGGGAATTTAATAACAACTTGGGACTTCACCCACAACTACTAACATTGAAATCATCCTAGTGACATCATCAATATTATCATGTATGTCATTAACATTTCCTCCACAACTCCTTGTTCAATTGTGTCTTTTAGGGTTTTAGAAATTTGGACGTAGAAGAGAAGGTGGAAAGCACCGTTTGTTAAACATGAAGTAGCAACCATGCAGGTGTATGTAGAGGTAACAACAAAGCCCTCAATTTTTCGTGTTTCTTCACTCTTCGTTGGAAAAAATTTAGCTCTAGGAGACATAGTGCTAGACCTAAAAAAACTTAATATTCAAACTCCCAAAATGGGAAGCAGTCTTCATGAGGACTATGACAATGTTACTGTAAAAAAGGTTGGTATCCTTAGGTATACAATTTCGAAAAAATATTGGGTTGAAGAATAAAAAAATGGTGGAACGAGGAAGAACATAAATAATTTTGAGGCTGGTGCATTGATCCATATGTGAGTGGTTAAAAAAAAAAACTAACATGAAACCAAAGCTTTCATGCACTGATGGAGTGGTAAAGCCTAAGATTTTGGATCTTTAATTAGTATATTTATGTTTGAATGTTAATTTGGACTAGCATAAGCGTTATTAAGCAAGCCTACTGATCCAAGGGATAAAACATATGCTAAAAAATGTAATTACTAAAAATCACTCGAAACTAATGCTAATTTGTAGTGCTCATCGTTTCAATTCCAACACAGCTTGAAGTGCCTCAATCTGACACTGTATGCCAAAGTTATCACGTTTTGAAGTTTTTGGCAAACAACTAAAAGTTAACTTGCATGGTTGACTAGGTTGCTGACTCGGCAGGCCATACGTTGATGTCATCAGTTGACTGTGTAGGGTATGATGTCAGATGGGCCAATCTTATTCTGACATGTGGCGGGGTCATACAAACTGGGTCGGAAGTTTATGATTGGTTATTGGTTATTGAAGTGGCCCAATTATGAGGCACCACGTGGCCCTTTGTTATTGGCCAAAAGTTTTGTAACAGGGCCAAAGGGCCTCAGCAGGGTTTGACCCCAAGATCTCTTGGATAGAAATAACACCATTTAATGTCATGCCACACCAATGGTTCTTAGCGAGTATTGAAGCCTGATTATATTTAAATTCATATTGTTGGCACGTTTAAGGAAGGGCATGTGGAACTTGGCCATAGCCCCAGGTTTAATGGAACTGACATTACTAGGAGCACAACGGAGTGGGGTGGGGTGGGCAGTTAGCCCTGGCCCCTAGCCATATGGGAACCCACTTAACCAACGGCAGGATTTATGGCTGTGGGGGTGGGAGGATAGGCTCTGGTGCCCAGTCCCAACATACAGGTAGAAACGACGACGAGAGTTATGTTGAGGGTGCAGGTGCGTAGCTTGCCCCCTGGCGACATGACGCCCACATTCCCGAGAAGGAGCTAAGAAATAGACACCTAAGTCCTATTTGGTGTGCTTAAAAATGCGACATTTTGCACCTTTATCAGTAGGATTCACATTGAAAACACGCTAATTTGTCGCTTCACTAAACTCAAGCAATCTCCCAGAGCATGGTATGCTCGTGTTGATGGATATCTACATCAACAAGGGTTCAATAAAGGTACTCATGATAGCAATCTTTATCTGCAAATAGATAAAGATAATTTAACAATTGTTGAGGTGTATGTGGATGATATAATATTTGGTAGAAATCATGATCGACTAAGTAAGAAATTTGCTACAAAGATGCAAAGTGAGTTCGATATGTCTTTACTTGGTGAGCTGGCATACTTCTTAGGGCTTCAAATATCTTAGCAAGGGAAAGGAATATTTATATGCCAAGCCAAGTACATCAAGGAAATGTTCAAGAAATTTAAAATGGAAGATTGCAAACCTGTCCTTACTCTGATGGTAACAGGTTGCAAATTTTGCATAGAGGACTCATCTAAGGATGTGGATCATAGGTTGTATAGATCTATCATTGGTAGTCTTCTATATGTTACAGCCTCCTGGCAAGATGTTATGCAAGCAGTTGGACAAGTAGCAAGATTCCAAGCAGCACCAAAATAATCACATATTATTATTGTCAAAATAATTCTTCGATATCTAAAGGGCACAACAGAATATGGCTTGTGGTATCTAAAGGGTAACAATCTCATTATTCAAGCTTTTACAGATGCATATTGGGGAGGAAGCGTTGATGATCGTAAGAGTACTAGTGGAGCATCATTCTATCTAGGTCGTTGTCTCGTATCATGGTTGAGAAAAAAACAAACCTTAGTATCGTTATCTACATCAGAAACAAAATACATTGCAACGACAACTTTTTGTACTCAAGTCCTTTCGATGAAACAAACTTTTCAAGATCTTAAAGTACAATTCAGTGAGCCTATTCCCATATTCTGTGATAACACTAGTGCCATTAGCATCTCCAAGGATCCTGTCATGCATTCAAAAACAAAACACATTCCGATCAAATATCATTTTGCTAGAGAACAAGTCGCTAAAAATAATATCAAACTTGAATATGTTGGTAAAAAAGAAGAAATCACTGATATCTTCACTAAAATTTTACCTCGTGAAGGATTTGAATATCTTTGCCAAAATCTTGGGATTCTCCCAAGTTCTCATTAGATTCTCCTTATTCAGAATAGAAAGGGGGAGTGGAAGTGTGTACAGGTCCACAAGATGGTTGTGTGTCAAGGGGAGTTACGCTTTGCCATTAATGTCAAAGGGGGAGATAATTTTGTAGGAAGAGGTGTCATGATCGTAGGGGGAGTCATTTTGTTGCCATCAATGCCAAAGGGGGGGATTTTTGATCAGTGGTTGTCATTTATGTCAACCCAAGTA
This sequence comes from Pinus albicaulis, assembly GCA_034641835.2. Taxonomy (NCBI): domain Eukaryota; kingdom Viridiplantae; phylum Streptophyta; class Pinopsida; order Pinales; family Pinaceae; genus Pinus; species Pinus albicaulis. The sequence continues at coordinate 1,211,519,181 of CM076580.1, read as the reverse complement.
GCACCAGGGGCTACCCTGATCTTTCATGGGAATTTTGACCTACCAAATTACTATATTCTGATTCTGCAATAATCCCAAATGGGAAAAGTAGGAATATAGTGAAAAATACTTGAATAACAGTTTAAAACATCATATGAAAACATGAGGTCAATATGGAGCCTTTCGATTCATCATAACAACAACAAAATATTACAAAATGATGGGCTACAAAACATAGTACAAGATAGAACAATCCTCCAATAGACAAAACCCTCAATGAGAGGTGATGCTACTATATCAAAAATGCCGGAAGACTGCTACAGCGTAGTCATAGATGCACTTCTACAACAAGTGAGTACAAAAATATCACGGGCTAATATATGCCTCAAAATATACAATAAATACAGATCTAGGCTCTATACAACCTCCAATGAAGAACCCAAAAGGGTTTTCAAAAATACACCACTATACAAGATGGGAATCAAAGCCCTAGGGTTGAACATCCACTGCAACATATAAAATGGAAAAGTGTGGCTGATTTGATATGCCAAAGAATATAGCCTCCTCCAAAAGACTCTCTAGATGAAAGGCTGATCCCTTCTATATAAAACCTCCTCCCCAAATGGTGTACTGAAACCACCATGCAACTCCTCCCTGAAAATAACGCAGTCCAAGATAGAAACTGCATTGTAGGGGAAAATAAATAAGTGGACTGATGCCAAATTCCTTCTCCACTGAAAATAATCATTGAAGTGACCCAAATGTGTTCTCCACTGTTGCAACCTGCAACACAACACAACCCTCAACAGGATCTGCGTTGTAGTTGAAAGATGGAGCTTGGGAAAATGCCTCAATGTGGAAGTATAGTACAATGCTCTTCTTAGAGGCTTCTCAAGGAAAGAGGTCAGATTCCCGATTAGGAACACCTTGTGCTAAACAACATTTCAATCTTAGCTAAACAACTAAAGAAATATATATCTCTAAACAGACCATATATTAAAATATCATAACATCAACATGAATGAATATGGCTGCCATCCTCTTCCTTATATAAGTGATGAGCTTTCTAACCCAAGGCCCCACTCATTTAAGACACTACTTCCATGCAAATATTCTCCAACTAAAACTGCGTTGTCCCTTAATGAATGCCACTACTCCATGACAGCGTTGTTGATTTGGTCAAAGTTGACCCAGTCTAGGTGTTCTAGCCCCTTTTCACACACAAGGGTGCTCAATTAAGCTGCTAATATGTCCTCCTTTCATATTGTCATTGGTTTTATTTATATTAAGGATATTTATGGATCTTCATATCCTCTTATTCATCAAACAAGAAAGCAAAAAAAAACTAATATTACTACTAGATCATGTCTAATTGGGAATATTGCAGAGTTAAGGATATTTTTAATGGTTTCTACTTGTCGAGATATTTCCATTGATATATGCCTCACCACGTAATTCTTCATGGTTTGAGAGATATTCAAGTTTGAAGTTAGTAACCCTAGTTAGTGGGCTAAAACCCCATGGGGTTGTGGCATGACACTAATCATTGGTTGTGGTCATTAAACAATCAATAATTAATCATTTTTAAGCTCTCGAAATCCCTCCCACATTCACTTGTTAAATACTCTCTCAACCTAAGAATTTAAATAAACTGTGATCCTCATATCCTACTCATGTAGGGATTTTGCTACTCAAAACAGGTCATCGTGGCATTTTCGCTATAAATATTTTTTTATGAAGGTTCAGAAGCTTAAATTTTATGAAGCAAAGCTGAAATCCCGAGGAAGCTCTTGTAAAAATTTCAGATCATGGTGCACAATATTTTCTGAGATATGATCTGTGGAAGTTAGGGTTTTTGCAGGCTCCTGAACTTCATCTCAAAGAGGTGACCTTGGGAAAGTCGTCATAACTCACGCTCTAAGTATCAGATTGGTATTCTTTAAAAAGTGGTGGATATTGCACCGACTGTAGTTTTCTGTGTATCAATTTCAGAGCCGAATGAGGAAACAATGACATGTGGCATGCCGTAAAAATTTTCTCTACTGAACCAGTCCATAATTAGGCCATTGTGAGAGATTGGGCGTAAATTTTCCTTGAAGAATCCAAATTAGGTCAGACCTGTGGCATTGGAAATAATACTCAGAGGACTACTGCAGGACCAAAAATTACATATTGGGGATCTAAAATAACAGAGATACGCCATATTCAATATCAAGCTCCTAGAAGGAAAGAAAAAGCTAGATCATGTGCTGTCAAGGGCTACAAGGGACCTGACTTTCTAAGGAAGAAAAGCAAAGCAAGGTGCATCAGAGGTAAGCTCCAGGTAATTATATTATATATTTTCATGTTCATATCTTAATTGCATTAGGTTCTTTGTATTCTAATTTGTTTTTTTGTTTAGCACTGACATATGCTCTATAGGATGAGGTAAGTTTTGCTATTATCATGTCATGGGTATTTCCTTGAAGAATTTTTGCATGTATTATATATTCATCAAGATAAGACTCAAAGCATGATCTAATGTTCTGAAGGGTGAGAAAGGGTTGCATGACAAGAGCAGCAATCAAGGTGCAGAACAACAACAAGAATTTCACCACATGAAGTCTTCACGTGGGCAGCACTGCATATAGTCATTGTGAAGGTATCATTGTACTGAGTCATTATAAAAGCATCATTGTAAAATTTGTACAAGTGTCTATCCACCAAGAATTTAAGAGGCAGTGTCAGGAGGTCTAGGATCATCATTAAGTATTTGTGTCATAGTTGGGGTTATGGTCAAGTGTATCTTCATCTTCTACATCATTCTATATCATTGTAAAGTGGACCATTTTCCCTGGTATGGGAGTCCATTCTTCTTTTATTCTTCTATAGGGTGGTAGGGTGGTGCTAGGCTGGTGCATGAAGTCACCAACAGGTTAAAGCCTATGAAAAATTTAGGGTGGTAGGGTGTTGCTAGGGTGAGTTGTAGCTCATTGGTTGTTGGGGCATCTGTTTAGTTGACTACTAAAGAATCTCGAGTGTTGGAGCGTCCATCCAGTGGGAGCTGGAGAATAATTCTTTTCTATATTCTAGGAAGTTAGAGCTTTATTTTCAATTGGAGTTAAATATTAGAGAATTATTAGAAAATCATTCAGGTGGTTTTTTTCCTGGAGGTGGTTTCCACCTTAAAAACTGTGTGCATTTGTGTTCCTTTTGTTTATTGCTATCATTGTACAAACACTAATAATAATTGAAGATTAACTAATGCTCTAAAAGATTAATAATAATACTAATTGAAAGGAATACTGATTCACCCCCCCTCTCAGTATTTCCAACACCAAAGTGGGTAAGTTGCGTTGCAAGCCATGCTTATGTACTCTTGGAGAGGGCTCCTACCTGAAAGTGTTGAAAATTTGTTGGCTACCACTGCATTTTCTTTCACCTCATCAATAAGCAACCCCAAAGATGGATGTGTTTCCATATCCTTCATTTTATAGGAAACTCCATACTCCTCTCGTCCACCAATCTCCTGCAAAATTGTCCTCCCAAACCCCAGTGACTCTTGAGGGCATGTGTCTACAAATATTTCCACCCTGCTAGTTGTCTATACATATGCCTATTCCTCTTCAGTGGCTGAACACAAGGGCGGTTGCCTATCCTCCTCCGTTATGAACTCAATAAGAACCTCCAACTGGTTCTCCACCTAAGGCTCAACATGCATAATGGGCATATCATCCTCCTCGGCTGATTCATGCTCCACTATATGCTGAGCATGCCATTAGGGGAATTTTGAGGTCTAAAATGGGCCTCCTAAGAAAAACATACAACCAAAATAAAATCTATAAGAACCAATAGGATTCAATATGATGATTTCAACCATGGGGGATGATTCACCATTTTTTAAGCAAAAGGGTAAAAATATTAAAAAATAATAAAATAGTAAAACTACTTTTTCAACTCGTATTTTCATCTTATCTCCAAAACATTTTACTCAAATTTCGAGTGGGAGTACTTGTTGGATGCAAAATTTAACTCCACATCCAAGGAGTACCCATGTTTCATACTTCTGATGGACATTACTACACGAAAAATGAGAAATACATTAAAAAAAGTGATTGCAATCACGTTTTTCATGTATTTCTCATTTTTTTTGTAGCAGGGCCCATCGAAAGTATGCAACATGGGTACTCATTGGATGAGGAATTAAATTTTGCATCCAACATGTACTCCCTCTCGAAATTTGAGTAAAAACTTTGGGAGATAAGTTGAAAATACGAGTTGAAAAAATAGTTTTTCCTTTTTTCCCTCTAAAATTAGATGATGTAATCAAATCTTATTTTATTATTTCCACTATTATTTTATAATTTCCTTAGGAGTCCCATTTTATACCTCAAAATTCCCCTAATGTAAATCGTCATGGGTGACTTATCATCCCAAATGTCTCCCATAGGGTCCACTGGATGCTCGCCAAACATACTGGAATATAAATATCGCCTGTTGTCCACAACTCTGCATGATTGCTCATGATCCCTAGAGGCATCCTCGTATGACCTCATGGACTCATCCAAAGAAGAGTCCTCCCCCTGACATACAGAAGGAATTTTCTCCTAATATACCTCTATCATCTCCTCAGTGTCACTTGAGCATGAGTGATGAGGACCCCAAGGTTCTCTGCAGATGAAGCAAAGACCCCTCCTCCTTAACTCATTATTTCTACATGGTCCCTCAATCCTAAGCAGCTCCTTCCTGGTTAATTGTTTTTGGAACAATCTAATATTCTACTCAACCAACCTTTCGTCTTGCTCATAAGAAGCAATTCAGACTAGTTTTTATCTCCTCCAAATGCTCAATAATCTAATCTAAAACTCCCTACAAATGGTATCATGATCTCCCATAACCGAAGACAAAATGAACTGCATGTGTACTATGATTGTGTCAAGGCGATGTTTCTTAATGTTAAATAAACATTGGAACATTTGATGGACCAAGTCATCACACCCCAAATCAAGGATGATGTTATATGTTCTGAACATGACCATACCTCCTAAAATCTCAAGCTTCTTCCCAAAGATAGAGCTTGCATTGTTGTCCAAATCTTGGAAAGTATCTACTATCAGTATGAAAAATCTCCTCATAACATCAGAATTGAAGGGGATATAGGTGTGGTCAACCTCATAATGTTACTGAGGCATGATGCAACTAGAAGTTTGAACCCTTGTTATGCAGAATTATGATCTACACATAAATCAAATTCCCTAAATGTGGTGCTATGCATTTAGAACAACAGATTAAAGACTTTGCAATCAATTTCTCTAAGAGTAAATAGACACAGAAAGATAAAAGGACATACTTTTGATCCAAGCACTTCCTATTCTCCTTCTATCGCTTTTGCTGTAGCTTTCAATCCAAATTAGATCGCTAGACTAGTTCCTGCAAGTATAAACACTAAACAACAAAGAGATTGCAATATGCAAATGTCTATTTATATTAATTAGTTAAATCGATTGAACATGAAACAGATATATATATATATATTAGTCAAGATTCCATCACATCAGAAATAGAAACATAAATAGATACATGTATGGGAAAATGAATAGCAATATTTATTAAAGATGTAATATTCCCAAATGGGAAAAGCAGGAATATAGTGCAAAATGCTAGAACAATAGTGTAAATCATCATTTAAAAACAAGAGACCAATATGGAGACCTTTCATATTTTATAACAGCAGCAATATATATATAAATAATGGGCCATAAGATACACAACAAGAAAATACAAGCCTCCAATGGACAAAATCCCTCAAAATGAGGTGCTGCAACTATATATAAAAGCTGGAAGACCCTTACAACGCTGTTTTAAAAGCTCTGCTACAAAAGATGATTATACATCAGATCTAGGGCTGATATGTGCCTCAAATGATAGATCTAATACATATATGAGCACTATACAACCTCCTTCCCATTAAGGGTTTTCAACAAAACACTATGTACAAGATGGGGATATAGGCCCTAAGGCTGAAGATCCACTACAAAATATAGACATGGAAACTGTGGTTGATATGATATGATTAATACAATAGCCTCCTCCAATATATCCTCTTAATGAAAGGCAAATCCCTTTCACTAGAAAATCATCTCTCCAAATGGTGTGCCAAACCACCCTACAACTCCTCCTACAGAAATAACGAAGATATGGAAGGAAAATGCACTAAAGGGATAAATAACCAGTTGGCCTAATGCCAAGAACTAAAAACAGGCTCAAGGGCCTTCCTTACTGTCCTCCCAATGGAAAGGAAGCCTCCTCCACTGAAAACAAGCAATGAAATGACCTAGATCTAGTCTCCACTTGCTGCAATCTGCAAAACAACCAAACCCTCAACAAGATCTGTGCTATAAATGAAAGATGAAGCTTGGCCTTAAGCCTGATATTGGAAAGTTTAGTACAATAATCCTCGAAGAGATTTTCAATGGAAGAGGTGGGATTCCCGATCAGGAACACCCTGTGCTAAACAACACTCAATATCAACTAAACAACAAGAGAAAGATATATGTCTAAACAGACCATATATTCAGAAATGTCAATATACATTCATAGTGAAAAATGGCTGCCATCCTCTTCCTTAAATAAGATATGAGCTTGCAAAACCTAAGCCCCATCCAATAATAGCACTACTTCCACACAAAGAATCTCCATCTAAAACTGCGTTGTCCCTCATTGATGACCACTCCTCCATGACAACGCTGTTGATTTGGTCAAGGTTGATCCAGTCAAGCTGTTCCAGCCCCTTTTCACAAAAAAGGGTGCTCAATTAAGCTGCCAAGATTTATCTCTTTCACATTTGGCATTGATTTATTCATTATTAAGGAGAATTATGGACCTCCATTGTCCTCTTATTCATTAAACAAAGCATCAAAACAAAATTGAATATTCCAACTAGCTCATGGCTAATTGGGAATATTACAGTACTCCCTTCCCAAATGTTGCTTGTCCTCAAGAAATTGACAAGGTGAGTGTTGTAACAATGTGATAAGCTTCCCTCATAAGCTAAGTGTCTACCAATCCATCCCTCCATGAATTTCTCTTCCAAAGTTCTCATGAGATGCAAATAATCCATCCATGTTGGAACAGGGTCTCCTACAGGCTGCGAAACTGGTCCATTTTTAATACTTTTGCTTAAATTTAGTCTAGCGTGAGGGTTTTGGGGTGGGTCAAAGCCCCGAAAGCATTATAATGGGTAAAAGGGTAAACCAGGGGTCCGAAAACCACATTTTGCAGACCATAGGAAAGTCTAGGCTAGATTATTATAAATAGAGGAACATTTTGTATTGTTAAGTAGAGATTTGAAGAGCTATTGGTGCGAATTGTGGTTTAAGTTATCTGTTTGGGTTTTTGGGGAAAGGAATCCTGCTGGCTGTGTGCGCAGAGATCCAAGTCCAGCTGTGTGCGGACCCTACTGCTGTGTGCGCAGGCTGGGAAGGGAATTGTAAGAGGGAATTGATGAATTGATGAATAAGAAAGGTTGATAGAGAAATTAATCTGTGAGTACTCTTTGTGTGAATCATTGGTAATTACTGCATTTTTCATTTTTTGTATTTAAGCTGTGAAGATCTGTGTAATTATTTTTTTGTATCTAGATCTGTTCTGTTCTATTTATGCAATGTTGTGCTACTGTCATAAAAGCATATAATTATAGATCTAGCACACGTGGATGTGAATAGAGACCCACTTGGCCCTGCGTAGAACAAGGTGATCTAGGTATCACAGGGCCAAACGCAGCTCTGCTTGCCTTACCTATCCTTTCTCATGGTACGGAAACCTGGTTCCAGCACCCACCCATACTACTTCGGGTGAGACTTTGACCTACGCAAGTAGGTCATTGCCGAAAGGGACAGCAGTATAGGGGTTTTTTGGCAAACCTTAAGCTCCGAACTTGGGTTAGGACCCCTTGAGCCAACAAATGGTTCCATTGCCGGGACCCAAGCATTGTGAGAAAGGGTTAGGGTACAGACAAGTGAATACGGGAAACCTATCAAGAAGGAGACATGTCAGCGCATTTGAAATTACCTACCTTTAAAGGCACGACCAATGAAGATATGGATCAGTTCTGGTTTGTGGCAGATTCGGTATGGAATGCGCAGGGCACGGTGAGCAATACTATGAAGAAAGCGCAGCTGTCCCTAGCCTTCAAAGAAAGAGCACTGGACTGGTACATGAAGTACATATCTCAAAATGGGAGCGCATCCAGGATATTAAGGATGCCCTGAAACAACAGTTTCAAAAACCTAAGTCCTACTATCAGACCGTATCAGAGGTAAAGGATTTCAAGTAGGGAGCAACCGAGTCTACGTGGGAAGTGGATCAATGCATAAAAAAGTTATCAAAGAAGGAGAATTTAAGTATGATGACAGGCAGCTTACGGAATGGTTCATCACCATGCTACTCCCTCACCTATACATACCTATGGGTCACCAGAATTTTGACTCACAAGCTAAAGCTTTGGAAGCTGCTATGAAATTAGAAGCTACGCCTAGGAAAGATTCTTTGTTGAAGGTCCAGTAGATCCAAGTGCAGCTTGGGGCTATGCACCTAGAGATTCGGGACCTACAACGGGAAAGAGGAAGAGAAGCTAGCACGAAACTGTGGTGAACAGAAGACCTGCGCCCGGGCCAACTGCGAAGAGGAGAACCTAGTTCAGGGCACCCGGGATCAGGGGGGCCTAGCCTTGGATGACGAAGCCCGAGTGGACCTACGTCTTGGTATAGCGATGGCCATGTGGATGGGCTACATAATGGCGGTCGCTGCCCCTGTCTGGGCGCCAACGTTCTAGGGCAGAAGCAACACTAGTGCGGGTTCTACCGATCGGTGGGCCACGAGGAGTGGGAATGCCGAATTCATAATCTGGTGATAGGCTGGGAAGGTTTGTCAGACGCACAGTCAGACCCGGCCTCACCAAAAACCCCCACGAGCAGGAATGGCTCCCCCTCCAGAAGTAGGGACGGGGGCCGAAGTGGAAGTGCAGGGTGGGGCCGGGGCTAGTTGATCTGCCATAACTATGGGCACACGGGGCATTTTGTGAAGGATTGCCTAAACCCCGTGCGACAGTCCTGCAGGTATTGCAGATAGTTAGACCATATGATGGAAGATTGTCCAGCCCTGAAAGCCAAGCTACGGGAGAAGTAGCTCCCACCTACGCAGAAGGTGCAAAGGGTCCAGACTGAGCTAAGGGGTAAGGGCCTCAATGTAAATGTGGTAACGCGTAGTGGATTGACAACTAGGGGAATTGAGGAGCAGGTTGGAACTGAAACACTGATCCGCAAAGTAGTTAGCAAACAAGAAGGATTGGACTTGGACAAATCAAGGGAAACATTTATGGAAGCTCGAAGGGACTTCCTCGAGCTTGAGGCGTCTACGTCCCTACGCCCTGGGGATTTGAAGATAGCTGAGGAGGTCAAACCTTTCCTACAGGCATGTATGGGACTGTTGCACAACCCCCAGGTAGTACAAAGTCTGCAGGCTTTACTAGAGAGTTGCGCAACATGCACCGCGCTGTCGTCCGAAATTAAGGATGTGTAAAAATTATACAAGTATCAAAGATGCACTGGCAGGGAGATGCGGTTGACAGCCTAGATTGGTGACTATGAGATGGATCAAGTTATCTTAGATCTTGGATCGGATGCGAAATTATTACCAAAGTAGACATGGCAACGAATGGGAGAATCTATATTGGAATGGTCCACCACCTAGCTGCGAATGGAAAATCAACAAAAAATCATACCTCTGAGGAGAATCTCTGGGATTGTGGCCAATATCGCAGGAGTAAAAGTCTGGGCTGACTTCAAAGTCATTCAAATCGCCGAAGATGTGGACCCCTACCTTGCGCTACTAGGATTGGATTGGGCCATCAACATGGGTGGTATCATTAACTTAAAAAAACGAAGCATGGTGTTTGAAAATAATGGCACAAGGGTAGTTGTGCCATTAGACCCTGCAGAAGGTAAATGTTATACGGAACCCATACCCAAGGGGGAAGATGTGGATTATATCTATAAGTTGACTGCGCGAGATGTGAACAACCCAACTGAGGGTGAAGTACTTTTCTCCGAAGCAGATATTGAGGACTTGTCTAATCCCGATAAGGAAATAGAGACTTGGAAAAACCGGTTACATAATGTCTCCACGCTGCGTTGTCTTTGTATAACAAAATACTTCTTGGTCCCCAAGGTAAGGACCCGGACGGAGCCAGGCTTGATCAACTACTGCGAACCCACCCCAGGAAAAGGTCAGGCTGACCCACGAACAAGTGATAGGTTCCCTACAACAGCTGTAGGCTCAGCAGGTAGAGCCCCCATGCATCGGGCCACCTCTACAGTGACAAAACAGCTGCGGGTTAGGTGATATGTAATAGCGGCGGAATCGGCACTAGGATCTAGAAAGAAACAACGCACCCACTGTGCGCAATACGATGCGATAGTCACCCTAACAGACGGTGACCTTGAGCAAATCGCGGACACAGTCACCTTGGTTACGGAAGATAAGTGGGCATTTGTTGAGGCCCAGCGGCAGGTCGGGGTCGACTCTCTCCAAGCCGAACTCCGCGCTCTCCGGATCAAAATTGATACACTCCCAACCAGCATTGGCCAGGCACACCCCCTGTCAGTTGACAACAGTTCAGTGCCACTCGGGGAGGCCAGTCATCTCTGGGGTATACCTAGCGGTGCCTTGGTAGGAACGCAACCCCTGACAGCCACAGGAACTCAGCTGGACCTGGCTAAGCTGTCCCATGCAGCCTTACAAGGCCTTCATCACGCTATCTTCCAGGAGTTTCACTACCATGATCAGCAAGTACACCAACAACTTAGTACAGTTGAGCACAACATTACACAACAGGCTGCTGATTTTCTCCTGGCCGTGTCCCAATAGGCAGAGCTTGAAGCTGTGATCCACCAGCTCTGCACAGAGGTTACAGATGAGATCTCAGCTACGGACATGCCTTGGGATAAGGTGGAAAAATTGGTTAAAGCCCTGAAAACATCACAGCTGAAAATGCACACCGTCAAGACATAGTTGGAACAACAAATCTCTGACTTACAGGCTAGACTACAGCCCGAAATACCCCCGGAAGTCTGCACCCAGCGTACCTCCCTAGTCACCGACGCGAAAACTATTATTTTGGGGCAAATTTCTCAAGGTGCCAAGCTGCTGGAGTCAGCCATACAACTCTGGACTAAGGTCCAGCATGATCCAGTCCTTCAACAAATCAATTAGGACTTACGAAAAAAGGAAGAAGCCGTCGAGTAGATCAACGCTATGTTGCCTACTTTGGTATCTACCCAGCACTTGGCGTGGTTAAAAACTAGCAATGATCTCCAGGATGAGATTGAGAAACTCTGGCATAAACAACACATCATGGCAGAACGTCTGAAGCCTTGCACTACCACAGCCCTCCGACTATCACAAGATATTGATGGCGCGACCAAGCGACTTAATCAGATTCTTGAAAGCGTTACCATGGCAACTAAAGGAGAAACCTCCCAGACGCTGGTAGATCTTGCACAGAATGTTGTTGCCCAAAGTTAGGTAGTTCTCCCTCCGCTCAGTAGTGCTCTCGATACCTTACATGCGCAGATCGAGGCCGCACCACCACAGTGACTCGGGATGAGTCACAAGATTGTGTTGGGGGACTGTTGGAACAGGGTCTCCTACAAGCTGTGAAACTGGTCCATTTTGAATACTTTTGCTTAAATTTAGTCTAGCGTGGGGGTTTTGTGGTGGGTCAAAGCCCCGAAAGCATTGTAATGGGTAAAAGGGTAAACCAGGGGTCTGAAAACCACGGTTTGCGGACCATAGGAAAGTCTAGGCTAGATTATTATAAATAGAGGAACATTTTGTATTGTAAAGTAGAGATTTGAAGAGCTATTGATGCAAATTGTGGTTTAAGTTATATGTTTGGGTTTTTGGGGAAAGGACTCCTGCTGGCTGTGTGCACGGAGATCCAATTCTAGCTATGTGCAGACCCTGCTGCTGTGTGTGCAGGCTGGGAAGGGAATTGTAAGAAGGAATTGATGAATTGATGAATAATAAAGGTTGATAGAGAACTAAATCTGCGAGTACTCTTTGTGTGAATCATTGGTAATTACTGCATTGTGCGTTTTCTATATTTAAGCTGCGAAGATCTGTGTAATTGTGTTTTCTGTATCTAGATCTATTCTGTTCTATTTATGCAGTCCTATGCTACTATCATAAAAGCATATAATTATAGATCTAGCACACATGGATGCAAATAGAGACCCACTTGGCCCTGCGTAGAACAAGGTGATCTAGGTATCACAGGGCCAAATGTAGCTCTGCTTGCCTTACCTATCCTTTCTCAAGGTGCGGAAACCTAGTTCCAACACCCACCCATAATACTTTGGGTGAGACTTTAACCTTCACAAGTAGGTCATTGCTGAAAGGGCCAGTAGTATGGGGGTTTTTTAGCAAACCTTGAGCTTCGAACCTGGGTCAGGACCCCTCGAGCCAACAATCCCACAAGGAGAAAATAGTTCAAATGAAATAAACATGGTTTTCCCAATGTTCTCCCTGAAACATGTAGCATAGTGAACATGGAGAATCTCTCTCCCATAGGGCACATACATTCCTCCCATCCTCCCTCCAAAAATTCCCATAAAAAGTATAAGTACATCATCAATGTATGGGATCAAAACTAAGTACATGCAAACATAAATTTGTACAAATGGAGGTGGGTCATAGTCCCACATGTGGAACCAGCGCAGTAAATCTCCTGAATGCATCAAATAATGATGTGGTAAGTGGTTTCCCCACCACTTACTTGCTTCCCAAGTCATCTCATCATGGTTGAAAGTGTGAGATATATTTGGTGCTTTAGGAATGCACCCACAATGATACAAAATCTCCCTTTGTCCTCCAAGGGAGTGGCCATGTTCAGAAATGTTTATGGCCCAAATTTGGCCATGAATTTTATATGGAATAATGCTCCTCCTTGGAGCTATGGCCTGTATATATATGGTAAAGGGATGCATATATTCATCAAATAAAACATTATGTACATAAGCATGTTCTCTACCCAAAGTTATCCTCATAAAAATGGAGTGGTTCATAGATGGATCCTCTCTCATTCCAAAAGAAGAAAGAGGTGGCTGAAATAACTCCTTCATTGAGTCATGTCTCTCTTCCAACTCCACATGGTTCATGCATCTTTGAAAATGCTGATATAGTTCCTCTTCAAAGACTTCCCAAGTGTAGCTTTCCATGATAGTGTTGTAGGCCTTCATGGAATAAGTATGGCTGAAAAAGAACTCTTCATAAGCTCTTTGTAGCAACTTCTCCTTGAGCTTGGAGGCTCTAGATAAGAATATCCTACCATGATAGTAGATGACTCCTTCTTGGACTGAATAGCCCTCTTCATGTAGCTGGTCATCAAGTATCATGCATGTGAAAAGATCCTTGGAATAATCCACCAACAGTTGGGATTTCCAATATGGATCAATCTTCCATAGTGACAACATTGATGATCTATCACAAAGAATGTTTTTCATATGGTTGTTATCCTCCTTGAAATTTCTCATGCCAAAGGTATATGTTGGAAGGTTGCTACTAACCCCTCCTTGCTTCTCTTATTGCATATGCTCATTCTCAAATAAAGTTTGAAGCTTTTGGAAGTTAGTCTCCCATGGGAAGCTATCATCCATCCAAAAATTCCTTGGTTTAGCCAAAGCATGCATATGTGGCCACCACCTTCTATCATGTATGGAAGATTTGTCCTCAAATGAGGACATCTTCTAAGTCTCCATAGCCAAGGAATGGTCTCCTTACCCCATGATGGTATTATCCTCCAAACCTGCAACATTTCTTCTCAGCGTAGTATGAGATGTGAGAGTGGGTAATGATGATAGTGGGAGAATATTACCCTCCTTCTTGAGCCTACCCAAGACCCTCGAAACTGTATCATGGTCTTCTAATTCCCCCATTCCTCTCGTATCTATGAATGGTGCATCATGATGTGAGACATCTCTCGCTGATTCTAGATCAGGTGGTCTCCTAGGTGGTTTACCACAAGATAGTGATGTCTCATGAACCCTCCTCATGTGCATAATAGATGGGATCATCATCTCCCTACTTCCACTGCACAAATTCAACTTTATTTCTTGTGTGGAAGTTTTATGATAGTTGGGTACCACTCTCAATGATGCAATGTTTCCTCTAGTTGGATCTATTGCTCCATCCTCACCCCCAGGTGGTGGTGGATCATCTCCTACTATTCCAGCACTGTGACCCATCTCTTGTTCTTCTGCTTCTTCCTCCTCATCATCCGAGAAGACCTCTATGTAGTGTGCCTTTCCTACTACATCTATGTCCAAGTGCCCAAGCTTCCTGACATGTGAAGCAAAGCTTCCTCCTCCTCAAATCTCTTCAGACATCATCATCAAGGGGTTTTTTATATTGGATCTCCTTTGAAAGAGGAAAATTCTCTTCTTTTACCTTTGATGGAAAAGAGGGCTTATGATGAAATGTTTCCTTTTCTTTTGGCAAGGCATCTTGAAGATCTCTAGCCCTTTCAATGGCATCTTGAAGGGTAGTGGGCTTGGTAGACTTAAACAACCCGTGAAGAGGTTCATCTAACCCATAAATGAACATATATACCCTTCTTGCTATAGATAAATCAGGAACCATAACATAAAGTCTTAAGAATTCAGAAATGTAAGTTTCTGGATTACCTGATTTTTTTAGCTTTGCAAGCCCCATGAATGGTGCTTTAGGATCTCTTCTATCAAACCTTTCCACCAGCCTCCTAGTGAACTCTGAATATATAGTTACATTGAATGACCCAATGTATAGAATCCATGGAACCACCAATCATGTGCTTCACCCTCAAGGTGCAACGCTGCTATCTTAATGGCCCCCATTTCTGGAACTTTGTTCAACTAGAAGTAGATGTCAAGCTTCTCTACCCATGATTTGGTAGTGCACTTGGATGACCCATCAAATTTGGGTAAAAATAATATGCCCCTAATGTGGTGTAGATCATGATTCTGAATGAATCCACCACTTCTATTATGATGCCTTGGTCTTCTATTGTCCTTGACTTGAAAAAATTCTTGAAAACTCAAGTTGTCCTTCAATCTCTGAGTTTGAGACTCATACTCCATAAAATAGTCCTCAAGGGATTCTTGCTCTTGAAACCCTTCATTTCCCATAGCCAAGAATGTAGGCATTGTAGAGTGTTGGGAAACTTGTGGTTGTGCACTGGTTGATCACTCCAGTGATGAGACATGCCAGAGCCTTCACTGTGATGAAATCATTTAGGGGATTCCTTGTATATGTCCATCCTCATCTCCTTGATCTCTCTAGCAATGTCTTGCATGGCTCTAAGAAGGATCTTAGGGAACTCCTCCTCTTCATCTTCTCCTCCGGATAAAGGGGTTTTACCCTTGTCTTCTTTGTCATTTGTATAATCAAAATTCTAGTGTCTTCTCCTTTGATACCTCTTCTCTCTATCAGTAAGAGGCTCTCCTTCTTTAGATGACATATTGGCTTTTCAAGATGCACAAGTTATGCCAAGATTATGCTCTGACACCACTGTAATATTCCCAAATGGGAAAACCAAGAATATAGTGCAAAATGTTGGAACAATAGTGTAAATCATCATTTAAAAACAAGAGGCCAATATGGAGTCCTTTCATATTTTATAACAGCAGCAAAATATGCATAAATAATGGGCCATAAGATACACAACAAGAAAGTACAAGCATCGAACGGAAAAAATCCCTCAAAATGAGGTGCTGCAACTATATATAAAAGTTGGAAGACCCTTACAGTGCTGTTTTAAAAGCTCTGCTACAGAAAATTATTATACATCAGATCTAGGGCTAATATGTGCCTCAAAAGATAGATCTACTACATATCTGAGCACTATACAACCTCCTTTGAAGAACCCCTTAAGGGTTTTCAGCAAAACACCATGTACAAGATGGGGATCTAGGCCGTCAGGCTAAAGATTGAGTGAAAAATAAAGATCTGGAAAGTGTGGTTGATCTGATATGATCAATAAAATAGCCTCCCCCAATAGATCTTCTTAATGAAAGGCAGATCCCTTTCACTATAAAATCAACTCTCCAAATGGTGTGCCAAACCACCATGCAACTCCTCCTACATAAACAACGCAGATATGGAAGGAAAATATGCTGTAGGGATAAATAACCAGTTGGCCTAATGCCAAGATCTAAAAATAGGCTCAAGGGCCTTCCTTAATGTCCTCCCAGTGGAAAGGATTCCTCCTCCACTAAAAATGAGCAATGAAATGACCCAGATCTAGTCTCCACTTGCTGCAACCTGCAAAACAACCAAACCCTCAACGGGATCTGCACTGTAAATGAAAGATGAAGCTTGGCCTTAAGCTTGATAGTGGAAAATGTAGTACAAGACTCCTCCAAGAGATTCTCAATGGAAGTGGTGGGACTCTCGATCAGGAACACCCTGTGCTAAACAACACTAAATCTCAGCTAAATAGCAAGAGAAAGATATATGTATAAACAGACCATATATTCAAAAATATCAATATACATTCATAATAAACAATGGATTCCATCCTCTTCCTTAAATAAGATATGAGTTTGCAAACCCTAAGCCCCATCTAATAATAGCACTACTTCCACATAAAGCATCTCCCTCTAAAACTATGATGTCCCTCATTGATGACCACTCCTCCATGACAGTGTTGTTGATTTGGTCAAGGTTGACCCAGTCAAGGTGTTCCAGCCCCTTTTCACACCAAAGGGTGCTCAATTAAGCTACCAAGGTTTATCTCTTTCACATTTGGCATTGATTTATTCATTATTAAGGAGAATTATGGACCTCCATTGTCCTCTTATTCATTAAACAAAGCATAAAAACAAAATTGAATATTCCAACTAGCTCATGGCTAATTGGGAGTATTAAAAAAGAGTAAAAGGGGGAGGTTACAACCAATGAACAATTTGATGTCACCAGCTCTAGCATCATCCTGGCCTCATCACAATCAACATCTCACCGGCAGCATATCACTTCTATCACTCTCTCAATTGAGAATCCAACAACATTTCTTTACCAAAATTCTCCTTTTTTAGCACTAGGATTTGTGCTCAATTTATAGGGCAAATGAAGGTATTTTCTCAATCAATGAATTTCTAATAATAGGAAATACATGTTCCCAAGCTCAGAGGTGTTAGATGGACACTTGGATTTGAATTTTGACACATATGGACTCTTCTAGAAGGCACTGGCCATGTGGAGATTCCGAAACAATGAGAATTTCACTCCCATTTGACCAACGCACTCTTGCACGTCGGGAAGTGCATTGCAGTGCACCCTTGAATGGAGGGAGTTGGATATGCAATGCATTTATTCCCTTGAGAGTCAACGTTGGTGAGCTCATAAGTGATATAATATATACTTCAAACCTTGGAAATCTTGCAATAGAAGTCATGAATGATTTTTTCTTGTCTTAGGGCATGTAGCAACTAAAATGATAGGGGATGATAGACCCTATTTCATTGGTCATAGGGATGATGTCCATTTTTATTAGGTCATGGGGGATGATGCCCAAATTGACCTATAATAGCTTCCCCCTAAAGCATGAAGTCATAATAATAAAAATATTTTTGAATAAGATGCTTTACGATGTGATGGGATGGAACTGAAGTGGAGTGGCGACATGCATCAATCTTACAATACATTACATCATGATATTTTCATCTTGATCATGAATTTTTGAGGGAGGAATTCCCATACTCAGCACATAAACTATATAATAACATGTACATAGTGCATAAACTTGTCTACATTGGAATGTTTCCCAATAAAAACATGCCTACAGATATAGGCCCATGTTGGGATGACAATCTGTATGTAAGGTCACCGTAAAAATGACGCGTACAACAATCCTGAAATCACAGCCCAGATGGCTGGAACTAGATCCGGGGTCTTCTTATCTCGTTCACTCGATCATTCGGGTCATGGAAAATTTTAGGGGCTAATATTCGCAGGTGGGCTAATTTTCCATGGTTTTTCCAAAAAAAATATCCGTCAATTTCCATTTTTTTTGTAAAAATGATTCGCCCAAATTTTACAATATAAAATTATTTTACCTTAAAAATAGCCAACATTACATATAGACTATATATAAAATCATTATAAATTTGTATAATTTTACAAGCATATCAATAAAATTTTATAGTTCACATATTAGGGACTAGTGAAATTCGCCAACATTTTAAACTTCAAAATGATTTTCCATCCTTAAAATTATCCTTGATTCGGGTACAATTCTAGCCATGCGAATATATGATTTGTAGTCGAAAATGGTAAGACATCATTTGATTACCAGCCAATGATGTGAGATGTTAACAAACATGAGAGAAACACCGTTGATGTTAATGGCTCTCAAGGTACTGTAGTACATTTCATAAGGCATGAATAAATGATTTGATGTCAAACGCCAAACAAAATATTTCAGTCAAAGGTCTGGAAGCGAGGATCTTGTCAAAGCTGTAACAAGCCTCATGGTACTTGAAGATGATGTTCTAAGTAAACTTCCTGGATAATGATTTGACGTTGACAGGAAGCCACTTTATCACAAAACGGGAGTTACTGATTTTAGAGACAAAATGTGACTTGATATAACAATGTTCAGGGATGACTGTAATGAGAATGAAGGTTTATGAGTATTGCAGAAGGATGAGTATTCACTAGATGACTTCTCTTGAACATATCGGCGACACTGAGATGAGTTGGTAGCATTGACCCAAAACTGAAGTGAAGGTATGATGAACCATAGGTATGAAAGAACCATCAAGAATATTACCCAACCCAAACAATCACAATGATGGAGTGAACTATCATGTTCAAGAGCGACCTACTACCATAAAATTTCTATTCACTTTCCCAAATTTTCCCCAGTCATTTTTCGACTAGTACCTCTTTATTTTTTAACAAGATTGAGGAGGTCAACATATGTTTGATCAATGATTCAACCCTTTGGGTGAATAATGTATCGCTATATAATAATTTAACGAGTCTAGCAATGCATGAAACTCGATTCTTTCCATGATCAACAAGCCCATCACTATTTTATGTTTTATCGAGCCTAACGATAGCGACAACCCGGTCCTTTTTCATATTTAGAGAGTTTTAAAAAGAGGACAAAAGAACACTCCATAAGTCCTTTTTCATAAAATTTTCACTCATATTTGAAAAATTGTAAAATAATATCTGAGAGAACCTCCTAGCCATGTTCCAATAAGGTTTTCCTTTTTCGTAAATAATCTATCTCAGTCCGGAAAAGCGTAAAACTTATACTGAGTAGATATCAATTCATTTACTTTTACGAGCTCGAAAAGACAAGTGCTCAACAATATTTTCACATTATCGGAGTTTGAAAAGAGCTAGAAGAAGACTCTAGGGGTTTCTTTTTCGCTGTTATCGAAGCTTGAAAAATAGATAAAAGTGCGCTTCAAGTCCTTTTTCGTTTTTATGAAAGCTCGAAAAATAAGGATAAAAGTATGGTTTTTGGTCAAATCATTCTTGAAATAAATGTGCATGCCTAATCTGCTCTTCAGTTGCAAACGTGTTCAGAATGACATCAAATGGATTAAAAATACATGTTTCATGATAAAAATTGAATAAAACCATAGTCACAGCAATAAATATGCTTTCAAATAATCAAATAAATAATTAAAAGAGTTTTACTATTCATTTTTACCAGTTGAAAGTTACCATTTTCATTTTGGAGCTTTGAACCTATTTTTTCCTGTTGATTGCGATCGATTTTGTGGACGGTTTTCATCGTCGTTTGATCCTAGTTGGTACCATAAACCCCCTCTTTCTTTCATTAGTCATTTAATTTCATTTCATTGCAATTTTTTAGGGATTTTGGCCCCTTAGGGTAAATTATTTTTAAAAATAGGGAAACACACCCTTGAGCATCGAAAAATGCATTAGAATGCACTCAAAATGAAGCTTAGGTGCATATGCAATGCACTGTCTATTGACCAAGACTACGTTGGGCACAATTCACATTTTTTATTCTTGCACTGTACCCAAATTTTTCCTAATTTTTTGCATGAAAATGGTCCTAATGAGTCTTATGGTTATGTTCAGGAATTCATCGAACTAGAATGATAATTACTTGGAGAGAAAGAGAGCATGAAGAACAAAACATGATTGTCTTTAATGATCCAGGTACTATAAGAGCCCTCAGGGATTATGGGTTATTGAAGTACTTTTGTCTATCAGGTATGAAGAAACAAATGGAACTACTGGAGTTCCTTGTTCATGCATGGGATCCAGCAATTGAGGCATTTCACATTAGGAACAAGGTGGTTCCAATTTCAATGGAGGACATCTATTTTCTAACAGGATTGTCGAGGAGAGGCCTACCCATTTCTCTCTCAGGGTCTGCTCTCGGAGGAGAGATGGTGAGAGACTATATTTTCCAGTATTGTTACCCAGGGGCAGAGCCTAGAAAGGATGGGAAAATAAACATCCGTGACGTTCGTGATTTTCCATTGAGAACCATCTTATTCACGATCACAAAGCTTGCTGCTACCGCTAGACTACATATAGCGAATATATCTTATATGCAGTATGTGCTAGAGTTCATGGAACCAACAATTTTCAATTGGGTTGAAGTTGTACTCTCTCAAATGAAAGAAAAACTGAGTAAGGCAAAGGGAGGAAGGAATATAAATTTAAACTATGGTTCGATCCTCATTTATTTTACCTTAGAGCATATTCCATTGATGCAACCTTATCATGTGACGTTGGGAGTATCTAACCCTAGAGATCTTAGGATGGAGAGATGGGTAGAACTGATGGCTAGACATGCAGGCCAATCATCCATCCTGTTCTTGACTGCATTATTTTCCTGGTTCAGGTGATATATTATCTCATCGATGAGTATGCATATGTATGCATTGATTTCCAAGGAGATCTAGACTTAGCTTTACCAGAAGGTGCTCAGTGGGGTGCAATCGGTAAGAATGTTTTGACCATGTTTTTTGATTTTTCTAAGGTTTATACATGTTTTTGTATTTTTATGTTTTCCCAAGACTAAACCAAATTTTTAATGTAATGAAGATGTGGGTCGTGTTCAACCAGTGGGAGAGCCAGAGCATGGAGCCGATGAGCCAACAGAGAGGGCTGTCGGGGCAGCAGTCCTTCAGGATTTAGACATAGCTGAGACTCTTGCTGAGCTTCGGCAACACATAGAGGGGTTGACCTTCGGGATTCTGGATTATTGGATCAAAGAGTTACCCATGCGACTGCAGCGCCACACTATTGGCGTTCCTAACCGCTATATGCAGTTATTGCATAGGGTAGCTAGATCGATAGCATGTTACCATGAGCATCACTAGTTTACTTTTGACATGTTGCATACATTTTGAGGTCAGATGACCAATGTGTCTTGGGCACAAATTTTTGTAAAAACCTATAACTATCTATCTATTTGATTTTAGTGTTTTCCTATGTTTATTGCACAATCCTATTCAATTATGTGAATGTATCTTTACATGTGTTGCAAATGTATTTTTATAACATAATTCTCTATAGAATCAGTCAATGTGTTCAATTTTCTGGAAATGTGTTGATATTGAATAAAATCAAAATGTCTTTCCAAAATTTGAACTCTTAGGAACATACGATGCAGTGATGGATTTATAACAGTATAAACACTAGTAAGTTGTAATACCACAAGTTGTGAGTCTAACCTTATGATGGTACAGTTAATACCAAATGAAATGGAATCAGAGAGAAGTTCGATCAACGTGCTATACTGAGTGATATTTTTTGTAGATCGATCGATACAAATCCCCTGAAAACTCACTAACTCATCGTTTAGAGCGAAAATAGCCCACACTGCAGAGGATAGATTTTGTGTACTACGACTAGCACCATCAGCATACCCAAAAAATGGTTCCAAAGATTCAGACATCTGCGATGAAATGTAAAGTGGATTACTAACGTCAAGAAAACTCTAAAAAAAATTAAGACAGTAAATGAAAATTAATAGCATATATATACAATATAATACAGAAAATTACTATGCTCATGATTAAGCATAGTAACTTTTTAGATACAACCCATTTTGGGGTTGCGCCGATGGAATTCCATCAATCTACCAAATCGTAGGCACTCTTAGAAAGATCTCTTTTGACAATATAGGGGCCATGCCATAATGGTTCAAATTTCCCTGTACCTATTACATCAGCTTCCTGATCATAAAGAAGGACCAAGTTGCCCTCTGAGAAGATGTGAGGCTGGACGTGCTTGTCGTATTTCACCTTTATACGTCTCTTATGTGCTTTGTTGGCCAAATGGGCTTCACGACGCATTTCAACAAGATGGATGAGGTTAAAAAGATGTGCTTCTTCAGTAGAGGTGTCAGGTAACAAGTGGATTGCGAGTTTTAATGATGGCATTTCACATTGGATTAGCAAGATAGATTCCAGACCATACACCAATTGAAAGGGGGTAAATCCGGTTGTGTTTCTTACAGAGGTTCGGTACGCCCACAAGGATGAGTACAGGATTAAATGCCAATTCCGTTTATGGAATCCTATCATTCATTTAAGAATCTTGTTAATAGCCTCAACATGTCCATTTGATTGTGGATAATAAGGAGTAGAACTATCATGTGACAGTCCTGATTTGGAGGTTAACTCATTCAACATATGGTTGCGAAAATGTGAACCATGATCTTTGAATATAGCCTGTGGGACCCCAAACCATGCAATGACACGATTAAAGAAAAACAATGCAGTTGTTTGTCATGTGTTGTTGAATTTAGGCATCGCTTCGGCCCATTTGGTAAAGTAGTCTACTACGACAATACTATAAACATGCCCCCTGGACAAAAGAGGGTTACAAGTCATGAAGTCAATGCCCCATTTTGAAAATGGTCCCACAGAGACAACATGATGCATTGGCACTGGTAGTTTGTGGATTTTACGATCAAATATCTGGCATGCATGACAACTTCTGATTGCGAGGATGCAGTTGCGAAATATGGTAGGCCAAATGTAACCAACGCGGAGTATCTTCGATGTGGTAGCGTATCCATAAAAGTGTCCACCACAATCCCCAACATGACAATCATTTAAAACCTTTTCGGCCTCCTCATGAGTGAGGCACCTTCTTAAAATTGTATCGACACCACGAAGATAAAGTGTATCGTCGACGATAAGATAATCTTTGGCTTGGTATCGAATACATCATTGGTCAAAGCAAGGGTTATCAGGTTGAAAATTTTGGGTCTAGAGATAAATGATAAAATCCCCATACAAAGATCAGATGATCCAATCATAAACAGAGACTCGTTAGGAGTAGATGGTTCTGACGTAGTAGCAGTACTATTAGAGGGAAGGTCACAGAGAAGCTCAGCCAAAACTAAAGACTTCTTTGACTTGGATTTGATGAATTCCAAATCAAATTCCTGCAAAATGACAATCCATTTTTAATACTTGCGCCCCAGAAATTGACGTGATAAGATGTAATTCATGGGGTTGTAATCCAAAATAAAAATGGTCTTCCGGAAAATAATATAGTGGTGAAATCTTTGGACAGCTTGAACAGCTGCCAAGGAAAGCTTTTCTACGTACGAATACTTCACTTTCATATCATTGAGATTACAACTCAAATAATAGATTGGATTTTCTATACCATTTTCTACTTGTTCTATACCATGTTTGTATCAGTCGCAGTGATATATAATAAATAATCACTCAGATAATTGGGGGGATACATTAATGACCCCCGGACAAGAGTATCCTTGACAACATCAAAAGAAGCTTACGCAACTTGGTCCCAATGGAAGGGAATCCCCTTTTTCAAGAGCTGAGTAAATCCTTTATCCATTTCATTGTAGTTGGGTATGAACCTCCTTAGGAAGTTAGCCTTTCCCTAAAGTTTCTGTAACTGAAGAAAATTTGATGGCGCAGGCAAATCAAGAGTGGCCTAAACCTTGAATGTGTCTATTCAAATTCCTTCTTTTGAGACGACGAATCCTAGAAAACGACCAAAACCAACACAAAACACACATTTATGTGGATTGAGGCATATTTTTTAGTGTCAGCAACGTAAAAATATAGCTCTCAAATGCATCGGGTGATCAGTCTGATTTCGTGAATGCATGGGTAAATCGTCTAGATAGGGTTGAACAATGTACTTGATTTCATTGAAAGCATAATCTGTTGCACTCTGAAAATTTTCCCAGTGTTCTTTAAACCAAATGGTATTTTCTGGTAAGCGAATGTGCCCTAGGGATAGATGAATGTTGTCTTATATTGGTCCTCTGGGCGGATATTGATTTGATTGTAGCCAAAAAATCCATCCATGAACGAAAATATTTCGCATCCAACACAATAGTCAATAATCTAGTCGATAAAAGGAGTAGGATAGTTGTCTTTTGGATAAGCAAGATTGACATCCCCATAATCGACACACACTCTGATCATTCCTTGTTTTTTAATAACAGGAATGATGTTGGAAACCCACTTAGTTAGCAAAACAAGTTAAATGAAACCAACATGCAAAAGTTTTTCAACTTCTACTTTAATGTAAACGACCTTCTTCGGATGAACAGGACGAAGGCGTTGACGTACCAGTTTGAAATTAGGGTACATGTTAATCATTTGTTCAACGATACTAGTATCTATGCCTGGAATTTCCTCGTAAGACCAATAAAATACATCACGAAATTCACAAAAGAGAGAGCGATGTGTTTCGAGTTCTGATGGAGAACAAGACACACCGACATGAATGTTTTCTACAACACCGGGTTTGGTCGAAATATCGATAGAAATGGTTTCTTCAATATTTGATAAATTTCACTCGGAATTGATTGTATTAATAGGAAAAGAATTTGAAAAGAATGTTTTGATTGATGGGTGATATAGTTCGCTAAGATTATCTTCTTCATAATCTAGAAGATAGGAACGATGATGATGATATTCCCATGGTTCTCCTTCCGACATCATTGTTTCCAAAATATTCTCATCTATCAACAAAGTTGAGGAAAAAGGATAAGATGGAGTACCATAATCTAATGAAAGATCAACCCAAACAACCAGCGATGATGATTTCGGATTTGCCACCCAAGCTAGATAGATTGATTGTTGTGCCAACTCAACTGGGTTGGGCATCAGAAACTCATCCAACGTAACAATTTCAGAATCACTCATACTCTTCCTTAAGCTAGATGGAGTGGAAGAGATCATGTAGCAGGTCTCTATGCTTACAATTTCTGCCAATGTCACATGCGGCAATAATGCAAAGGTTCCCATGAGAGTGGAATCCTTTAAGAGTCATACACCAATGTTCTGAAGTGCGAGTTGGGGTGCATCAACTAATAGAACGCTTCCAATTACCTGGGAACTGGAGGCAGTGAAGGATAGATGATTGATGATTGTCATGACATATTTATGTGGAAATACGATCATTCTAAAATATGTAGAGACAATCGTAGTCATAGCATATACCCATGGTCTTTTGAGTAGAATATTGTAGTTAAGGGGTCCGTCAACAACCTCAACTTGAACATTCACTATTTTCCCCCCTATTTCAACATGTAGGTTATTTATAATACCGCAAGGCCTATATGTACGTTCGTCGAAATCTTTCAACATTGTTGGCGATTGAGATAGGCGCGGAAAGCCAAGTGATTTCCAACAATTTAGG
Source organism: Pinus albicaulis (assembly GCA_034641835.2). Lineage (NCBI taxonomy): Eukaryota > Viridiplantae > Streptophyta > Pinopsida > Pinales > Pinaceae > Pinus > Pinus albicaulis. The sequence goes on along the minus strand of CM076580.1, from coordinate 1,211,493,486 downwards.
GACATAATGCACGTAGATGCTCCCTCATCAATAATAGTACGATGAACAAGGTGATTGAGAACATTTATTTGGATGGAGAATACCAATTATATTGGTAATTGTAGTACATAGCCCGTATGATTAAAGCTTATGAGATTGGAATCTCTCAGATCAATTCCACCAATTTCTGACAACAAAGCCTATTTCTAGGAGGGATAATTTTGTAGCACCTCAAGCGCTAACATAGCTGAAGGGGATTGATTCAAATCTTCAACTATATTATAGTTTTTAGTAGCTCTGGCTGAAGGATTAAATTTTGATTTATGAACGACTCCCTTCGGTGTCTTGATTGTCAATTTAGGAATAGCATGTGGCAGTATTGATTCTGTAGATGGATTCATGGTCGAGGTAGTAAGTTTATCAGTAGCCCGACTACCATAAAATTTATTACGTGTTGACACCAAAATATCAATTGATGGCTTCATGACAGACAGCATAAGCACTTGGGAACTAGAAGCTAGATCCGTAGCAACCAAATTTTTGTCTGGATTCGGAAATGGATCCGTCAACACAGCTGATGCATGCGAGGTCTTAACCATTTTTGAGACTTCAGCACAGTGAGCATATTCTCGAAAAAAGTGTTCCTCATTACATATTATGCAAGGGTAACGAGGTTTCTGATTTCCAGTCGATTGATTAGATGATCGTTCCTACATGGTAGAAGTTTGATTTTTCTTTGATTTCCCTTTTTTCTTACATCTAGGTTGCTTGTCACTTTGTCCCTTGCCAGATAACATGGCATTGATTTTGGAATAAGACACAGGATCAGATGTAGTAGAGTGACGTGTGCTTGCAGCGCCGATCATACCGTCTCCAGCATGAGAGTCCTTTGATGGAGGAGGAACAGTAAAATTAGATCACACCGCGTTAGTAATTTTCTCGTACAGCATGCTAGACTGAGTATAAATCAATTCTAAATATTGGGCACGAGAAATGACCTGATCTTCAATGACGATGCCACCCTTGGCCACATCCTCAGTTATAGATGGTAACAAGGACTTAATGAACCACTCAGCAAGGAGTTGATCAGGAACAATTGTCTCAACCATTCTACGATGATGACGCCACTCATGAATATGATCAGAAATGTGAGTAGCATTAGTGTGTTTAAAATTAGTCAAGAGTTTCGTTCCAGTTTCATATTTTATGGGTAACTGGAAGTGGGTCAAAAAAGACAGTAGCTAGGGTAGTGAAATTATCAAAAGAATCTCTTGGTAATTCAATGTACCATTTTCCAGAAGGACCAGTGAGCGTACGCTGGAAAAGGCGTATTCAAATAGAGTCATCAGTTAGAGAGTTAGATAAACACCATAAATGATAAGTCATAACATGAGTCAACGAGTCTTCCCCATGGTTTCCATTGAACTTAGGAATATCCAAGGGTAATTTATGAGGTATTATCGACCACCAAGGAGTATAGTTGATTGGATCATTGGTGAGCTGATTGAAATATGGTAACTCTAAAGTTGCAACAAAGGGAAAATGTTGATTAAGGTCGAGTTGAGAATAGCCAGGGTATGATGGAATTTCTTGGGAAATTGGCCTTTGAGCACCAGCAAAAGGAATCTATTGTTGGAAACCTAGATAGGGTTTGTTTTGATAAGCAAACGCTTGAGGATTCTATTGACCAAAACCTTTATACGCTACTTGTTGAAATGAAGGTTGTGGAATTTGCGCTTGTGGCTACCAAGGGGTTTGTCCACCAATGTTATAAACCAATTTAGGATAGCTTGGATTTAGTTGAGGCTAGGTATAACCTGGTTGTGGATGTGACATCCCATAATATGGTAATCCAGTTTGTGAATAAATGATTCCAGATATAGGTGGTTGTTGTAAACCAACTGAAGGAGTTGGAGTCTGAGGGCCCAATACTTGAGGGAATTGAGCTTAAGGACACGCTTGAGATGGCTGAGTACAAAAGCTTGAGTCTGTAACAGGGGTAAATATGTAATAACAAGTGGAGTTGATGTGGGTGAAACAAGTTGAACCGGTTGATATGAGTGTACAACCATTTGTGGTTGGATAGGCAGAGTGGGCTGCCATTGACAAACATTCATTCTGATATTAAGATGACCAAATAATGACAGAGTACTGTCGAAATGGGTGACCATAGGTTCCCCCCCCCCCAACATGAGGAGTATAATAAGATGGAAAATATTGTTCTCCAAATATAGGAAGTCCAGTTGAAATTGTACCGGATGGAATATACATAGATGAACTAGCTTGATATTTCCCTGATGATGTGTTTATAGGATCAAGCCATTCAGTACTCACTATAGATTTATCAGTTATAATACCAGACGATGACATTGGTGAATTCCATGGGTTTGAGGATGCACCAGAGAAGGTTCCAGATAAATATTGGTAACCAGGTGGGATGGAAGGGCCACCATATAAATGTGACTCTGGTGAAGTCATGAACATCGACGGGGTAGCGAGATTAGGTGCTGTTGCAATTGGAATAGATGGTCCAGCCGAAGATGTTGGATCAGGCATGGTTTTTCAACCAAATGTATACCCTATTGGATCAACGGGAACTCTAATAGACATAGGATCAACAAAATCAGAGGCAGTTGATTGAGGAAAAGATTCGTATAGGTAAAGCTCTACCCCAAAATGAGTTGGAGTAAAAGGTGTTTTGCCTTGTGCTATTTCTTTAATCAAAATTAAACCAGGTGGAAGGATTTTATCGTTAGGCCCAAAGTATATTTCATGAGGTTTACTACGTGATATGGGAGACTCAATGGCTATAATAGATTGTGGGTCGACCAATACAGGAACAAATTCCAGTCGTTCAACTTCAGGATGAGTGACAGGATGTGGATCAACTTACAGTTGAACAATGTTAGGTTCGGGAGGTATGGCCTCACTAATTGGATGGATCGTGACCACGGGTAGCTGTAAGGACTCAGTCTCGACAACAGTAGATGAGCCAGGATTTGTAGAAAAAACTTGTGCGCACTCTGGTATACGTGAGGATGATGTCGCACCATAGGTACTAATTGTACTAGTTTTGGTAGAGCGAAGTCAACTTCGCCGACCAGAAGTGGCTTCCAGTGGTAAAGGTGTTTTCAATGATATTCTACGCGAACGACAGGGAAAGGGATGTTCTTCTTCTAGGATTACTGATTTATTTTATTCCCAAAACAAATAAACAAAATAAAAGGGTAATTCTAGGGAAAAGGTTTACCAAGAAACTGTGAACTACAGAATACCTCATGGCGAACCAATAAGTACGAGCAGGAAATCTCCCCGAATGTTGTGTTCGGTGTATCAAAATTTACAAGGCGGCCGACTCAGTTCACTATGGATGGATAGAAACCTAAATTTGTCCTCCCAAATATACCCAAAGGTACGTGGAGGCCCAAGTCCATATTACGCTGTCTAATGCGAAACCGCATAGTGAGAGCACCCATTTATACTTTTCGTACTAGAACACCGCCCGATATACCCGAAGGTACCTAGATGAGCTCTGATATACTTATGTATGTGGAGTGAGGTATCTGTTAGGTCCCTATATTACCAGTATAGTCCCTTATTGTTATTAATGTAACCCCTTTATTGTTATTGTTGTACCCTTGTAACCCCCATTTTGTTATTATTGTGCCCTTAAATTATTATTGTTAGGTCGGCTAGAATCACATTTTGGCCTACTAGGATTACATTATGGCCACATGGACTCCTATATATAGAAAGGAGGTTTTGTAAATTGTATCATCCAAGAATTGTTCATTTATGTAATGTATTGGAGGTTTCCCCCTCAAAGTGGCTCATTTCTAAGGCGTTTATATCTCTTTTCTTCTATTTTTGGAGCTGGTTACACAACATTTGGTGTCAGAGCTTTGGATTCTAGGGTTTCGCTGCTCCAAACAGGTCATCATGGAATTTTCGCTATAAATTTTTTTCTACGAAGTTTCAGAAGCTGAAATGTTTATGGTGTGAAGCCAAAATACTGAGGAAGATCTTCTAGAAATTTCAGAGTTTGGTGCGCAATATTTTCGGAGATATGATCTGTGGAAGTTAGGTCTTTTTTGAGGCTCCTAAACAGGTCATCGTGGAATTTGCGCTATACCTTGTTTTATACAAAGGTTCAGAATCTGAAATTTTTAGGGTGCGAAGCTAAAATCCTAAGGAAACTCTTCAAAAAATTTCAGAGCTTGATTCGCAATATTTTTAGAGATATGATCTGTGGAAGGTGGTGCTTTTTCAGGCTCCCGAATTTCATCTCAAATAGGTGATCGTGGGAAAATTTCAATAAATCTCTCTCTGAGAATCGGATTGGAGTGCCATAATAAGTGGTCACAAGTACACGGACTATAGTTTCTTGGCTATCAATTTCAGAGGCAAACGACAAAACAGTGACATGTGGCAAGTCGTACAAGTTCGCTCTACTGAACTAGTCCATAATCAGGTCATTGGGGAAGATTGGACATAACTTTGTCGTAGAGAATCCAAATCAGGTCAGACCTATGGCATTCAAAAGAGAAATCACAGGGCTACTTCAGTGCTAAATTTCAGATATTGAAGAGCCACAATCACAGAGATAATAAAATTTCAATATCGAGCTCCTCAAAAGCAAGAAAAATGTGTGTATTTTTTTTTCCGAATTGCATAAGTCTTGTTTGAAAAATCAATTTGAGTTGATTCCAAGGGCATATTTTAGAATAGATATCAGTATTGGGTTCTAAAAAATGTCCCGTAAAAATAATTCAACACCCATTAAGCCTTCAAAAGACTCTACTATGACTCATGAAGATGAAGAATTGCAACATGATCTATCAAAATTACAAGAGAAAGTGCACCAACTTTCGCTCTTGTAAAGAGCAGCAAAAAATGAAATGGAAGTTTTGAAGAAAGGCATGGAAGCAAAGATGGATGGTGTGAAGAATAATATGGATGGTTTGAAGAAAGACGTGGAATCTGAGATAGATGACATGGAAGTTGGCATGGAATCTAAAATGGAAAACATGAAGAATGATCTAAAAGCAGACATAGAAAGTTGATACAAGAAATGTTTCCTAATGGTGAAAAGATAGTAGAGGAAACTCATTATGAGAAAAAAATAAATGTTAATCGTGATTTCATAAACTCTAATGTTGGTGGGAAGAACCACCATATTCTAAAAATGGATATGAGGAAGTTTGATGGAAAGGATCCTGTAACATGGATACTACAGATGGAGCAATATTTTGATCTCCATAACGTGCAAAACACACAAAAGGTACGCATTGCAACTTTACATTTAGAACAAAATACATTTGTATGGTATCGATGGTTTTGCTCCCGTAAAAAAATTGTCACTTGGTCAATTTTTACGGAGGAAATGATAGCACATTATGAGGATACAAAGAGCAACACCTTCTTTAGCCAATTGATAAACCTCAAACAAAAGGGTTTAGTGGGGCAGCACATTGAGGACTTCCAAAAATTGAATATAAGGGTAACTGATATTCCAGAAGAACACAGGATTGATCTCTTCATAGGCACTTTAAAGGATAACATCCAACATTAAGTTCACATTTTGGAACCTGATTCATTGGAGAAGGCATTCAGGTTGGCAAGAAAAATTGAATGTAAAATTATGGCGACAAGGAAGCCTACCACTCACTTCTATAAAGAAGGAAGTGTTTCTACGCCTAGATTTCCACAACCTACAAGGTTGACACCACAACAATTGGAAGAAAAAGGATCAAAATGGCTTTGCTACAATTGTGATAGAAAATACACTAAAGGTCATAAGTGTGCTGAGAAGAAATTATTTTACATAGATTGTGAAGAGGAAGAAGAAAATTAACAAGAAGAGGATATACACCAGGAACCAACCCTAGAAGAGGAAGAAATGAATCCGATCATATTGTGTAACGCACTAGCAAGAATTACCACTCCTTAAACTCTCAAGATAGAAGGACATATCAAGAAGAAAAAGGTAATAGTGTTGATTGATTCAGGTAGCGCCCATAATTACCAATATTACCCCTTAGAGGGGCATGTTAGGTCCCTATATTACCAATATAGTCCCTTATTGTTATTAGTGTAACCCCTTTATTGTTATTATTGTACCCTTGTAACCCCCATTTTGTTATTATTGTGCCCTTAAATTATTATTGTTAGGTCAGCTAGGATCACATTCTGGCCCACTAGGATTATATTATGGCCACATGGACTCCTATATATAGAAAGGAGGTTTTGTAAATTGTATCATCCAAGAATTGTTCATTTATGTAATGTATTGGAGGTTTCCCCCTCGAAGTGGCTCATTTCTAAGGCGTTGATATCTCTTTTCTTCTATTTTTGGAGCTGGTTACACAACAGTATCACACTCAGAATGTATCAAAAACAATTAACAACAACTGTTATGTTTAACGACGCTGAAACACATCTCTAGTCTAGACCTTCTAAATGTTATCGTTATGATTCCAATTATTTTGTAGGTAAATTGATGTAAATTTTAAGTTGATCTTGTTTATCAATTTTCCTTTTGACATTCACCATGATGATGTGATGGAAATTTGTAAAATGCAAACTAAAATGATAAGCAAAATTTTTAATTTTATATTTTTCAATGAAAATCCTAGCTACTAAAGGGAAAGAGTAATTAGTTTTGAGAGCAAACAACAAAGAGCACAAACTAATATGCAACTTTCCTAACTTGTTCCTATGCAAAACACACAATTCACTATATGAAAATGCATGTTTTTCTTTTCAGTCCCCTTAATTTGAATGCAAAAAGGAAACTATATGCATCAAATCAACAAAAAAAACAAATGATTTCTTCTTTCAGAAACGAGGAGTTTAACAACAATTTCTCTTTTAGGAAAATCGAAGAATGGAACTACAATTTTTCCTATAGGAAACAAAGAATTTAACGACAATTTCCTTTACGAAAAAAAATGGATCTAATGTAGAAATACAATACTTTGAATTTTCTTTGCCAATGATAAAGAAAAACACTTAAAGATACATTGAACAAACTTACTTTTCAAAGGAGGAAGAATCAGGAAAATTCACTAGTCTCTAAGAGGTATTAGACAATTGAAAACACAACAAACAATTGGCTGAAAATGATGGAAATGAAAAATTCAAAAGGAATTTGGTTGGCTAAGAGGGCAACGTAGTCTCTAAGGGGATACAGTGTGTTGCAATGCACCCCTGAGTGGGAGACAGTGCACTGCAATGCACTGTGTCTTGACCAACAGTATGTTGGGCACAACAGAGATTGAAAATTCAATCTATAGAACACACTTCTAATGAAATTATTTGATTCAAAAGTCTAATAACTAACAGTAGATGGTACTGGGTGGTTAAGCAAAGGAAAAAACACCAGGAATGAAGGGAAAATCCCTAGTGGAGTCGCCAATTTGTTATGCAGAATTATGATCTACAGATAAATCAAATTCCCTAAATGTGGTGTTATGCATTTTGAACAACAGATTAAATACTTTGCAGTCACTTTCTCTAACAGTAAATAGACACACAGAAAGATAGAAGGACCTACTTGTGATCCAAGTGCTTCCTATTCTCTTTCTGTTGCTTTTGTTGTAGCTTCCAATCCAACTTAGATCGCCAAAATAGTTCCTGCAAGTATAAACACTAAATAAAAAAGAGATTGCAATATACAGATGCCTAATTATCTTAATCAGTTAAATCGATTGAACATGAAACATATATATCAGTTAAGAGTCCATCACATGAGAAATAGAAACATAAACATATACATATATGGGAAAATGAACAAAAATATTTGTTAAAGAGTAGAAGGGGGAGGTTACAACCAATGATCGATTTGATGTTACCAGCTCTAGCATCATCCTAGCCTCACCACAATCAACATCTCACCAACAACATATCACTTCTATCACTCTCTCAATTGAGAATCCAACAACATTTCTTTACCAAAATTCTTCCTTTTTAAGCACTAGGATTTGTGCTCAATTTATAGGGCAACTGAAGGTAGTTTCTCAATCCATGACTTTCTAATAATAGGAAAGACATGTTCCCAAGCTCAGAGGTGTTAGATGGACCCTTGGATTCTAAGTTTGACACATATGGACTCTTCTAGAAGGCACTCGCCATGTGGATATTCCAAAACAATGAGAATTTGATCTCTCCTATTTGACCAACACACTCTTGAATGTCGGGAAGTGCATTGCAATGCACCCTTGAATGGAGGGAGTTGCATATGCAACATAGTTAGTCCCTTGAGAGGCAGCGTTTTTGAGCTCATAAGTGATATAATATATACTTCAAACCTTTGAAATCTTGCAATAGAAGTCATGAATGATTTTTTCTTGTCTTAGGGCATGTAGCAACTGAAATGATAGGGGATGATAGACCCTATTTCATTGGTCCTAGGGATGATGTCCAGTTTGACTAGGTCATTGTGGATGATGCCAAAATTGACCTATAACAACCCTTCACATGGTTCTTCCAAGAAATTCGGTTGTATAAGAGAAAGCATAGCAGGTTTTATAGCAAAAATCAATTTCTTTCCTTCTAACTGGCTTACTTTGGAAAGGAATTCATCAAGTTCATCAAGTTTGGAAATAAATCTCCATGTGATCTTCATGTGTTTCAAATATGTTCCAAGTGCAAGGATTTTGGGTTCCAACTCATGTTCTTTCTGTAAATATTTTGGCGGTTCTTGTTAGAAAAGTGTGTGGATCCCCTTTGAGAATGGTTTGTTGTTCAGTTTTGTTTTCTGATCTAATGATGCATAGTGGTTCAAGGAACTAATTTCTGTATTCAATCTTTTTAATTTGTTTAGGAGTTCCTCCAGACTTTAGCTGAAGAATGTTAAGTACATTAAGCAAGGCCTTCGGCTGACAACTTAGCAAAGCACATAATAGTAGCTGACAGATATAAACAACACATTCTTATGCCTAATTCTGTCACACATTAGACTCTATCTCACACTCTAACTCAAAATCGCATAACAGAATCAACACCTTACAATAGTATATAAACCTTCTCAACAACACTTTTCAGCTAGACATTTGAACAACATAAATCTTAGCAACAAGCTCTTCGACCACTCTGACTTATTAAGACAACTCAAAACTTAGACTCAGTTGTTCCTACCATATTATGGATAGAAACAGTATAATAGTGCAACAAAAAATTTAGTCTTTAATACATCAAATATGCCATAATGGTATACTAATCACTACAACACCACATATTTGACACTGGGAACTCGTGACTCTGACTTGACTTAATAAAAATATGCATTTACACTTTAACTGACCAACCAAGCCTTGACATAGGACCAATACATACTCGTAAATTAGAAATGGCATAATGTTAATCCTAGGGCCATAATTCATTGTTCAATGCAAGGATTTCGTGGTTGGTTCACATTAAAAGGGAAACTTGACTCTATGTTCTGAGACTTGGACTTTTGTAATAACCATAAACTTCTTCGATGACAATTTTTTTTTTCCATAGGTTTTCATGCATATGTTGCCTTATGAGATCGAGGAATAAAATTTGATTTATCAAGGGTGATAATAATACTTACAAGTGTGATTCTTTTGTAGTGCCCCGTGTACCCTGAGCTTGCTTCCAGTGACGTCGCTTTTCCCGGCTTGCCTGGTGGAGTTACTTCACCTTTAAAATTACTTTGGCCCAATAGTCATGGATCTAAACCACTGTGATAGTGTGGCTCATCTCCTGTTCCAGTATGCACTGATCAGTGAATGTGTTTTGAACCTCCAATGCACAATCACTAGATCTTTCTTGGCAAAGCAATCACCCATAGTTATAGGATCCAACCTGTAGCACAAATTCACCTTGACTGACGAATTTCACCTTGCTAATTTTTATTTGGAGACGTCATCGACGAACTAAATTTTTCAACGGTAAACATGATCGGTTGCTGGAATATAATCTGGCCATGCATGAAATAATGCGGCCCCTTCTATGCACTGTAAATCCTACGTTGCAACCACAGGATCACGGATGGCCAACCGGAAATAATGATCAATTGTGGACCTTGTCTGTTTATTCCATGCTCATCATTCTTGCCCAAGCATATTAAGTTGCATTTTGGTTTCTCAGCAAATCGTTGATGGTCCATATCATTGATCACGCTAGTAGCTCCAGTAGGTTCATCGAACATGTATTTCATCTCCTGGTCGGTACTAACTATTGTGATTCTACCTTCAAAATTTTGACTTTCATATGTGGCAGATATCCCATATATGGCTTGTGATGCAAACTATTTCGACCCTGATTCAATTTCGCAATATTTGGATGATTGTTCCTCCATCTAGTGCACCAACTAGCATTAAAATTGACCCATGGTGTATGGAATCAATCCAAAAAATCATATCTCAAACAAACAATATCTCGACCCCACCAATATTAATTTTACGTTGATTTTTCCCACCGGACTTGCAACGATCCCTGGTTTCCCCAGTGGCCCAGTTTGACTAATTTTTTATGGAAACCTCACATACCTTTTGACCCAACTGCATAAGGAAATCTCCACTCTGTGAATGTGAGAGATGGCCCTAAGTGAGCCTGCAACCATGAAATTTGGCCTTTAGATATAATACGGATCTTCTTCACGCTCCCTCAAAAAAAAATTGACGGCAATTCGGTATTCAACCATGGCGATATGTACGCCATCAATACCACTCTGGAGAATTACAATCTTTGACACAAACTCATCGTGAAAATTACAAAGACAGGCTCCCTTAGCTTCTTCAAAATATTAGTTGGCTAATTGATTAAACAATTTGAACTTGAGAATGTTGAATAATTAATAAATCAGGCACGATTTCACATGGAAAATGTCTTCAACAATTTTGGCTTAAACCCTTGATTACGATCTTTCCTCAAGGGTTGATCTGCAATAAAATTATGGCTTTGGAACCTTTGGAAATATGCAAATAAAACCCTCAATCTTCTTCTAAAGTTGACATGCAGTGAAACCCTTGAACTTGGCTTTTTCAGTACTCTGGAAAGTAAACCCTCGGGATGGAAAGATCACCAATTTTGATACCACTGTAATATCCCAAACATGATATTTTGATTAAATTTGTAGAAATTCACTTAAACAAAAAATTTCCATAAAATCATCATTTATTTCACAGAAGATGTCCATGTAAAATAAAACACACAGATCACATGCAATTCAATAACACATTGAGCATAAATAATATTATACTTTATTATGATAAATAATTGAAAGACTGTACATGATGATATAAGCTGAAATAGATGAGATGGATGATCTGACCCTCAAAATTTTTACACTCCAATGTTGAAACCTGCCCTTCAAAACTAAACTAAAATCAATCACTGCACCTGTGAATTCTGGCTAAATCCACCAAGGGGATGAGGTGGGTTTCCATCCACTCTCACCAATATCACCCGAGGTTTTCCGTCCTGGAACTACTGATGAAGTAGAGAACTGAGTTCTCAAACCTCTCCACAAGAATAAATCATAAATCCAAGATGTCCCTTAATGGCCTCCTCCTCTTCTTTTATAGACCTTATGGATTCCTCTAGAGCCTTCTATTTTATTATTATTTTAATCATGGGGTACTCTTTCCTCTTCTATTCCAATTAAAATATTCTTTTTAATGTAGGAAACGAGTAAATCATCCACCATGTCTCCTCAGGTTATTGAAAATCATCTGGTTCTAATGAGCTACTACACTCAGGTGTTCTAACACATATTCCTCTCGGAATTCCACCCTGAGCGTAATTAATTGAGTTAAAACAAAAAATAATCCAATTTTATGAAAGTGATCAAAATGTACCGGAACGAAAGGAAAATCGTGTGGATGATGGAATATACCAAGCGAGTGCCATTGATCCTCATATAAACCCCTCAAAACTCTTCCAAAAATCTCCTGGTCCCCCTAGTGACACCAACATGTACCTATGTCTTGTTGGCCCCCGACTCTGAGAGTCTATCCTGACCATGTCATAAGTAACACCAGAAAAAGGAATATTACACTCTAGGCCTCCAGTGGCTCCCACAAGAAGGCAAGCCAATGACTACGAACTTTTTCAGTTAGTTCTGTGCCAACGACCCCAAATTTTGTGCCACATTTTCAGGGCTAGGACTAAGGCCACTGCCTAGAACTCCATGAGACTTCCAGAAAGGATAAATAACACTGAAAAAAAAGGTACTAATGCAAAAAAATTATCAATGACTTAACTTGACCCCTACTATCCATGCAAGGGATTTTGTCAAACATATCACAAATATGCGTTCTTCAGGAAATAACAATAGATCTGAGCATGAGGGTATCATACTTATCTGAGAATAATTAAGAAGCATTAATGCCTTATCAAAATATTTGCATTATCAACTATTAGGTAATATATTGAATTTTCATTCATTTACTAGTTAAAACCTGATGAGAGGCATACATCATCACTACCATAGAACATGCTCATAACCAGCATATAAACAAAAAAAAATAACAAGGATATAACAACCACATAAACCACATGGTAACAAGTACATTTACTCATAAAATACAAGAGGAAAGAGCTCTTATTGACATATGAAAAATGCAACCAAGTCTGAGACTTCCACGAACCACCTGACCATAGACTAGGGTGAACCAAATCTCTCTTTCAGGCAGTCACCCACGTGCTATATTCCAAGCATTAATGTGGAATCTCATGAAACAAATAAAGCCAAACAAAATTAAGGCTTCCAGAGGCCAAACCACCTCAACCCTCAACCAAGGATTCCATCTCATGGTTGTACATCACTAACCATCACCATATTGGCCTCTACCAAAGTTGTACATGGCTCCAGAGTGTTTGTTCCAACCAAGGATTCCAAGACTAGTAAATCAACCCACAATTCTTGTCAGGATTCCAGGGAATTTTTCCAACGAGGGTTTCCATTACTAGTAACTCAACCCACCAAGGGTTTTCATAGTTTTTTTCCAACCAAGGCTTTCAGGAATAGTAACTCGGCCCAATTTTTTCAAGGGATTCCAAAGAATTTTTCCAACCAATGCTTCTAGGAACTAGTAAATCAACCCACAACCAAAGGAAAATGAGAACCAACTAGGAAAAAAAGAGAGGAAAGAAACCCACAAAAACATGGTTATTTAGGAAATGGAAAGGCTAGAAAAATACACTATCAATCTAGGAAATCCTCCATGCCAATGAAAAATCATAACCAAGAAACCACATGCATTTGCAATGCATGCCAAAAATAGCAAGGAAATCATACATGCAACTCGGTACTTACAAGACAAACTCATTGTCATTATTGATCCCGTTGTCCTCTTGCACTTTCCTTATCTTCTTTGAATTCTTGATCCAAATCCCAAGTATTCCACACTCCTCCAAGAGTGCTTCAAGAAAACTCTAAGTGTCCAAGAGTATTAGAGAGAGAGAGAGTAGAGAGTGAGAGCTCCAAAAATAAACTGAGAAAAAGTTATAGACTGGTCCTCAAAAGCATTTTTATTAATGAGGCATTTATTTTCTCCATTTTCCATTATTTTCCTTCATTTTCCTCCTCGCATAAACCCTGTAACATTTCACCTCCATTTTCTCCTAATTTTCCATTATTTTCATAAATAAAAGACAATCAATGTCTCATTCCTTTACAAAGCATTTTCCATTTCCTTTTTTAATTTCAATATCCCTTAATTAATCACTAGAGATCCTCATAAGTATGTTTTTTCCCAACATTTAGCTTAGAATACATGTCCCATGACCTTGATTATTATTTTTTCTTTATAAACTTTATTACATGGATTTTTTACCCGGGTTGTTACATCTATGATATGAAATAGTTCAATTTCAAAATTGATAACATGATTAGTTAAGTGGACTTGTGAAGATGAGAAATCATGATTCAATAAAGCTAGGAAAACCCACTTAACAAGTTCCATTTATTGCAAGACTATGTTATACATTATGCTAGCAAGAGATCTGATACATACACTTATACTCAAGGGGTTCTAAATCGTTCTCATTCTACATGGATTTGTTGGTTTAATATAATCTTTACTTGAACATTCTTTGTTAGCATCCATTCTTTATTTTAGTTATGCACTTTTCTTTCATATTTTTCATTCATGTTTTTGATGTTCCTATTGTAAGGTATGGGCATACTATGGATATAAAAATTCACTATTGAGGTTAATATTATGTCATTAACATAGATTAGGGGAGGCTTTATGAGGGTTTTGAGTACAAATAATTATCACTAATAATTTGAAGAGATGGCTTTATATGTTAGCCATAGAGATCAATATTAAGCCATAAGTATATACTTCAAATGATACTATAAGAAAATGAAAACAAGATAATTGATTCAAAGGCCTAACATGAGCCTCCTCTTGAGAAGAATATTCTGATATAGAATAGGCTATGATATTTTTTTCTCCATAGGCCTTTCTATAATGTAAAACAAATAGAATATGTATCATAAAAAATAAGATTCAATACATATAAAGGAAACTATTATCTTAAAATGTTGTGATAATGTCATGTCAACAAACCCTTGAAATTGGCATTTTACAATAACATTCCAACCAAAATTGCAATAGAAAATCACCATTATACTTGAAAATACATGCATAAATCTCCAAACATATCAACAAATATTCTAATACAAGTTCCAAATGCTATTTTTCATCCTTGAATCTAATCTTTAGAGGAAGTTGAAATACTACTTGGAAACATTGTTATGTTGGAGCATATTAGAGAGTGTTACATCTACTCTATCACTTGAGATTCTCTAACATAGGTCTTTTTGATTTTCTACTTAATTGTTGACTATGGGCCACTGATTTTAAATATATAATAAGAGAGACATAATTAAAATGATAAAATTAAATACATGTACGTGAAAAATATGATTGCAGTTTGGAAAATGGAAAATGTGAGTGGAATACATTTATGTTTTTCCTGGGAAAATTTAATTCAATTATAAAAATATTCCCAAAAAATTACGTATAAATCATGAAGATATGAGTTACATGTGTTTTTCTTGGATGAATATCACTAAGTATATTAATACACACACTTTCAAAGAGAGATCATATTCAAATTCCACCTGACACTACTCATGGTGTGTTAATGTGTGGAATTCAATTTTGAACAAATATTAAATTTTATATTTATAACTATTGCTCTTTATACTCTCTTATAAAATTTCTTTAGAACCTTTGGAACAATTTATAGGTTAAAGCATGGTGAGAAGGAAGTAAATTTATCTCTTGAAATAATTAACCAAAGTAACTTTTATAAAACATTAAAATCCTAGGGATCTTAAGTTGGTGACTATGATAGGTGGATCTATTTACTTTTTCAATCTAAATTTGGATTTCAAGTACATATCTACTAATATCATGCAAACTCCATTGACACACATTTGAAAGAAGATTTCAACCCACTTTAATATCATAAAATGTCTAATATGTTGTATATTGGATCTTTTTCCTTGTATCTTTTGAAACTATAATGTGATGTCAAGGGAAATCATTGTCAAACCCAATCTAGTAGAAATTTCAATGTGAGGTTGAAGGGTGTACATTTGGTGTTATGGTTTAGGATTTATATATGTACATGTAAGAATATGATTTAAATAAACATAGATGCGAAAATATAACTCACATTTCATAGGATCCATCTAAAAACCTTGGGTTTAAAGTTCATGTAATAAAGTTAATAAATGAAAAATAATACCAAGGTATTCCAAGCTGAATATTGGGAAAAAATCCTAATGGGTGTTCATTTGGTTTATTATGGCTAAGAGGAAATTGGCAAAGGCAATGGAAAAGGCTTTGGAAAGGCAAGAGGCATTCATTGGTATTTTATTTATGAAAATAAAGGAAATTAGGAGAAACGAAAGGTGAAAGGTCACATTTGCATGCGAGGAGGAAGTTGAATTAAAATAATGGAAATTGAAGAAAATAAAGGCCTCATTAATAAAAATCTTATGAGGATCAGTTCATAGTATTTGTCGGTACAATTATTTTGACATTTTTGGTTGGGATATCACTCTCTATTTTCTCTCTCATACTCTTGAACACTTAGAGAATTCTTGGAGAATTATAGCATTTGAGAAAGGAAAGAAGAGGAAGAACACAGAGGTAAGGGGAAGAAAATATTAAGAAAGGAAGATTTGGATCAAGAAACTACAACGAGATTACTTGTAGTTATTAAGTTGCATGTATGATTTCCTTGCTATTTTTGGAATGCATGGTACATGCATGTGTGTATTTGGTTCATTTTTTGTCATTTGCATGGTTTTTTCTAGGTGTGATAATGGTTTCATCCTTGAATTTCCATTTACAGCTAGGGATGGTGTGATGGGTTTCTTTTACTTGGTTGAGTTGGATTGTCAAATGGTTTTTAAACTGAGTGGGGTGGTCTTAGGAAAATTTGAAAAGGCCTAGGAATCCCTTGAGTAGTAAATGGTGAGATACATGATAAAACTGAAGGTGGATATAGGAAAATTCCTCACAATTTAGGTGGAGAGATCTATAGGCATCCATTATTGTTTAGGGCCTAGTGACCCCTTGACCGGTATATGGCAGGATTTCGGTAAATACTGGCAGTGTATTTTTTTTTTTGGGCCTAGGAATCCCTTGAAAAGTAATGACAGGATACACAGAAAAACCTAGTTGTACAGATGAGGGTTTCAGGCCTCAAAATCCCTTGACCAGTAAGGGTGGGATACATGGTAAAGCCTGAGAAGCGCTAGTTGGTTTTTCTGTTAGTCCCACATTCATGCTTGGAATATGGCATGGGGGTGATTGGCTGGAAGAAATATTTGGTTCAACCCAATCTATGGTTGGGTGGTACATATAATTCCTTGAATTGGTTGGCTTTTACGTGTGTTAATAAGAGCTAATTTTTCCTTGTATTTCATGAGTAAATGTACTTGCTATTATGTGGATTTTATGGTTGTCCTATAATTGTTATTATTATGTTTATATGCTGGTTATAAGCATGGTTCTATGAAATACTTGAGTTATGGATCTCATCATGTTTTGATTAGTGAATGAATGCTTAAAAAATATATGACCTAATAGATGATATTGAAACTATAGTGAGAGGGCATCCGATCTTCTTGAAGAATCTCAGATAAGTATGAGGCTCATATGTTCATATGTGTATATATGACATGTACTTTACATGTTCATGATATGTTTAACGAAATTCTTGTCATGGTTAGGATGGTGAGGCAAGGCCCTTGTTAAATTTTTTCATTAAAGGGATATTTTCCTTATCATTTATCATCTCTGGGAGTTTCATTAAGTTTTGGGCAGAGGCCTGGATCTTAGCCATGAAAATTTGGCTCAAATTTCAGAGTCGCTGGCACAAAATTGAGTAAAAAGGGATACAGTTTCTAGGATGTAGGAGCATGAGGGTGATTTGGGGATCTCATCCATTGGTATTCCTTATAAAGGGAGCAACTGAGAGCATAGGTCAATGAAAATCTAAGTTAAATCAGAGGTTTGGCACCTAGGGTGGTTGGTTAGCTCTTGGGGATCCTATAGCACCTGAGGGAGGTTTGTAAAGTTTTGGTTCATCGGTTCCACTTCCTTAATTATACTTAAGGAGTTGAATTATATCATAGTAAATATTTGTCACATATTTACCTCAGTGGACTAGTAAGCTTGTATAATTGTGGGAGCAGGGTGTTATATATTGGTACCAGAGCATGGTTTAACCATTTAAATGGATGGGAGGAATTTTTTTTCATGCATGCATGCAGGTTGTATATGTGCTTGATGTGTATTAATGGTGATGGTCATTGTTGCAATTGTATCATCATGTAAAATTTGATGACGTTGTTGCTGGGATTTGTTTGTCATGAATGCATGTCGGTTATATATTTGTTAATTATACATGTCAGTGTCTATATGTAATGCATGAATTGTGTCTAGTTGGTGTTATTATTGTGGCATCATGCATGGTAATTGAGATGATGATTTAGATGATGTATATATATTGTTATGATTATTATTATACATGTATTGTGCTAATCTAGTTGAACTTGCAGAGGAGATATCCTCCCCTGAACTATACTAAAGTATCTTGGTTATGTTTATATTTTGGTTTAGTTGATAGGATATATTGCGGGAAGAAGAAGATAAAATATGACTAGAAAAATGGTGGATTATATTTCATGAAATTCTCCCTATATATCAGATGAGAAACATGGTGATGAGTACTCCCCTCACATTGCAAAAACTTTGAGAAGTTTGAAGGCAGAAATAAGAAGTTTCAAAGAAGATAATGACAGAATAATTTAGTCACAAGAGAGAATTGATATGGCACAAGAGAAACAAGCAGAGGTAAATGTAGTTATCCTTCAGAGTTTGTCAAATTTGCAGAGAAAAGGACCACTTAGGATCATTCATGGACAAGAGGACATGACTAATGGACCATATGGTAGCATATCTCATGATGGACACAGGTCAAACATAGATGATATCGTCAGGGATGGAAAATTCTTGGATACACCTCATAGGAGAGGTAGTGGACATGGGATTTATTCTAGTCATGGTTCAGATAGGTACCATGGTCATCATCACTATCATCCTTACAGGAGGAGTGACAAAGGATATTTTCTGGATAGTTTCAAGTAATCCAAGCCTTCTACATTTGATGGAGAAATGAAGAAGTCACAGGATGCAGAATCTTGGGATGAATAATTTTTTCATATTGCATGACTATTTAGAGAACATGAAAGCTAGGATAGCTACCATCAGTATCAAAGGTAAAGAATACATTTGGTGGGAAGACATGAAGAATGTCAAAGGAATTCGATAGGAGGATTTGATTTGGAGGGAGTTTTAAAGACTTTTCAAGAAGAAGTATCTATTTGAGAGATACTATTATGATAGTGCGGAGGATTTTTATGAGCTGAATATGGGGTCTATGGCTGATGAGGAGTATACTAGAAAATTCTTGGATTTGTTTAGGTATGTGCATTATCTCAAGGAGGATTAACTGAAGATTCAAAGATTCATCAATGGGTTGCTGGTAGCGTTGAAAGAAAATATCGAGTTTGATGATCCTAGATCATTGGAGGAAGTCATGAAAATGTTGAAACACTATTATGAGCAATCGAAGCATAAGACAGAGTCTCAGGAAGGTTGGAAAGGGAAAGAAAAATGTAAGGGAAAGTGACCACTGAAGTGAACAAGACCTAGAGATGTAAGTGAGAAAGAGAATGTTGTTCCTTACAATAATTTTAATGTAGTTGGAAAGGAACACACATCATAGCCTAGATAGTAGTAGAATAAAGGTGAGGGTAAGGTACATTTTGAGTGTTGGATATGTCACAAGGAGCATATCAAGAAGGATTTTCTATTTTATCAAGGTGGTAGGAATTTTATCTACAAAGCACAGGAAGCACATACCGTTGGGAATGTTGGATAGAGAATTACTTAGATGTATGTAACATTGGATAATAGGTAGGTGGATCACTAGGAATCTATTATTGAGATGGACGGTAAGCTTTGTGATCAAGTTGTTTCTATTTTGATTGACCTTGTATCTAATTATAGTTATGTTAACCTTGACCTGGTGGATAAGTGGGGTTTAAATAAATAAGTTTATGCAGGATCTTGGTTAGTGCATTTGGATACAAGTACTAAGAAGAGAGTTCATCACTAGGTAAGATCTTGTTCATTTGATTTTAATGGTATGCTTGCATCAGCACCTTTGAATGTGCTTCGTTTAGGATGATACAATATTTTGTTTGGTATGGATTTGTTGTACTTTCACATAACCAAAGTAGATTGTTATGGAAATGCTATTGAGTGCTTCGATGACAATGGATAACAAAGAATCTTGAAAGATAAGAATAAGGCAACACCAGTTAGAATGGTTATACCTATATAGGCCAAGTGTAGTCGCAGGAAAAGATTTTTGTTATTTGTAGTGTATATTTCCAATGATAAAGGGGAGGATGTTGAGGATGAAGAAGTCTTGAAGAAGGATCCAGATTTGCAATAGTTTCAAGACGTATTCCCAAAAAAGGTTTCATATTTTCTGCCTCACAGGGAAGTGGACTTTTCTATTGAGTCAGTACTAGGGGCAACACCAGTATCAAAGGCACCATAGAGGATGAGCACTCTAGAGTTAATGGAATTGAAGTTACAGTTGAAGGAAATGCTTGACAAAGGATACATTATGCCAAGTGTATCATTGTGGGGTGCACTGGTATTGTTTGTGAAGAATAAGGATGGTACTCTTAGACTATGCATTGATTACAGGTAGTTGAACAAGGTAACCATCAAGAACATGTATTCATTGTTGAGGATCGATGACTTGCTTGACCAATTGAAGGGAGAAACAATGTTATCGAAGATTTATTTGAGATCAGGATACCATTAGGTATGCATTAAATAATAGGACATATACAAGAATACTTTCCAGACGAGGTATGGGAATTATGAGTTTGTTGTAGGTGCTTTTAGTTTGACTAATTCTCTAGCTACTTTTATGTGCTTGATGAATAGTGTGTTGTGTCCTTATCTCGACAAGTTTATTATTGTATTCATTGATGATATATTTATATATTCTAAGAATGAGGAAGATAATGCCTAACACTTAGTAGTAGTATTGATGTTTCCAAGAGAAAATAAATTGTATGCCAAGCTTAGTAAGTGCAACTTCTTTCAGATAGAGGTACATTATTTGGGGCATGTGGTTTCCAAGTAAGGCATAGTAGTGGATCCGGAAAAGATAAAAGCTATTATGGAATGGGAAAATCCTAGGAATGTGGATGAGGTTAGATCATTCATGGGGATGACAGGGAACTACAGGAGGTTCATCAGGAAATTCTCATGAATTTCCTATC
Source organism: Pinus albicaulis (assembly GCA_034641835.2). Lineage (NCBI taxonomy): Eukaryota > Viridiplantae > Streptophyta > Pinopsida > Pinales > Pinaceae > Pinus > Pinus albicaulis. The sequence continues at coordinate 1,211,472,632 of CM076580.1, read as the reverse complement.
CTATTACATCATTTCAAAGGAAAGGAAATAAATTTGAATGGATAGAGGAATGTGTGGAAAATTTTGAGTAGTTTAATAAGTTATTGACAATTTCTCTAGTTCTCAAGATTGAAGACCCAAATAAAGAGTTTATGGTGTGTGTAGATGCCTTCTAGAGAGTAATTAGTGGAGTCTTGATGCAAGAGGGATAGGTGTTATGTTACAAGTCAAGTATATTGAATGAGCACGAGAAAAACTATGTGACACATGATATTAAGTTGGCAGTGATCATCCACGCACTGAATATGTGGAGGCACTATCTTCTTGGCAGAAGGTTTATGTTGACAAGTGATCACAGTGTGATGAGTTACTTGTTTGACCAACCTAATCTGAATGTCGAGTGGGCTAGGTGGTTGGCCACGATAAGTGATTTTTACTTTGAGATCAGGTACATTAAAGGAAAAGAGAACATGGTAATAGATGCTCTTAGCATAAGGGTACATGTAAATCACATAGAATCTATGAGATTGTGTGGGACATATTTACAAGATCATATCTTACAGTAAGGACAAGAGGCTGACAGGTATAGGGAGCTTAGTAACATGTTACAATAGCTAGGTACATGTGATCAAGATGTGGACTATCATCTCACAATGGATGGTTTGGTCAGATTTAAGGATAGGATCTATGTGCTAGACAACAATGAGCTCAAGAAGCTTATATTGATGTAATTTCATGCTAATTTGTATTCATGTCACTTAGGATATAAAAAGGCATTTAAAAAGGTGAATAATTTCTACTATTGGCTGAATCTGAAGAAGTGGTAGATTTTGTGGCTAGATGTTTATATTTTCAACACGTAAAATTAGGGTGTAAGCATCTAGGTGGTATGCTACAGTCGATTATGATTCCATAATGAAAATTGGAGGTCATTTCCATGTATTCATTACAAGTTTTCCAAGGACATCTAGACAACATGATTCTATTATGGTTATGGTTGATAGGTTGACAAAGGTAGCGCACTTCATTCTAGTGAAGTCTAATTATTCAACTAGTGATGTAGCATAGGTCTTTATCAAGTAGATAGTGAGGTTGCATGGTGTTCTGAAGAAGATTTTGTTAGACATAGATTATAAGTTCACTTCCACATTTTGGAAGGAGTTATTTGTAGGTTTAGGTACATAATTGACCTCCGACACAACTTATCATCTGCAAAAAAATGGACAAACAAAGAGGGTCAATATGATCTTGGAGGCCATGTTAAGAATGTATGTTATGCACTAGCAGTGGAAGTAGGAAGAGTATTTACCACTGGTTGATTTTTCTTACAACAATGGGTATTGGGAGTCACTAAGGATGAGTCCATTTGAGGCACTTTATGGGTGGATTTGTAATGCTCCCATTAGTTGGAGTGATTCATTGAACATGGTATTGATTGGAACAGATAAGTTGGCTGAGATGGAATAGGAAATGAAGGTTATCAGCAAAATTTAAAGGAAACATGGGATATAAAAAAGAGTTATGCATATCAACACATGGAATTTAAGGAGTTTCGGGTTGGGGAGCATGTGTACTTGTGTGCATCAATCCCAAGAAGATATCCTTGAGGGTATGAACATGTGTGGAGCTATAGCCTTGGTATTTTGGGCCTTTCGAGATCCTTGAGAGGATTGGACTAGTGGCCTACATACATGCACTACCTCCAACAATGAAATTACATGATGTTTTCCATGTTTCATTGCTAAAAATATATGTAAAGGATGTTGATCATGTTATTGATTGGTATGTATTTCAGGTGGATCCATAAAGAGAATACCATTTGGCACCTTAGTGCATATTCTAGTGAAATATGCTCATGCTCTAGAATTGAGCAATCGAGCAAGTTATAGTGTAGTGGAAGAAATTTGGGTCCGATGAAGCTATATGGTAGATGGTTGATCAGATGCAGGATATGTATTCTTCATTATTTTTCGGTGAAGAAAAATGAGTTTTGGTATATGCACATATTTATGGATGGTTGTTATTGTAAATACTGCAAGGAGATGTGTTATAAAAAAAAAAAAGAGGTATGGGTGTCATGTTGTTATGTTGTCATTTTTGCTTGATTTTTAACTGGGTTGATATTGTAAATACTGCATCGAGCTAAGTTATAAAGCTCAATGGGTAGTATTTTTGGTCTTCAATAGTCTTGTTGGTTGTAGGTATCATAGAACATTGAGGATGGTGTTCCCCTAAGGGGGAGGGGTGTCTAACACCCCTGGGTTAAAAGTTCATGTAATAAATTTAATAAAGGAAAAATATGACCAAGGTCATGGGACATGTATTCCAAATTGAATGTTGGGAAAAACATCCTAGTGGGTGTTCATTTAGTTTATTATGGTTGAGAGGATATTGGAAAAGGAAATAGAAAAGGCTTTGGAAAGGCAAGAGGAATTAATTGGTATTATAATTATGAAAATAAAGGAAATTAGGAGAAAAGGAATATGAAAGGTCATAGGTAGCATGTGAGGATAAAATTGAAGGAAAATAATGGAAATTGAAGAAAATGGAGTCCTCATTAATAAAAAGGCTTCCAAGGACCAATTCACAGCTTTTTTTAGTACAAATGTTTTTAGATTTTTGGGTGGGAGACCACTCTCTATTATTTCTCTCTCATACTCTTGCACACTTAGAGAATTCTTGGATCACTCTAGAATTAGAGAAAGGAAAGAATAGGAAGGAAAAGGAGGTAAAGGGAAGAAAATATCAAGTAAGGAAGAGTTGGACCAAGAGGCTACAACAAGATTAATTTCGGGTATTGAGCTGCATGGATGATTTAATTTCTAGTTTTGGCATTCATGGTACATGCATGTGTGTATTTGGTTCTCTTCCAGTCATTTTCATAGGTTTTTCTATGTGTGATAGTGGTTTCAGGCTTTCCTTTCCATTTCCAGATAGCCATGGTGTGATTGGGTTCTTTTACTTGGTTGAGCTAGATTTTCGGATGGTTTCAAAACTGAGTGGGGTGGTCTCAAGAAAATCCCCAAATGCCTAGGAATCCCTTGAGTGATAAATGGGGGGATACACGACAAATCCTAATGGTGGAGATAGGAAAATTCCTCATAGATTAGGTGGAGATATCTAGAGAAATCCATGTTGGTTTAGTGCCTAGTGATCCCTTAACTGGTATATGGCAGGATTTTGGTAAAGCTTGGTAGTGTATATTTATTGTTTGGGCCTAGGAATCCCTTGAACGGTAATGGCTGGAAACATGGTAAAGCCTAGTTGTATAGATGAAGGTTTCGGGTCTAATAATACCTTAACCGATAATAGAGGGATACACGGTAAAGCCTGATAATGCCTGGTTGGTTTTGTTGTGAGTCCCACATTCATGCTTAGAATATGGCAGAAGGATGACTGGCTGAATGAAATATTTGGTTCAGCCCAATTTATGGTCGGGTGGTACGTGGAAGTCCTTGACATGGTTGGAATTTGTATATGTTAATAAGAGCTATTTTCCCTTGTATTTAATGAGTAAATGTACTTTCTATTATGTGGCTTTGATGGTTGTTCTATCATTGTTATTATTATGATTATACAATGGTTATAAGCATGGTTTTATGACAAACTTGAGTTATGGCTCTCATCATGTTTTTATTAGTGAATGAATGCTTAACAAATTTATGACGTAATAGATGATAATTCACCTATTGTGAGAGGTCATAATATATTTTTGATGAATCTCAGATAGGTATGAGGCCCCTATGTTCAGATGTGTATTTATGATCTGTACATTACATGTTCATAATATGTTTTACAAAATTCATGTCATGATTAGGATGGGTCCGAAGGGTTCCTTATTCACGTTTTGAATTAGAGGCATTTTTTCCTTATTATTTATCATCTCTGAGAGTTTTATTAAGTTATGGGAAGAGTCATGGGTCCTATCCCTTAAAAATTGGCTCATATTTCAAGGTTATTGGCTCAAAATTGAGTGAAAATGATACATTCACAGGGATGCAAGACATGAGAGTGACTGGGGGTCTCAGCCACTAGCTTGCCTTGTCAAGGGAGTGAGTGAGAGCCTAGGTCTGTGAAAAAATAAGTTAACTTATGGGTTGGGCCCATGGAGGTTTTGGTTAGCTCCTGGGGGTCTTGTAGCATCTAAGGGAGGTTTGTAAATTTTTGGTTCATCGATTCTACTTCCTTAACTGTACTTAACGATTTTATTCATATCATAGTAACTCTTCGTCACATATTTACCCTGGTGTACTGGTAAGCTTGGGTAAGTATGGGAGGAGGGTGTTACAAGCTTATGGAGCATAGAGAAGTTAGTGATACAGTGTTTTGTTAAGGAACTCCACGGTGAAAATGTCACTGGTTTGATACCTCATAGGAACAAATCAACTAATAAGAATTGGTTGGTATGGCCAAGGCTAGGTGTAATCTTCAGGTCATTTTTTGATATTTTATATGCCCTTGGGTTGAAGTTTCTCAATCCACAAGTTAGTCATGCCGATTTGTGAACAAAATAGAAAAAAAAAAAAGACAACACATTTCATACAATTTATGATATACTGGAGGGAATCAATGTATCTCTAAACCTACTATGTAGAGTGGGCTCACAAGTTTTATTTTTGATGTTAACTATTCTTTCTTAGAGATGGATTCAAGAGATAAAAAAATTGTGCTCAATGTGTCCTCCACATCCACAAGAAACAAGTTTCAGAAAATGAGATTTTGTAAAATAGTATTATCATTATGGGGATACACACATTGGTAAATAAAGAAAAAGAAAAAAATTAATAAAAACACATATTAGTAAATTTAATATGAAGACAAAGTACTAAGAATTTTTTTTTAAGTCCAATGGTGATGGAAATTAGTTGAATGACTAAAAGGTTTGATAGTGGCCTTTCATGCAAAGGGTGAAAAAAAGAATGCATATCGCCTCCCACCTTCTTTAATTCTCCCTAGCTCAATCTCATATAATTTATGTTTTTTTTTTTTTAGCAGAAATGAGTATTTTGGATTCTATTAAAAGAACTAGGATTTGACCTAGAATTGTTACAATTATTCTAAAAAACGTGTTGCCAAAATTCCTTGAGGATTCGATACTGAAAAAATGGGATCAATCCAAATCCTTAATTGAGAGCTCTACAAAAAAATAACAAAAAAATCCCATTCCAACTAAATATTTTCCAAAATTTCCCTCATATACAAATACATTTGCATCTCATTCTTAATTATTTGTTGTTTTAACTTTGACTGGTTTCTATTTTTTGTTTATCTTTGTCTAACTGCTTATTTTCCTTGGTGAAGTATATCAATCATTTCTCCTCACTTGTATCCAACCTATGTTATATACTATATCTGGAGAATCATTCTTCTATTTTTTTATCTCTAATCTTATTTGCACCTTTAGGATTCTTATGCGGGTCTTCCTCTTTTTCTTGATTTTCCCAAGAAGTTCGTTTTTTATTCTTATTTTAAAAGAGATAGAGGAACCACCAAAAGTATATAACTTTTACTTGGCCACTTTTGGAATATCATCCCAATGATTAAATTTTTCATAATTATTTTAAAGAGAAGCATTTGGGGAACCAAATTTTTAAGGATTGTCATAGGTCTCCTTTATACATTCCACCTCAACTTGGCTTGTTGTTGAGTCTCCATGAATTTGGTGGAAGCCTTTCTTGGATTCTAATGTCTCTTGTTGATTTTCCTAATTTTTTTTATATGGGGGGAGTTAATATTTAAATATCATATAATGTTATGGCTTTGAACCTTCAGCTATATTGGTTTCCAACTATTTTTCCTAATTTTGATATTCCTAGCTTTGGGACAATTTTCGAAGGAATTCCCTATTTTATAACAAAAGAAATGTTTTCATAATCTAACATTTGCACCCATAGATAATCTAGGCTTGTCAGTTATATTTTTGTAATAAATCCTTTACTAAAGTTCATCTTCACAAAAATGCAAGCATGTGGGTTTCAAGTACTATTTTGTATCATTACCATGGTGATGAAATATACCTAAAAAATTTCCTATAGCTTTCAATAATGGAATATTCCATAGAGGCAAAGAGAAATTAGGAAGCCTTACCCAAATTGGAGTGGTATAAATTACAGTTGAAAAGGAGTCGAAAGAGCGGAAACAAGGTTGCATAGACAACCCTACGCTTCCCCAAAACCACATACCAAAACCAAATATCAACTCTTGATCTTCATCTTTATCAGATATTGATACAAAAATCCCTATGGCCAAAGGATATATATTTAGCTCATCTGAAATTAGCATTCTCCATTGCTCAAAAATCTAGGAGTGAAGATCTACTAAACACAACCATAAACCATTAAATATGCATATCAAGTCACACTATGAGAAGAAATTTTCATCCCTCAATGCTTCAACCACCAAATGAGCCTTAAAATGGAGGGGCTTCATGAATTTATGTCCTTAAGAAAGGAAAATTAGTTGCACATTTCACAACATCATGAAAAGATCAGGGAAACTAGGATTTTTATGAGCCCTTTGGGATTGAGGAAGCAATGAAACTCTTTTCAGCACGTTCTAAATAAAAATGAGTATTCTAGATAGTTTCCATGAATGCAGAGGACTGGTAAAATCTAGGTTAGACCTAGTTGATAGGGAGGATGTCGGGTTAACATATACCCTGGGTAAAAAAATTGAGGGGGGTAAGTGCCAAAGTGAGCAAGGATGGGCTAACTCACTTGGCAAGGTTGGCTGGATTTATTCAAGGAACCCCAAGTCAATTTTAAGGGGGGAATGATAGGTAAAATTGGTTTGGGTTTACGGTCAAAGTTGACCAAGTTAAACAGTAGTGGTTTTGGGCACATGGTATATTGTACTCATGGTATTGCATGTAGTGGAGTTTTTAAAAGGCAAGGAGGAATTCATTGTGATGTAGGATAGGAAGGTGAGCAGCGAAGGCTCACTTGGCCAGATTGGACAGGGTTTTGGCCAAGGCTAATGAAATTTCATTAGAGTGGATTTTCCCAGTTAAATATTATGTGTTCATGTTTATGTGTTTTGTTGCTAGTTATTTTTATTGTTCCTCTCGGTAAATATCTATAAATAACTTAATGTTCTCGTTAAATTTTCTTCACTTCTTCTAATTTTTTATCTTCTCATGACCCTCTATCACATAGGTTACATATCACTAAATAATGTTCAATAAAAATGGTTAGCATGCCCATTTCCCATAACATTGTTTTATTATTTTATCAGTATGGCACATGCTCCATTACAAATGCTAATTCAACACTAATTATTTAATCAAATGTTGAATAATTAGGATGACCCATGTGCACCACTATACTTAAATATTTTACTTAAGCTTTTAACTATATTTCTTTCCCATGCCACTTGACCCTGGGATTTGGGATTTTGTATTATTAAACTAATCACCTTTCTTCAAAATGGCTCGCAATGCCTTTAATTTAACACAAGGATCAAACTTGAGTGCCACTATGTATTTATTTATATTTTTCAATGGATTCAAAATCCACCATTTAGGTTAAGAGAGACATTTTTACGTTGGATATATTTGTTGCTTATAATTCATTTAAGCCATGAAAATTACACATAATAAATGTGGTACAAAAATGGAGAAACATCTTTCATTGCAAGTGATTATCCAACTTACTTCTAGTGATGGAGGCTTGCATTTTACTTGTCATCATGTTGTTTATATAATGCACATGCATCCATAATGTGCCACAACACATAATAAACTATCTCTCAAGAGATCTAATGCAGGAAAACATAATAGGGAAATATGGATTTTTGATCCAATATAAGAAACACCCACTTAGGCATGTATAGTGAAACCTACTTCTTTGTTGGTTTATAAAAACTCTTAGTATTAAGAGATTTTGAAGGGACTTATGATTTTATTCTTTTAACTCTATGTGCAACAGGTATTTCTATGTTTCCAACAATATAAGTGTATTTGATTTTCCCTTGCATTTTTTTTTAGTGAAAATGAACTTGGTTGATTGGAAACAAAGTGGTTTTTTAAGCAAGGTTCCATGGTGGAATTTATAAGTATCAATAGTTACAAAACAATCGTAAGGTAACACATGGGCCAAGATGACAACTGGTAAAAAATGATAGGTAGCTATAAACCATCACAAACCAATGAATAAAGCAAGATTATATCTACTAAGAATAGATGGAGGACCAAGTAGGAAGTTGAATTCATCCAATAGAAATTGTGTATCTTGCTTGTGACAACTCATATCAAGACATACAGTCTACATAGGGGAAATAGTTTACAATGTAATCAAGCAAGCTAACAAGATACACATGGAAGGGTGGGTTGTAATCAATTGATGAAATGAATATTATTTCAACCTTACCTATAGGAAATAATAGTTTGGAGATGACCTATGTTCGATTATGGTGTGAGTGTGTTCATACATGTACAAATGTAAGATGAAGGAGACTTACATGAATATTATAAGAGCATAATGTTTTTATTGCTAGAATTTATGTACAATCATTATGGTTTTAGAAATTGATTAGTTTGGATTGGGGGATTTTTCTAATTCCTCTTATTCTAATCCATCCCAAGCCCATATGTGTTTTATATTTACATAAAGAACAATATCACTACTATTGTATTGTAAGGCATTGAACATCATAAGCATACACGTTCTTCTAAATCCATTGGAAAGATTATAGTTATGTGGAAGTTTTTATGTTAATATTGAATTTGTATAAATATGTAAGCTGAAATAAATAAATTAATAAAAAAAACATAGGTTTTAAAATTAATTAAAATCTATATTTGATGTCTATGAGTCAAAATATTCATCCTTATCTCTTTATCCAATAGATTTTCATGTTCATTTTACTCTTGCAAGACATTCTTTGAACACTTACATTGTTTCAAATAGAATCATCTTTGACTCTCTTGTTTCAAATAGAATCGTTTTCGAATCTCACTTTTAGGAATGCATTCATAATGTTCTCAATGTGCTCTCCCAAAAATATCTTCTATCAATAAATCCTCTATGTTTTTTCTTTTAGAGATATTCAACCCTTACCCAATGTGAGATTCTAGGAAAAAGAAAAGATGAACCTTTACCTTCAAAATGACATTATTCCCAAATTAATTGCAAGCAATACTTTTAATATAAAAGTTACATCAATAATACGTTACAAATAAAAAGATATAAAAATATATCCATGCAAATATTTGTTAGCTTGGCATTGACTCTTACAAGTATCTATTTTAAGTAGAGAAATTTAGGAAGTTGCTAAGGGTAGATATAAATATTTTTTGTCTATTTGAAAATACATAGGGAGGAAGAACACTTTTGGTTCCCTAGTCTTTCCTTAAAAGAAAGTCTTCCTCTACTACTAAACTTGAAATCACTAATAAAAAAAATTAAAAATATCTTTTTGCTACCAATAATAATAATAAAAAGAATATTAAAACTATCTTTTTGTTACCAATAATAATACTGAATTCTCATTATTTTATACATAAAAAAGAATATATATATATATATATATATATATATATATATATAATTAATTAAAAATATTAGATAAATTTTAAATAAATTTAAATTTTACCATTGTCTTTATTTTGTTTTTATTAATTTATTATATATTTTAATTTTTATAATTATTTATTTTGGAAAACATTTTAATATTTTATATATTTCTCACTCTTTGAAAGAATGTTTTTCATTTAAAGACAATAAAAAACAGACTTTAAAACACATGAAAGCACATTTTCGGAAACTATCATTTCAAAACAGTTGAAACTATCATTTTCAATAGTAATTAAAAGATTTATTTAAGGAATTGTAATTAAAATATAAATAGTAATTAAAAGATTGATTAAAAGATTGGTTTAAAAGATCCATAGGTAAAAAGCTAACTTGGGTAAAAGCTTAACTTTAATTTTAAACACAACGGTCCAAATGCTGCTTGTTTCATGATGACATGAGTGATTATATAGAGGCGCTTGATGAATGAAGAACCAGTGTAATCGCCTAAAACGAGAACTGCAGTTTCATGGATGGCTTGAGGGATTATATAGTCAGGCTCGCGCTTGAATGAAGAATGAGAATGACAAGAAAATGATTCTGATGAACGAATAATGCCAATTGACAAGAGGTTAATGCCAATTGACAAGAGGTTCTGTACAGGAGGAAGAAATTCAGATTTCGAGAACCGAGAAAATTTAGGAGGTTGTATTCCCAGTCCGAAATCTAGAGGGAATGATAGGAGGAAATCGAGTAATTATTTGTTCCCTTAATTCATTTCGAGTAATTTGAGTTACAGTAGGCGATACAGTAATTTATATTCCCTTAATTTCTGTGTTTAATTCAGTGTACAGATACATGTCAAAATCTGACAAAATTGGTTTGTCGGTTGAATCTGCAGGTCAAGCATGGATGTTTTATCATATGGACTCATGTTTGAAGCTATTTCTTTCTCTCTCTAGCACTCTGATGTAAATGTGTTTTATGGAGCGCTCCATAAATGTTGTATGTGTTGTGTCAGTGTTGTGCCAGTGTTGTGTTGTGCCAGTGTTGTGTGTTGTTGTATGTTTTTGTGGATTTGTGCTATTTGAGAGAGAGCCGTGGCTAAGGAAAATATGCACCGATGGCTGAAGGGCCAACTTAATCAACAAATAATTCCCTTCAGAGTGAGTTGGTATTCATGTCAATATTTTCTCAATTATTTTTAAATTCATTCCTCGGCCTTTTTATGCTTCCTTTTTTGATGAGTTGAGAATTTTATATACAGGAGCCAGAGCAGCGTTACCAGTTCTTTTGCAGAAATGAATGAGGGATTTCCAGCTCTTTTGCAACCACTAGTTTCGATAGTTTCAACACCAAAGGAAACAAGGTTAGTGCTCTTTGTTGATGGCCTTATTCTTCTTATAGGCAAGGGTAAAGCTCTATAGAGTTTTAGTCATTTCTTTTAGAAAGAGGAAAATATATCTGTATAAATGGCCTGGCCGATTTATTTTCTAGAGTGTAAACAAACCAAATTATAGGGTGTAGAGTAAATTCAAATTTGAACAGAGAGGTGCAGTGATCTCCTATGTTTCTTGTTTTCAAATAACTCTCCCATATGTTATATAAGAGCAGAACATGTCCATTTCAGAATATATTCGTCTGTCTGTTTGTCGACTATGGTTTTCCATGTAACAAGTCTTGTCGCCTATCAATATTTTTGTCTATTGAGCTCCTCCATTTCTCATTTCATGGTTGTGTTGTTTGTTAATCACTGATTACCCTGCATATATAGACCCAACCAAAATATTCATTTTAAAGCACAACTAGAAGAACAAAAACATCCAATCCGATATGCATAACTAGCTACATAGCCTACAATCCAATTCTAGACTCATAACAAGCTACATAGCTTACACATCCAATTCTAGACGCAATTGATCTAGATGGAGATCCATTAGCCGGGAAAGCATCCACCCAGGTTCAAGCAGAGTAAGAAAGACCCATTTACCCTTAATTATTTTTAGATATAGACCCACTCACTGATACCTAAACAAAACAGGGGTTTACATGAATCTTTGGCTCAATAAATTCATAGATTTAGAGAAAATCAAGACATCTCTGTTCCGTTTACAAATTTTTTCTCTCTATCGGATTCGAATTCGGATCATTGTGATCCCATCTATCTACGTTTCCTTACTTGAAAATTTTAACCTAAATTAATTACCATTATTGTTGATGTCATTATTGTCTCTGCTACCACTTTTCCCTTTTCCCCTACTCTTTGGCCTTAAGTGTCTCCTCATTTCTCTTTCTTATTCCATATCCACCCAGGTTCAAGCAGAGTCAGAAAGACCCATTTACCCTTAATTATTTTTAGATATAAACCCACTCTCCGATATCTAAACAAAACAGGGGTTTACATGAATCTTTGGCTCAATAAATTCATAGATTTAGAGAAAATCCAGACAGCTCTGTTCCGTTTACGAAATTTTTTCTCTCTGTCCAAGTAGGTTGGGATTCAAACCTATTTTGATTCAAATTCGGATCATTGTGATCTCATATATCTACGATTCCTTGAAAATTTTATTTTAACATAAATTAATTACCATTATTGTTGATGTCATTATTATCTCTGCTACCACTTTTCCCTTTTCCCCTGCTTTTTGGCCTTAAGTCTCTGCTCATTTCTCTTTCTTATTCCATTCCTCTTATCACAGAATTTCATGATTATCTATGCATAATAAAGAGTACCATGTCACTTGTTTATTTTGTTAATAAAATGCATAATAAAGAGTACCATTTCATCTGTTGATTTTGTTAATAAAAAGGTAAAATCCTGCTTTGTTGCCCAATCTCATAAATGAACCTGTGCACAAAGATATTTTTGAAATTCCAACATTAATTTTTTAATTGAAAATCGAATGGATCTTTAAATTGATATTTTCTCATCCTCTTAATGAGTTTCTCTCAATTCTTTATTCTCTGAAATTATCTCATCCATTCTTTTTAGTTTCTTAATCCATTATCGTAAGAAACTGTAATCTATGAAATGAAACAGTAAATATACTTTCTTATCAATTGTATTTTCCTGCTGTTTGTTGTCATCAGTTTTCTTTTCAGCTGAGCTCTTCTGATCAACTTTCTTCTCATCTCCAGCTGTGTACACCACTTCTGTTTTCTTTTTCCCTAATTTCTTCTCAACTAATTCACAAAGCTTTTGAGAATCGAACTTTCCCTTTACTGTGACATTTTTATTCTTCAAATCGACTATCACTATTTCCACCCCTGCTCCAAATCCAAAATTTCGAGTATCTCATACCATTTCATCAAAAAAATAAACAAAATCCACACAGTTATGATTTCTTTCAGATGATCTAAAAAAAGGAAAAAGAAATCACCTTCATATCCCTTTAAAGCCCTTTCAGTCTTCATGGCACAAGCTTGACAATGCATATACACCTTTTGGAGTCCTCATTCTTCTCATTCTCTCCCTGCAAAAACCAAAACCTTGCCCAATTGAATATGGAAATGTAAAATAAAAAGCTTACCCAATTCAATCATATGAATTTCTGATAATAGATGATTAGAAAATTATATATAATCATAACATTCAGAACCATTAATAATACATGCTCTCGGCGCCTCTCTCTCATCGTCTCTGTGGGTGTTCAATTTGGATTAATCTGTAGACTGGACAATTCAGCGATATTCCAAACTTGAAGTAGGAAGCATGTCAGCTGCTTCCTCCACAGGAAGATGGCGTGGGCTTCAATCCGACTTCTCACACGGAAAGTTTTGAGCGTGGATTTAAATCTCAATTCTGACATTGAATGTTCAACATTTTTAGAAGTTCCATGAATCCTCACACTATGAATGTTTAACATTTTCAGAAGTTCCAAGAATCATCATAGAAGGAGGACTTCTATGGTGAATATTTAACATTTGAGAAGTTCCAAGAACCTTTCACAGAAAGAGGACTTTTGATGGTGAATATTTAACATTTGAAAAGTTCCAAGAACCTTTCACAGAAAGAGAGTGTGGGTTCAAATTTAACTTATACCACTAAAAGGAATACCTGAAACGGATTTTTTAGTGGTGGCTTTCCAGGATGTCAATGCTTGTCTAAGGGCACATGGTCTAGTGGTATGGAATTTTATGTCTTAAAGATCGCTTGCAGTAGAAGGTTACCAAAATGTCAATTTCTATTTAAGGGCATTTTGTCTAGTGGTATGATTCTCGCTTAGGGTGCAAACTTAGAGATAGAGCTGTCTTGGATAGGGGTGTTTGTGCTCCTAAAGAGGTCATGGAAAAATTCTCTCCAAGTTTCTAACTATCTAACATACATAAATTTTATGACATAAATTTTGATACATTTATGACATAAGATCTAGTTGATACATTATGATATAAAGTTTGATAAAAAAAAATAAGTAAGATTTCACTTAGTAGACTACCAATAAAACAGAAAACATAGTATGTTATGTTCCTACACAATTCAAATTTATCTCAGAATTCCAATTCCAGTTTTCTTTTCTGGGTTTAGTGAAATATAAAATGAAGGTTACAAATACCATTGAAGCCTTATGTTTCCATCTAAAACACTAAAATATAAACTCCTACATACACATAAACAGAGAGTGAGTGCCTTACAGAGTGAGAGTGAGAGATAAGAATAGTCCCCAAACCCACCTTATAGTGAGTGTCTTACAGAATTTATTTTGCATTGGAAGGAAGGTGTGTTTAGCGTAGTGCCCAGTAGCTTGGGTTAGTCATGATTTTTTTTCAGCTTCTGCCATCAAATTCACTTAAATCAAACGATAGTATTATTATAGTGTCTTCTATATTGTGGAAAACCGGATGATTTATGCAGGATTTAAATGATCATTTTGCATTTTTTAAATTTTTTTCTAGGATAAGTTATCAAAAGGTTGTTCTAGATAAAGTATTTTTAGTTAACTGGTCAATAGAAAACAAAAGTATGAAAGGTAAAAATTGAATTAAGGTCTTGAAGCTCTCAAAAAGTTGTACTAGGGAAACTTGAAGCCTTTTTTTTTAGCTAAGCAACATTTCAATTAATAATCCACATGTGACCTTAAATACCTACTTAGCAATACCTACTTAGGTGGAGAATCAATTGACCAAATCCCATCCTAGGGAAATGGCAGACCTAGTGATTTTTCCCATTTCCTTTCAACGGGTGTTGATGTTGCTCATTTCACATCAATATTCAGTGCCTTACGAAGGCATTGGAATCACTCCCACTAAATACACAGATGAATTAATAGCCTCTATGCTTCAATTTTATTTTAGTACTTTGAAAATACCAATTAATTATTAATTTATATTGTTACAATGTTGGCTAATTACTTAAAAATTATTAATGACATTTTTATGTTTTTTAAATCTATATTCTGGATTGAATTTTAGAAGTTACATATTATGTTTTTCTTATTTATTTTTAATATGTAATGGTTAAATTTAAGTGTTATTATATTAAAATTGTAAGTTATATCATAATTGTATTATTTATCATAATAATATTGTATTAATGTATTTTCTTAATTTTTGTCATACATTATGTGTTTCTCATAATATGTTTTTATGAATTGTTATGTTACAAGTAGTTATGAGAGTTTGTATACTAACAATACTTTTTCAATTTTGTAGGTTGCATAAAAGTTACCAATACCAAGTTGCCATTGAATGGAAGACATTATCTATTTTTATGTCTTGTAATGTTGTAATTAGAACAATTTATATTTTGTTGTATAGATCGGCCGATCAAAAAATGGACATGAACAAAAACTATTATTAATAAAATGAGTAGGCTTTATTTTTTTGTGGAGGGGTATTCATCCCCTCCAAAATACTCTTAGGAAGGTTAAATTGTAAACCTCCTTTGAGTTGTGTTCCTTGTTCTTATGGTTTTCATGGTCTTTACTTTAGAGTATCTCCAATATGCACAAAATTAAATATATTTTTTTATTATCACAATAATTTATAAACATGTTTCAAACATCTTCCCAAAATACACACAAATATCAAAATCACTCTTATTCACATAAATTATGTAACATTTTTTCAATTTTTTAAACATCTTCTCCACATACATATAAATGACAAAATCACTCTTATTCACATAAATTATATAACATTTATAAACTATGTTTATATATATATTTTTAATTTTTTAATTTTTTCCTTTTTCTTTTTCTTTTTTTTCTATTTTTATTTTTTTTTAATTATAATTTTTATCATAAATATGTTATTAGGATATTTATATTATATTTTTTTCTTTCCTTTCATATATACATAAATACATATATTTTTATATTATGAATAAATATTATATATTATGATTAAATATTATTTAGAGTGTTTGTAAATGTATAAATGTTTTTATTATTTATTTGTATAAATTATTATATTTAAATGTTTGAATATTGGTTTTATTATATATATATATATATATATATATATATATATATATATATATTATTCTTTTATTTGTATTGATGTATGTTTTGGATTCTTTATTTTGTATGTATATGAATGTTTTATTTTGAAGATTGAAATAGTGTTTTTATTAGTTGCATTTCAATAGTTAGAATTTATTTGTTGATTTTTTATTTTTTTTGTGTATGTATTAATGAATAGGATATTTGCTTCGACATGATGTGTGTAAATGTATTATTGAGAGTGTTTGCATTACTTGTATGTACTTTTTTGGGGTGTTTATTCTTCTATCTTTTGACTATTCTTTCATTTTTTATTTGTATGTATATGAATGCATTGTTTGAGTATTCCTTGAGTATTAGAGTGGTGGTTTCATAGTTTGTGTGTATGTAAATGTATTTTTATGAAGAGTTTCTTGTATTATTTTGAGTGTTTTTCAATATTCCTTCATTATTTGCTTGTGTGTGTGTATTTTTTTCATAATTATTTGCTTGTGTGTGTGTGTGTTTTTTTTTTTTTTAGTATTCTTGTGTATGGATATTGTTTATTTGGGTGTGCATGAATGTATTATTTTTTGTATGTGTGTGTATTATTTAATTATTCTAGATATTTGTGAATGCATTCTTTGCCATATTTTTGTGTATAATATTCTTTGTTACATTTGTATGTGTCTTGTTTAATTGTATTCTTTGTATATGTGTGAATGTATTCTTTATTTCTGTATGAATCCATTTTTTGCTAAATTTATATGTGCCTTGTTTACTTGTATTCTTTGTATATGTGTGAATGTATTCTTTATCTGTGTATGAATCTATTCTTTGCTAAATTTTTATGTGTCTTTTTCACTTGTATTCTTTGAATGTGTATGAATGTATTCTTTATTTGTGTATGAATCTATTCTTTGCTAAATTTGTATGTGTCTTGTTTACTTGTATTCTTTGTATGTGTATGAATGCATTCTTTGTGTGTATGAATCCATTCTTTGCTACATTTGTATGTGTCTTGTTTACTTGTATTATTTGTATGTGTATGAATGTATTCTTTGTGTGTATGATTCTCTTATTTCCTACATTTGTATGTGCTTTTTTTAATTGTATTATTTGTATGTGTATGAATGTATTCTTTATATGCTCTTTGTTACACTTGTATGTGTTTGTTTACTTGTATTCTTTGCATGTGTATGAATATATTCTTTATGTATCTATGATTCTTTCTTTGTTACATGTGTGTATGTATTATTTACTTATAGATATATGAGCTTAATATGTGTGACTATAAATATATTATCATTATTTCTTATATAAATATATATTATTTAGAATATTAATATATATATAGATTAACTTATAAATATATTATTATTATTATTATTATTATTTATTTTTTTATCAATTTTTTATTTTGATTTTGATTTTTTATTTTTTTTAATCAAAATTTTAAATATTTCTAATACAATGAAAAATAATATACATATTACATAACATTAAAAGAATACATAATATTAACTCTCCTACAACTTTCCTACAACTCAATTAATGATTATCATATCATAAAGTACTATGCAAACCATGACATTCAAGCTTAAATCCTTTAAAAAAGAAAAAAACAACAACATAATATTTATGATGACATCAATTTATAATAACACATTAATTAAATATTTAATACTAAACTAAATACAATAAATTATTTTTATTATTTTTATTTAAATTTTTTCATTAATTTTAATAATTTATAATTTTCTTTCTATAATACTATAATTTAATAATATATGGAAAAAATATTAATCTAAAAATTTGTTAATTATAATCATTGTTTTAAATATAATAAAGAAAATAAGTACTTATTAATTTTAATATAATAGTAATTAACTTATAAAATAAATGTAATTATAACATCATAGTATTTATACTTAATCTCCATCACATACATTAAATAATTCTAATTCTAAAATTCATGATAAGTGTTATATATGTGAACATGTCACTTTGTGAGTCAATGTGTAGTGTTTGTGGGTGTGTATGTTTGTGTGCACCCTATGTTTGTTGTGTGAAAGTATGCATGTTGAGTGATTATGCCTAATTGGGATTGTGTGGTTGTGTGGGTGTGCGTCAGTGGTTAGTCTCCATGCCAATGATGGACCGTTTTTGGGGTCATATAAGCCAATAATGGACCGTTTTTGGGGTCATATAAGCTCTCACCTTCACGTGGTTGACCCTGTCAGTAGAGATTTTATATCTCCAAACCAAGAGGAGCTTTCTAGATAATGCATTTTAGTTTATTTAAAACATAGCTAAAAATAACTTCAAAACATTAAAATAACATTTTAGTAATATATAAATAATATTTTTATTATCTTAAAAACATACAAATATGTAAATTTAATAATATCTACATTATTGAACTCTATAAATGTTAAAAATTAAAACTTATTAAAAATAAAATAATAATAATAATAATGGTAATATAATGTCTAAATTAAATTAATAATTAACTAAATTAAATCAAAATATTAATATAATGTTAAAAAAGTTATCATTTAAATAAAATAAGCTAAAAATAATAAAATTAAAATTAACTTATAAAAACTAAATAATCATAATATTAATTAAAAAACAAGATTCCATTAAAATTTAAAATATATAAAATGTAATAAAAAATAAAATAAATATATATCTAGATAACTTAACTTTATAACATTTGTTCAATTATATTAATTATAAAATTAAATTAATATAATTATTAATATGTTATTAAAAAAATTAAAATAAAAATTAATCTATAAAAATAATATTAATCTATTATTATATTTTTATTCAAATTCAATAAAAAAATATTCTATAAAAATAAAAACATAATAATAATAATGATAATTAAAATAATAATAATTATAAAAATAAAATAATAATAATAACAATTATAAAAATAATAATAATAATAATAATAATAAAAATAAAATAATAATAATAATAATAATTATTATTATTATTATAAAAATGAAATAATAATAATAATAATTATTATTATTATTATTATAAAAATAAAATAATAATAATTATAATTATAAAAATAATTATAATTATAAAAATAAAATAATAATTATAATTATAATAATAATAATAAAAATAAAAATAAAATAATAATAATTATAATTATAATTATAATTATTAGTATTATAAAATTAAAATAATAATAATAATTATAATTATAATTATTAGTATTATAAAATTAAAATAATAATAATAATAATAATTAAAAAATAAATTAATATAATTGTTAATATGTTATTATATTTATTATTCAACTTAAATTGTTAAATCATAATAATAAAATAAAATAAATTTGAATATTTATTATTATGTGGTTTATTAAAATTTAAAATATATAAATATAATAAAAAATATTAAAAATTAAAATTAAAAAAAATAATAAATATTAACATATTCTCTAAATTAAATAAACAATTAATTAAATTAAATTAAAATGAAAAGAATTTAAAATAATAATAAGTATTACCATAACCATAATAAAAATGGTAACATAATGTTTAAATTAAATAATTAATTAATTAAATTAAATTAAAAGATTAATATATGTCTAAATTAAATAAAAGATTAATATAATGTAAACAAAATAATTATTTAATTAAATTAAATAAAAAGATTAATATAATTTAAACATTTTAAAGGTTTAAAATGAAAGTAAAAATAATAAAATAAAATTTAATCTAATAAAATAATCATTTAATTAAATTAAATGAAAAAATCAATATATGTCTAAATTAAATAAATAATTAATTAAATGAAATGAAAATAAAAATGGTAACATAATTTCTAAATTAATTAAATTAAATAAAAAGATTAATATAATGTAAACATTTTAATGGTGTAAAGAAAATGAAAGTAAAAATAATAAAATAAAAATTATTTATTTTATTTTTTATTATATGAAATAATATTTAATGATTTGTTTTTTAATATTTTTAATTAAATTTTATATATTTTAAATTTTAATGGATTCCACATGAATACTATAACTTCCTTTCTCAATACTACAGTCATATCACTTTTATTATTATTTTATTTTTAAAAATTGATTTTTATTTTATTATTTTCATTTTCATTTTTATTTTTTCATTTATATTTTATTTTTATAATGCTCATATCATTTTTATTATTATTTTATTTTTAAAAATCGACTTTTATTTTATTATTTTTATTTTCATTTTTCATTTACATTTTTATTTTATTTTTATAGACTACTTTTTATTTTATTATTTTAACTTTCACTTTTATATTAATTAATTATTTAATTTAAACATTACCTTACCATTATTATTATTTTTTTTTAACAATTAAATTATTATTATTATTTCTAATATTTTATTATTATAATTTAACAATTAAATTTGAATATTAAATATAATAACATATTAAAAATTATATTATTTTGTTTTTATAAGTTAATTTGAATTTTATTATTTTTAAAGTTAAAGGTCACCATTATCCTTATTATTTTACACATTATGTTATCAAATTAATTATACACTTTTAGTTCAATAATGAAGATATATATTTATTTTATTTCTTATTTAAAATATTTTATTGTATGTAGATATAATATTTTATTGTACGTAAATATAATAACATATTAAAAATTATATTATTTTGTTTTTATAAGTTAATTTGAATTTTATTATTTTTAAAGTTAAAAGTTACCATTATCATTATTATTTTACATATTATGTTACTAAATTAATTATATTTATTTTACACAGTATGTTACTAAATTAATTATATATATTTATTTTATTTCTTATTAAAAAAACTTATTTTTATGTTTTTAAGATAATAAAAATATTATTTATATATTATTAAAAAGTTATTTTAATGTTTTGAAGTGAATGTTGCATTTTAAATAAACTAAAATGCATTATATAGAGAATTTTTTTTGGTTTGGAGATGTAAAATCTCTACCAACAAGGTTTACCACTTGAACGTGAGAGCTTAAATGATTAACAGCTTCAATGACTCCAAATCAAGTGAAGGTGAGAGCTTATATGACTCCAAAAACAGTCCATCATTGACATGGAGACTAACCACTAAAGCCCACCCACACAATCCATTACCAATGAGGCACAATCAACACATTGACTAACAAAGTGACATATTCACATAAATTACACTTATTATAAACTTTAGAATTAACAATATTTAATGTATGACATGTTCACATACATTACACTTATAATGAACTTTAGAATTAACATTATTTAATGTATGTGATCAAGATTGAGTTTTGATATTATGATATTAAAATTATTAATAAGTATTTATTTTCTTTATTATATTTAAAACCATAATTATAATTAACAAATTTTTAAATTAATATTTTTTCCATATATTATTAAATTATTGAATTATAAAAAGGAAAATTATAAATGATTAGAATTAATGATTTAAAAAAAAAAATTTAATGAAATTTATTTATTATTTAGTATTAAATAATTAATTAATGTGTTATTACAAATTGATTCTATCATAAATTTTATGTTATTTTTTTAAAGAGATTTAAGCTTGAATCTCACAAATCATTTTATTCTGGATCTTGATTTTCTTATTACTCATGATGGGAATGTAATGATATGATATATGTACTGTATTTATTTTATTTCTTATTTAAAATATTTTATTGTATGTAGATATAATATTTCATTGTATGTAAATATAATAACATATTAAAAATTATATTATTTTGTTTTTATAAGTTAATTTGATTTTATTATTTTTAAAGTTAAAAGTTACCATTATCATTATTATTTTACACATTATGTTACTTAATTAATTATATTTATTTTACACATTATGTTACTAAATTAATTATACATTAATGTAGATATATATTTATTTTATTTCTTATTAAAATAACTTGTTTTTATGTTTTTAAGATAATAAAAATATTATTTATATATTATTAAAAAGTTATTTTAATGTTTTGAAGTGAATGTTGCATTTTAAATAAACTAAAATGCATTATATAGAGAATTTTTTTTGGTTTGGAGATGTAAAATCTCTACCAACAAGGTTTACCACTTGAACGTGAGAGCTTAAACGATTAACAGCTTCAATGACTCCAAATCAAGTGAAGGTGAGAGCTTATATGACTCCAAAAACAATCCATCATTGACATGGAGACTAACCACTAAAGCCCACCCACACAATCCATTACCAATGAGGCACAATCAACACATTGACTAACAAAGTGACATATTCACATAAATTACACTTATTATAAACTTTAGAATTAACAATACTTAATGTATGACATGTTCACATACATTACACTTATAATGAACTTTAGAATTAACATTATTTAATGTATGTGATCAAGATTGAGTTTTGATATTATGATATTAAAATTATTAATAAGTATTTATTTTCTTTATTATATTTAAAACCATAATTATAATTAACAAATTTTTAAATTAATATTTTTTCCATATATTATTAAATTATAGAATTATAAAAAGGAAAATTATAAATGATTAGAATTAATGATTTAAAAAAAAAAAATTAATGAAATTTATTTATTATTTAGTATTAAATAATTAATTAATGTGTTATTACAAATTGATTCTATCATAAATTTTATGTTATTTTTTTTAAGAGATTTAAGCTTGAATCTCACAAATCATTTTATTCTGGATCTTGATTTTCTTATTACTCAGGATGGGAATGTAATGATATGATATATGTACTGTATTTATTTTATTTCTTATTTAAAATATTTTATTGTATGTAGATATAATATTTTATTGTATGTAAATATAATAACATATTAAAAATTATATTATTTTGTTTTTATAAGTTAATTTGATTTTATTATTTTTAAAGTTAAAAGTTACCATTATCATTATTATTTTACACATTATGTTACTTAATTAATTATATTTATTTTACACATTATGTTACTAAATTAATTATACACTAATGTAGATATATATTTATTTTATTTCTTATTAAAATAACTTATTTTTATGTTTTTAAGATAATAAAAATATTATTTATATATTATTAAAAAGTTATTTTAATGTTTTGAAGTGAATGTTGCATTTTAAATAAACTAAAATGCATTATATAGAGAATTTTTTTTGGTTTGGAGATGTAAAATCTCTACCAACAAGGTTTACCACTTGAACGTGAGAGCTTAAACGATTAACAGCTTCAATGACTCCAAATCAAGTGAAGGTGAGAGCTTATATGACTCCAAAAACAATCCATCATTGACATGGAGACTAACCTCTAAAGCCCACCCACACAATCCATTACCAATGAGGCACAATCAACACATTGACTAACAAAGTGACATATTCACATAAATTACACTTATTATAAACTTTAGAATTAACAATATTTAATGTATGACATGTTCACATACATTACACTTATAATGAACTTTAGAATTAACATTATTTAATGTATGTGATCAAGATTGAGTTTTGATATTATGATATTAAAATTATTAATAAGTATTTATTTTCTTTATTATATTTAAAACCATAATTATAATTAACAAATTTTTAAATTAATATTTTTTCCATATATTATTAAATTATATTTTAATGATTTAAAAAAAAAAAATTTAATGAAATTTATTTATTCTATTGAATTTAGTATTAAATAATTAATTAATGTGTTATTACATGTTATTTTTTTTTAAGAGATTTAAGCTTGAATCTCACAAATCATTTTATTCTGGATCTTGATTTTCTTATTACTCATGATGGGAATGTAATGATATGATATATGCACTGTATTTATTTTATTTCTTATTTAAAATATTTTATTGTATGTAGATATAATATTTTATTGTATGTAAATATAATAACATATTAAAAATTATATTATTTTGTTTTTATAAGTTAATTTGAATTTTATTATTTTTAAAGTTAAAAGTTACCATTATCATTATTATTTTACACATTATGTTACTAAATTAATTATATTTATTTTACACATTATGTTACTAAATTAATTATACACTAATGTAGATATATATTTATTTTATTTCTTATTAAAATAACTTATTTTTATGTTTTTAAGATAATAAAAATATTATTTATATATTATTAAAAAGTTATTTTAATGTTTTGAAGTGAATGTTGCATTTTAAATAAACTAAAATGCATTATATAGAGAATTTATTTTGGTTTGGAGATGTAAAATCTCTACCAACAAGGTTTACCACTTGAACGTGAGAGCTTAAACAATTAACAGCTTCAATGACTCCAAATCAAGTGAAGGTGAGAGCTTATATGACTCCAAAAATAGTCCATCATTGACATGGAGACTAACCACTAAAGCCCACCCACACAATCCATTACCAATGAGGCACAATCAACACATTGACTAACAAAGTGACATATTCACATAAATTACACTTATTATAAACTTTAGAATTAACAATATTTAATGTATGACATGTTCACATACATTACACTTATAATGAACTTTAGAATTAACATTATTTAATGTATGTGATCAAGATTGAGTTTTGATATTATGATATTAAAATTATTAATAAGTATTTATTTTCTTTATTATATTTAAAACCATAATTATAATTAACAAATTTTTAAATTAATATTTTTTCCATATATTATTGAATTATAGAATTATAAAAAGGAAAATTATAAATTATTAAAATTAATGATTTAAAAAAAAATAAAATTAATGAAATTTATTTATTCTATTGAATTTAGTATTAAATAATTAATTAATGTGTTATTACAAATTGATTCTATCATAAATTTTATGTTATTTTTTTAAAGAGATTTAAGCTTGAATCTCACAAATTATTTTATTCTGGATCTTGATTTTCTTATCTACTCATGATGGGAATGTAATGATATGATACGTTTTTTTTCTTTCTAGAAAAAAAATCATTAATTGAGTTGATGCTATCATAAATATTATGTTATTGTTTTTCCTTTTTTAAGGGATTTAACCTTGAATCTCTTGGTTTGCATAATACTTTATGGCATGATAATCATTAACTGAGCTAATATTATGTACTTTTTTAATGTGATGCAGTATGTATATTATTTTTCATATGATAAACTAATATTAGCAATATTTAAAATTTTAATTAAAAAAATAAAAATACAATAAAATAAAATAATAAAATAAAATAAAAAATAAAATATATAAGAAATAATGGTAATATATTTATAATCACACATATTACACACATATATATATATTTATATAAGTAAATAATACGTATACAAATTTAACAAAAAAAGATATATAAATACAAAGAATATACTCATACATATACAAAAAAATACAACTAGACAAACACATAGAAGTGTAGCAAAGAACATATAAAGAACAAATTTATACACATACAAATAATACAATTAAACAAAGCACATACAAATGTAGGAAAGAAGAGAATCATGCTCTTAAAATATATATATATATATATATATATATATATATATATACACAAATAATGAAACCACCACTTAATAGTCAAGCAATGCATTCATATAATACAAATAAATAATGAAAGAATAGTCAAAAGCATGCAAAATGAAATATTCATAAAGATAAAAAAATAAACACTCCAAGTAAGTACATACAAGTAATCCAAACACTCTCAATAATACATTTACACACATACACTCTCAATAATACATTTACACACATCATATAGAAGCAAATATACTATTCATTAATACATACCAAAATAAAAGCATCAACAAATAAATTCTAACAATTGAAATGCAACTAATAAAAACACTATTTCAATTTTCAAAATAAAACATTCAAATACATATAAAATAAAGAATCCAAAACATACATTAATACAAATACAAAAAAAAAAATATAAATATATATATATATATATATATATATATATATATATATATATATTTATTATATATATAAATAATATAACCAATATTAAGCATTTGAATATAATAATTTTATACAAATAAATAATAACAAACACTCTAACTAATATTATTCATAACTAATATTATTCATAACATAAAATTATATGTATTTATATAAATGAAATAAAAGAAAAAAATATAATATAAATATCCTAATAATACATTTATAATAAAAATTTATAATTAAACTAAAAAAAAATAATAATAAAAAAATAAATGAATTTTAAAAAAAAATGTAAACATAGGTTATAAATGCTATATAATTTATGTGAAACATGTTTATAAATTATTATTATAATAAAAGAATATATTTAAGTTTGGATATATTGGAGTTACTCTAAAGTAAAGATCATCAAAACCACTTGCACAAGTAACACAATTCAAAGGAGGTTTACAATTTAACTTTCTTGGAGGGGATGAATACCCCTCCACAAAAAAAATAAAGCCTAGTCTTTTTATTAATAATAGTTTGTATTCATGTCAATTCGTTGATTGGTCCATATAAAGAAGAAAATATATATTATTCTAGTTACAACATTAAAAAACATAAAAATAGATAATGTATGTCTTCCATGCACTGTAACCAACTTGGTATTGAAAACTTTTATGCAACCTACAACATTGAAAAATTATTGTTAGTATACAAACCCTCATAACAACTTGTAACATAATAATTCATAATGAAAATTCATAAAAACATATTATAAAGTATGACAAAAATTAAGAAAAAACATTGATACAATATTATTATGCAAAATGATACAATGATTATATGATTTAAAATTTTAATATAATAACAATTAAATTTAACCATTAAATATTATAAATAAAAACAATATAATATATAACTTTTTCTTTTTTCTAATTAATCTATTAACAAAGGCAGGAAAATTACATCATGACTGTAGTAAAAAACACTACCCTGATTAAAGGCAGAATTGTCAAGAAAAACATAGATGAAGACTGCTCAGTGACAGGGAAACCAGTCTTGAACAGATTGGCAATTCCACGTAGGGGAGCCAATTTTGATCTCTTTGATGTTTGCAGAGTTTACAGAGTTCCAAAATTTAACAAAAAATCAACATAGCAATATGAACAGAACTTGCCCAATTATGTGGGCCGTGAAGCAAGATAACAAGACCACAGAGAGTAAACTAATCATCTGGAGGCTCTTCGAAAATACAGCACCAACCTTTTGCAAGCAGGTCCCTAGCAAGAGCAGCTTCAGAATCAGAAGGACCAGGATCAACCGGCGCCATCTCCACATCAAGAGTGCTGCGAGCTTGAGCTTCCAGATCCTGCGCAGTCACACTACCAATCCCCACCTGGAGGTTCAAAATTTGAGCTTTTCCAGAGCCGAGGCCCGCCGGATGAGAGCTTGGCTCCCCCAACTGGGCTTCCTCATGGAATACCACAGTAATTGTAGCGGTTATCCTTGGGCAGTTCAGAGAGCAGTTGAAAGAGAAAAGCGTTGAGCCTGTCGTGGGAGAAGGCAAGGTGGCAGGGGGTTGGGGAATAGGGGAGCCCAAACGGTGGCTAGAAACATGAACCTACCCTCTCCCACTGCAGGTGTGAGGATAGTGGCCTGCATAGAATTCGCTGGAGAGGGAAGGTGACTCGGAAGAGGGGCTGGAGGGCGCGCGCAGGGGATGGCCCCTGGTGCCGCCCCTGCGGCTTCGCAATCTATGACGCAGATGAGGCATAGGGGAGGAAACATCAGCGGGCTCAAAGCGAGGCAGAGTAGTAGGAATGACGGGGCCAGAGCAATGTAGACAGAAGCCAGACCAGAGGCCAGAGGCCAGAGAGAAATGCAAATGGTTCAACGGATGCGGCTCCGTAGAAAGACCGGAACGGAGCTCCAAATTATCGTCCCCATTCAAACATCGAGAAGCAGCGGGCTCAAAGCGAGGCAGAGCAACAGGAATGACGGAGCCTACACAATGTAGACAGAAGCCAGAATAGAGGCCAGAGGCCAGAGAGAAATGCAAATGGTTCGATGGATGTGTCTCCACAGATAGACTAGAGTGGAGCTCCAACTTATCGTCCCCATTCAAGTATCGAGAAGCACCCGCCATTACTCTCTCATTGAAGAAAGCCGAAGTCCGAAGCATGTTGGAACATGCGGAGGCGTGAACAGGAGAGGAGGACAGGGTATGAGCAACGAAACCACTTAATGCAATGCAATTGAACACTGTGCATCTTAAATGCAAAGAGCCGTCATTCATAAGCTGATTTCCCACCATGTCATGGGTAGTCAGGTGTCGCCACACCTCATCCCACCCTTGTCCCTTCACATTGATCGCCCCTCTATACACCCGCATCCGGGAAATATATAACTTTTTAAATTCAATGTAGAATTTCTATTTAAAAACATAAAAAAATCATTAGTCATTTTTAAGTGATTAGATAACATGGTAACCATATAAATTAATAATTAATTGATAATTTTCAAAGTACTAAAATAAAATTGATAATTTTCAAAGTATTAAAATAAAATGCAGCATAAAGGCTATTACTTAATTTGCTAGTGAGATGATTCCACTCCCTTCACAAGTCACTGAATATTGATATGAAATGGACAAGATCAACACCAGTTGATATGAAATGGGAAAGATCACTAGATTTGCCATTTGACTAGATGCGATTTGGTCAATTGATTCTCCACCTCGATTTGGAGCTTGGTCTCAACCTGGTGGTGGATAGGTTAGTAGGTAGGGTTGATATGAAATGGGAAATATCACTGGATGTGCCATTTGACTAGATGTGATTTGGTTAATTGATTTTCCACTTGGATTTGGAGCTTGGTCTCAACCTGGTGGTGGATAAGTTAGTAGGTAGGGATTTACTGTCACCTGTGAATGACTAATTCAAATGTTGCCTACCCAAAAATGCTTTCTTGTTTCCCTATTAAAATGCTTCATACTCTCCATGATGCACTTGGTATCTAGTTTCATCATAAAAATGTTCCATGATACACTTGCTACTTGCTAGAATTTTATATATATAATAATGCTAGACTAATATTTATAAATATCAAAAAAATTACTTTTCTAGAGGCTAAACTGAAAGTGGAAGGATGACAGAGAGGCTTGTGAAGATGGAAAGATAACAACCAAGAATTGATCTAAAGACAAATTGTCAACGTATCAAGTAATCTAAGTATCACTAAGTATAGTAACTTGATCTCAATATTATTCAAACAAAATAAAATTTCAATATTATTACTCAAACAAAATAAAATCTCAATATTCCTTATTTAATTAACTATACATCTAGATATTCTACTTTGATAAAAATTTCTTACCTTGCCTTACATAACAAATTCATACAATATTATTTTAAAAATGATTTTTTAATTTAAAAATTTAGTTTTTACATTAAATATTCATTTTTACCCTTCATGTTTTTGTTTTCTATTAGCGAGTTCCTTATGATATTTCATGGTCTTATTTGACTAAAAATACTTTACCTAGAACAACCTTTTGATAGCTTGAAGCCCTTACAAAAAAAATTTAAAAATGAAAAAATATCATCTAAATCATCAGGTTTCCCACAATACAGAAGACATTGTAATAATATTATCGTTTGAGGTACGCTAATTTGATGGCAGAAGCTGCAAAAAAGCATGACCAGCCCAAGCTGCTGCCCACTACGCTAAACAAGTCTCAATGGTATGTACATGTATTTACTTCACCCCAAAAGAAATTCTTATGTTTCACTGTCACTTTGTAAGACACTCACTATAACGTGGGGTTGGGGACTGTTCTTATCTCTCAGTCTCAGTCTGTAAGACACTCACTCACTGTAAGGTGGGGTTGGGGACTGTTTATGTGTATGTGGGAGTTTAGATTTTAGTGTTTTAGATGGAAACATAAGGCTTCATGGTATTTGTATAACTTCAAACTTTACAGTGAAAACTAGAATTGGAATTAGGAGATAAATTTGAATTGGGTGGAAACATAACATACTATGTTTTCTATTGGTAGTCTACTATGTGAAATCTTAATTAGTTTGTTTGTATCACAATTTATGTCATAAATGTATCAACTGGATCCAGATATTAGTAACTTGGAGAGCATTCTTCCATGACCTTTTTAGAAGCACGAGCTCTATCTCTAAGCTCATTCTAAACCATATAATGCAAAGATAAGCGGCCAAGGAGAAAGCACAAGTAGACAGGGGAATGGAATACTAAAGAGAAAGAAGGAGACGGGAAAAGGAAAAAGTGGTGCTAGCATTGGTAGCAGAGACAATAATGATGTAATGGTAATGGATTTAGGTTAAATAAAATCTGCAAGTAAGGCAAAGTAGATAGATACTTGCAAAGTAGATAGATGGGATCACAATGATTAGAATTTGAATCCAAACCTATTTGGATAGAGAGAAATTTTTACTAAACTGAATAGAGCTATCTCTAATTTCTCTAAATCTACGAATTTATTGAGAAAAAGATTCACGTAAGTCATTGTTTTGTTTTGTTATGGTGGGTGGGTTTATATCTAAAAGTAATTAACAGAAACAGGGTTGATTCTTCCTATGCCCATGGTGTTGAACCTGGGTGGAAAACAGGTCAAATCTCCGTCTAGATCAGCTGCTTCTAGAATTGGATATGTAACCTATGCAGGCTATGTAGCTAGCTACGAGTCTGGAATACTATGTAGGCTAGATATGTCTGTAAGCTATGTAGGATAGATATGTGTCTAGAAGCTATGTAGCTAGATATGCGTCTGGAATTGGATGCGTCTCTAAGATATGCGTAGGCTATCCGTCTAGCTCTGCGTCTTTAATATTCTGTAGGTTATTGGGATTCCTTCTCGGTATCACTTTCGAATTGCACAGTCAACAGAAAACTAACAAACAATACAGCCAGAAAATCACGGTAATCAGTGACTAACAAACAATACAGCTATGAAATGAGAAAATGAGGAGCTCAAAGACCAATGTTGGACAAAGAC
The DNA here is from genome assembly GCA_034641835.2 of Pinus albicaulis. Classification (NCBI taxonomy): domain Eukaryota; kingdom Viridiplantae; phylum Streptophyta; class Pinopsida; order Pinales; family Pinaceae; genus Pinus; species Pinus albicaulis. Next base: position 1,211,441,787 of record CM076580.1, on the reverse strand, counting down.
CAATGTTGTCAATAGAAAACAAGATTGATAAGCGACAGGACTTGTTACATGGAAAACCACCTAATACCTCACATAAGGGCCATCGTCAACACTAAAACTGAGTGAATTGGCATATTATGCAATGGACATGTTTTGTAATTGGCATATTTTGCAATGGACATAGTCTGGAGAGGTATTCGAAAACTGCAACAAGAAACAAAGGGGATCACTGCACCTCTATCACCAATCTAAGACTTCCATTCCACTCTGACAGGTAGTAATTTGTTTGATGCAATAAACCTCTGGGAAATAATTTTCAAAAGTTCATGGTCTCTGAATTAAAATTTGAATTTAGACTGATCAATTTGAAAAATTCATGGTCTCTCTGTTCAAATTTGAATTTACTCTTCATTTAAGTTTGATTTGTTTACACCCTAGAAAATAAAAGGGTCACCCCATTTCTACAGATACATTTTCCTCTTTCTAAAATAAATGACTAAAGCTCTATGGAGATTTACCATCAACAAAGAACACTGACCTTGTTTCCTAAGAAAATCTGGAAACTAGTGGTTGCAAAAGAGCTGGAAAGACCTCATTCACTGCTGCAAAAGAACTGTAAACACTGCTCTGGCTCCTGTATATTCTCAACTCAGCAGAATTAATGGAACAAATTAATGAAACACTGCTCTGGCTGCTTAGCCTACAAGTTACTCAAATTTTCCTTTGGAATGAGTTAATGGAACAAATAATTACTCGATAGCCTAGATTTCAGACTGGAATATTATGTCTTAATGAGAATAATACAGCCTGCTGAGTTTTCTGGGTTCTTGAAATACCTTTGAATTTCCTCCACCTGTGCAGAGTCTCCTCTCAATTCTCCATCACTGTCCTTCTTTGTTCATTCTCATTCTTCATTCCTATCATTATTCGTTCATCAAGCACGAGCCCGATCACTGCTTGAATTCGTGAAATTGCAGTTCCAGTTTTAGGCAATCACTGTCGTTCTTCATTCATCATGTGCCACTATATAATCACTCATGGCATCTAAAACAACATGCATCCGTTCTTAAGGACCGTTGTGTTTAAAATTAAAGTTAGCTTTTTACCCAAGTTAGTTTTTAACCTCGGAATGTTTTAAACCAATCTTTTAATTACAATTCCTTAAAGAAATCTTTTAATTACCATTTAAAACCATATTTTTCAACTGTTTTGAAATGATATTTTCCGAAAATGTGCTTTCATGTGTTTTCAAGTTTGTTTTTTATTGTTTTTAAATGAAAAACATTCTTTCACGTGTGAGAAATATATAAAATATTTAATAATTAAAAAAAAACGGTAATTATAAAATCTAAAATACATTAATAAATTAATAAAAATAAAATAATAATAATGATAAAATTTAAATTTATTTAAAATTTACTAATATTTCTAAATTTAAAATTTATATATATAGAAATATTATGTATATAATTATATATATTGTAGAATATATATATATATATATATATATATATATATATATATATATATTATACTTTTCAAAATAATGAGAACCCAATATTATTATTGGTAGCAAAAAGATATTGTTAATATTCTTTTTATTAGTGGCATTAAATTTAGTAGTAGAGGAAGAAGGAATGACTAGGGAATCAAAAGTGTTCTTACTCCCTATGTATTTTCAAATGGACAAAAAATATTTATATCTACCTTTGGAAACCTCATGTCAATCTAACAAATATTTGCATAGATTTATTTTTAGATATATTTCTTTGCAACATATTATTGATGTAATTTTTATATTAAAAGTATGGCTTGCAATTAATTTGGGAATAATGTCACTTTGAAGGTAAAGATTCATTTTTTTCTTTTTCCTAGAATCTCACATTGAGTAGGGGTTGAATATCTCTAAAAGAAAAACATAGAGGATGTCTTGAAAGAAGATATTTTTGAGAGAACACATTGAGAACATTATGAATGCATTCCTAAAAGTGAGAGTCAAAGATGATTCTATTGAAACAAGAGAGTCATGAGATTCAAAGATGATTATATTTGAAACAGGAGAGTCAATGATGATTATATTTGAAACAAGAGAGTCAAAGATGATTCTATTTGAAACAATGTAAGATTTAAAAGAATGTCTTGCAAGAGTAACATGAACATGAAAATCTAACGGATAAAGAGATAAGGATGAATATTTTGACTCATAGACATCAAATATAGATTTTAATTAATTTACAAACCTATGTTTTCTAGATTAGTTTATTTATTTCGGCTTACATAGTTATACATCTCCAATAATAACATAAAAACTTCCACATAACTATAATCTTTTCAATGGATTTAGAAGAATGTGAATGCTTATTACGTTCAATGCCTTACAAGACAATAGTAGCAATCTTGTTATTTATGTAAATATAAAACACATATGGGCTTGGAATGGATTAGAATAAGAGGTATTAGAAAAATCCCCCAATCCAAACTAATGAATTTCTAAAACCATAGTGATTGTACATAAATTCTAGCAATAACAATGTTATGCTCTTATAATAATCACACAGTTCTCCTTCATCTTACATTTGTACATGTATGAACACACTCACACCATAATCCTTCATCTTACATTTGTACATGTATGAACACACTCACACCATAATCGAACATAGGTCTTCTCCAAACTATTATTTCCTATAGGTAAGGTTGAAATAATATTAATTTCATCAAGTAATTACAACCCACCCTTCCATGTGTATATTGTTAGCTTGCTTGATTACATTGTAAACTATTTCCCCTGTGTAGACTGTACGTCTTGATCTGAGTTGTCACAAGCAAGATAAACATTTTTTGTTAGATGAATTCAACTTCCTACTTGGTCCTCCATCCATTCTTAGTAGATATAATTTTGCTTCATTCATTGGTTTGTGATGGTTTACAACTACCTATCCATTTTTACTAGTAGCATCTTGGCCCATGTGTTACCTTATGATTATTTTGTAAATATTGACACTTATAAATGCCAACAAGGAACCTTGCTTAAAAAAAACACTTTCTTTCCAATCAACCAAGTTCATTTTCACTAAAAAAATAATCCAAGGGAACATCAACTACACTTATATTTCTATAAACATAGCAATCCATGTTACACATAGAGTTAAAAGAACAAAATCATAAGTCACTTCATACTAAGAATTTTTACAAACCAACAGAGAAGTAGGATTCACTATACATACCTAAGTGGGTGTTTCTTATATTGGATCAAAAGTCCATATTTCCCTATTATGTATTCCTGCATTAGATTTCTCGAGAGAAAATTTATTATGTGTTATGGCACATTATGGATGCATGTGCATTATATAAACGACATGATGACAAGTACAATGCAATCCTACATCACTAGAAGTAAGTTGGATAATCACTTGCAATGAAAGATGTTTCTCCATTTTCGTACCACATTTATTATGTGTAATTTTCATGGCTCAAATGAATTCTAAGCAACAAAGATATCCAACGTAAAAATGTTTCTCTTAACACAAATGGTGGGATTTGAATCCATTGAAAAATATAAATAAATACATAGTGGCACTCAAATTCAATCCTTGCCTTAAATTAAAGGCATTGCGGGTCATTTTGAAGAAAGGTGATCAGTTTAATAATACAAAATCCCAAGATCAAGTGGCATGGGAAAGAAATGTAGTGAAAAGCTTAATTAAAATATGTAATCATAGTGGTGCACATGGGTCATCCTAATTAGTCAACATTTTCTTAAATAATTAGTGTTGAATTAGCATTTGTAATGGAGCATGTGGCATACTGATAAAATAATAAAACAATGTTATGGGAAATGGGCATGCTAGCCACATTTATTGAACATTATTTAGTGAGATGTAACCTATTTAATGGAGGGTCATGAGAAAATCAAACATTGGAAGAAGAAAATTCAAGTGGCCAAAAATATAAGGGGGTAAGACCCAAGGTAAATGCACATGATTCCAAAAACAAACAAAAAAAATGTTACACACTTTACATCACATAACATAAACTATATGACGAGTGAAAAAATAATGTGTTAATGGTGGATTGGAGCTTCTATATTGTGGGGAATAGGGTTCGCCCCTTGTTCTTCACTTCTCATCCCTCTCTCTAAAATATTTGCAGATGGCATACGCCTCTTCTGTTATAATATCATCTCACTCCTCTTTATCTATCGAAGACCCTAGTCTACTCATAGATTTCCTAGCTTCCATGAAAACTAGAAACTTAAAATCTTATGTGAATTCATCCTTTATTATGCTCATGTCCTCAACATTTCCTTCCTCAGCAGCTAAATTTAAGATCCCGACCTTGGATGAGGGGATGAGCTCATCGTTCTCCATGGCGACAGGCCTATTTTTTCCCTTCGCTACATGAAATATTATTGCAAAGTGTGTTGCTCCATACTCTGCATTCTTAGAAACTAGTTGGAATAATCCTTTTTATTTAGAACGTGCTGAAAAGAGTGTCATTCCTTCCTCAATCCCAGAGGGCTCATATAAATCTTAGTTTCCCTCATCTTTTCATGATGTTGTGAAATGTGCAACTGCCATTCCTTTCTCAAGTACATCAATTCATGAAGCCCCTTCATTTTAAGGTTACTTTGGTGGTTGAAGCATTTAGGGATGCCAATTTCTTCTCATAGTGTGGCTTGATATGCATATTTAATGGTTTATGGTCATGTTTAGTAGATCTTCACTCCTAGATTTTTGAGCATTGGAGACTGCTAATTTCAGATGAGCTAAATATATATCCTTTTTCCATAAGGTTTTTTGTATGAGTCTCTGATAAATATGAAGATCAGGAGTTCATATTTGGTTCTAGTCTGGGGTTTTGGGGAAGTGCATGGTTGTCTATGCAACCTTGTTTCTTCTCTTTCGACTCCTTTTCAACTACAATTTCTACCACTCCAATTTGGGTAAGGCTTCCTAATTTCCCTTTGCATCTGTGGAATATTCCATCATTGAAATCTATAGGATTTTTTTTAGCTATATTTCATCGCCATGGTAATGATACAAAATAGTACTTGAAACCCACATGCTTGCATGTTCGTGCAAATGAACTTTAGTAAAGGATTTCTTACAAAAATTAAACTGACAAGCCTATATTATCTATGGGTGAAAAATTTAGATTATGAAAGTATTTCTTTCCATTGTAGATCTGTTACAAAATAAGGCATTCCTTCAAAAATTGTCCCAAAGCTAGGAATATCAAAGCTAGGAAAAATAGCTACAAACCAATATAGTTGGAAGGTTCCAAGTCATAAAATTATATGATATTTAAATATGAACTCCCCCCATATCAAAAAAATGAGGAAAATAAACAAGAGACATTAGAATCCAGGAAAGGCTCCCACCAAGTTCATGGACACTCAGCAACAAGCCAAGTTGAGGTGGAATGTATTAAGGAGACCTATGACAATACTTATAACTTTGGTTCCCCAAATGCTTCTCTTGAAAATAGTTATGTATAATTTACTCCTTGGGATGATCGTCCAAAAGCGGCCAATGAAAAGTCAGATTTTTTTTTTATTCCTCTATCTCTTCATAAAATAAGACTAAATGACTGACTTCTTAGGCAGATCAGGAAAAAGAGGAAGACTCGCATAAGAATCCTAAAGGTGAAAACAAGATTCGAGATAAAAAATAGAAGAATGATTCTCCAGATATAGTAGATAACACTGGTTGGATACAAGTGAGGAGAAAGGATTGATATACTTCACCAAGGAAAATAAGAAGTTAGACAAAGATAAACAAAAAAGAGAAACTAGTCAAAGTTAAAATAACAAATAATTAAGAATGGGATGCAAATGTATTTGTATATGAGGGGTCTTTTGGAAAATATTTAGCTGGAACGGGATTCTTTTGTTTTTTTTGGTGGAGTTCTCGATTAAGGATTTGGATTGATCGAGTTTGTTCAATATCATATCCTCAAGGAATTTTGACAACAGTTTTTTTAGAAGAATTGTAACAATTCTAGGTCAAATCCGAGTTCTTTTAATATAATCCAAAATACTCATTTATGCTAAGAGAAAAAACATAAATTATATTAGATTGATCTAGGGACTAGTAAAGGAGGTGGGAGGGGATATACAATTTTTTTTCACCCTTGGCATGAAAGGCCACAACCAAACCTTTTAATCATTCAACTAATTTCAATCACCATTCGAATTAGAATATATTTTATTAGTACTTTGTCTTCATATTAAATTTACTAATATGTGTTTTTCTTAATGCGTTTCGCTTTCTTTATTTACCAATATGTGTCTCTCCATAATGATAACATTATTTTACAAAAGCTCATTTGCTTAAACTTGTTTCTTGTGGATGTGGTGGATACATTGAGAAAAACTTTTTATCTCTTGAATCCATCTCTAAAAGAGAATAGTTAACTTCAAAAGTACACCTTGTGAGCCCACTCTAATGAGTAGGTTTAGAAATACATTGATTCCCTCCATTATATCATACATTGTATGAAATGTGTTGTTTTTCTTCTTTTTTTTGCTAGTTTGTTCCAAAATTTGCATGACTAACTTGTGGCCTGAGAAAATTCAACCCAAGGGAATATAAACTATCAAAAAATCACCTGAATATCACACCTAGCCTTGACTACCCCAATCCACGCTCATTGATTGATTTATTCCTATGAGGTATCAAACCAATGACCTTTTCACCATGGAGTTCCTTAACAAAACACCCTATCATTGACTTGTCTATGATTCGTAGGCTTGTAACACCCTCCTCCCACACTTACCCAAGCTTACTGGTCCACTGGGGTAAACATGTGACGAAGGGTTACTATGATATGATTCAACTCACTAATTACAATTAAGGAAGTGGAACCGATGAACCAAAACTTTATAGACCTCCCTCAGATACTGTGAGACCCCCAAGAGCTAACTAACCACCCCAAGTACCCAACCCTTGAGTTAACTTATCTTTTCACAGACCTATATTCTAATTCACTCCCTTAACAATGCAAGCAAGTGCCTAATTCCCCCCAGCCACTCTCATGGTTCTACATCCCAGAGACTGTAGCCTTTTTCACTCAATTTTGTGCCAAATACCCTGAAATTTGAGCCACCTTTTAAGGGCTAGGACCATGCCTCTGCCCATAACTTAATGAAACTCTCTGAGATGATAAATAATAAGGAAACAATGCCTCTAATGCAAAACTTAAACAAGGACCTCTCCTGACCCATCCTAACCATGACATGAATTTTGTTAAACATATCATGAACATGTAATATACATGTCATAAATACACATCTAAACATAGGGGCCTCATACTTATATGAGACTCGACAAGAAGATATCATGCCCTTTCACAATAGTTGCATTATCATCTATTAGGTCATACATTCATTAAGCATTCATTCACTAATAAAAACATGATGAGAGCCATAACTCAATTCTGTCATAGAATCATTCTTATAACCAAAATAATAACAATGATATAACAACCATCAAATCCAAATAATAGAAAGTACATTTACTCATGAAAAACAAGGGTAAATAGCTATTATTAACACATGCAAAAGCCAACCAAGTCAAGGAATTCCACGAACCACCCGACCATAGATTGGGTTTAACCAAATATTTCATTCAGTCAATCATCCTTGTGCCATATTCTAAGCATGAATGTGGGACTCACAACAAAACCAACCAAGGATTATCACGCTTTACTTTGTATCCCGCCATTACCGGTTAAGGGATTCTTAGGAATGAAACCTTCATCTATACAACTAGGATTTACAGTGTATACTACCATTACCATTCAAGGGATTCCCAGGCCAAAAAAATAAACATACACTACCACGCCTTACCAAAATCCTGCCATATACCAACTAAGGAATCACTAGGCACTAAAAAAGAATGGATTCCTCTAGATCTCTTCACCTAATCCATGAGGAATTTTTCCGTCTCCACTCTCAGTATTTGTCGTGTATCCCCCCATTTACCTTTCAAGGGATTCCTATGCCTTTGGATATTTTCCTTAGACCACCCCACTCAAGTTTTGAAACCATCTAGAAATGAAACTCAACCAAGTAAAAGAACCCCTTCACACCATGGATATTCGGAAAAGGCAAGGAAAGGTTGAAACCACTATCACACATGGAAAAACCTATGACAATGACTACAAGAGAACCAAATACACACATTAATGTACCATGCATGCCAAAAATAGAAAGTAAATCATACATGCAACTCAATACCTGCAATTAATATTGTTGTATCCTCTCGATCCAACTCTTCCTTACTTGATATTTTCTTCCCTTTGCCTCCTTGTCCTTCCTTTTCCTTCATTTATCAAATGCTACAGTGCTCCAAGAATTATCTAAGTGTGCAAGCGTATGACAGAGAGATAATAGAGAGTGATATCCACCCAAAACTCTCAAAAAGGTTGTACTAAAAAAATCTATGAATATATTCTCATAGGCCTTTTTGTTAACGAGGCCTCTATTTTCTTCAATTTCTGTTATTTTCCTTCAATTTTATCCTCACATGCAACCTCTGAACTTTCACCTTCCTTTTCTCTTAATTTCCTTTATTTTAAAATAAAATACCAATTAATGCCTCTTACCTTTATAAAGCCTTTTCCATTTACTCTTCTAATTTCCTCTCATCCATAATAAACTAAATGAATGACCACTAGGATGTTTTCCCAACATTCAGTTTGGCATATGTGTCCCATGAACTTGGTCTTATTTTTCCTTTATTAAATGTATTATATGAAATTTTAACCCAGGGGTGTTAGAAAACACTCTCCCTTAGGGGAACACCATCCTCGGTGTTCTATGACACCTACAACCAAAAAGACTATTGAAGACCAAAACATTCTACCCATGGAGCTTCATAACTTATCTCGATGCGGTATTTACAATATAAAGCTGCTGAAAATCAAACAAAAATGACAACATATCAACATGACACCCATACCTATTATTTTTTAATTATAACACAACTTGTTGTAGTATTTACAATAACAAACATACATAAATATGTACATATACCAAAAATCATTTCCTTCACCAACAAATAATGAAGGATACATAGCCTACATCTGATCAACCATCTACCATTTAGCTTCATCGGGCCCAAATTTCTTCCACTACACTTTAACTTGCTCGATTTCTCAATTCTAGAGCATGAGCATATTTCACTGCAATATGCACTAAGGTGTCAAATGGAATTATCCTTTTGGATCCACCTTAAATACATACCAATCAATAACATGATCAACATCCTTTACATATATTTTAAGCATTGAAACATGTAAAACATCATGGACTTTCACTGTCGGAGGTAGTGCATGTATGTAGGTCACTAGTCCAATCCTCTCAAAGATCTAGAAAGGCCAAAAATACCGAGGTTACAGCTCCACATATGTTCCAATCCTCTTCTTGGGATTGATGCGCAAGTAAACATGTTCCCCAACCTGAAACTCCTTAAATTCCCTGTGCTTATATGCATAAATATTTTCTCTATATTGTGTTGCCTTTAAATTATGGTTGATAACCTGTATTTCATGTTCCATCTCTTCCAACTTATCTGGTCCAATCAATACCATGTTCAATGGATCACTCCAACTAATGGGATCATTACAACTCCACCCATAGAGTGCCTTAAATGGACTCATCCTTACTGACTCTTGATGCCCATTGTTGTAAGCAAACTCAACCCATGGTTGATACTCCTTCCACTTCTGTTGCTGGTGCATAACATACATTCTCAACATGTCCTCCAAATCCTATTGACCCTCTTTGTTTTTCCATTTTTCTGCAAATGATAAGTTGTGTCAGAGGTCAATTTGTACCCAAACCTATAAATAAATCCTTCCAAAATGTGAAAGTGAACATACAATCTATTTCTAACACAATCTTCTTCAGAACACCATGCAACCTCACTATATACCTGATGAAGACCAATGATACATCACTAGTTGAATAAGTAGACTTCACTAGAATGAAGTGTGATACCTTTGTCAACCTATCAACCATAACCATAATAGAATCATGTTGTTTAGATGTCCTCGGAAAACCTGTAATGAAATCCATGGAAATGACCTCCAATTTCCACTATGGAATTATAATCAGTTGTAGTATACCACCTGTATGCCTACACTCTAGTTTTATGTGTTGAAAATCTAAACATCTAGCCATGAACTCTAACACCTACTTCTCCAGATTCGACCAATAGTAGAAATTTTTCACTTTTTTCAATGTCTTTTGATATCCCAAGTGACCTAAATACAACTTAGCATGAAATTCCATCAATATAAACTTCTTGAGCTCACTATTGTCTGGCACATAGATCTTATCCCTAATTCTGACCAAACCATCCTAGTACATAGATTTTATCTGATTTACCTGTACTCTTCTACTAAGAGCATCTGCAACCCCATTCTCTTTTCCTTTAATGTACCTAATCTCAAAGTCAAACTCACTTATTGTGGCCAACCGCATAGTTTTCCCGACATTCAAGTTAGGTTGGTCAAACAAGTACCTCATCCCACTGTGATCACTCATCAACATAAACCTCTTGCCAAGAACATAGTGCATCCACATATTCAATGCATGGATGATCACTACCAACTCAACATCATGTGTCACATAGTTCTACTCGTGCTCATTCAATTTACCTGACTTGTAACTCGTATTCTTTGTATATGTATGAATGTATTCTTTGTGTGTATGATTCTCTTCTTTCCTACAATTGTATGTGTCTTGTTTAATTATATTATTTGTATGTGTATGAATGTATTTTTTATATGTTCTTTGCTACACTTGTATGTGTTTGTTTAGTTGTATTCTTTGTATGTGTATGAATGTATTCTTTATGTGTGTATGAATCTTTCTTTGTTACATTTGTATATGTATTATTTACTTATAGATATATGAGTGTAATATTTGTGATTATAAATATATTATCATTATTTCTTATATATATATATATATGAAATTATAAATATATTATTATTATTATTATTATCAATTTTTTATTGTTTTATTGTTTTATTTTAATTTTAAAATTTTATTTTTTTTAATCAAATGTTTAAATATTGTTAATATTAGTTTATCATTTTAAAATAAAAAATAATATACATATTAAATAACATTAAAAATTGCATAATATTATCTGAGACTGGTACAACTCAATTAATGATTATTGTGTTATAAAGTATTATGCAAACCATGAGATTCAAGCTTAAATTCCTTGAGAAAAGAATATTTTTACTATTTATAATACTATAATTTAATAATATATGGAAAAAAAATTAATCAAAGAAATTGTTAATTATAATCATTGTTTTAAATATAATAAAGAAAATAAATACTTATTAATTTTAATATCATACTAATTAACTTATAAAATAAATGTAATTATAACATCATAATATTTATGCTCAATCTTCATCACATACATTAAATAATGTTAATTATAAAGTTCGTAATAAGTGTAATGTATGTGAACATGTCACTTTGTGAGTCAATGTGTAGTCTTTGTGGGCGTGTGTATGTTTGTGTGCACCCTATGTTTATTATGTGCAAGTATGCATGTTGAAATGAAATGAGATGAAATGAAATTTTAACATCCACAAGACTAAAAATAATCTATGGGACAATGAGTTCCTTGCTTTTTTCCTTTTGCATAATCAGTCCTTTTATGATTGAAATTGATGTTGAGCTGGCCCAACCTTCCAACAATCCCATCGCTGAAAAGACAATGCCAAGAAACCGATGCTAACATATTCCCATAGATTTCTCTGATGTCTTTGAACGTGTCACATTGCAAAATCAAATTTTTTTATTTTTATTTTTTTTTTTTAATTTTTTTTTTTAATTTTTTTTTTTTTATTTTTTTATTTTTTTTTTTCTGATTCCACTGCCCCAAACATGAAAAATGTACAAAATCGTTCTTCCCAAGCTTTTTTATGCCTTTTCCACTGTCATATTTCACACAGAAGATTATGTGATTTGGTTCTTAATTGAGCAATAAGAACCTTTACCCTCCATAGAATGTTAGCTCCAATGTACTCTTTTTGTTGGAGATCATACGTAGGGTTGAATTCTTCAATGTAGTACTTCTTCTTTCTACCCAAATATTTTCCCTTACCTATTTACGAAACTGCCCCATAACAAAAGTATTTAGCTCCTTACTATTTGTGGGACAAGCATTGAGGTATATATTCTATTTTTGCATCCATGTGTAGTTTTGTCTCATCCATGTTATCTTTCTTTCACTCATGCCTTCCTTGAAGATAACATTAGTCCATCTACCTACTCCCATTTTCTTAATTGTTTTTAGATATCTTATGAGATGTATGATATAAATTTCTTCAATGGGAGTTGCTCCTGTTTCACTCAACAGTATCCCATAAGGTACCAAAATTTTTATTTTGAACTTGCTCATGATCAAGCGTTTTTGGATTTTCTCAATTTGCTTCCATTTTGAGACAGGGGTGCTCCTAGCCTATAATTCACACGAATATAGCATCATTGGACAAACTAGGAGTCCAAAAAGCACTTTAATAATTTTCCATTCACATAACTCTGCCTCTCTACATCTGTTTTGAAGAGCATATAATGCTTTCCACCCTCTAAGATTCTCTTCTTTCTGTAGTCCTCCCAATTAAGTTTGTTGTTGAAATCAATCCCAAGGTATTTGTACTCATTTACTTCTTCAAGAATGTTTCCTTCAAAGAAGAATGTATGTTGAATCTGCTTCCTTTTATTAGAGAAAATCATTATCTTGGTCTTGCTAATATTTACTCGCATCCCTACTGCTCTACAAAAATGCTCAAGGGCATATAGGTGCATCTGCAATCCATGGGTCACTTTAGAAATCAATACAAGATCATTAGCATATAAAATAAGCTTTATCACAACCTCCCCCAACCGAACACCATCCCCGCCTTGAAAATTTAGCTACTCTTCTAGTTTATCAATATATAAACCAAAAAGAGTAGGGGATAGAGGGAAACCTTGCTTGACTCCAATGTCACTTCTAAATCTTTCTGAAATACCCGCCGAGGTTATAAATTTGACTTTCACCTCTTCATAAAGTCTATGGACAACAACTCTATAATGCAAAGTAATTTCATGTTCTTCCATTCTACGCCACAACTTATCTCTAGGGACTGTGTCCAATTATTTTTTGGAGTCAACAAAACAATAGAATACTTCTTCTTTATCCCCCCTAACCTTTTCAATAATGTGCCTCAACGTGATGTCGTGATCCAATGTAGAATGCTTAGGCCTAAAAATTTCTTGTCCTTTTGTCCTCTTTTCTTTTACTTATGCCCACTTATTGATTATATTTTCTACCATGCTACTGAAAAGATTTGAAAACAAAGGATTGATCATAATGGTTCTATAATTGGACAGATTATTAATGTCTCCACTTTTAAAAAGGGGTATTTCTAGGCTAGTTGTCTAGTCTCTTGGGAAACCTTGTTGAATGATGTTGTTGAATATTTCCATGATGTGCGGTGCAAGAGTGTTCCTTCCCCATTTTAGATACACTACCTGAAGTTCAACCAAGTCTTTTTCCTTTCCTATTTTCAAATTCTTAATTCCAATCTCCACCTCTTGTAATGTGAAGAGGTTTGGAGTTTTTTTGAGCCCCGAGCGAGGCTCAACCTCTGATTCCTTCTCATAGAGTTGTCTTGAATATTCAAACCATTGATTGGGTGTAATATTATTTTCAATTTTCTTCGTCCTTGGTTGAATTTCCTGCCAGAAAATATTTGGGTTATTCTTTCCTAGATATATTAACTCTTCTCGCCTTATTTGCATGAACTCATGTTTTTTCCTTTCTAGTACCTGCTTATATATCTTTACATTCATCTTCTCCTTGCCTGTATTTTTCAAGGTTCTCCTTGCCATTTTTCATTCCTCATCAAACCAAACATTTATAGGAAAATAATTTGATTATGATTTCCTATTTTTTTCTCTTTTGCACTTCTCAACTGCCCTTTGAATTATATTTTTTAACTTATGAATCTTGAAGCTTTGGAAACCAGTTTTCTCTTTCTGAATTAATCTCTCCAACATTGTCTTGAAGATAGTACAATTTTCTTGTGTTAGAAGCACTTTTCCCCTTGGTAGTGATTACCAAGAGCATTGGGTTTTTCTATTATGCTGCATTTCTTTTACCCATGATAACTTCATATAAATTGGGTTATAGTCTTATTTTAAGTCCCAATTATGCTTTCCAATCTTAATTTTGTCTATATTTTCTATCAAGCTTTGTGAACAAATCCCATAATCAATGACACTTGCCCCATTGTAAGTGTTGCAAGTGAAGTTCCAAGACCTTTTCCATCTATCTAGACCATTGTAAATAATTAAGTTGAAATCCCCACAGAGTAAGAAATTCCTCTCCAAAATGATTGCTAACTTTGTCATCTTCTGAACATCTCACCCATTGGGGATTCTCCTCTTCAGTGAGCTAAATAGGATTATGATCCTCTTTGCAACAAAGAATACTAGCTTGATGATTTGTTGTCCTAGAATTAAAATCGCCCACTAAAATAACTTCTACCTGCTGATAGTACGCGGAAATATCTTGCTTTAAAGCTGCATATGGATCCTTGCTATCTAGCCCCTTATTTCTGTATTTTTTTTTGACTTGAGGAGAAAAATAACATGCTGCAATTATTATGTGATTCTCATTCTCTAATATTTTGAACCATAAATATTGTTTATTTTCATCTTCTTTCACCAACTGAATATGACAACCTTCCTTTTCTTTCACTAAAATTAGTATTCCCCCATACCCTTTGTCATTTTCTACCCTATTGTTCCCAAGCTAGCTAACTGAGTTCCGAACGCGCAATACGGAAATTTTTGCAAACATCATGTTCATGAGTTTCCATGACACAAATTATGTCCCTACCTTGTTAGGCCCTAGTATTTTGTCCTGAGTCCCAAACACTGCAATAACTGCTTTACCATTGTACAACCATGCCCTTTTCCCTTCATTTCTTGCTGCCCTAATTTTATTTATTTATTCCCTTCTCTCCTATTATTTTTTGTTGGTTAAATATTCATCTAGGATGATCCAGGTGGATATTGGTGGCCACCCACCTATTCCATTTGGACCCGCACCATCAATTCTTTCATTTTTTCAGTTTCAGCACAACTTACTATTTTTAGCAAGTTTTAGGGTCCTGAACTTCCGGAGTCGTTTGGAGGACCTAATGATCCAGGTGGATATTGGTGGCCACCCACCTATTCCATTTGAACCCCCACCATCAGTTCTTTCAATTTTTCAATTTCAGCACAATTTACTATTTTTAGCATTTTTTCGGGTCTTGAACTTCTTGAGGCATTTTGAGGCCCTAAACGACGTTTTTTGGGTAAATCAAGAGCAACATGGGTCCATGGATTGATGTTGCTCACATCAAAAGTTGTATTCCTCGAATAGATATTTCTAACGAGGTATGGTGCGCATCAAACGAAGATCGTATGCCAAAGTTACGTCCCCCGGAAGTTGAAATGCCATTTTACCCAAACGAGGCCCATATTTTTGGTTCTTCATCTCCTAGAGTTATGTTTTTTGATGTTTATGGTTTTCCACTATCTCTTGATAATAAATAGGCCCTTGAGCCTCATTGTAACATAGTTTAGAGGCATGTAGCTGCCACATATCTTCTCAGAGATAAGCCACCAATGCCATAACTAGTTTATTTCCATTATCTGTTTAAGAATATTTATGTTATTTGATATTAATGAAGTATTATTTCCGCTGCATCTCTGTGTTTATTTCTATTTCTGTATTTTATTTCTTTCCTGCATAAATCTGGATTAGTGGTATCAGAGCGGTCTTTGCATGTCCCCAACGAGGTCAGGGTATAAGGAGTTAGGGCCTGATCTGGTTGAACCCTTGCAAGATCAGCCTCGCAAACCCCGCTAACCTCCCATGGCAGAAGAAAATAAAGACGAGGGAACAGGAGATCCTATAAAAATATTTCTTTAGGAGGCCCTCGAGAAACAAAGGAATGTGATGATGGATAAATTTTCTCAAATCCTTCAACGATTTCCCACGTATGGCGCATCTGCATCCAACAACAACTCTAGAGGTGCCACTCCCTTCAAGGTACAGGTAAAATTTTACATTCCTATATTTGAAGGCCAAACAGATGCAGACGTTGTAGATAGATGGTTGAATTTTCTAGAAGGGTATTTCTCAGTCCATGATTTCTCCGACTGAGAAAAGGTTATTTTTTCACTCCTCAAAGCCACCCCCCATGTCAAAGACTGGTGGGAAACCTATTGTGAGAAAAAGGACGAGAGGGAACCCTCTATGTTCTCGGCTGCACCCAATTGGAATTCATTCCGAGACAGCATCAAGGAACAACATTACCCTGTCAGGAGATATGAGGACAAGTACATCCAATAGACCGCGTTGCGACAAAAAAGTGATCAAGATGTGCACAAACTGATGAATTTGTTCCATACCTTGTTGTTGTATAGGAAAATCCCCTCTGCAGATAGAGGCAATCCCTCTAGCCCTAGGGTGGGTCTAGCAAAAATTTAACATGTTGGTTTCTAAATTCCTAGTTCGTAAACAAAATGCGGATTGGAAAAGATGTCCTACCTCAATCCAACGCTCTTGACCTAGTATGTTGTAGTGATCCCTTGATATTTGTTCTTCAAGCCTTGTGCTCCGTTGGTAGCGATATTCACATACATGCACAAAGATCAAGCAAACACTAAAATAATAGGAGTATACAAATTCATTTACAACTATCTAACTAGTCAAGGAGAGTCAGAAACTTTGAATATTAACATAGACAAAGATGGAACTAGAAATAAATCATTTCATACTAATGTATGAAAGGGAGTCTACAACCTGCACCTTGACGCGTTATACCTCCTTTTACGGGTTCAGTGGGACACGTCTCCAAAGCATTCATTCGTCGATTTGGCTCAAAGAGGCGAAAGGCTCAAAATCTCTCTCACAACTATGGACTGTTCTCTGTTATCTTCTGAACACTAGCTCTTGGTCTATTCTAGCTAGTAGAATCAATGGGATGAAGAGGAATTTATAGGAGTGGAGGGAGAGCTTTGGGATCCACTTATGGTGGAGGAAATTCTATCCCTTTGGCGAGTTGCATTTTTGTAGGAACTAGAAGGCCAAAGGGAGAAACTTGACCACATCCAGTCGAACAAAATCCATGATTCCGCTCACGAAGCTGTTAGATCTTATAAGCTTCATTTCCATATTAAAAAACCTTCCAAAAGTAGCTCACCGCGGGGGTCCTTCAGAGATAGAGCGACCACGGCATGAGGCATAGTGAAAATCTGGCCATGGGCGTGAGGACATAACCACACCACAACGTTGACCCAAAATTACATGTTTTTAAGGGTCTACTTCAGGAATGGTCCACAGAGATTCTGTTCCTGGCATGTTAAGGGATACAATGACATTCATTATGATGTGTGACAGTACAAAGGGTTCACTATGATGGTCCTCCAGTATTCGGAATAGGGACTGCAAGGACAGTGAAAAAATGATGTGTAGTAGATGCCCCCTAAAGCATGAATTTTGAGAGAGAGGGAGGGGTGAAAGTCTGTAAATCCACTAGCTATCGATCATGAAAAAGAATTATTTGCATGGAATACTCACAATATTCCTAGAAAATGCTTTATGAGAACATTCCCAAACCAAAGTGCCATCGTCGGAGGACCTGCAAGATCAAGTACGACTGAAATCTCTGATACATGAGTACGAGGTATGGGCATAGACATCCATAATAGAGAACATGTAATAAGATCCATGGTATGGACACAACCATCCATTGAGAAGGATCATAAAATAGAATCAGGTATGGTCACAGCGATCCATTCAGAAGAGTCGCGTATACATTCATGACAAATTAAATCATCCCACAGCTTGTATTTCATCAGACAAAACCTAGGGTATTGTGCTCCGTCCCGACCCGAACAAGTATAAATTCATGCTTGTGAATTAATGAGCTGAAGTCAAA
Source organism: Pinus albicaulis (assembly GCA_034641835.2). Classification (NCBI taxonomy): domain Eukaryota; kingdom Viridiplantae; phylum Streptophyta; class Pinopsida; order Pinales; family Pinaceae; genus Pinus; species Pinus albicaulis. The sequence goes on along the minus strand of CM076580.1, from coordinate 1,211,423,784 downwards.
CATGCAAGAAAGTCGCCTGATCACCAGCTGATGATGGAAGTTGTTAACATGCGTGAGAGAAACCACCAATAATGACAATGGTTCTCAAGGTATTTCTAGTACAATCCACAAAATGTAAAAAATGAACTGGAGTCAAACATCCATGAAATCACCAGATCAAAGGCCAATGATGAGAACCTATCGTCGAATGTGAAGAACTTGCCATTGAGGAATGCAAGCTTCAAGGTACTATAAGGGAGTCTCTGGATCAAATTCCTAGATAATGAGTTGAAGTCGACAGGAAGTGATCGTTCGAAGGAGGGCCATAATGTTTCCCACATCATCGACACAAGATAGAGGAATAAGATGATAGTGAGTCAAGACTGAATAGAGCATCAGGGGTTGAAAACTACAGAAGGGACTTCTCTTGAAAATATTAGCAACACGACTTCAGAATCTCTATGTATTTGACATCAAGGGATCTGAGATCATGGTGACGAGGAAAAGAGCAGATGAGAGGTCAAAACAGATAATCCAAACCGATAGGGGAAAAATGAAGAATGTGGGATGTCCCCAACCCGACATGAACTACAGACAAGTGTCATGTTCAAGAGCGACATACTTTCAATGCAACTGACAACTAGTTCCATTTTTCCCCACAATTTCTGGTGAGTACCCCAATTATTTTTGGAAACAATCTTGAAGGGGATAGCATATGCTTGTCATGTAAGTTTTTCCTTTGGACAAATCCACCCTAGTACATCTTTCGAGCCCTAATAAGGAGGAACTTGGTAACATCACGGCAACAGCTCCAATTTCATCTAGATTTAACGAGTCTGAAAAAGGGAAAACTCGGTGTATTTTCATTTTTAGTTTCAAAATAAGTAGAAAATAAAAATCTAGAAGGTCCCTTTTCATAGGTCGTCTCTCAAATCCGAAAAGGTAAAAAACAATATCTGAGAGAACCTCTTAGCCATTTTCGACTAAGGTATTCCTTTTTCGTAAATAATCTGTCCCAGCCCGAAAAAGGGGTATACGTATACTAGTAAGATGACATTTTGGAGCCTTTACCGAGTTCAAAACGACAATAAATCGACAATATTTTCATATATTGAGAGTCATAAAAGAGATGAAAGATAACTCTAGGGGGTGACTTTTTTGTGCTTTTACCGATTCCAAAAATGTAATAAAATATAACTCGTTTCCTTATTGTTTCTAGTTTTAGGACCTATTGCTACACAAGAAACAAACGTAAAACCCATTTTCGAGAAAAAATAATAAAAAATAACTGAAAATGTGTCAAAAAACCTTATTAGGTCTAGAAAAGTTTATAAAATAACTCAATAGTAAAAAACAATTTACTTTTACCTTTTCACTTTCCTGTGAGCACTTTCAGCGATTTTCACTATGAATTTAGGGAGCTGAGTGTAGGAAATCCAGGAGGCCATTGATGAATTTGCTTCTTCCAGGTAAGAGCCATGAACTTCCCCTACAATTTCATCCATTTTTCATATGTTTTCATGTCTTGATGCATTTCATGGAAGAGTTTTAAAACTCATATCCACAGCAGTCGGCGCCAGTTCTTAGCATGGAGCTGTGCTAACCTTTGCGATTTTTACATAGGGAAAGCACCGCTCGGCACTGCTATTTGAAAAAAATCTACGCCGAACGCCGCGCATAAATATTTTCAAAGTTTTCTCCAAAAATGCTTGTCAAAATTAATTCAATTTTTAATAATATGGCTTATGGAGATTTGTATTTTATTTTGCAAAAGAATCAACAGTTGTAATGGCAATAGAATGGAAAGAGTGGGAGCATGGGGAAGAAGATGCACAGGCCATGGAGGATGATGCATTATTAGATGCTCTGAGGAACTGTGGGCTCCTTAAATTTTTCATGACCCCATGCCTGAGAGCTCAATTAGAGTTGCTGCAATACTTGATCAGTGTATGGGACATTGACCAAGAGAAATTTATCATCCATGATCAAGAATTGGAGATAGAAGTCTATGATATCTACTTCATAACAAGATTTTCCTGGAGGGGAGAGTGAGCACGAATGACAAGTACTCGGATCCTTGGAGAGAGCATGGCCATGCTGATAGGGAGAGCATGTCCTGAAGCACGCAAAGCACATAAGAGTGGTAAACTAGACATCCATATAGTGCAGGACTTACCTTTGAGGGTACTGTTGCATACAATTACTTGGGCTGCCGGATCTCAGGATCCCTATGAAGCCACAAAGACTCAACTCCAATTAGCCATAGATTGCATGTCTCTAACAATATTCAATTGGGTAGAAGTAGTGACAATAAACATGAAACGTCACTTGACCAAGTGAAAAATGGTAAGCTAAAGTAGTTTGGGTATGGGTCCATTTTGATACCATTCATCCTCGAATGGTTACCAATATTCCAATTTCAGGAGGTAATTATACCTAGGCCACCATCACGAGAGCCACAGATGGTCCGTTGGGCTGAGTTGATGCCTTGATCAGGGGGCGGGAAACATACGTCGTGGAGACCAGATTTCTTTGATTGGTTAAACCAATAGCTCATCATGGTGGAGGACTGGCCATATACCGGTACCGATTTCAGGGGTGACCTAGATCTTCCACTTCCAGAAGGGGACAACTGGGACGAGGACAGAGGTAAAATCATTTTTTGGATTTTTATGAGTATTATGATTTTTTTTGTTTTTATATATATGTTTTTTGATATTTTCTCATGTATTGCAGATTTTGGACCAGAGAGACCCACGGGGATGTCTTTGATATCTCGGAGGGTCCCAAGAGATTTCGAAGTGGCCCCTCATGGCGAGGGAAGTGATAACGAGGAAGAAATTGCACGTAACCTGTAGGGACTCACGAATAGGATACCAGAGTATGTGATATTTGAGGACATTCCTCGTCCTTACCAGTGACACACTGTGGGGTTTTCTAACCACATTCATTGACTTCTGAGAAGTGTCGTACGGGCAGTGACGTGCTATCATGAGCACCATGTTGATTATACTCCTAGGCTTTATTTCCGCATTTTTTGAACTATGATGTACAAGCCAATGAAAAAAATTCGATATATATATATATATATATATATATATATATATATTTGTGTGTGTGTGTGTGTGTGTGTGCTTATTTTCTTGTCTAAATCTTACTTTGTGATGATGGTTTCTATTAAAAATTTCGCAAATGTCTATCTAATACAAGATTAGCTACTGCATCAGTTAACGTACTCATTCTTATGGGAATATATTGATATGTAATATAATCAAAATTCCTTTCTAACAAATGAACACGTAAATACATCCTTAAAATCTTAGGGTTTCTGACAAAATAACACCAATTGAGCTAGAGAACAATAATATGAGAGTCTAGGTTTACAATTAATTCACGAATGCCGTCAGTTAGAAGTTTGATAATTGCATTGTATTCAACGAAATTGTTATTTTTACATCATATACAAATTCCTTCAAGGTCTACTAGCTCACCGTTAGGATCATAAATTACCAAGCTGCGGAGGATAAGTTCCGGGTACTGTGTGAGGTGTCATCAACGAAACTAACATAAGGAGTGATAGACATCTGCACATTAAGCAAAGACATAATAAGCAGGAAAAATTCTCGCAAAGAACACCAAGCCAAAAAAGTACAAAAATGAAAAAACAAACTTATGTACAAACGAAATGCATGAGAAAACTCATGCATAATATTATTTTTCTTAGATAAATTAATAATTTTCGTAATTTTATAATGAGCTTCATTATTAAAGACAACATAAATTCTTAAAAATTTAATCGTTTTTTAAAAGTTAATAAAAAAAAAATCTCGATTGAATCATTTTATTGTTTGTCATCTATTTCGATGTATTTGGAGTAGAAAAAATGGAGGAATCAACTCATGGGGTCATTTTTCCTAGCTGGACTCAATTTGGCAAAACGGGGGTTCGAAACCTTTTGCAATTGCTTTGGGCATCAAACGACATTTTTTTGGGTAAAACTTTGGTGCTTTAGTGCAACATCGTTTCATATTGTTCTACACACAAATATCTTTCCAACGGTGGAAGAAGCACGTCAATTGAAGTCCGTATGAAAAATTTATGCCACTCAAAATTTGACCTTCCCGTTTTCACATCTATAATTTGGGAGGATGTTGCATCAACCCCCATTATTCATGGAAAATGGAATAGCCTCGTGTTTTTGATGTAAAAGACTCTAAAAGAGTCTATATTGTAACTCTAATTAAAATTTGATGTAGGCAAACTTGACTATTAGTAGGTTATCGGGCTGTGTTATAACCGAGCCACTAGGGGGAAGACACATTCCATTCTCTCGAGAGCATTTTGTTTCATAGGCGATCAAAGATAACCAGGAGATATTCGAGGTAAATCAAAGATATAGGATTTGTGCACTGTAGCAGCCCACGGGCCACAAACATTACTTCTTTGTACTGTAGCCATATTTCTAGATAGAGAACGAGAGTGAAACGACCTCTCCTTCGAGTTGGGTTTTCTTAGAAAAGGGTTTCCAAGAGAGCATATCTTGTGTCTTATGTGTGTGTGTGTGACCTTATTTTATCGTTCTCTATTTTTTTGCATAATTTCCATTCACATGCATGCACTAATTACAGTTAAACTTATAGATCTTAAAGTTTAATAAAATTGTAATGGTGCAGAATCTCATATTTTTAATATAATGCTATTAGATATGTTGTGACAAAATGTCAAGTGGAATATCCAATGGTAATTTACGGATAAAAAAATAAATGTTTCTTTGATTTATAATTGTGTTGAAAATTGAAAAGTTTATCAAATATTGATTATTCAAGATTTTTTTAAAAGTGTATCTAATTAAATTTTTTTTGTAAGCTTGCCATGGCTACATTTTCAACATGTCCAATATATCACCCCGATAAAGGCAGGGAATTGAACCAATGAATTCACATAAAGGAGTGCCTTAACAGAGCACCTGATCACTATCTATCCAAAATCCCGTGAACGTTTTTTAATTAATTTTAAGAAAAGATTGTTTTTTATTATCTTATAATAAAATATTATAGATTTAAGTTTATATTTTAAAACAAAGGCTCTAAATAAATATAAAAATGGATTATAAAAAACAATAGTTTAATGTTAAATTTATTAGTAATTGAGACGTTGATATAATTCATATTCTCAAAATTGAATTAAGAAAAAAATATATATACCAAAACTTTAAAAATGACAATCCTTTAGCTAACAAGTATCATGAACATATTGAAAGGAAGCTAAGTTGCAAACTATGTTTCTTACATTGATCTATTAAGGGAAGAATGCAAACAAATTAAATTTAAATAAGTTGAAAACACATCAAATGAACAACAAAACATTAACAATAACATATTATGGGTAAAACCATTATGGGAGAAAAACCTGCACTCTAAAGAACATTTGATTTATTTAGCAACACAATTGTTACAAAAATATCCATGTGGTTTCTCCATAAGCATTCATTAGTGGCTTAATCATGGAGAAAAAATTTCATCATAATAATAAGGAAAATATGCTCTCTCTCTCTCTCTCTCTCTTGAATACTCAATATATTTGTGTGTGTGTGTGTGTGTGTGTGTGTTTTGTTTGCATCGAGAAAGCCACCTATAACTCATTCATTTCCATTGCTCATTGCTAAAATATTTATATGCATAATGTGGAATTATTCCCTTATAAATTGTACTAAAATATTCCCTCCATAACTACTGAAATATTCATTGCATGATAGTGGAAATATTATTTACATGGTCGCTAGAATATTCACTTCACAATTGTTGAAATATTCCCTACATATCAACTAAGATATTCTCTGCACAATAACTAAAATATTTCTTGCACAATAGTTGAAATATCCCTTGTGTGGTTGCTAAACTATTCCTTAGAAAAATATTAAAATATTCACTATGGTGCTACACAATTTCTATGTAGAACTATAATGTTCTCTACAACACTATAAAAGTGCTCTGTAGCAATGTAATGTTCTTCTTAACAACGTAATTTTCTAAGTAACACTGCAAAATTTCTCGACAATAATGTAACATTCCGTACAGTGATGTGAAAATTTTCCAAAGCACTTCTAGGTGTATTACACCTTTCCCAACATTCTCCCACTTGTCATATAGCTTACTATGACAACCCTTTTTGGTTTAAATCCTAGCCTTGTAATCAAATTGTGAAAATATGAACAAAATGAACTCACTGAGAAAGGGACACAAGTTTAGTTTCCTTGAGGAGGAGATTGATTGGCAATTTCGTTAATGACATACATGGTCTGGATGGTTTGTGTTTAATGAAGCTGACTACAAAATTAATGGTTGGTTTTGAGGAAGAGTGTGGACTTAATGGAAGACAAGCCCCTAATCCTATACATGTATCTCGGATTATGCTAGAGCATGATGACAAGAAAGAGTAATGGAACTGAAAATGAGAGGACGAGGGAATTCAAGGATTGGAAGGACTGGAACCAATCGTGTCGTGTTGAGGAGAAAATAAGAGATCCTGTGTTAGGTAACGAAAACAAATATTTTAGGAAGCATTTCCTAGTTAAGTGGGGGGAGACAATCTGCTCTCTGAATTCCTTGTAACATGTGATGGTTCTGGTTCATCTTTCCTTTGGTCTCTCCCTCTCAAGAATAACATCCCTCATTAAAATTGCTTATTAACCCATTCGAATTCCATGGGAAGTGAAATTTGTTTTTTCATATAACAACAAGAAAATTTACACAATGTAAGTTACTTTTTCTTTGAGAAGGCTAAATAGTAACAACCATATATGTATAAATGTGATGGTTTATGCTCAAACAAATTCCCAAGCTTACCTTAAACTCAGTTGAGAAAAACTCTTCATTTTTCGAAAAAATAGGGTTTGAACTTTGGTTTGTATACTTGTATGTTAAAGTATTTATTCATTCTTATTTTTTGACACACACATATATATACAACCATTACATTACATTATAAATTTATAATTTTTACCCTAAAAAATTATTTTCTCTGCTAGAAATATGTTACATTATAATTCACCTTCATGATCAATCAATTATAACTTAAATTATAAGGTTATTATAATATTTCGGAAGGATTTTGATTTGTTTGTGTTAGATTCACCATCCATGCTGTAACTATGGTGTTATGAAACTAGCTCCAAAAATAGAAGAAAAGAGAGATCAACGACTTAGAAATAAGTCATTTCGAGGGGGAAACCTCCTTTAAATTACATAGATGAACAATTATTCGATGATCAAATGAAAAAACCTTCTTTCTATATATAGGAGTCCATGGGGTCCAATATAATCCTATCCGACCTAACAATAATAATGTAAGGGCATAATAATAACAATATGGGGGTTACAGGGGTACAACAATAACAATATGGGGGCTACACCAATAGCAATAAGGGACTACATTAGTAATATATGGTCCTAACATGCCCCTCTCCTTCAAAATAGTGTGGTCCTCAACACTTGAGTAGCTTTGGATGCTTTTGAATAAAATTATCATCCTCCCATGTAGAACCTTCAGTGGGTAATTTCTTCCACTTGATGAGATACTCTGAAATTGATCGATTTCGTAGCTGTCAAGTTCTTGTTTCTGTGACTGCTTCAGGTTCCAATATGATTTTTCCTTTCTCATAAAGTTCTGGAAATATTGTTTGAACTGGAAGTTTGTCACCTATATAGCCTTCTTTAAGCATGAAACATGGAAAAATGGATGCACTCGAGAAGAAGGAGGAAGCTCCAATTTGTATGCCATAGTACCAATCTTTTGCAACACCTTGTAAAGACCATAGTACTTTGGCGATAATTTATTATCCTTCTTAGCTTGCTTGAGGGACATTTTTTTATATGGTTGTAGCTGTAAAAATACCCAGTCTCCTACCTCAAAAATTCTCTCGCTGCGATATTGATCTACATGTTGTTTCATTCGATTTTGTGCCAAGATTAGGTTATCCTTTAAGATTTGGAGAACTTGTTGTTCATGCTCGATGTGATGTTCCACTGCTTGAAACTTAGAATTTTATCTTAAAGATGATGTGATGAACAGTGGATGATATCCATAAAGTGCCATAAATGGAGTCATTTTTGCTGCAGTATGGAAGGAAGTGTTATACCACTATTTAGCGAGAGGTAACTTCTTGACCCATTGTGTTTTTTTATCAAATACAAAACAACAAATATATCCTTCCAAACATTTGTTCGCTATCTCAATTTTTCCATCAGATTGAGGATGATAAGATGAGCTATGATCTAGTTGAGTACCTAAACAAGAAAACAATTTAGTCAAAAAATTTCCAGTAAAAATGCGATCTCTGTCACTTACAACTATCTTTGGGTTTCCATGTAGCTAACCTCTATAGAGTGCAGGTCGATCTATCCTCGCCAGCCTCTCCTTCTGGACGAGGAGGATCCCCAATAACAAGAAGGGGAGGAGGGAGAGGTGGAGGCGCAGGTCGAGGAAGAGGACAATTAATTTTCTATAACTGTAGAGACGTTGGACACTATGCACACGACTTCTCGAATGCTGCATGACAATATTACAGGTACGGTAGACAATTTGATCATGTAATTGAAGGTTGTCCTGTTTTAATTTCCATAATGCAAGAAAATCAACAACAGACACCTACACAAAACATACAAATGGTTAAAGCTGAACCACACGATGATGACCCAAGTGTAAACATAATTACACACACTGGTGCTGCCACTAAGAAGATGAGGAAAAAAAGGTTGATGCAAAGCCATTGACTAGAAAGGCCTCTAAAAAAAAGGAAGGACTCAAACTGCAGAAGGAAAAGGAGACTTTTATAAAAGCCATGAAGGATTTTGTTGATGCAACAACATCCACATCGAAGTCTATCATGGAAGCAAAGATTGATGATGAAGTCAAACCATTCCTACAAGACAATATTAAGTTATTGCACAATTAGAAAGCAGTGGGAAATATTCAGGTCTTGATAGACAGTTGCGCAGACAATGAATTGCCTCATACTTAGACTAAGGCTATGAACAAGAAGAGAACTGGTCGGGAGATGCACATGACCGTGAAAATTGGAGAGTATGAGATGGATCGGGTCATTCTGAACGTAGGGTCCGATGCAAATTTTCTACCTAAGCAGAATATGGGATAACCAAAGCTGGAATGGTCCACTATTTAGTTACGCATGGCCAATCAGTAGAAGGTCATTCCACTTGGAATAATTCCACAAGTTCTGGTAGACATTGCTTGAGTAAAGGTACACACAAATTTTGAAGTGATACAAATTTTAGATGATGCAGATCCCTACCATGTGCTGCTAGGGCTGGACTGGGCCATTGATATGGGAGGCATCATCAACCTGCATCATAGAAGCATGATATTTGAAAATGATGATACACGGGTGATAGTACCACTGGACTCGATGAAGGAGAAAGATATCTAGAGCCATTGCGTGAAGGAGATGATGTCGACCATATCTACAAGCTAACTGCACGGGTTGAGTATTTGATCAATCCTATAGCTAATGGAATGCTGAATTGGAAGAAAGATAGTTTGTGTTTCTCAGATTCAGATGGGGAAATGGAGAATTGGAAGAATCAATTGCATGATGTTTCTATGTTGCGTTGCCTCAAGACCACTAAAAATTTCCAATGCATCTCCTCAGAGGTAAATGAATTACCCTATTTTGATGGTTCTGGCAGTATTGTAGTATTTCTAGAAAAATTTGAAAAGGTCGTCCCGGAGGAACGAAGGTTTTGGGCACTTGATCTGGCTATACGTGCAACCCCCTCACGTTGGTGGGATATGCACAAGGGTTTTTTTAAGGAATGGGAGGAATGTAGAAAAATGATGAAGTTGCACTTTGAGCCACCCAATACCCCGCGCACTGAGCTTTTCTATGGTCAGGGAGATCCATGCAAGCAACTGGCCATGTGGATGGAGGTTTGGAATGAAAAGACCTGAAACGAATGGGTTCATATGTTTTTCCATTCGTTGGGACCGATACCTACTACATGGTATCTTGAAATAGAGCTGCACCGAGGGACTCGCCATTGGATTACAATGACTGACAGTTTCCTATCAACCTTTGGCTTGGTCGGGGGATCGAAGGGATTAGATGAAGCCCTGCAAGATATAGAAGCACTTGTCTTCGATCACTCTCGGCCTTGGATAAAATGTGTTACACCAACATGGGAAGCACAGATGCAAGATATTGTCAATTGCAGGAACCTATCTGTAGAAGATAATGAGGATGATCTAAGAAATATCAACATCCCCGAGTACGAAAGGGAGTGTGCTATTGCAAGGCCCTCATTGGGAATGGTAGATTTAACTAAGCCTCTTAAGTTAAAGGAATTCAACATTGGGACAAAAGAACAACCCAAGTTGGCCAAAATCGGGGATTACTGGGATGATGCCATAGTAGGGAAGGTTTCGGAGTTGCTGATAGAGTATCAGGACCTGCTTCCCACAAATTTCTCTGAGCTCAAAGGAATTGTAGGAGACTTAGGTGTTATGAAGATCACTTTGAAACCAGATGCACGCCCTGTCAAGTAGCGACCATACTGATTAAATCCAAAGTATAAGTAGAAAGTAAAAGAGGAATTACAGAAAATGGTTGTTGCAGGAATCATTGAGCCTGTAGAGCAATCTCATCGGGTGAGCCCAATGGTTGTTCAAGAAAAGAAGACCAAAGGAGAGATAAGGATTTTTGTAGATTTGCGCAAGTTGAATGATGCATGTCTACATGACCCCTTCTCTACTCCATTTTCAGATGAGATCTTGGATAATGTGGGAGAACAAGAGTCTTATTATTTTATTGATGGATTTTCAGGGTATCATTAGATTAGAATTGTGTCTGAAGACTGCAGCAAGACAAAATTTGTAACTGAATGGGCGTCTTTCCAATACATTGGCATGCCTTTCAGATTGAAGAATGCACTTGCGATCTTCTCGCGCGTAGTAGTAGCTGTGTTCAAAGAATTCATGCACAAGTTCTTGGAGTTGTATTTTGATGACTGGATTGTGTTTGGGTTGGTAAAGAAGTATGTGTCAAACTTGTGCATGATACTTGAAACTTGTGGGAAGCACCAAATTTATCTTAACTTGAAGAAATGTATATTCTGCGTGCCTTTTTGAATTTTGTTGGGCCATATAGTATGTCAACAAGGATTTATGGTAGATCCAGCCAAGATAGCAGTTATCATTAACCTAGAAGTCCCCACTAATGAAAAACAGCTGCGCTCCATCCTAGGACACATCGAATATTACTAGAAGTTCATTTAGGGCTATGCTCTGATCACTGCACCTATGGAGAAGTTGCTAAAGAAGGATGTGTCATTTTTATGGGATGAGGAATGTCAAAAGAGCTTTGAGCTACTGAAGGAAAAGATGCTTAATGCTCCTATTCTTATATTCTAAGACTGGTCCAAGGTTTTCCATGTACATTTGGACGCATCTGGTATTGCACTTGAAGATGTTTTAGTGCAGCCAGGAGAGGGAGACATTGATCACCCCGTTGCTTTTGCCAGTAGGAATATCTCCAGTGTAGAGCGCAACTACTCAACCACTGAAAGGGAAGGATTTGCCATGGTCTATGCTCTGGAAAAACATAGAAACTATCTGCTAGGAGGGCACTTCAAAATTTTCACTGAACATTCTGCTTTGAAATACATGGTCAATAAGCCTGTGTTATGGGGAAAGATTTGCATATGGCTGCTGCTATTTCAGGAATGCAATTTTGAAATCATTGTGAATCCTGGTAGGTTGAATGCTAGACCTAATCATCTGTCACGCATTGAAAATGGAGAAGAACCAACCAATCTGGAGGAGGGATTACCAGATGCATAGATCTTTGCTATCAAAGAGGTTGATGAGCACTTTGCTGATATTATTCACTTTTTGACCATTGGAAGTGCGCCTGTTGAATATTCGGTGCAACAAAAGAAGGATATGGTTTCGTGTGTAGTTGATTTTACTCTGATTTCTGGTCAATTATATAAGTTAGGAGCATATGAAGTATTATGAAGGTACGTTTTGGAACATGAGAGAAAATATATCTTGGATGAGGCTCATGGAGGGGTGGAAGGAGGTCAGTATGCAGGGAAGGCTATTGCGTAGAAGGTTTTACGTGTTGGGTTATGGTGGCCCACACTACATAATGATGAGAATGCATACTGTTGAGCTTGTGATGCATGCTATAGAACGAGGTAGACCTCATGCAGTGATGAAATTCCCCTATAGCCACAAATGGCCCTGCAAGCGTTTGATAAATGGGATATATATTTTTTTGGACCTATCAACCCTCCAGGGAAGAAGAATGGCGCACACTATATCATCACTACCACAGATTATGTAACCAGATGGGTAGAAGCTAAGGAAGTCAAGGATTGTACTGCAGATACTGCTGTGCATTTTATTTTTGAACATATTTTGACTAGGTTTGGATGTCCGAAGATATTGATGAGTGATAGGGGTATGGAATTTATTAATGAGACCACTGAAGCTCTGATGGAGGAATTTCAGATCCATCACCAGAAGAGTACCCCTTATCACCCACATGCCAATGGTGCAGTAGAAGCTTTCAAATTTTTTTTGGAGAATGCACTCATGAAGATCTGTAATGCCAATCAGAATGATTGGAACATGCACATCCCTTCCGTGTTATGGGAAATTTGACTAGGAAAACACCTTTTAGGATGGTCTATGGGCAAGAAGTGATCATGCCAATGCAATATATCGTCCCAAGCCTGTGCATCACAACATTCACTAATATGGTCGAGCCTGACATCATGGAAGAACGTCTTGCAACTGGTTACGTTAGAGGAGGATTAGTTCATTGCTAACTTCCATCAGCAAGTGCAGAAGGAGCGTGAAAAGGCCTGGCATGATAGGCACATCAGGCAGAAGGTGTTCAAAGAGGAAGACTTGGTCTTGTTATATGACAGTCATTTTGCGCACCACCCAGGGAATTTTAGGAAACATTCGTTGAGGCCATACATTGTGAAGGATATCACTGATGGAGGTGTAGTGTGCTTGGCCACATTGCGCGGTGAGAATATTCCTGGGTATTTCAATGGAAGCCGACCGAAGTCATATAGGGACAACCCTGTGCCGACCAAATGACTATATGGCCGGAGAATAAGAATCCATTTTTCAGAGCGCTACGTAGGGGAAAGGCACAGACAGGTGCGGCAGGAGCACAAAGGTGGTGTGCAGCAGGAGAAACTAGCCATTGGAATAGTAAAACTGGGTGAAAAAGAAATTTTATCATTGGATGGAGCCAATTTTTTGCATTTAATGAGGTGATATTACAAGATTTTGACTTTTTTGGCAGAGGTAAGTTGCGTTTAATAGAGATCCGATTGTTTTCAGATTGGATCGCCTATAAAAGGAAGGGTGCGGGTCACATTTGGTTCCTTTTCTTTCTAAGTATATTGCGTCGTGAGCTTATCTGCGAATTGCACCGTAAATTTTTCTTTGAGCACTGTATGTCTGGCTGAAAGACCCTTGCATCCGACGTAAGTAACCCGAAATTTATCTTTCACCAAGGATGAAGGCCACTAATCCAAAGAGCACATCATCCGAGGAGCACTCTGTGCTGCTCACAGCGTCGATAGAGCTAGGGTCGGCCGATGTTCATGAAGTAGTGCCTGTGGTTCAAAAATTCGTGTCTACGCTAGCTAAGGGAAGGGTAAGATGACCAAGGGTTCGTCCTCCAAGCCGCGGACCTCTCCTAGAAATGTTACATCCTCGCGCCAAGCTACGAAGGATAGGTCGCTTATGGGTGATCTTACAAAGAGACCGATGAGCGCCATTGAGGAGGCTACGCTCCTTGAGCCCATGTCATGGTGGTCGCAGTATGTCAAGCCGCGCAAACCCTGCATACACATGTCGAAGAATGTAGACGTGGTTCTAGACTACCTTCAGATGTCACTTATCCCGTAGGACGTCCCCCTTATTAAAGATATGTTTGGAAATATTCCCCTTATCAAATTCGATGATTATGATATGGAGAATGAGTAAACGTTCCCCGACCTAGCGCCTAAATATTACCTAGAGTGCATGTTCTATGATGATGTAGTGAAGGTCGAGCCTATGTCGTGGGCACGCGAGCTGAGCAACACTGGGATCCTCAATCTACTGAGGATTCCTCACTTTGGAAGGTACCTAATCACCATTGTCTTTATGCTCCAGCTGCTGGCATTAGTGCACGAGGAATGGCTGTGGATCCAGGGATGCATTCCAAAATATGCTGCACTGATCCACCAGATCACTGGCATGCCCAAGAAGGGGCCCCATCCCATGGCTAGTTTTGGGAAGAGTAATGAACTCAAGGTTTTTGCGAAGGTGAAAAAATACTGCCACGTTGGATGGGACGCCAGGGAATTCTTGGTGCAGCAGATTGAAGACCCGAGTATGTGCCTAGGAACCTTAGTCCTGAGCTATAAATTGATGCGCAAGTGTCACCCGAAGACAGTCCCTACGCATGTGATTGCATTGGCAGGCCAATGTGAGAAGGGGGTTAGCTACAAATGGTCCCAATACCTCTGCCAAGAGCTTCTGGAAAATGTGCGCGAGGCGCAGGAAGAAGGGAAGAAATTCTACTACTCATGGATATTGCTACTAATTGCGTTGGTAGCATGGGAGACTCAAGAGGGTGAAATCCTCCCAGATTTGGACTTGGTGTATGCGAAGGTGTGCGCTATGCCAATCTTTAGGATTCAACCAACCCCAAGCGAGTGAAGGAGAACAAAATATTTTGGGTTCTATTTGAGGGTGCATTGGCGGTAGCAATACATTCGTGGCCCAGACTATCCCCAACAACATACTCGAAGTATAAAAGTATCACATATTTTTAGGTTACCATGCCCCACGTGCAAATCAGGGCGCACAACGACCCTGTCTGGTATAATTTTCCCTTTATGATGACTGAAGCAGAGATCGACTAGGTCATTGCGACCTGGCCAATAGCGTGGAAGGAAGGGCTCAGCTCCACCAAGCCCATTACAACGTCCACATCTAGAAAAGAGACAATGCCAGGAGACAAAGAAAAAGAAGCAGAGGAGCGCACCGAAAAATATGCAGAGACGGGCCCCAAAAAATTTGTTGATAAAGATATAGAGTAGGAATCAAAGAAGGACACAGAGCAAGATCCTGGAGGAGGAGCCTATTTGGACATTGGAGGCCTTGATGGTTTGGATGGCACTGGCGCAGAGTCTCCGCATGGAACGAAGCGTGGGACAGAAACCCCCAAGGGTCCGCGAAAGAAGAGGAAAGGCTCTAAGGTTGGAGGAATAGAGGAGGTCACTCTGGCAGAAGATGACCTAGACAAGATAGTAGATGCAGTCACATCTGCCTCTGAAGATAGATGAACTTCTATGGAAGAGCAGTACAAGGCTATGCTCGAATCGTTACAATTAATACAATTGAAGACTGACAATATCCAGGCGAGTGCAAATCAAGTGAGGTTGATTCAAGCGATCCAACCTGCCATGATGATCATCACCACAACGAACAACAGGATTTTCCCCTTCCTGGGCCCAACAGTCACTCTTGAGTAGCCAGAATTGTGCGCATAGGTGCAGAGCGACCCAGACGTCGGGATAGACTTATCCATGCTACATAGTGGGAAGTTTCATGCAATTCAGATCATCCACATGGATGAGCTACAGTGCAAGGAGGCGTGCTTGTAGTAGTAGTTGAGTGAAGCTGACCAAAAGGTTGCAGCAAAGATTGAAGAATCACTCCAAGCATAGATATTGCAACATGCCACTATAGCTCAGCGATCAGAGTTAGAGCATTTGATTGATAGATTGTCAGAGACTTAACAGAGGTGGCCATCCCTACATTCATCGCGTTGCAGGTAAAAGTTGAGAGTTTGGTCGCAGGACTAAAGGCTTCCCGGTCAAAGGTGTAGAAAGTCAAAGGATAATTCGAGCAACAGATCATAGCATTGCAAGCTAAGCTACAACCAGAGACTCACCCTGAGGTGCACGTGCAGTGGGCGACCTTGGTCAAGGAAGCATCAGAAAGTATCGCCGCCATCGTTGACAAGGGCTCCATGCTGCTCAAAACAGCTATGGGACTATGTGCATATGTTCAGACAGATCCACTATTCAAGAATATTTCTCAATAATTGTGCACTAAGGACCAGGCGTTCGATGACCTTCAGGAGGCCCTACCTACTTTTGTCCCTGCTCAGCACATGGTCCACTTGCAGACTAGCTAGATCTTGCCCGACAACATATAAGAGCTATGGAGAAAGAAGCATATCGTGAAGGAGCACATGAAGCCATGGGTTGACGAGGCGATGAAGTTGTCACATGATCTGGATGTCGCTGTCAAGAATCTAAACTAAAGCTGTCAAAGCATCAACCTAGCCCCAGAAGGGCTAACGTCTTAGAAGTTGGTGGACACAA
Organism: Pinus albicaulis; assembly: GCA_034641835.2. Taxonomy (NCBI): domain Eukaryota; kingdom Viridiplantae; phylum Streptophyta; class Pinopsida; order Pinales; family Pinaceae; genus Pinus; species Pinus albicaulis. The sequence continues at coordinate 1,211,407,381 of CM076580.1, read as the reverse complement.
CACAGAGTGCAGCTGATAAGAGCGCGGACGTCCTAGCACCCTTCATCGCTTCCATCGAGGATTTTCAACTCAAGATGAAGAACCCAACACCATTGTGACTCCGGATGAGTCACAAGATTGTGTTGGGGGCCTATTGGAGTGGGGTCCCTTAGGACTGAATTTTGGAGAAAAATATTGTATTTTTTGTACGTTAAGTTGTGCGCGCTAAGAAAATCATAGGTCAAGGATCTTCAGGGCAGGCCAAAGCCCCTCATGAGTTGTAATGGGAAAAAGGGTAGAACTAGGGGCCGTGAACCACAACTTGAGGACCTTAGATGAGCACAGGCTAAAGATATAAATAAGAGTCTAGATCTAGTCGAGTAATAAGTAGTAAGTTTGAACTAAGTTTTGATATGATGTTCTGAGCTGAAAGGCGAACTTGTCTGGGTTTAGAAGGCTCCTGCTGGCTGTGTGCGCAGAGAACTTAGTCTTGTTGTGTGTGGACTCCACCGGCTATGTGCACGGGTAGAATGAAAGTACTGTATAGAAGATTTGAATCGTGAATGAATAAAGGAATGTTTTGGAAGAAATATGAGTATCAAATGCATCTGTATTTTTCTTTATGATCTGTTTCAGTATGTTATTTTCGTTTACTGTATTATTTGTGTTTGGATTAGTTGTGCAACTATCTTTTAACTTAGATGAATGCTAAATAAATAGATCTATTGCTTCTAAACATGAATGCTATGTATTAAGGTTATTACAGAACTTTATCTATGCGCGGGCAGGATAACTTGCAGAAACTGACCTGAATCTGCCTAGTTAGGGCTTCTATTGTGAAGGCTAGACCTCCATTGTTTTAGATCTGAAGGCACCCACATCATTTAATTCTCTCTCATGGTGTGGAAACCTAGTTCCAGCACCCCCCCATACTGCTTTGGGTGATACTTTGACCTGCACAAGTAGGTCACTGCCGAAAGGGCCAGTTATAAGAAGGTTTTGTTGGTTAACCTTAACTCCGAACCTGGGCCAGGACCCCTCAAGCCAACATGCCATAAAATGTAGCAAAGGAGTAGTCATAACAATTCCAGTAGCAGTTCTGCTAGTAGTAGCTCCAGCATTAGGGCCCGGGCCACCACCAACTTGAGGACATGCACTTGCATTAGCACCTGACATGGTGATGGTATGAGGGTGAGGAGAACCGGGGTTGGAATCAGAGGAAGAACCTGATGAAAAAGAATCAAAGTCGGTATGGGGACTCAGGGGAGGAATAACTCAGACCCTACAGGGTGAGTAAGATGTCCTAATGGAAACTTAGGGTGAAGGCCTTAGAGTCTCCACGATAAAGGCCTTGGAGGCACAATGATGACAAGTCACAGATGACACGAAAAGGTTGAAGAGTGATAAGCAAAGGATTTGTGAGGCAGATTGATTAATTACGATGTTTATGTCTTGGCTTGGTAGTGTAAACCAATCACTCTTCGCTTTAGGTGTTAGTTTGTGCAAGCTGTGTGTTAATTTCAATCAAGCACATATGGTTTTTTAAAGAAAAAGAAATAATGTTGAAGTACTGTAAATAGAACTAAAATGACAGTAAAATAAACAACCAATCATGCACATATCCAAATCGAAAGAAGGCTCTAAAACAACAAGACGACAAGGGGGCGAAATTGACTCAAAACACACTAAAATGGACAAGATATCTAATGTCGAAGGGACATGAATCTAATGACTCTATACTGTTGGAAATTAGGCATAAAACAACAAGAAACTAGAGGGAAAAATTGTTGCAGTAGATAAGGTTAAAGTTTAAAAACCTAGGGAAAACAAAGATACCCTAAGGCAAAGACAAAACAAAACTCAAGAGATATTTTTGGATGTAATAATAACCTATCATAAAGGATCTGTAGAAAGGATGGATCAAACCCTGAAATAATGGTTGAAAGCATTGCAAATCTCAGACTACCTACTCAACTCAAATCCTCCTAAAAAGGTGGAAGTGTACTGAAAACCTAGGGGGCTTGGTTCTACTTCAAGGAGAAAAACTGAGCATATCTAGGCCTAAGATGGGCTCAGAAAGAGGTCAGACAACCCAAAACAGTGCCCTCAGAAAAACCTGACAATTGCAGAAAAAATTCAGGAAAAAATTCCAGATTGCAGTTTTTTACTTGTGGAAAAATGAAATTGCACTTTATGGGCAAAAAAGTGCGAGTTCATGGGGAACTCAGACTATTTTAGATGAAAAGTGCGATTTGTTTCTCCTAGTTTCTTAGGTGGCAGGCTACGGAAATTTTTCCGTCTCTGGTGTGACTGATACCTCTTACTTGCGAAAAACACCAAAAAACATCTGGAGCTTAGAATGTTGACTTAATTAGGGAATAAAAGTTTTAAAACAACATCAAGAGACTGAAAACAGCTGCAAAAAAACCCTTATTGCTGAAGTTGATGGTCATGCATGAATCTGAATTACAACATTGGAGTCACCATTTGTTGACGCCAATGTGTGATTAAAAAACCAGTGCAATCGCAATTTGTTAGCGTAAATTCTTAACTCAAGTGTACGAAAAGAGCCTACTTTAGGTTTGTGTGACAAAAAACCTTAACAATAGAAATGGTTGCTTAACTATTTAGATCTGCAATGAATAGTTAGAACAAATGCTGCAAGAAACCAGATCTATGGAGTAAAAGCAATTAAAAAGTGAAAATAAATTGTAATTACTCCATGCATCCAACATATAAGACAATATTTAAAGAATGTTTCATATATTATTACACTTGTGAGGGGAACAAATAAATGTTACCAGTCCCCCTTAATGGGATGGGTTCTTGGTTTTCCTCAACGCTTAAGTTCCAAAAGTTTCTCTCTCTCAATGGTGTAGAAAATCCAAAATGTATGTTGAACTCAAGTGGGAACTCAAGAAGCAAAAGAAAATAGTAGCAACAATGAAAATGATCAAAGTGCGATGATGAAAAGGATCAAAGTCAAGAGTGAATGGCAAAACCCTTCTATTTATAAAAAATTTTGAGTTATGCTCGATAATGGCGAATAATAAAATATTATTAACCAATATCTAGATCTAACCGCTTGAAATATTTTATTATGTTTTGTTGGAGGGAAAAGGTATTTAAATTGGTTAAATACCTTTATTTAGAAATAATAAAAAAATAAATGATTTATTTATCATTTCAAGAATGTGGTTAAAGAATAATAAACAAATAATGATTTGATTAATTATTCCTAGGTGATTGAGTCAAATTTAACAAGGAATAATAATTAAATAATGATTTAATTAATTATTCGTAGAGAAAAATAGGAAAAATAATCATTTGCCTAATTATTTCTCATAACTGGGTTAAATATGACCAGGAATATTATTTAAAAAATGATTTAATTAATTATTCTTAGAGGAAAATCAAATAAATAAGGATTTATTTAATTATTCCTCACGGGGTTTCTTGTTTAAACCACAAATTTCTTTATAAAATATGGTGTATTAAATTATTCCTTATAGTGAAAGGAATTTTACTATGGTAAAATTGGTCTTACATGGTGTACTTTGATCCATCTAATTATAAATGGTTAGATGACCAATTTTTGGTGATAACACCTTGGATGCCAGACTTTTTCAAGTTTTTGCAGAGCATCATTTCGTCAATGTTTGTCCTTACCCATTGTCCCCCACTTGGAGTAACCACGGGACTAGGGATGATTACATTAGTAAGAACTTAGACAAATTCTTGATCCACAAGAACTTGGTTGAAGTGTTTGGAAATATTAAATCTCCAATTCTCAGGAATTTCCTTTCGGATCATCTTCCTATCAGATTATAGTGGCGATTGGAAAATATGTGTAAAGGGATACCTTTTAAATTTAATAGGGTCAACAGGGAGGGTGTGGATTTTAATACACTGTTGTTGAATGTGGGGTTGGATCTCCCCAACAGGGAAGGCTCCTTGGCCATGGCGGTGTTTTATCAGAAACTCGGTATTTTAAAGAGTAGGACTCACACGTGGGAGAAGAAGAAGAAAAAATGTTTGATAGATGAATTACAAAGTACTTCCCATGAGATAGAAAATTTTGGTAAATCTATAGAAAGATGTTGTCCTTCATAAGAGGATTATTGTTATCTCAGGGACCTCGAGAAAAGAAAAAATGAGATCCAACGGATACATGAGATCACATGGAAATTAAAGATTTGAGCCACTTGGATGAAGGTTGGAGATCGAAACAAAAATTTTTCCACCATTATGCAAATGAGAGAAAAGATATAAATTCTATCTGTCATATTGAATCGGTGGATGGGACAAGAAAATATGCCACACAAGATATACAAGAAGAAGTGGTCATATATTTTGAATATTTTTATAAATACAGAACTGGGGTCGACTATTTGAATCATTCATGGGCACTATAACATTACCAACTTATGTTTTATGAAGCATATAATTAAACATTATTCAGTCTTGTCTCTCGAGAAGAAATCCAGAAGTTCCTACAATCCTCTGCAAAAGAAAAGTGTCCAGGACCAGGCGGCTGGATGATGGACCTTTTTTTACCATTTTTTTGAGTTGATGGGTTTGAGTCTCTTGGAGGTGGTCGAAGAATTAAGGAGACTAGGGCATATTTTAGGAAATATCAAATCTACATACATTTTCCCTTATTCCCAAGTCTTACTCTCTTTGATATTTTAGAGATTTTAGGCAAATATATCCCTGTAACATAGTCTACAAACTTATTTCAAAGGTCATTTCCCTTTAGATCTCTAGCATCCTCTGTACCCATATTTCTCGGGAGAAATATTGTTTTATAAGTGACTACTTGATACATGATGCAATTTCCACTACCCATGAATGCATACATTCAATTCATATGAAGAAGATGGAGGCACTCGTGATGAAGGTCGGTTTACATAAAGCTTATGACATTTTGTATTGGTCTTTCATTCGACTTATTCTATATAAGATTGGTTTCATTCCTCATAACATCGAGTGGATAATGGCATGTATCACTACAGTTTGGTATGTTGTAATCATTAATGCTTTCCCCTCAAAAACTTTCAAAGCTGGTCACGGTCTTTGACAAGGATGTTTTGTCTCTCCTTTAATATTTATTCTCATTATGGATGGTCTCAGTCTAAAAATAAGAAGTGCTCAATCTAGGGGTATATTTGGAGGCTTACATATCTCTCCTCAGGTGGACATCAATCACTCTTTCTTTGTTGATGACATTCTCACATTTGGTACGGTTACTTGGGCTTAACAATCTGCAATAAATTATAATTTTATGAGAGGTTATGGCATATGGAAATACATTTTTCAGTAAAAAATAATTAAATGGTCTAAATTTGACACACCTATACATAACACAAAAACAAGCGATGTTGAGGGGCTCATACATATGGTAGGGTTTCTCCATGATCATGAAATATTTTATAAGCGGTTTGACTTGGGAATTTTGAAACAAACATATGATCTTGTTGGGTCTTGACAGTATAAAGGGAGCCTCTCTGAAACTGATGCTTGACGAACAACTCCTACAAGTCATACACAACAAGAGATATTTTTTCCTATGCTAGATCATTACACAATGGAAACATGGTTGCCCAATTTGGAAGAATGCTTGTTAGATGGGTTTGAGTGGGTATATTTCTTTGGCATGACAAGATTTCACTACCAAACTTCACATGGCAGGTCTGTGCATCACTGACTGAGGTGATAAGATTGTATGGGTGGGCAATATGTGAAAACATGCCATTGTGGTTACGGAAACATACAGGTCTAATATCACCCTGAAACATCAACATATGGATATTTCTTAGTTTCAAAATTTTTGGAATAATCCCATCCCTATCAAAATTATACTTTTTACATGGATTGTTTGGAGAAATAAAATTCTCACCTAGGACAACCTCTTGAAGAGAGGCTATCAGGGACCGGAAAGGTGCTCTTTTTACTTGTCAGAAACAAAATTTGTCTATAATCTATTTTTCATTGTCATTCCATCAGGACAATCTAGAATTTCTTTCCTAAGTTCTTTCAAAACTTAGATTTGCGTCCCTCCACAAAACATTTATCAATGCATAAATATGTGGGATAAAGCAGATTCAAAATATAGCACATTACCTTTTTCTTTCTTTTGGAAGGTGTGGAAGGCTAGAAATCAATTCCTTTTCGATGGAGCGTTTATTATAAAAAATATGGTCTACTACAACATCAACTCATGGTTTAGCAACACCACAAGTATTGTTCAGAAAGAAAAATATCTACCTTTTTGTCCTCTTCCCCCTCAGATCACCTATCGTTTAGATTTTTTGATGGTGCAGAACAACACAGATACTATGGAGGCGACACATGGATCAGACTGAACAATAGACAACATTATAAACTACATTGGAGTGATGGGTGTGGAACCAACACAAAGGAAGAGATTATGGATCTATGGGGTTTACTATGGTTCACCAACAATCTACAGGTAAAGACTTTACATATTTTTGGAGATCCAAGGACTCTCATTGATGGCATAAATTGGTTAAATTCCTTTGGGCCACCATTATTGGCAGACTGGATCAAGTGCGTTAAACACTTCCTCACCAATATGAAACTTACAACAGTGCAACGCATCTATCGGGAATCTAACATGATGTAAAAATATCTCTCAAAAGAGGGCCTAAACAATGTATATGGGTCCATGCAGTACGAGTACTTTGAGAACAGCCTCCAACACACCGCAAGCTCAATCCATCTCCCTTAAATCGACACAAAAATTCATAAGGAATCTATTGGATATGTTTGTTTGTATTTATTTATTTATTTTTATTTCTCTTTGAACTATATGGCTTTTCCAGTATATACTTCTTTCTACTCCACTTCCTTACATACTGAGCATGTCTACATGTTGGATGCTTAAAATTAATTGCTTCAATATTATGTGGATCCACTATTATTTGTATTATCATCCTCTGATTTTTGTGCATATAACCGAGGTAGTGATTTGAATAATGGCATATATACAGTCTATGATGTTCTATGTATTAGTTTTTATTAATACAAAGCTCATTGTTTTCTTCGTTTAAAAAAATAAATTTTGACTTAACTTTTCAAATGACCACCTTAAAATTAGGCGTAATTTATATGACTTTAAAAAATGAGAGATAAGACACATGCATTAAGATGAAATTTTGACATGTTATCTTCTCAAATGATCACCCTAAAATTAGGCATGTTTAGTGATTCAAACATGTTTTTTTTTTTTTTTTTTGTAAGCTTAGGTGGTTCCTTCCATTTTATATTAATAAAAGTCGGGCAAAAATATACAAAACTAGACCTCAACCTACCCGCAGGAAACCAGGTATTTTGGCCATCGAAGTTCAAATTATGTCAACCAAAACATGAAAAGCCTTAACATTCTATACCATATATGACGATACTTAATATCTAAGTCTGGAGATAACAACATATACAAAAAAAGTGCTAGCCACTAAAAAGAAAGTAAGACATTTGATCATGATAACCTTAATCTTCCTTAGATTCCACTGGTGCTGGATCTTTGGCAGTAGACCCTAGTAAGTCAACTGTGACATGTTGCATAGACTTAATTTCCTTCTCCAACCTTCCAAGACTCGCATATTGATGCAATTGACGAAGATTGATTTCCTGAATGTTCCTATTAATATCTGCCAAAGTTGATTCCAAGTTTGTTTCTGCTATCGACATAATTGCCCTAGCTAACAGGAATTTAATTAACCAGTAAGTTCTAACTGATTGTTGAAACAAAGAGGTTCGGCCCCGAGTGTGCCCAGGGTCATTAACCACATTTTGCATATCCTCCGAAGCCATATCATCTTCCCTATCTATGTTATTTAAAACCTTTGTTTCCCAACCATAAATGCGGGAGCGTATCGAATTTGGGATTTCTGACATAAAGGTTTGAACCAACGGTTCCAGATGTTGTTGCATAGACTTTCTTCCTCTTTTCTGATGCAGCTAAGAAGTAGGTTTTTTGCCTTTTCCTCTAGTAGTATTCCTTCCTCTTTTAACCATGTTAAAGAAACCTAACAAATCTGCTAAAGCTACCATCCAAACAAAAACACCAGTCAGATTCGTAGATAAAATTTGAGCTCGAGATCGTAGAGCAGTTCCATCACCCAAGTTAAGCTCCGTGAGATAGATAAGAGATAAAAGGAAAGTCCAGACACTACTATAACTGGACCTAGCTCGAAATAACTGAAGCACAACCCAAAGACTATATTCATTACTGAAGACCCAAAGATTGTAGCCAATATAGAAGACCAACATGGGGAGAAAAAACTTCAGAACCCTATTTGCGGAATTGCAAAAATTAAACAGACAGGGGAGAAGCATAATCGACTGCAAGAGAGTCCTTTCATCTTTGCAAAGGCAATGTAATCGAATTGTCAACAGGCTCCGTAAATTTCCCAACAAAAAGACAAGGACCAAGCCATACCCATTCTGCTTAGCTATAGAGGAGTTTTTATCAGAGAAAACAACCCATCTAAAACCCAAATGCAGTCTACCATTAAACCATTTAACAAACCCATTACAGAGTTGCATCAACCTAAAATTATACCAGAATTCAATAACCATAATTCTAGCAATACTAGGATCAGAAAGAGGAAACAAAGAACGAGACGAAGTTCCAGACAGAGATTTGGGTAACAGAACAGAAACCCGTTGAGGAAGAATGAGCATACAACCATCTCCATCAACCTTCTGCATATGTTCATACTAGAACTGACCAAACCTTCATTCAGACAAATAATCTAAGAAGACCATTACCATTATCCGCAAACGACGATAGAGAAAAATCTGTGGCTGAGAGGGTAAATATGGAGATACATACCAATTATCTACCCGAGCCGTCACCCTGAACCTTCTCTGGAAAAAACCCCTGCAAGTGCAACCAGCTTCTAAAGAAAACCACAGAACAAAAATCCAAACATTCTCATGCAAAATAACCTTACCATCCATATCACTGCGCCCCCAGCTCTTTTTCCTAAACTTTCCTGACATCCCTGCTGGCTGACCCAGCTGGAATCGCATGGGTGTACAAAGCATTTATTACGGTTGGAACCGGAGGTCCCATCGCTCATTATCCTCCTGGCGTTTGCATGCTGCCTCCACTTGTTGGCCGTCCTCCCCACGTGGCAGACTATGGTCCCGGTCACATTGGTTAAGCACCATTCTTCCCCTAATACACCCCGATCGGGGAATAATATGTTCCTGTCTTCCAGAGTGCTGATCCTCTATTAGAATATTCCGAAGTCTAGGTACCAAATCATACACCTCCCATTGCCATGGTCGATCCAGGAATCCGTCGTCAGTTTGACATGCCCAGTTCGCAAGACAATCTGCGAATTTGTTTCCTTGCCTTCTCACATGCAAAGGTATGATGTATTCAATTTTACTCAGAGCTTGTTGAATTTCCTGTACCAGCCTTGCCATTCTTCAACTCTTAGTAATCGTTTCCCAATTTGTTCCTTGTAAGAGTTTTCTCATAATACTAGTGGCCATTGCTGAATCCCCTTCGATTTCCAGCCTATTATAGTGTTCACAGTTAGCAATTTCCAGACCTAATTTCACTGCTGCTAACTCTGCCTCATTATTCATAGTGTAACATAAATCTATGGCATAAATTCTTAGATTTGTTCCTGTACAGTCTCTGAAGATTCCACCAACACCTGCCTGGCCAGGGTTTCCTTTCGATGCGCCATCATAATTTAATTTTACAAAGCCTGATCACGGTCTGTCAAAAGTATTTCTCACTTGATATGGAAGGGGTAATTGTTTCCAGGAAGATGGTGATACCATTTCTTCCTTCAAGTGTAAATTCTGAATAATTCTCCCTTCCAGTCCTTGAACTACCCAATCCTCATGCTCCCATTTTTCAGCCAGTATTGTTTCTCGAATTCCTTGCTTAGTGATGTTCCAAATTTCCTCATTGCTGAGCTTGCGTTCTTGGAAAATCCTTCTATTCCTTTCTTTCCAGTGGGACCAAAGTAAGAATCCCATTACAAGTATCCAAGCTCTGTTCACCACAAGGCTTTTGTATCCTCCCTTTCGCCACTTTTCAATTGTTTGCTGAAGACTGTTATTATTTCTATCAATTTGTTGGAATAGTATGTAAAGATTTGACCACATCTGATCAACCACTGTACAAGTATTTAGAAGTTTTTCCACAGTTTCTTCAGCTGCTTCACACATCACACATTTTGACGGCCCATTCATTCCCCTTTTTTGTAGTTGATCCCAGGTGAGGATCCTCCCATGCCCTACAAGCCACAAAAAATGCTCTATTTTCGGCCAATGCTTTAGAGACCAAATTTTCTTCCACAATCAATTTTCCGGGATTTGAAGTTGATTTGCTTGCAACTAATAGGCTTCTTGAATTGTAAAAATTCCTCTCGGCCTATAACCCCATCGCAAAATATCATTACCCTCCTAAATAGGAATTTTCCTAGTGTGGAGTTCTTTTGCAAAATTTTCCCATTGCTGCGTTTTTGGGGCCTGCTACCACTGCTGCTTTTGTTTACATCTCCACCAAAATTGATCATTCTGGTCTTCCCAATAGTTTTGAACTTCCTTACTGTGGGGGTTTCGTGTAAACAAAAAGATTTCTGCCAAATCTAATCTTGTGAACAACTTTTCCCGCTGCTGCTAGGAATCTTCCCAAAAACCTGCCAAATTTCCATCTCTGACCTCCCAGAAACTATGAATCCTTATCAAATGTCTATTTTCAGCTGCAAGATTCCAGATCCCTGAACCTTTTTGAATATTAAGGCAATTAAACCTTTCCTTTTCCGTTTGAGGAATATGATATTTCCTTTCCCATATACACTGCCATAACCCTACACCTCCTTGTAACCACCGCCACCACAACTTTTCCCCCATGACCTGATTAAGAGTATAGGGATCTCTAAGACCTAGCCCCCCTTTAAGCTTCGGTAATGTAAGTTTATCCCAGGAAAGAAGAGCCCATTTTCTTTTCTCCTGGGCTCCTTGCCATAATAATTTCTTAAACAAACAAACCATATCCTCACAGGTTTTTTTTGGACAAGCCATACCTGAAAAATGATAGATAGGGATAGCTTGAAGAACAAATCTTAGAAGGATAACTCGACTAGGAAAATTTAAGGCCCTAAAGGACCAATTAAGTATGCAATTTTGGATTCTGTTTTAGAGATCTTTCCAACCACTGGATATAACAGAATTCTCAGACAAAGGCATCCCAAGATACTTGAATGGTAGTACTCCCATACTAAAACCAAGAGTCCTAGTGAGAAATATTTTTGATTGGGGAGTTGTGTTAAAAAAGAAAACATTTGATTTTCCTTTATTAATCTATGTGCCTGAAGCCTCCATGAACAAGTTTAAAATTTCCAAGATTCATGGAGTGTAGCTTGACAAAACAACATAATATCATCCACAAATTGCTGATGCGACAACTTTAGATTCAGACCCCACAAGTTAAGACCTTTAACCACTCCATCCTGAACTTTTTGCTTAATATATCTGCCCAACCCCTCAGCTGCTAAGATAAAGAGGAACGGAGAAATGGGGTCACCCTGTCGAAGGCCTCGAGAAGCTTTAAAGGAAAATGATGGAGACCCATTTACTAAAATAGAAAAGTGAGCAGAGGTAATGGCTGATAGCACCCACTGGACCCAACGATCATCAAAACCAAAGGAAAGTAAAATTTGCTGAAGATACTTCCAATTAAGGCTGTCATAGGCTTTTTCCAAATCTAACTTAATCAACATACCTTTAGCTTTAAGACGACGAAGAGAATGAATAGCCTCTTGAGCAGTCATAATACCATCTAAAATTTGTTTGCCCTTTACAAACCCTATTTGCTCCGGTGAAATGAGGGCTGGAAAAATTGGTTTCAAGCGGTTCACCATAAACATAGACATAATGTTATAAATAACATTACATAAAGCAATAGGGCGAAACCCAGAGGAGGTATCACACTTATCAAATTTAGGTATCAAAGTGAGAAAGGTTGGATTTAAACCAGGGAATACTTGACGAAGCCGGCGGGATTCCTCAGCTATTTCCACAATTTCCTTCCCTAAAAAATGCCAAGATGCTTGATAGAATTCTATAGTAAAGCCATCAGGACCAAGCGCTTTATTCCTTGGCATTTCCTTTACAATTTCTTCAACTTCCGTCATAGTAATTTCTCTAAGGAGTGCTAAGTTTTGCTCCCTGCTAACCAACTTCGGAATAAATTGTTTTATACGATCAATTGCCACAGATATATTATGGTTAGGTTCTGTAAGGATACCTTTAAAATGATTGACCAATTCCTTTTCCATATCTTCATGTTCAACCACTCGGTTCCCTTCTGAGTCTTTAAGAGAGAAAATTTGATTATGTTGCCTGCGTTGAATCATAGCTTTATGGAAAAATCTAGAATTTTTCTCCCCTTCTCAAAGCCAATGTATCTGTGATTTTTGTTTCCATAAAATTTCTTCTTGGATTCTCCGCTCCTCTAGTTTACTAAGAATCTTTCCCTCTTCTTTAATTAAATCATTTTCCCTCTCTGTTACAATCATTTGATGTTGAATTTGTTGCATATGCCCTTGGAGTTTATTCTTCTCTTTATGAATGTTACCAAATTCAACTGTATTCCATTTCTTAATTTTTTGCTTTAATTCCTTTAATTTCAATTGAAATGTGTGCATTCTATTTCTTCCTTTCAATATACTCTCCTCCCACCAGCCACAAACTTTCTGTATAAAGGAAGTATCTCTAATCCAAAACCCTTCAAATTTGAACGACTGTTTCTTTTGCTGTTGTTTCACATCCACCTCCAAGAGAATAGGTCAGTGATCTGAACCTAGGCAGGGCACTATAGCTGCTTCATAGAATAGGTCCAAACTCACAAAATCTTCAGACACCAAAAATCGATCAAGACGTGATGCAATTTGGTGTATCCCCCCTCTTTTATTATTCCATGTGAATTTATCATTATTAGTCGGAACATCCACCAGATGTGTGTCCGTTATAAGATCAGTAAAGTCCTACATTTCCTGATGAAATATACCAGAGCCCCCTTTCCTTACATCTAAACTTGCCACCATATTGAAATCTCCACCAACAACCCAATATTTGTCAAGATTAATGAGTTTAAGATTTCTAAAGTCCCTAAAGAAATCTTGTTTATCTCCTGGAATGGTAGGACCGTAAACAAAAGAAACAGAGAACCATTCCTTAGTACCTAACAGCCTAAATCTACCGGTTATAATTCTAGGCAGTCCAATCCAACCATTTGCCTCCATCTCTGCTGGGTTCCATAATATTGCAATACCCCCCGCACTCCCATTAGCATCTATAGCCATTATTTCATAGCGGGGTTTTAATCTACTAACAATTTCAACTAATCTTTCCCCAAACAATTTGGTTTCCTAAAGGAGAATTATCTCGGGTTTTTCCTTTATCATTCTTTCCTGTAAATGTCTCTGTTTGCCTTTACTATTAAGGCCTCTTATATTCTAGGAGATTATTATCATTAAGAAGGTTTATTTATTCTCTGGAACATCGTTGAAATTGAAACGATGTGTCCAGAGTTAACCAACATTTCCCCAACCAATTGGATTGATTCTTGTAAGGTCTTTCAACCTCTTTTATTTCCAGATTTTGTCTTCAGGTGATGTTCGTGGTTTGTTTTTTGTGCTATTGATTGCTGAGATGACTGCGTATTTATTGCTTCAACTAATTGCTGAGACAACTGCTGATTTGCTGCTTCTACCTCTCTTCGTTCCTGAATCGTAAGATATTGTTCAAATGTCTCCTTGTATAATACTTTTTGATCTTCAAGGATAAACCTATCATCTAGGTTCCTCCACTCTTGCAGTAATTGTTTCATGAGTAATTCTTCTTTAGTAAGGTCGTCCTTCAACATATCTATTTCCATCTTTGCTTGCTCTCTATTATCTTGTTGTTCCCCCTGGTCCGAGATTTCTAAAGGAGCTTTCCTTTTAGCAGTTACTATTGGGTGTGGAGCCTGATTATCTTGTTTACTTTGTATCACAGCATTGGACCCATGTACCTTAAAAGGGGCGGCAACGCCGCCCGTAATTAATCACTGCCGTGGGGGGTCCAGCGGGGGCAACAACGCTTTTCGGAGCCCCTCCCTGGTGGGGGTTTTCGGGGGCAGTGCCCCCAAAGCTAAAAACAGATGTAAAATTGCCTTGTAAAAGTATAGTAATTTCTAGTCAATCTGGGCCGTTCATTAGGCAAATGATCTGACGGTAGAAGTTATGTTTAGATTAGGTTTTTTTTCCCTAGAAGGCAACCCCCTTGTATATATGAGGGTATTGTATTGCGGTTGTGTATTATGTGTGTATTCTCGGAGCGGAAAATTTTAGAGGGAATGAGAGAGAACAGAGGATATTGCGCATCCGCCGTAGGTTTTGTCTCTTCATTTTTGTTGGATAATAGAAGGAAAGACCGTGTCGTCGTGATCGAGCTCAAATCAAGCGATTACACTGTCTCTCTAGTTTTATGTGTTTTGTGTGCTTTTATTTTCCACATATTTTATGTGTTGCATTGCTTTGTAATATTTAATTTTCTAACAGTTACTACATTAGTAGGCAGAGGAGGCTGTATTTCCTCATTCGTCACGTCCATTTCTTTATCCTCCTGTACTTGTTCTTGTAATATCTCGCAACAATTTTTATTCTGTCGTAAATTCTTCTCTTGCACTTGTGGATTACCTTGAGCTCGACCTTGTATTTTTCTATTAGTAACCGTCTGAAACCCTTCTTCCTTGTTTTCTTCTGTCTCTGCCACTGTCTGCTTTTGAACCTGGTCTACATCGTTAAGGGGACAAGTTTTATACAAGTGCCCATATTCATGGCATCTTCTGCAACGAAATGGGATGTGTTCATAATCAAGTAATTGCTGCCAGATTTCCCCTGCATATTCTAACTCAATTGATTTTGGAAGAGGTTCAGATATATTCATATAAACATAAATCCTCGCAAAGGAAGTATATCTACCCCTTCTGGTAATTTCTTCAATCTTTACAAACCTACCCAACGAATTCCCTATCCCTTCCAAGATTTCTGGATCCTAGAAATCCATGGGTAAAGCAAACAGTCGAACCCACACTGGGGCTGAAAGAAACTGCTCCTTATCTGGGTTATAACATTCTTCCCAATGTCGCAGGAGTAGGCCCGCATTCTGGTAAAAATAGGCCCCCCCTTCAAAAACCCTTTCCTTATCCAATAAATTTGTAAAAATGACTGTAAAGAAACCTCTGGCACCAATTTTAATATCTAAATGCCACTTTGGTTTCCATTTAATGCGAATCCATTTAATTAAATCCTTTTCAGTGGGGCAAATTCCTATAAATTTACAAATAAGAGCATGATCTTTCATATAACCTCTATAATGATCTAATTTATTTGGCGGAATAATAAAACGGGTTTTTTTTTAGGATTTAGGCAAACATCGACCCCTTTGCTGTGCCTGCCATTGTGCCCCAAGAACTGGTCCTGCACCCACCGATCGATTTTGTCTGCTACTTTCTCCTATCGTTACATTTCTGTAGGAGGGGATCTTTCCCCCCTGATGTTTCCGCCATACTTCGTGCTCAGGACCAGCAATACAACCTTTCCTTCGCTGCTTAGGCTGAAAAAAAACCCTAAGATTGAACCATTACCTAAACCCTAACATTTTCTCGGTTGCAGAGCTCATATCTGAATTCATCCAATGATTCAAACATGTTATTTTTGTTTAAATTATTTAAATTAAAATTTTAAAATACAAATTAATCTTTAAATTTAATTTAAATTTTAATTCGAAATAAGTTCAATTTTTTTTTGTTAAATTTATAATTTTTTTTAAGTATATATTTCTACTTAATTACATGCACAGTCAAAATAAATTTATATTCATTATAATGTATACTTACTATATATATATGACAAAATGTAATTAAACCATTCATACTTATTTAATAATATAACATAACAAAAAATTGAATATATATATATATATCATACACCAAATTGGTGTATGAGAGCCTCTTGTTTGTGGGATAAGAGACCCACCTCTGCGTAGCGATTTGACTACTAAGTCTACGAAGACATACATACTTTTGACTGCTAAGTCTACGAAGACATACATACTTTACCTTCTCTGGTACCCCCTCTGGTTTTGAATGACTTCTTAGGAGGAAACACATGCTCTTAACCATTAGTTATATATACCTTTTAGGAGGAATTTTGACGAAGACATACATACTTTACCCCCTCTGGTTTTGAATGACCTCTTAAGAGGAAACACATGCTCTTAACCATTAGTTATATATACCTTTTAGGAGGAATTTTGACGAAGACATACATACTTTACCCCCTCTAGTTTTGAATGACCTCTTAGGAGGAAACACATGCTCTTAACCATTAGTTATATATATCAAATTGATGTGCGGTGGTGGGTCCATTGTCCCACAAAAAAGGGGTTCTTACATACCAATTTGGTGTCTCGCTTGGCCGTGACCTTAAAATTGGATTATTATTAATATCCAATTTTAACGTCAAATCCAGGGCATACAACAAATAGGCATACACACTCTACCCCCCTTTGGTTTTGAACTTGTGACCTCTTAGGAGGAAACACATGCTCTTAACCATTAGGCCCACTCAAGAGAGTGGGCCTAATGGTTAAGAGAATGTGTTTCCTCCTAAGAGGTCTTAGGTTTACAACCAAAGGGGGTAGAGTATGTATGCCTCGCTAGACTTAGCAGTCAAATTGTTGCGGGGTAGTGAGTCCCTTGTCCCACAAACAAAGAGGTCTCATACACCAATTTGGTTTCTAGCTTAGCGGTGACTTTAAAATTGGATTATTATTATTATAACAAATGAAACACCATTTAACTTTAATTTAGATTTTTTAAAATACAAATTATTTTAATTTTTTAAATTAATTATAAAGCTGGACTAAAAATCAATACTCCATTGTCAAGGCCTTTCTTTTGCTATCCATGTTGGGAGTTAAGAATCCGAGGAATTCCTGCTCCTGAACTTTAGATCGTACCTCCACCTTCTGATTGTCTGCCCCGAAACCATCTCTTTTATTTTCAGTGCAGGTAAATGGTGATATATTATTCTGGGGCGGATGTAACAGTTAGAATGGAGGAAAGAAAAATAATAAATCATTATTTTATGTGGGTCAATTTTGGAGGTTTATTGTAAGAATTTCAGGATGTATGCGGTGCTTCGTTGTATTTGCTGGAAGCTAGAATGCTAAGGACATTTTATCTGTGACCAAGACTCCACACTGTGCTTTATGTCAGTTAACTTATTATATTCCATTATCGTAAGATTCAATTTCCACTTGTTATATTACATCATTATTATAAAGTGAATATAATAATAGTTGTTATATTACACCATTGGTATAAAGTGAATATAATAATGGTGTAATATAAAAAGTGAATATTCTATTATCTTAAGGCTTATATTCGACTTTGTCATTTGTTATATTATTCTATTATTATAAAGTGAATATAATAATGATGTAATATAATAAGTGAATAAGCTGAAACAAACTTATAACTACTATTCAAATAGGTTTTTTTTTTTTTTTTTTTTTTAATAATCGCTATTTTTTTTATTTATATATAACAGAGCAAAGTAGATTCTAAAGGCCTGGAGTATGCCTTAAAACTGCTTCTGCTTGGCTAAGAGCTCGTCTTCCTCGGACGTAAGGAAACAGGTTAACAGCCCAAGACCCAGAGGCATCTGGCAGGAGTGATAGCCTGCCCCCTTACGGACCACCAGTGGGTTATTACAGGTGGCGTGGTTTTTCCTTGAATAACGGTGATGAGTCAGCCTGATTTTTTCGATAGCAGCCAATGATGGTTGTCCTCACTGCTGGTTGACAACTGAGTTATGATAGGTTTTCCATCTGTTGAAAAAAAAAAAAAAAAGTAGATTCTACATAGATTTTTTTTTTAAAATATATATATATATATATATATATATATATATATATATATATATATATATATATAAAGCTAATTGAAACTTGTGACTCCATGTGGCCCTCACCAAAGTTGGTATTACATTTTTAAGATTGGGACATTAGTCTTTATATAATGATGTAATATAATAAGCGAATAAGTTAACACTCTCTAAAGCCCTCACCGATGTTGCTACTATTTATATAGCTTTTCAATTTTTACTATAATGGAGTAATATAATAAGCAACGAACTCGTATGATCAACGTCCTTCCTAAAATTCAATCAAATCAATTAATTATTTTTATTAGATAAATTAATAATTTTCTAATTTTATAATTAGTTTAATTAATAAAGACACCATAAATTCGTAAATGTTTATCTTTTTCTTTTCTTTTTTAATTTTATAGAAAAATTATTTGGATTGAATCACTTTATTGTTTTTCATCCATCTAGATGTATTTGGAGTGGAAAAAAATGAAGGAATCAATTCAAGGGGCTATTTTTATTAGCGAGACCCACCTGGGAGTGTTTTGAGATATCAAAAGGCCTTTTTTTAGGTAAAACTTGCAATACCATTTCATGTTGTTCTACACACAAATATCTTTCCAACGGCGGAAAAGAAGCATCAGTCTCTATGCAAAAGTTATGTTGTTCTACCCACAAATATCTTTCCAACGGTGGAAAAGAAGCATCAGTCTCTATGCAAAAGTTATGCCACTGAGAAGTTGACCTTCCTATTTTCACACCTATAATTCGGGAGGATGTTGCGTCAACCCCCATTATTCATGGAAAAGGGACTAGCAACGTGTTTTTGATGTAAAAGACTCTAAAAGAGTCTATATTGTAACTCTAATTAAAATTTGATGTAGTCAAACTTAACTACTAGTAGGCTATAAGGAGAGCATTTTGTTTCATAGTTGAACAAAGATAACCAAGAGATATTGGAGGTAGATCACACAGATATGATTTGTTCACTATAGCAGCCCACCAGCCACAGGCATTACCTCTTTGTATTGCATCCATATTTCCAGACAAAGAAACAAAGCGAAACAACCTCTCCTTCCAGCTGCCTGAAAGGGTTTCCAAGAGAGCATATCTTGTGTCTTCTGTGTCTGTGTGACCTTATTTTGTTGTTCTCTATTTTTTCCATAATTTCCATTCGCATGCATGCACTAATTAGAGTTAAACCTACATATTTTAAAGTTTAATAAAGTTGTAACAGTGTAGAATCTTATATTTTTAATATAATGCTATCAGATATGTTAGAATAATCTAGAATAAATGCAGAAAATAGGGAGTTGTTATGGTTTGTTGAACGAGAGTTTTATAATTAGAGTTTAGTTCCACCAGTTCAGGATTGTTGCCCCAAACTTAGGAATATTAGTTGAGTGCCTATGCTATAAATATGTAATGTTGTCGTTGAGCTAATAACAAGTTGTGTGAGCTCTATCTCACGTTGTGTGTGTTGTATTTGCGTTATTTAATTTGGTATCAGAGCTAGAACATAATCAAGCTTGCTTTGAGTCTCGTCCAGGAGACCATACCTATTCATACGTTGCAGCAGAGCTTCTCCTTCGAATATCCGGCGAGGGTTTTTCTCGTCCAGCGTCAGAAGCATACGCGCTGCATTTCGTATGTGGCTCAGCGTGTATTGAACCCTCCAAAGTTATCTCTTGTTTCGCAACCCGTTTTCTCCAACCAATTTCAACTCTGTGTCCAGCCGCTCCTTCTCAAAGGGACACTGAGGCTTCTTGAACGTCTTCCCACAGTTACGGTAAAAAAAAAAATGACGTGCACCATCTTTCCTCCTTTGCTGCGTCTCCATTTTAAATCCACAAATACAGGGTTTTCTGTGTTAAAGATTCTTCTGTGAATCCTTGACCGGGAAGCTGGATCAAGCGTAAAGTTTGATAGTACTGATTAGACACCTACTTTTCAGTGTGGATTGAAATTTGAGGTTATAGTAGCCAGCTGCTATGAATCCAATGTTGAAACCTGTAACAAAGTCACAATTGATGTATAAGTCCATGAGAGAGGATTGAGGTGGAGGATTTCGTTTCGTGAATGTCCTGTTCGTGGATTTGTGCATTAAAGAGCTCATTAAATCTAAAGTGAATGTGCTAATCTCTTCTTGATCATTGTAATGAATTAATTTCTTGCAATTGAATCTGGTCATTGATGTTGAAAACAATGGCTAATCCTCTTGCCGATTCATATTTAAATGAATCCACCAAATTTGATGGCGAAAACTACGTCAATTGGAAGTTTAAGCTGATCACCGTTCTCGAGGCATACAACCTCTGGACGATTGTCAAAGGTGACGAGCCCAAGCCCGCTGCTGCCGCCGCGATTCCAGATTGGGAGAAGCGAGAAATGAAAGCGAAAGTGCTGTTGCGCATGTCTGTAAAGGACAACATCATTCCTCACATTCGGGACTGTACATCTTCAAAGCACACGTGGGAAACTCTCAAAGGTTTGTACGAAACTACTAATGCAAACCGCATTTTATTTTTAAAAACGAAACTACTATCTATCAAAATGGAATCCAATGAAAGCATCAGCAACTTAGTTTCTAGAATTAAAGACTTAAGTGATAAGCTTGGTGACATTGGTGAAAAAGTGTCTAGTAGCGATTTAGTAACTGTTGCTTTGAAGGGTTTAGTCCAAGACTATAAAGTCTTTATTTCAACACTCTCAGCTAGACAAACGCCTCCTACATTTGATCAATTGGCTGGAATTCTTCTTCAAGAAGAAGAGAGAATGAAATTTTTTGAACTGGATTCAAATGATTCTGATTTAGCATTGATTGCAAGAGGTAAAAGATTGTTCCGAGGGAGACCATGGGACAGGAACAGAGGCCGTTTTCAAGCAAAGCAGAAAGGTATGACACATCCTGATTCTTATGTTAAGAGAAATATTGAATGTGATTATTGTGGAAAACTTGGACATCTAGCTAAAGATTGCTATAGAAGAAAGAATCATGAATCAAATCAGAGACATAGAAGGCATAATGGAAATTTCATGAACAGAGACACCTCAGTTACTGATGGATTTAAAAATCTTAAATTGTTTCTTTCTGATGCTGCATTGTCTGCTGAAACTGATGATGAGATTGCTTGGTTCATAGATTCTGGTGCATCAGCTCAGATGACTTATAATAAAGAATGGTATGATAAATATTACGAGAAAATTGATGGCACACACATTTACCTAGGAGATAACAGGTCACATAAAGTCCAAGGCTATGGCGTAATAAGTGTGTACTTACCTAATGGAAAAATGAGACAGATTCATGATGTGATGTATGTTCTTGGTATTAAAAAGAATTTGATATCTGTTTCAACTATCACTGATAATAATTTAAAAGTGGAATTTGGTAAAATGGGGTGTATTGTGAAAGATGTTTAGGATCGCTACAGGGTTGTTTCCATAGGTACCAGGGTTGGTGGATTGTATAAATTGGATGTGACGATGAAGCATCATGTTTCATTGACATCCATAGCAACGTCAACAGCAGAGTTATGGAATCACATGTATGGGCACCTAAATTACATTGATTTATTGTTGTTGCAAAGAAAAACAATGGTTGAAGGTCTTCCTGTTATGAAGTGTGAATATTTACCATGTGAAGCTTCTTCACTTGGTAAGCAGCATAGAGAGGAGTTTCCCGTTCATACAGAGAAAAGAAAATATGATATACTTGAATTAATTCACACTGATGTATGTGGACCTATGCAAACTAGGTCACTTGGTGGTGCTTCCTACTTTCTTATTTGTTTTGATGATAGATATAGATATACATGGGTCTATTACATATGAAGAAAAAGTGATGTCTTTGAGTATTTTAAAGAATTCAGAACTTTGATTGAAAAGCAAACAGGCAAATACATTAAAATTCTCAGATCAGATCAGGGTGGCGAATATAAATCAGGAGCATTTAATAGGTATTGTAAATTTCATGGGATCCAACAATAGTTCACAGTACCCCATACTCCTCAGCAAAATGGTGTTGCTGAGAGATGGAATAGAACACTGGTGGAGTGTGCTCGTAGTATGCTTTAAGGTAAAAACATTTCTAATGGTTTTTGGGCAGAAGCCATTAATACTGTTGTTTATTTGAAGAATCGAAGTCCCACTAAGAAATTAGCTTTTCAAACTCCTTTTGAGATTCTTTATGGTCATAAACCTGATGTCAGTCATTTAAGAGTATTTGGATGTACTGCATTTGCACATATTCCTAAGAATAACAGAAGAAAGCTTGATGCAAATTCAATCAAGTGTGTTTTTATTGAGTATTATACAGATTAGAAAGCAAATAAACTATTTGATCCCAGTTCACATAAACTGTTTGCAAGTTGAGATGTGGTATTTCATGAGAATGCTGATAAAGTGATACAATGAATGTTGCTTGGCATATATCTAATGATGATCATGTCAAAATTGATACTTTGGTTAAACAGGAACAGGTACAGGTACAGGTTCAAGATCAGAAAGAAAGCAGCATGAGCACATCCAGCAATAATGATTCATCATGAGAGGAAAATTCACCTCAAAGCAAGAGAATCATGGATGGAACTCCAACAGGTATTGTAGAACTAAGAAAGTCAACCCGACAAACCCAACTTCCTGCAAGGTATAGAGATTATGCCTTGATGTCTAATATCATGAATGTTGTAGAACCAGTTGATTATGAACAACCTAAAGAGCATGAACAATGGAGAAATGCTATGAATGATGAATATGACTCCCTTATGAAAAATCAAACATGGGAATTAGTTGAACTCCCTGAAAAAAAAAGTTCTAATTGGAAGAAAATGGTTGTATAAACCTAAATTTAAAGCAGATGGTAGCATTGATAAATTTAAGGCGAGATTAGTTGCAAAAGGATATGCTCAACAGGAGGGAATTGATTATGAAGATACTTTTGCACCAGTAGCTAAATTGAATACAATTAGAGTACTGATTTCCTTGGCTACAAAACATAATTGGAATATACATCAATTGGATGTCAAATCTTCTTTTCTGAATGGTGATTTAAAGGAAGAAGTTTCTCTGGTTCAACCTGAAGGGTTTGTCAAACAGGGACAAGAGCATCTAGTCTGCAGGTTAAGAAAAGCCTTATATGGTTTGAAACAGGCACCGAGATCATGGTATGTAAAGATTGATACCTTCTTTTATTAGAATGGGTTTGTGAAAAGAAAAAATGATCCTAACCTATATGTTAAGAAAGATGAAAAAGGAAATGTTGCTTTAATATCTTTATATGTGGATGATCTCATTATCATAGGAAGTGCTTACAAGTGAATTGAAGAAATTAAAATTTAGTTGTCTCAGGAATTTGAAATGAAAGATTTGGGTGAATTGCATACTGTTTAGGAATTGAGGTATGGAGAGAGCCTGGTAAAACACTGATCACTCAAAGTAAATACACAAAGGAAATTCTTAAAAAATTCAATATGAGTGATTGCAAAGCTATGTCAACTCCCTTAGAACAGAATGCAAAGTTGTACAAAGAATATGGAACTAAAGAGGAAAATGGAACTTTATAACGTCAGTTGGTGGGAAGTTTGAACTATCTCACCACTACCAGACCAGACATTGCATACTCAGTCAATATCCTTAGTCAATTTATGGCTAAGCCTTCAGGAAATCACTGGAACGCTGCAAAGAAAGTTCTCCGATACTTAAAAGGAACAATCAATTTAGGTATTATGTATACTGATGAATCTGATGTTGCAATGACAGTTTTTTCTTATTCAGATTGGGCAGGAATCCTGATGACAGACGATCTACCTCTGGCTATGCATTTCATATAGGATCGGGGGTTGTGTCATGGAGTAGTAAGAAACAACCAACTATTTCTTTATCATCAACAGAATCTGAGTACAAAGCTTTGACCAATGCCACCTGTGAAGCTGTTTGGTTGCGGAGAATTCTTGCAGATCTTGAAGAGGAGAAAAGTGGTTCAACATGCATAAATTGTGATAATCAAAGTGATATCAAATTAGCACATAATCCAATATATCATGCCAGATCAAAACACATTGAGTTGCAATACCACTTTGTACGAGAGAATATTGAATCAAATGAAATTGATTTAGTATTTTGTAATACCAAGGATAATATGGCCGATATCTTTACCAAGCCTCTTGGTAAACTCAAGTTTGAAGTTTTTAGAAGTAAATTAGTGGTTGTAGAAAATCCATTTCTCCATTAAGGGAGGATGTGAGAATAATCTAGAATAATGTAGAAATAGGAATGGTTATGTTTTTTTGAACGAGATTTTTATAATTAGAGTTTAGTTCCACCAGTTCGGGATTGTTGCCCCAAACTTAGGAAGATTAGGTGAGTGCCTATGCTATAAAAATGTAATGTTGTCATTGAGCTAATAACAAGTTGTGTGAGCTCTATCTCACGTTGTGTGTGTTACATTTGCGTTATTTAATTGTTGTGGCTAACTCTCAAGTGAAATATTTACCGTAATTTACGGATCAAAAAATTAATGTTTCTTTCATTTATAATTGAAAATTGAAAATTTTCTCCAATATTTATTATTCAAGATTTTTTAAAAAGTGTATTTAATTATTTTTTTTTGTGTAATTTTGGCACGACTACATCTTCAACATGTCCAATATATCACCGTGACTGGGACAGGGAATTGAACCGACTACTTCACATAAAAGAGTGCCTTAACAAAGCACCCAATCACTATCTATCCAAAACCCCATAGATGTTATTAATTAATTTTAAGAAAAAATTGATTTTTATTATCTTATAATACAATATTATAAATTTAAGTTTATATTTTAAAACAAAGACTCTAAATAAATATAAAAATGAATTAGAAAAAAAAAATTTGTTTAATGTTAAATTTATTAATACTTGAGATGTTCACATAATTCTTATTCTCAAAATTGAATTTACCATTAAGGAAAAAATATATAATTCCAAAACTTAAAAAATGAAAATCCTTTAGATAACAATTATCATGAACATATTGAAACGAAGCTAAGTTGCAAACTAGGTTTCTTACACTTATCTATTAAGGGAATAATTTGCAAAGAAATTAAATTTAAATAAGCCGCAAACGCATCAAATGAACGATAAAACATTAACAATAACATATTATGGATAAAAAAATTATGAGAGAAAAAACCATACTCTAAAGAATATTTGTATTATTTATTAACAAAATGGTTAAAAAATATCCATGTGCTCTCTCCATGAGTGTTCATTAGTGGCTTAATTATAGAGAAAATGTTTCATAATAATAAGGAAAATATGCTCTCTCTTTTGAATACTCAATAGATTTATTTTATTTTTGTTTTATTTTTTTTTTCATCGAGAAAACCACCTATATCATTCATTGCTAAAATATTTATTTTCATAATGTGGAATTATTCCCTTATAAATTGTACTAAAACATTCCCTTTATAACTACATTCCCTTCATAACTACTGAAATATTCATTGCATGATAGTTGAAATATTCTTTACATGATCGCTAGAATATTCACTTCACAATTGTTGAAATATTCCCTACATAAAAACTAAGATATTATATGCACAACAACTGAAATATTTCTTGCACAATAGTTCAACTATCTTTGTGTGGTTGCTAACCTATTCTTTAGAAAAATAGTAAAATATACACTATGGTGCTACAAAATTTATGTATAACTATAAGGTTCTCTACAACACTATAAAAGTGTTGTGTAGAAATGGAATGTTCTTCGCAACAATGTAATGTTCTAAATATAACTGCAAAATTTGTCTGCAACAATGTAACATTACTTATAGTGATGTGAAAATTTTCCAAAGCACTTCTAGGTATATGACACCTTTCCCAACATTCTCCCACTTGTCATATACCTTACTATGTATATATGTATTCCCTCACTTGTCATATGCTCATTGTATTCATCTATTTAGAGTACATTTTGGGTGTTGCTCTACTACTAGAATACATGACTTAGTACCTCAGCAGAGTCACCCAAGGAATAACAAGCATTTCTTTTCTACTAATAGGCTTGGCGAAGTTGTTTGCATCACCTCTTTGCATGGGAAACAATTCTCATTCCATTACCTTCTATTTAATTATTTTTCTTTTGCATTGGAATTTCCATCATTTATTGGGAATTTATTTACGAGGGATGATGAGGGATCGTGACTTATTTTATAGGGAAGAGAGTTTGTTCCTTTTTAAAAAAAACTAAATGATTTTTCTTACTTTTTTTTTTCTTCATGCCATATTTATACATCATATCTCCAACTCACAAGTACACAATGAAAACATATCATTTAAATATTAAAGAATATGTCAAATATAGGGTTCAAGGTAAATATATAGGTCATATGAACTGGTTAGGGTTCCCCACAAACACTTATTCATATTTTCCTTGTTAATGAGTCAAACTCATAGCAAGTATGTTGGGGACACAATTTTGATAAATATATCTATGAGAGGCCACCTCTTGGAGCATCCATCACAACCACACAACCATTTGATTAGATTTTCAACATTACGACAAAGTGAACAAATAATATATTCTATGGTTTTAGCATGAGAAAAGAAGCATAAGGGTATCTCTTCACAACATCAAATGTTTGTAGGGAACATGCAGAAAACAAGGCTTGAAAGAAAGACCAGTGCAAAATGTAAGGAAGTAAATGCGGGATGAAATATGCTCAATGAGGCAAAGGAGATAAGGCTAAATGAAATGCAATGTAAACAACAAGAAAATGAATATCAAGGAGGAGATAGGCTAAGTTCAAAATTAATGAATGAAGAAATGTAGCGAACAAATCTATGTGTAAAATAGGAAATCAATGCAGTGAAGTGCAATGTATTGCAAGAAAATTAAGCTAACTAAACTAAAAGGGACATGTAATTCTTGTGTAGATAACTCGTAAATGAAATGCATTGAAGAGTAATGTAGGAATGCGAATGTGATATAAATGCATAATTTCATGTAGCAAACCAAACTACCTACAATAAAGAAAATATAGAAAAATCATGTCTACACCATACCTAGTGTAAGCCTAAAACCCTAGCAATAAAACCCTAACAATAAAACCCAAATAAGTAAACCTTAACTAGTCAAAACCTAAAAGCCTAATTTAGCCAAAGAGGAGATTGGGTCATATGATGTCAAAATTCCAATGTAACCATCATAGTTCTTCCCGGCCTGCAAAGACAAAGATATCAACGATTATAAATAGTATAAAGTATTGTGTGGAAAAAAATATACCTACCTCTAAATCATGCAAAAAAGCAAGAAGGTCACACCTATTGGCATGTTAACATGCCAAAGAATATTGTTCCAATCGGAATACAATTATATCCTGGTAACTACAATGATAAACTTGAAATCCCTCAGTAATACACCATGGCATACATTCCTTTTTTCTTAACCCTAAATCCAACATAAGGGAGATGAGATGATGCCTGCTTGTAGAGGAGTTTTAATAGATAACAATCTTCCAAACAATTAGCAACATGATCATGATATTCAAAATGATTAACTTGAAAACACTAAAATTATTTCGTAGATGGTCATCTATCTAGTGCAACTATGATATGAGAATAATCTAGCACAAAAACCCTAAGTATTTTTCCAAGAACATGAGAACCTAACATATCCATCAACAAGATCTAGAGTGCCTCACCATCCTAAATATTTTTGAACCCTCAAATGGTAGATCATCGAATATTGGTGTCGTTATAAGATAAACATATGAATGCATACAACCACCATAATTTGTGACCCCAAAACAAATATCGACCATATCATTGGTTTGATAAGATGCTACAACATTTACAAACTGGTTACCCAAGGCATAAGATTCTTGTGGTAAAAAATGTCGATGAGCTAACTAAATGAGTTTTCTGA
Source organism: Pinus albicaulis (assembly GCA_034641835.2). Taxonomy (NCBI): domain Eukaryota; kingdom Viridiplantae; phylum Streptophyta; class Pinopsida; order Pinales; family Pinaceae; genus Pinus; species Pinus albicaulis. The sequence continues at coordinate 1,211,379,517 of CM076580.1, read as the reverse complement.
AAGAGATTAATCTTGTGAATTTTTTCCTTACATAAAATGGATTTCCAATTGGAGGAAAGATGGGAAAGATTCTTATTCATTTATTCTTCAGAAGATAATATAGAACCAACTTGTACCTGATCACAATCTGCACCAACTAGGAAATAATCTATAGGATTTGAAACAATTGTCGATGTACTCGCTTCAACAAAAATACCAGAGTACGAAGAGTGGTGCATAAAAAATGATAGAAGATGAAATATTTTCTTGAAGAAACATCACTTGGATCACAATCTTTCAAAGATGAGATTTCATCTAGTGAGATGATGTTGAAAGGAGAATCGCGTGGTGAAATTCCAATATGACCTTATTTAGGGATCTCACTAGGATCGTGAGAACCTAACATAACCATCAGTAGAAGCTGAAGTGACTCAACTTCCTGATAAGTTCCTAAACTCTCAGAAGGTGGCTCCTCAAATATTGGTGTATTATTGAGGTCAACAAGTGAATATGAACAACTATCAATATATGTATTGGTGAATACCTTTTCAATAGTATTATAACTATCAAAGCCACTAATTTAATCATATTTGATATTTAACACTTGAGACTCTTTGAGGAATAAGAAAAAATAAAAATTGATAAGAGGAATTTCTTGAACTTTTTGAGATTTATAACCTTCCTCTTCACCTATTAAAGATTCCAAATTGAAAATATCATGAACATGGGATTCTGTATTTTCATCTTCTGAATGTGAGACAACACCATTATGCACATGGTTGCAAACAAAAGAAATAGGATAAATACTTGAAGGGTTTGGAGAAACCAATTTTGTAGCGGACTCATCAAATAAATCTGGGTACAGAAGATTAAAATACTTAGGTGAAGAGGCATCAATTCGAACAAAAATTGATTCAACTCAAATCTTGCACATTATTTTCATCTTGAGGAAGTACCGAACCAACATGAATGTTATGCTATGTGTAGTAAATTGAAACTTTAGGTGAAGGTGGGAGCATATTGTTATAATATTCATGAATAAATTCTAGGAGATTTTTAGCAGGAATAAGTCAGACCTCATTAACAGGAAGAGACACTATAACAACATTATTTTAAGGTTGTCCTATTTCAACTTGATTTATGGGAATTATGAAATAAACGCAACATTGTTATTTTCGATCAAATTTCTCTTCATTACATATATTATTAATAAAAGAAATTTTAATAGGAAAATAAGTTGTAGGAGGATGAGGAATTTCACACGCAGTAATTTGCTCCTCATAGGCTTGAGTATTTTATGAATCAGAAAGGATAATAAGATAAATTCAAGGATAATATTTGTTTGATTTGTAGCTTGTTGATTACCAAAATTATCACCAGAACTAGTATTCATTTCAGATTCAAATTATTGCAGGGAATGGAAAACCAATCACTGAATTTTTTCATCCAGGTACATCGAATCCACGTCTCTATCAGGAAATTGATAAAAAATATGAACAAACATATCAACAAAATTTTCAATGATTTATGTGGTTTACATCTAATCCTTTTAAATAAAAATTGACAATATTACACGTAAAAATTGCAATGAATTTCCTTAACAAATTGTTCGAAAGAAGGGATAGATGTAGTTGGTAGTTTTTTGTACCATTCCTTGACATGACCTCTAAGAGTAAGGGTGAATATCTTGCAAGAAGCATCTTCAAAGTGTACTTCATTAGAGGCACAAAACTGAAGAAATGGAAGTGTATGTTTGAGCATATATATTTCACCCTTGACAACAAATTTACTCTGCAGCAAGTCATGAATTATTTCTGTGGGAACTAAAATATCTAGGATTTTAGAAAAAAAATATGGGATAAATATTTGGGATGGATCTATTTGAATATATGATGTTGAAATATGGGCTCCATGGGCTCACCTTCTCATCTATCCTTCCTTGCCAAAAATATGTTGATGGGGGAAACATCCTACTCACAGTTAAGAGGTCTCCTATTGTGAGGTCCCAATAAAAACTCATACTGTTTGGGATGGGAGCTCTATCTAGTATGTGGGCATAGCTTTCACCATCTAGGTTTTTCTCTTGGTTTTTCAATGTGGAGATGTTAGAGTGAGGGTAAGAAATAAATGTTTGGTTAATGGGAATTAGGTAAACCCATTATTGATAACTTGCAGAACGACATATAGGAATATAATAGAAAAACAAGAAGAAGAAGGATGGCCTAAGAAGGATTAGCGAGCTAAACCATATCAAACATACATGAACATGAAAGTGTCAAAGGCTAATTTCAAATTAGTTCATATTAATTTACCTACAATGCGTGAAATGAGAAAGCATAGATTCAAGGAAGACATGCAAGCCATAAGCCATGAATGAATACATTAACATCCACCTAGATGAAAGCACACATACAAACATAATGGAGACAAAGGATATCCAATATAACCACCATAAATATGCATGGGAATCCATTCCGAAAGTGAATAAATTCTCATTATTCTTGCTACAAATTTGGTACACATTTAATAAGTCCATGAAACACTGGTAGTGAAACATGTGTTTCTCATACCATCTTCGAAAGAAAATCCCTAGTCTCACCATAACTCACCCTACTAGCTTCCAAGAGCTCAGTGCCTCTAGCTCCTTAAGCATAAAAACACTATCTAAAGCTAGCCTAGCTTAATCTCTAAAGTCCCAATTGAATGAGGCGTAATGGTATACTTATAAAAGTGGGGTGATTTTTCACCTACCATGACCATTTGCCTATCCTCCCGACTCTCTAAGGTTTAATGATTCATACATTCCCAAATCAATCTCTACATTATTTTTTACATTACGATAAGAAGTATTTACACTATGAGAGAAGAGGAATTATGAGGAGAGTAGAGATGGTTATTGAAAACCTAAATAAATTGTTCCCAAAGTTGTTGCAAAGTGATGGAGGCTCGCATGAGATAATGAATATACTTGAGCCATTCATTTTTTATATTAAATTTCTATGTGCCTGCTACCTCATTAGATGGTTTAAGATCTTCTTTCAAGTTGTCTTAAACTCAACCAGATAGTATAAATCCAATGCTTTTGCTTGAAGAAATGTTGCACCACAATGTTTGCTTTATGTACCTTATAAATACATGTAATAGCTCTAACCTGCAAATATAATAAAATAGAAAATATACCCAATAGCTTCAAATAATCCAAGAGAAACACAAGAAAAATATATAGAGCTTCAACCTTTTATTAATATCAAAACTCTTAAGGTAGGGCAACACCATACAACTAGTCCTTAAGGAAGGAGATCACTCCACAAGCGATATGCTTGCCATTACAATATTCCTTGACATTCTTAATGGAGAGTCTCTAGCCTCTATATAGCCTTCATATTTACAATAACATGGGTAATTACCATGGGTCATACATCCAATACCATGGGCTTATTACATTAATTCCTAACTACTTGTAGTCCCTTGCATAATGTGGGATAAACACTTTATTTATTAATTATGGCGCGTGTATTTATTATCCTTACATTACATTATTTCCATGGGTACCTTCCTCTGTACCCCATATTATCCCCCTAGGTATACCCCATATTATTCCCCCTAGGTATACTACATTCAACCCCCCTCAAACATGTTTCATCCCTGAAACATGAGAAGAACACAAATAATAATATTTACTCAAAAGAGTAGTGCACTGGTACCATGTACATGCATCGAGCCATCATAGCGAAAGGTGAACACTCAATATAGCCATTGCCTCGCTTGCTTGAGATGGATGCTGGTTCTAGTGGTTCCTATGCATTGATGTGTTGTGGGTGGGTCGTCGGTTGTTTTCCTTGTTGCTAATTCGTTGCCATGTTACTGGTTGTTGTTTTGCTCGGTGATGCGGGTGGTGATATGATGAAGATTGAACTGATGGAGGACCTTTCGTTAATTCCTCTATTATTGGTGCCTGAGTGGTGTCTGGTGCTTTTTTTGGTACTTGGTTTCATGTCTATGTGTGTCTGTCAACCATCAAAGGCTCTTCATTTGATGTTTCAATGTCATTAGAGATTTTTTCTTATTCCTCCCCATTCTCTGCCCGGTTTCTAATGGAAATATCATGCAATGTAATTTTCTTCTTTTTATACCAGAGCATCAGGAATTTCTTTTGTACATTATCCCCCCTAGGCATACTACAATGCATCAGTCATAAATCATTTGAATCATTAAACAATATAAAAATTTGGAATAGTGGCATCCCTAAAAAAGCTACTCAACCGCATTTTCCTCATGCTTGTAACTATTTCAATGACGGTGATAAGCAATGCATCACAAAGTTTGGGGTTATTCACATCTCTTCATAGACGAAACAAAATTTCCACTTAGATCATGTTAGTGGGATTTAAGAAGGGAAGTATACCTTCAACCAAATGATTCATACTTTTGTTGTTTTCTATCATTTTTGTGACCACTCACAAGCAACGCAAAATTATTTATCATGCAAAAGGCTTCTTGAAACTTTTCACCTAAATTTTTTCTACAAGGATACAACAAAACTTCATCATAGTGCTTAGCAATAGATACATATGAATTTTAAAGTACCATTTCAATTAAATCAACTATGTATTGAAAAAATGGCCATTCTTTATACATTTACTATAATTCTTCTTTGTATCCTTTTGCATAGCCTGTTTTGAGGCCTTATCCAACACCAGGTGATTCAGGTAAAAAAAGATATGGTTTGTGTCTTGCAAATATCCAAATAATTACACGGATTTTCCCAATCCCAAAATAATTTTCCTTCATTGTTGGATGGCTTCTAATATTTAGATTACCAAGGCCTACTTCAGGAGTTACCTCACAAAAGTACTCCAAAAAGTGTTCATTTTCATAAGTAGTGCTTCAATAATATTACCGACTTATTCTTGATATATTTTCTAGTACCTCTAAGAAATTCATTATTGTTACAAGGTGGATCTTGGGAATATAAAGTTGCAAGAAAAAAATGGTTCTTTATATTTTTAGTTGTCACAGTGTTGCTTGTGCTAAGCCAAGACTTTCCTCGACCATTTATCCCTCCTTTATTGATCAGAGAGTTCCCATGATAGAACTAGGTAGTTGAGATTGAATGGAAATAAATTTAAGTACAACACCATGCCCAATACTTCCTCCATTGCCATAGAATAGGGTAACTTTAATGTCAAAATATTTACAAGCATCTCTTGGTGCTTTATGTAATTCCCATGCAGTAGTGAAATTATTTGAGTGTTTTCCTAAATCAGAATAACCAACCATAACCTCCTGGTTTCCTTTATCATTTTCAATAATATGGTTTTGATACCAATATACTGATAATAACTTTCTAATTTAGAATAATGTCTTTCGGATTAATCACATAATTAGGATTTGGTCAATCCGAAAGAAATTATTCTACATTATGGATCACAAAAGTCTTAGATCTAACAAATTTCTAATTACTAATCCTTCACCTCTTAAATCTTCGACAGTCTCAAATATGGGCACAACACGCAAGGTGTTATCAAGGCAAGGTCATCCTAGTTCTTCGCTTACGGCTAGATGTGCATATTTTTGTAGCATTTCGACAACTAAAGTATCACTAGCCTTTAAATCCATTGAAATAACATAATATCCAAGTGATTCATTTCTCAATTTTGTAGTTACGCAAAACATATCTAGAACCTCCCTTATTTTGAACTGAGTCTGGTTATCTGAAAGATGTCACAACTCATAATTGTGCATTATGCTTATCGTATGCACTAGGAACTACTAGGTTGTAATTTTAAGTGATATCACAAGTCGCATGTTGTGAAAGTAACAAATTTAAAAGAAAAATCAAGTTGTAATTCCATGAGACAAAGAAAGGTTCATTCCATATCTAGTCTTTCACTAAAAAATAAAATTGTGATATACGATGATAGGGGAGAAAAGGGGTGACCTTATCATTAATTTATTTCACATAGATAAGACATTATTTAATCACACCATTGGTCGTGTATCTAGTTCATAGTGTCAAGACCGATAATGTGATTGGTGACTTCATTTTTTTTGCACTTCATACTTTAGTGCAAGTCGCAATTGGCTATCATAGAGTTGTGGATTAGAAAAATGACTGGTGATTTTATTCGAGTCACATGCTATATCACAAATCACACCTCCATTTCAATCATAATAGTAGTAAATTATCCATGTTGAAATTATCTACAACTAATGTAATTTCTTTTAAAAATTCAAAGCCTCTTAGTTGTCCCTCATGTCCAATAACATCCATGTATGCTAACAGAACTACTTTTACTCTTAGTTTAAAGCATGGTTGAATCAATTTTTCAACCTTGATGCCTTTATAAATGGCCCATGTTTTAAAAACATCAGGCTCTACCACAACAACAACCACTAAAATTGAGTTCAAGGTATCACCATAAATGAAGCATTGTCCAAAAAAATTGCATCTTTCATAAACATTTCCAGTTTTCTTAGGTGAAATATACTCCCTTTGTGTCACCATAAAAATATTTTTCCTTTGATCAATAATATTCAATATTCATCTTGGAAGTCAAAGCCCTGTATCTCCAGTGTGCAACCAACCCTCCTCGTTAAATATCCCTTGACTTTTCACATCATCCTTGAAGTATCCCTTAAAAAAATGGGTACCCTCACACAAACGTCTCCTTGAGGATGTCGTCCATTGTCGAAAGTGTAATTTATCTTAGTAACATATTCCAGTTTTACCTCACAAGAATGTCTAGGTGCTCCAACATGACCAAATTAAATTTTATCCTCCTCACACAGGAAAATCATGCATGATGTCTCTATCATCCCATAACCCTCAGAAACTATACCACCAAAACAAAATCTCAAAAAGTTTATAACCTCAGTAGATAAGGGTGACGCCCCAAAAACCATCATGCAACCATGACCCCCAATTTCAACCTTTATTTTATTAAAAAATAGTGTGTCCCATATAGATGATGGGACTTTCCCATTGATAATTGACTACTTATTAGCATTGAATTCAATAGTGAAAAAACTTTCTCAAATAGAAACAAACATCTTCAGAACACTCAAAATTCCTGAATAGGTTTTATTGTAAAGTCTAGGTACACTAAAAAATACCATCAGTGTCAATAACACAATACCATCCATTAGCTTCACACTGCCCCATATCTAAACTCCCATGGCATCTCCATAGTGTTTCATGCCAATGGATATTAAACTTTCATAAATATCGGCTAATGGAATATAAGAGATATATACATTTGTAGAAAAATAGAAACTAAAGAAAGAAGGGAATCAATGATAATAGAAATATGAATCACATTGGCTAATATTTCTCCCTTTGGAGTTCCAATTTTTCCACTTGTGCATAAAATTGTGGAAACATCTTCTAGGAATGAGAGTCGAAATGGTTGAATATTGCAATGACCATAATATTCCAAATTTTCATAAGAGATGACCTCAACTCAGGTTGTAGATAGTAGAGAAGGCTTAAATTATTATGTCCCTCCAACAACTTATTGAAGGCTCGAAAATATTTTCCTCAACATTATCAGGGAGACCACCCAGTCTGGACCTTAGAGAAGCTCCTTTTCCATTGAAATGGTGGTTATGACTGGTTAAATTACGTCCAGTTACATTCTCTCTATCTATACTGGCTTAAAATATGACTTTGACCTACTAATAGAGAAGAGATATCAGATTGGGCAAGAGAGTGATCCTTAAGATGATCTAAGGCTCATCCAAGCCACAACTAAAGTTGTCCTCTTTGGGAAGAGGACTTCTAATATGCAGAAACAAGAATTTATATGCAAAATTAAGCTATGACGCACTTATCCTATCTCGTTTGAAGGAAAGAATAGTCTTTCTCTCAATCGATATCAAGCTAAAATGACTCGAAAAAAGGCATGTGGGAATTGAAATTAGATAAAGGAAATATACGAAGGGAATACTTCATGAGATCTAATCCTTGTTAAATCAAATATAAACAACTAAATGTCTAATAAATAGTTACCAAATATTTAACTTTAAATCTCCCCAACTCTTAATAGAAATATTTATAAGAACAAGAAATTAATGTCATAGTACTGAAGTACTTCAAATAAAATGACATGTAGAAAATAAAAACATCTATAAAATTAAACTGTTAAATAGCTAGCTAGCCTAAGAAAATAATTGTTTTTTCTAAAACAATTTCTAGTTTTCAAAATGAATTTCTGATTAATTATGCAAGATAGCTTGATCAGAATTTTAAATGGGCTTAACAATTAACATTTAATAATAGTACTTAAGCCAAAAAAATAACTCATACAACAAAAATGTAATTGACAACTGAAAACATTTATTTCAATCATAGATGAAAACAACAATGCCATACAATGATTATAGAAATAAACTTCATTATGTATATGAATCAAGTTACAGAACCTCAAAATATTGCATTAATGCAAATCTGTCACTATCGAAAAGTGGATCTCTTTATGCAAATACAACTTTAATCCCACTACAATAATGCAAATGAGCACTGAAAGTCCTCTACAAACAGACTTTAAAGCTTCTAAATTATTATGTCTCATCTCTTGGATTCCTCTCACCTACAACTCTAAATCCTCATTACAATAATACTCTTAAGAATTCCATAATTGCAGAGAGGAGAAGCCCCTTTTTCATTCTACAAACCCATATTTACAATTTACAAAAAGAATCCAAAATAGGAGAGTTGTTGAATAGTAATTCTAATTCAACCATTTTCATTGGTCCAAATTCCTTTTCTTTAATTGTTGGAGTCATCTCATTGATTGAAGTTTTCTTTTGCCTATCTCTTCAATTGTTTTCCTGTCAAAACCAATCAAAATACAAATTAAAATAAAAAATATCAAATCTGAAAATAAAATATCTTCAATCAAAACTTAAATAAATAAATAAAAATATGATATTTTCATTGATCCGTGTAAATATATAATTGGTCAAGGAAAACATAGTTGAATGGATCTGCACCCAATAGAGGCTAGGAGCAAATGATAATGTAGAAAATTAAACTCAGAAAATTAATTTTGTTTAAAAATTTAGAGCTTAATATTCTGCTGAAATTTAGACTCGTTAAATGATCAAATCTGATTATTCGACCACTTCATAAATATTTTCCATGATTTTATCAATCCAACGAGCCATCTTGAGCTTCATTTGGCGAAGTAAAACTCAACTTATGAGCTTCAAAAGTTGAAAAATGAACACTGCTAAAATTCTAGAAATTTTGTTGCGTGAGAACAAAAGAGAAATTTTAAATTATAATCTGATCATAAATTAAATTAAATTCATTATTAATTAATTAATACTAATTTAATTATAATTATAAAATGAACTTAGTTATTTACAAATTAATTATAAACAAAATATAATTAATTAAAATATAATTATATTATATTAATATTATAACTTAATTATATTAAAATTATAATATAATTGATTATAATATAAACATGATACATATTATATTAAAAAACATACAATATATCAAAATTCAATAACCTTTTAATGATCATGGTAATTGAAAATGGTGGGGAGTATGAGGTTACGTGAGGTGGAGGGATAAGGAGGTGAGGTGGCGTGTGAGATTACATGGAGAGATAAGGAGATGAAGGTGGAGGTGAGCATGATACAGGGAAATGGAGGTCGGGAGTTATAAGTGATACCAAACTTTATAATAAAACCGAAATAGCCAATCGAAAAAAAATTAAAATCAGGCATCAACGATCGCATTGAAATGCACACTTTATTATTTTTGTAGTATTGGGAAGCTATGATATGGAGCGGACCCTATATATATAATTATTTTTAAATTTTTAGATCAGGTCCAAAACCATATGAAAAAATTGAAAATCGGAAGAACATTTTAGAGTGCTATGAGAGGTTTTTTTTTTTTTTTTTTTGGATATGAGAAGTTTCAAGGATTTTGGTCTCGGAAATTATTAAATTAATGAAGATGGGGTAAAGTGGGTTCTCCAATTATAAACTACAGACACTTTGGAAATTAACAGTGCTACAAAATGAATTACAACCACTTTGTAATTTTGATATTTTTGGTCTTGTAGTTTCTTTTAAAATTAGGAACTGGAAGAAATTACCGAGATCAGGAAAACATGTTTTTAACTGTTCTATAATTTGGCTGGGTCATCTTATAAGATCGTTAGTGAAAAAAGAAAAATAGTAAAAATTAACTAGGAGTTAATATTTACAATGAATCACTATTTAATTCCAAAAATTAAGATATGATACATTTTTTTAACCCAAGCGACAAAATTATAAAACTTCAAAGGAGTGCCATTTCCAAATTGGATAACCACATGAGACGAAACAAGTATCAATGGAAAACTTGCTAAAATTCAAATTCAATGAAACAATCAAAATAGAAATCCGACGACAACAAAAAAATAGTAAAATTGTAGGATAATTAACTAAATGAAACTCATAAAAAGTGCTTTAGCCAAAAAATAATGGAAACGATCCCCATTATTTGAAGTAAATAAGTTAAAAATGGGCGGTGCTAGGTTTTCCTTACAACAATGGAGAAACATTGGGAAGAACTAGTTATCTCTGGTTAAAGATAATGATTTTTGATTTACCCAAAGGTTAAAAATAATAGAGTTCAAGAAATCATCAAATAGTAAAACATTTCCATGGGTTCCACATAAATATATTAAGAAATATGAGTTTGAAAAGAAGAGTACTCAACAACACACTTGAGTAAAAAAATCATGAATCCAAAATTTGGGAAAAAATGTTTTAATATTACATTGCATGAGAAATAGAAGAAGGTACATATAGGAGTTTTTTGATAAATAATATATCCATTGTTATGAATGGACTTTGACATCACTTTGCTGCCGGCGAACCTGAACAGTACCCCAACAATGTTATATTTTATGTCATATAAGCCTAGCCCTGCTGCTAGCGAGCATCCATAACCCCGACGGGTTTACTTGTATTTCTCATGCTTCCTCTTTTAATCACCCTTTTGATAAGCGCATTTACGAGCTTTTAGTTTATGATGTATATGAGTGAAATAGGTGAGATGGTAGTAGAGACTTATGTTGATGGATATAATACTTTCCTAATGTTGACTCCAAAAATATTTCCTCGCGATTATCAATCAGAGATTCTTTTATAAAGTGGAGGGGTGGCAGGGGTTCATTGAGTTAAACTCATGTTAGTTATTTCCATGAAAAGTTAAACCCTATGACTTAGAAAGGATGTGTGTTCCTCCATGAAAAATATTTAAAACAAGAGGACATTATGATTCCATAACGATATGCATTTAATGATGAATGAAATTCACTGAAATATATAGAGTTAAAAGTTTTCCCATATATGTCAACCATTGTTGGGTGAGGAAAAATTTTTCCACATAAATCATGGCAGAGTCACCTAAATCAAACCTAAAACCAAAAGTAAAAGGAAAACAACTCCAAAAAAAAAATCAACAAACTCTAAAAAAATGTAAAAGTGAAGAAAGCGAAAGAAAAACTAAAAGAAAATTTTAAAAGATAAACCCCAACAAGACTATTTATACAAATGTTTCAACGAAAGAAGAAAAAGAAGATAATTATGTGAGCATTTATCTTTTGTTGAGAATCTAGTAAATTTTATCCCGAGGAGTTATAAGAAATAATGCTCTCAAAATGAAAAGGGTAAACAACAATGTTGAGAGATGACAAGCTAATGAGAAGTTTATGTTTCCGACATATTTTCTTATTCCAAAGAAAAATCTTGCATAAAAACATCTTAACCATTTTCAAATAAAAGGAATGCTTAAGAAACATATTAAAGGTTCTGAAGCTCCCTAGTTTAGATGATTTCATGAGGATTATTACTGCTTCTCCCAAAATTCAAAGGCAACAAAAAAGAGAATGAACTCAAAATCTGAGTCATCGAGTATCTGAAAAAGGATCATGAAAACCTGAAAAATAAATTTTGATACTAGCAAAAACTAAAAACAAAACTGAAACCCAAAAAATAAGGAATGAAAATGAATGAAAGTGGGTGTATGAAACTTACCATTGGAGAGTTTCATTTAATCTTACCTGAAAGGTATGGATTTTCTCCAATGAAGGATAACCTCTTCTTTCAAATCGAATTAAAATAATGAAGGAGTTGAATTCTTTTGAAATTTCATTAAACCAAAATCATTATTTATGGAATCTAACTAATGTAAGCAGTAAAATAGAAGAAAGGAATGTTTAATGTTTAAGGGATCGGAAGTAAATCAAATCCATCAGAAATGAGAATGAACATATGCTTATTTATGATTCGCAATGATGAATGTTCTCTTTGTTTTTTTTTTCCATTCTGAATTTATATCAACCACAAAATATTGAAATCGATTCAAAATCTCAAATAATGTAGCAATCATGTATATGAAGAGGACTTGAATCTTTATATGATAAGTATGGAGCGAAATATCAAAAATTCAAATAAAAGAGAATTAAAAAATGAATTAACCATGGTCCATTACCTTTACTTGTTCCAATTTTTATATCAATTGCTCCATTACCATAGTGGTTTCTCAAGAGTTCATTGGAAAGAAAATGACGACTCTCACTAAAACATGATCAAGATAATAAAATGTGCATCCAGTAATGAGTCAAAGGCAAAAAAACGTAAACAAACCATGTGATGAAATTTTTCATTAGCCAAGAAAATTGTCGAGAAGAGTAAAAAAAGGCACATGTGCATACACCATGAAGAATGTATATCACTATATTCACAAAGTCATCCAGATGAATGAATACTTGGATTTGATGAAATGATGATTAAAATACATCCAAGCTATGTACCACCATGATAACATGAAAGTAGCATATATATACAAAGATAATCAAGTAAGACTTCATGTCAACATAGTGAAATATCAAAATGAATTGATGAGAGACTAATGAAGATTCTTAACTCGATATTCTGATGTTATGAGTTTCCGATAAGATTAAAGTAAAAGGTAAGAGCTCAAGTTTTCAAAAAAATCTTAATGGGAAAAATTCTTATAAACAAATTTTTGCTTCATAATGTTTCAGACGACATTTGTTTTAGGAAGTTTAATTAAATTTCAGATTCAATACAAGAAGTCTCGGTATTTAGAATATTAAATGAAAGCAATATCCTGGAAGACATTTTTTTGTGTAATTTTTCCAAACAAAATGTATGATATTAATCATGGCCGATATTGAACATTATTTTTCTAGTACATCAAACATTCACATATGAGAGGTAAAAGTTTCGTAAGAGTTTATAAAGTAGTTTTTGATGAATTTCATTGTGATAATGAGATAATTTGAAGCTTTGTAAAAATTAATGCAAGAATACTTACATTTGTCTGTAAAATAAGCTTCCAAGGAAAGGAGTCTGAGATTTAATAAATATGAGAATAAGTCGGGTGTAAAAGATCTTGAAAAACTTTTTGAACAAAAAATAAGCTTACAAAACTCTGATACCACAAAATTTATGTGAAGACAGTCAAATAGGTGACATTTCCTTTACTAAGTATAATGGACATGATAGTGAAGGAAAATGAGTGTATTTCAAAGAGGTAAATCTCGGAATTTGTTTTTAAATTATTTTGACATAATACAAACCTAAGAGTCCAATAAGCCAACAAATATGAAATTATGAGGAAAGATCTCGAGAAAATAAAAATCAGAGGATCATGATTGAAAAATTCACTAATTTAGAGGCTCTAAGTCCCTTCGGAAGAAAGGAATATGACTAAAGGGAAAAAAATATGAGCGAGTGTGACGCAATGGTTTTACTCAACTTGGAAATTGTAATTTTTGGAACAGGCATATCTTCTTCATCATCCATTTTCAGACTCTCGAATTGTCTTCTATAGGTTTGAAGCTTTGCTTTCTTAACTTTGGAGTCCCCATCATATAGCGAAACCAATTTATCCCATACTTCTTTGGTTGAGTCACAGTTCATGACTTTCGTAAATTCGGAATCGGTGATTCCACTAGTGATGGAATTTAAAGCTTTGGCATTAGCAATGTAGGCTTTTCTTTCATCTGGATCAGTTGGAAGACTGACGGGTGCTTTGTATCCATCCAAAACAAAGTGCCATACTTCAGGGCCAAGAGACATTAGATAGTAGGACATCCTCTTTTTCCAGAAACTAAAATTTGTTCCATCAAATATAGGGAGTTTCCTTGTTGTTTCCATGTTCTTCATTGTGCCTAAGAATCCTTCTTCCAACTGTTAGGTTGATAATGAAGAAGCTCCCTCTGATACCAATTGTTGGAAATACTGAGAGGGGGGTGAATCAATATTTCTTTTCAATTGTTAATTATTGCCAATTAGATTCTTCACAATAAAAGATATATATATATATAATGATATTAAGAATTAAAGAGAACTTCAATCCCTTTTTAATAATAGAATACAATAGATGAGAGAAGGGCACCAACCCTTTTAATGAAACAGGCATCAACCTATTTTCCAAGCACCAACTTGGACTTTGTTGAGGCTCCGACCTCTAGGGCTTCGACCCTATCTTCTCAAGGCACCAACCTTGTGTTTAGGAGCTCCTACTCCAAGGACACCAATCCTTTAGAAATCTTTAGAGAGAAAATGTGAGATGTACTCACATAAGTGTCTTCAACAAGATTTATAATACCCAGCCAAATCCTCCAAGTCACCTCATGATGATGTCAACGCATCATGGTTTCCAATGGTGTCTCAAGATCAGGTTCTACACGTGTCTTTAGATGACTTCAATAATTCCTCAAAGGTATCTTCAATAATCTACTCAAGTTTTGCACCAGGGCTTCCAAACAACTCTCTTCAAGTTACTTCTGCTTCAAGGATCTTCAAGTTGCTCAAGAGGGTCAAGAGATAGGCTCCAAAGATGTCTTCACGAGGCTTCTTCAAGTCAACTCAAGTATTCATTGTACAAGCCTTCAATTTCTTGACCAGGCCACAGGTTCTTTACACCTCCAGATTCTTCACTTCTTGAGGGCTCACAAGTTCTTCATTGTTTAACACTTGCCCTCAAACGTTACTTGTAATTCGTTTCAGAGATATCGAAGGGCTGCTTCCAAGTCTGCTCCTTAATACTTCCACACCTAATCCAAGCTCAAAACTGAGCCTCTCAGGTGACTGTGACAATTCTGAGAATACAAGTATCCATAGGTTTGAAGGATAGGTGACTGTTGTTTGAGCTATTATAGATGAACAGGCTTTAAGTAATAGTCGACTGTTATCACAGATAGGAGCCTTAAATGAGCTCCTACAGGTGGCAATGTAATCTGAGGTATTGTGCATTCTCTATAGATATGTTAAGACATTTTTGTGTGCCAAAACCAAACTGTTATAGGTGACTGTCCCTCCTTATTAGACCGAGTTTAGTTCAAATGTGATTGTGTTGTAATATGCAATAGGACCGAGGGTAATTCCTTCACAGGTGACTGGTCCGAAGTTTGAATACTGAGGTGAGTTGCCACAGCAGATACCACAAATCCGATGTTCAAGAACCTTCTCCAACAGTCCGAAAATTATAGAATAGTTTTTCAGTCTTTTCTTCTTGTGTTCATGAGGTATGAACACCTTCCTTCTTAACCGAATTTTGTAATCAATAGTTGAGATGATGATTATCCGAAAGGAAGGAGATTGACCGTATATAAATACACAAAGTTTGACCCTCCAATGAATAGACATGTCCCTTGAAGTAGGCCGACTTGTCCTAGAGGGATGAGGTCGGCTCACAGACCAGAAAATTTCTTCTTAACTTAAAAAATTAATAACTTTCAAACCACTAGCAGATTTTGGCTGAGTAATAGCTCGTTTGAAAGCTAAAATTATGCTTTATAAGATGGTATACAACTTAATGTATAAATATTCCTCCAACGTGTCCAAAATATTTTTCCTTTATAACTGACCTTGAATATTTATGTGCAGAGAGTAAAATTCTGTCTCCAAGGTCATCTTCATTGTTAGGCTTATTCATCATAGGGTCATAGTTTGGCTTCTCCTTCATCAACCTGTTGCCATCAATGACAACTTGGATTAACATTTTCCTCTTTCCAATGAGCCCTTACATGCCCCGAAACTCCCAGTAGTTTGTGAGAAAATGAATTTTCAAGTTTAAAAATAATATTTTTTAAGGCCTAGCCGACCTATGCTCTGTTTATTCATGTCGGCCCTCCAACCCAACATACAGGTCTTTTCATAAAGACGAATCACTATAAATATAAGATTGTAGATCCTCATTTCAATCACCAATTTTCGGTCAAAAATTACAGACATATACCACAGGAAGAACAGTTCAAAAAGAAGGCCGAGGAGGACTTTTGAAGATCACTGTTTTGGGCAAAATTTAAAGGAGGCCGAGAGGAATATTTCCCTTGTTTAGAAGTAGACTAGCTACAAGTCTGAAGCAGCCTACAGAAGAACCAGTATAGACAGTTTGCAGCAGCTTGTTTTTGTGACAGCAGCTTGGTTTTGTGACAGCAGGCTCGAATTTTGTGATAGCAGCTCGGATTCTGTGGCCCGGATCCTCTTTGTGGACTGTGACTGTGACAATAGCTCACACTGTGACTGTGATTGTAACCTTCATTCCATTTTTCTGTGATATTACTTATAAACTAAAACTTGAAAAGTCCTATTATCTAGTAACTCAACTTAGTATCTATTTCACTATTTGAAGCCTAGATTAAGTCACAAATCTCAAAGAATCTCAGTTGAATAAAGGAACAAAGTTTGAGTGAGCCACAAAAGTTTGGACTCCATCATTAGGTTATCTACAGTCGTTGCTACACCTGCAATCCATTGTTTTAAGATCAATCTTTCAGACCTATTGCTGCTAGACAAGTGACCCTTTGGAGAAGTTTAGTGATTCAGAAATGGAATGACTATGGGGACATCATCAAGCTTGCTATGAGGGTATATGCAATCAACCTTGAAGTAAAGATTAAGAACCTTGGAAAGTGAAAGCACTAATTTCCTTGGAGCTTTTGGACAAGTGATGTGTTAAACCAAACTTGTGAAAAATACATTGTAGCAGCCTTGGAGCAGTGAAGGCTTTAGACAACGGAATATTAGGACCCTCGGAGCATCTTGTGAAGACACTTTAAAACTGAACTTGGAGATATTATTGGAGATCAGGATGCATTGTTGATGCCATCATGAGGTGACCTTGGAGAAATAGTTTGGGTGCCATGAAGAGCTGTGGAGGCACCTTCATGTGAAGACCAAGGTTGTCATTGATGAAGTGACATGGAGACTAAGCGAGGGAATAGATGAAGATTGTCAGGGCTCATTGAAGAAGACATTGGGAGCCTTGAAGATCATCAAACTTATCTTGACAAATTGAAGCATTGGGTTGGAGCCCTAGAGGATAGGTGTCCTCAAGAAGACCAGGTTGGCGCCTGTACCAGAGATAGGGTTGGAGCCTCAAAGTGACAGGGTTGGAGCCTTGGAAGATAGGGTTGGTGCCCTAAAGGTTGAAGCCTCGTGAAGTCCAAGTAGGTGCTTGGCAAAGTACAGGTTGGTGCCTGGAAGGATTGAATATTGGTGTCTTCATCTAGGGTTGGAGTCCTACACATTATTGTATTGAATTTATTATAAAGAAGAAATTAATAAAAGTATTTATTCCTAATGTTAATTTTGTGTTCTAATTATAAGGGATCTAACTGGTAAAAATAACAATTGAAAATAAATACTGATTCACCCCCCTATCAGTATTTCCTACAAAGGTAATTGCATATTTCGAAGTTATACAAATCATGGATGATACAGATCCTTATCTTGCACTGTTAGGATTAGACTGGGCTATTGATATGGATGGTGTCATAAACCTGAAGAAGCGAAGAATGGATTTTGAAAGCAATGGGACCAGAGTCATAATTCCCCTAGATCCTGCAGAAAGAAAGAGAAAGAGATACACAGAGCCTGTGCGCGGTGGTGATGATATTGACCATATATATAAGTTGATTTTGCGCAATAAAGATTGGATTAACCCAACGGCTGTTGGAAGTCTTAATTGGTAAAATGACAACTCTTGCAAGAAGCGAAGAATGGAGTTTGAAAGCAATGGGACCAGAGTCATAATTCCCCTAGATCCTGCAGAAAGAAAGAGAAAGAGATACACAGATCCTGTGTGCGGTGATGATGATATTGACCATATCTATAAGTTGATTTTGCGCGATAAAGATTGGATTAACCCAATGGATGTTGGAAGTCTTAATTGGGAAAATGACAACTCTTGCTTCTCAGATTCTGATGAAGAATTAGAAAACTTGCAAAATTAGTTGCATGAAGTATCTGCGTTGCATTGCAATCGAGTGACCAGATCTGAGGTACGTGAATTACCACATTATGATGGTTTAATTGATGTAAATATTTTTTTAGGAGAACTGGAAAGAACTGTTCCAGAAGGACAAAGATTCCATGTCCTGGATCTCGGATTGTGCGCTACTCCAACACGATGGTGGGAGACTCATAAAGAAAACATGGGCAACTGGGAGGAATGTGCACGCATGATGAGATTACGTTTTGAATGTCCAACTTTTAGAATGGAAGAAGTCTACTCTGGAAAGGATGATCCCCGCAGACATTTAGGTAAATTGAATGAGGTATGGGGCATAGAACCAAAACCTGAATGGGTCCACATGTTCATTCATACATTGGGGAAGGTACCTACTGATTGGTATTTGGAGACGAAGTTGCGTCAAGGTACTAGTGAATGGTCTGCGCTGACAGAGAGTTTCATTCTAACATTCATCTTTGAGAGTGGGTTTGTCAAGATTGGTCAAGAATTGCATGATATTTAAGAAGTTATCTTTGACACCACAAAGCCAACAATAGAGCGTGCTTCACCAACATGGGATGCACAGATGAAGGATATTGTTAATTGCAGGAATTCGATGGTTGAAGTTAATGAAGAAGATCCAAGGAATATTGTTATTTCAGAATCTGAGGGACAACGCGCAGTTGTTGGGCCCTCAATCACTTCACTGGATGTCACAAAACCTCTAAAGATTCGACAGGTGAATATTGGATTTGAATAACAACCAAAGTTGGAAAATATTGGAGACTATTGGGATGATGACACAGTAGGAAAGGTTGCTGAACTACTGACATAATATTAGGACTTGTTCCCTACAAAGTTCTCAGAATTGAAAGGAATAATTGGAGAACTTGGAGTTATGAAGATCACTTTGAAACTTGATGTGTGCCCGGTGAAGCAACGCCCATACAGATTGAATCCAAAATATAAGCATAAGAGCAATGATGAGTTGGATAAGATGGTTGTTGCAGGCATCATAGAGCCAATATAAGAGTCTGATTGGGTGAGTCCCATGGTAGTGCAAGATAAGAAGACAAAAAGAGAAATAAGGATTTGGAAGACCCCAAAGCCGCGCTCCACTACAGCTGAGCGCCAGAAGAGACCCATGGTAGAGCTCTTTGAGACAATCATGGAGGAGGAGGAGGATGTGGTCGAAGTGGCCCCATTCTCGCAGTTACCAACCTGTCGCACTGTGCAAGGCGTCTGTCAAAGTTCCAAAGGATCTGGATGAAGTGCGGTTGAACATTAACATGCCCTTAATTCCTAAAAATGTCCCGATTGAAGGCGATATGTTCGCCAAAGTGCCATAGCTGAAGATGGAGGATTGGGACATCGCAGATGTTGATAAGTTTCCTGAGCTTGCACGTGAGCGCTATCTGGATCACGTGCCCTATGAGGGGGGCCTTGTGCACCTTGAGCCACAGCGATGGGTGTTGGGCCTGCACAAGGCAGGGCTCCTAAACTTATTGTAGGTCCCACATTTTGGGCGCAACCCGATAAATGATATCGATGTGTACCAATTGCTCACGCTCGTACATGATGAAGCATTATGGTTGGGAGAGCACATACCGATTGATGTCGCGCTGATCCACCAGATCATTGGCCTACTTGACCAAGGCGCAGATCCCATGGCAGACTTTAGAGGAAAGACACATGAAAATAAGGTGGAAAACAAAATCAAAGAAAAGTACCAAGTGTCACACCATAGCATAGGATTCATAGTCAGCGATATCAATGATCTTGCTGTTCAGTTTGGGACGCTTATCTTGGCCTGCAAGATGATGTAGAAGTGTAGACCTAAGGAGGTTCCTCTGCAAGTCATTGCACTTTCCAGACAATGCGAAAAATGAGTGATCTATAATTGGTCTCAGTATTTATGCAAAGAGTTCTCGGAAAATGTGCGCGAAGCACAAGAGGAGGGCAAACACTTTTATTATGCTTGGCTCCTGTTGTTGATAACCCTTATTGGCTCGAAGAGCCTAGAGGATACACGGTTTCCTGAGATAGAGCCGCAAATGTGCAAAGCAATGCCATACACCACATTGTGGAATTCTTTCGTCCCCACGCACATCATGGAGAATAAGATATTTTGGGTATTGTTCGATGCCTTACTCTTTCAGGAAGTACAATCCAAGCCGGATGTCTCCGACTTTGTACAAGAAGTACACGATGATCGCAGATTTTAAGGCCACCTTTCACAATATTCACATCCGCGCGAAGGGCGTAGTTGAAGGTGTTTGGTATGAATTTCCCTATCTCATCACTGAGGACGATTTGCTGCGCATCACTGCAGAGTGGCCGCCAGCTTGGCTGGAGCCAAGTGCATCAAATTCTATTCCAAAGACGCCTACCAAGCCTCGCATTGGTAC
The DNA here is from genome assembly GCA_034641835.2 of Pinus albicaulis. Classification (NCBI taxonomy): domain Eukaryota; kingdom Viridiplantae; phylum Streptophyta; class Pinopsida; order Pinales; family Pinaceae; genus Pinus; species Pinus albicaulis. The sequence continues at coordinate 1,211,358,844 of CM076580.1, read as the reverse complement.
ACAAACAACTGAGAAGACAATAGAAAAAGAGGCCACGCCGACTACGACTGACAAGACGATTGATCTAGAAACAGACACTGCACCTGAGAAGAATGTTGCCGCGCATAAAGAGACTGAGGCGCAAGTGGAAGTTTAGACTTCCAAGGGCACAACGTGTGGTTCTCAGGTCACAGAAGGTTCTAGGAAGAAGCGCAAAGGCTCCAAAGTCACTGGAGACGAGGTCCTGATGCTAACTGACAACGATCTCAACCAAATAGCCGACACGGTCAAAACAACCACTGAGGATATGTGGACGAACATGGAAACATAGTAGAAGGCTATGCTTGATGAAGTACATGTTGGTATTCACGAGCTCAAAGTTCAAGCAAGTCTGATTCAGGCGATTGTTGCACAAGCGAGCCAGATGCAAGCGAGCGTGGATGCCACTAGCGCGCAGCCTCTCAATATAGTCTTACCTGTAACCAGGGACAATCACCTTATTCAAATCCCTGAGCTGGTCATCCATGTCGAATCATCCAGCCGGCGCGCGCAACTACGATGTTGCGGTGATATAAATTATAACTTATCTGTTTTTCCTGCAGGAAAATTACATATGCCCCACTGTATGATTGTGGATGAGCTCTAGTTCCACGAAGCCCGTGCTCACACCATTGCAGTAGAATCGCAACAACAGGCTATTGAAGTATACCAGAAATAGCAGACCACAAAGGAAGCATGCCGAGCGGTCGTGGCTCAGCACGCTGCACTTGAAGAAAATATCAATCAAGTGTGCAACGACGTGCCAACAATCCCAACCACAACAGCCCCAACAAAGTAGTTAGAAGGGTTGGCTGCTGCATTGAAGGCCTGGTGCACAGAAGTTCAAACTGTCTGGGCCAAATTCGAGCATCAGATCACTGACTTACAGTTAAAATTGCAGCTAGAGACCCCACCAGAAGTCAGAGCGAAGAGGGTTGCCGAAGTAAAGCAAGCCATCGATAGTATAGCTGCCACAGTCACACGGTGCGGTCATCTCTTGGACGAGGTCATGGGTGTTTGGACTTTGGTTCAAAATGACCCTATGGTACAGCAGCTGCGCAATGAGTTGTGCGCCAAGGAAAAATAATTTACTGATATTCGGATGGCGATGCCTACCCTTGTCATTGCACAAAGCCTCGCCCGCCTACAAGAGGGCCGAGTGATTCATACATAAATCGAGGACCTGCGCCGGAGAGAACAATAGCTTGAGACAAGGATGGAACCATGGGCCGTGGAGGCTCTAAAACTGTGGCAAATATTTGATTTTACGCTGAAGACTCTTCAACAGACGCAAAGATGCATTGAATTGGCCACTGAAGGTCCAACCACATAAAAATTGGTCATTGAAGCGCAAGGAGATGCTGCGCAGAGTCTTGAGGTGGTACTACCACTGAAAACTTCTGTCGTTGCGTTGCAAGCCAAGATGAAGGAGCATACCCCATAGTGATTCGGGACGAGTCACAAGTTTGTGTTGGGGGCTTGTTCGAGCGGGGTCCCCTGGGGTACATTTTTGAGTAACTTTTTGTATAAATTTTGCATATGCACGTTGCGCAGAAAGGTAAAGGGGCTTTGGGGCAGGTCAAGTAAACTGTGGGCCTTGAACCATGGTTTGAGACCATAGTATTTTCACGTTAATATGGGGATATAAATAGATAGATCGAGTCTAAGTAAGAAGTCAGTCACTCATGTTTTGATCTAAGTACATTTATGCTTCTGTGATACATTTTGTAAGTCTGGGTTGGGTAGAAAGGCTACTGCTTGTTGTGTGCGCATAGACCTAGTCCTGACTATGTGTGGACTCTGCTGGTTGTGTGCGTGGAGACCTAGTCTTGGCTATGTGCAGACTCTGCTGGCTGTGTGTGTGAAAAGGATAATTGTAAGGGGAAAGTTTGATTGTACTGAATTGTTGAATCTAATCTATAGATTGTTTTTGGCGAAGCACATGTGTTATGTATCTATGTTATCTGTTTGCTCATATTACTTTAAGATCACTTTATTTATGTTATATCTGGGCAAGTAAATATGTTATTTATACATGAATACATGTTGATGGTTGAATACATGAATAGATTTACGAGCCATGGAGTGGGAGAAAGTTGAGCATTTTGCATTTGAAGGTGTTTGAGTGCCTTGCCTATACATGTTTTAGATATGAAGGGTGTCATGTTAAGATGTGATGGTGATTCATGTATCTACAAACTCTATGATCTAGTAACAAGAATCTTGTTAGGAGGGATGCTATATTTGATGAAAAGATATTGTTGGTTAAAGGAGTGGGAGATGTGAACATGGATAGTGCTGTCGAGAAGCTAGTTCCAATGTTTGACTTTAGGGGTGATTGTGTTGGTGTTTCTTCTTTTGGAAGCATCAAAACTGATATGGAGATTCTATCTTCATATGATATTTAGGTGGAAAAACTTGTTGAGAAGGGGAAACTTATATTGTAAAGGTGTTACATTCTAGACCCGTGGAACCCTATAAAGTAGGGTGTGTTAATCGTGAATCACCAATACTCAAGAAATCAACTAGAGTTCAAATACCTCCACAATGTTTCTATTATTTTGCTATACTGTTAAGTGATTTTTGGATCATGTTATTGTCATAGTACTTGAGAATCATGGAGTAAGGATTTGAATCATTGTTAGAAGAATTATACTTGGAGACTTATGCAGTTGTCTCCCCAAAGGAGAGGAATTAGTTGCAAGCAGGTTTTCAAGCTGAAATATAAGCAAGATGGTTCAACTCATCTGTATAAAGCATTCTTGGTGGCAAAAGTGTTAATTTTAGTTAACGATGGTATGTTCTATGGTTAGAGCAATTTGCTTCAATCTTTCTTATTAGCCCAATTCAATTTCCTGTTTTGCAATCACATTAACATTGACAATAAATGTTGATAAAACATAAATAAATAACTGGAAGACAAGCCAAGACAACAGGACACAATAATTTGGCGGATGCCAGGGAAAAACCCCAATGTGGGGAAAACCCTTTGATCAAATCTTCTTATTATTCTTCAAATTCAGCAGAGAGAGTACAATTTTCAACAGTCAAGAGGATGCCCTAGCCAACAGAGTCAACGCTGGTCAAACCAAAAAAATTCCTCCCAATGGAGCTTGGTCAAATCCTGTCAAACTTGGCTTCAAGAAACAGTCAAAGTCAACCCAAAATAGTCTACAAATCCTTGGTCAAACTTGGTCAATGTTGTGGTCAAACTGCAGTCAAAGTTTGCGGTCCATTAGGGGAATTTTGAGGTCTAAAATGGGCCTCCTAAGGAAAATGGACAATCAAAATTCACTTTATGAAAACCAATCACATTTTAGGGGATGGCATCATCCCTAATGGTTGAGGTGGCATTGCTTGAGTTAGAGGTACTTACTTGTCAAATTCTCCATGGTGGACTAAAACTCATGGTTAACCATGGTAGTGCTCTAAGTACTTTTAAAGTCAAAGTAAAGTACTCATAATAAATGTCATTTCACACTTTTTGAATAAATTCATACATAAAATAATATATTACATTTATTATATTATTTTTATATAGTACATTAATTACATGTTATTATACAATTTAAATAATATAAATTTTAATTAATAACATATTATATAATTAAGAATTTATGAATTTATATTTATATTTTATTTTAAGTCATTTAAGTACAAAGGACAAATGCATTAGTTGTTCAATGATAATGACTTTTCTTGAAAAACTCATTCTTATTTATAGTCACATCAATATAAATTTTTTATTAATTTTATTTTGGTACAACTTTTGAATTAAATTTAACCATGGTTACATGGATTGTGGTACAAAAAGTGAATTGAAAATTCATAAATATTGTTTTATTGATTTAACTATTATTTTATTATTTCCTTAGGAGGCCCATTTTAGACCTCAAAATTCCCCTAATGAAACAATGGTCAAAGTTTGCAGTCAAACAACCCAGAACTTCTCGATTTCTGTGCCACCAAACTTGGCCTCCAAAAGTCGGATTTTGTACCAAAAAATCGAAGTCAAAACATGTGAGTTAACCCAAGGTCAACGCTGCTGCAAAAACCCTAAAACAATCCAACATACTCAGCTGCCCTTTCACACGTGCAGAGGAGAGAGAATGTTTGCTAAGGCTATATGAACCAATGAGAAGGAGAGAGAATGTGAGATGAAATGATGTCCAAAATGAAGTTTGAGTCTCTACATTTTATATCCATTAGTGAGGGTGTGTGACACATATTTTGGGGCTTGTGAGCCTACAATACAATTCTGGTTGACCTTGAAAAATTGCACGTGTGAGAAATAATTTCAAAATCCAACTTCTGCTCATCCAAACAAGAAGATGATATTTAGATCAATCTTGCACCTCTTCGAAAGAGGAATCCAACAAAAATATCATCTTCATCATATGAGCAGTGCAAAGTGGAGTTTGGCACTAGTTGCCAAATTTAACACTCCCTTTCAACTAGGGAGAACTCTGCCTGTCAATCCATCTGTCAACTTGTGCAATCATGTCATCCAATACCATCATGTACTATCATATATCATCTTGTCATCCTGTGTTATCGTACTATCTCTGTACTTTGCCGACTTTTCTCTACTATAGAAGAAATAATGAAGAAGATTTGATCGAGAGTGAGTCATAAGATCGAGAGTGAGTCACAAGACCTTGCCACTCTCCACTGACCCAAAGTCAGTTTAGAGGTAAAAACCTCAACCAGACTTTGATCCTAGATCAAGTTGTTGGCAACAACCCATCCTAGACATAAAGAGTACGACAATACATGATGCGTCCATCGATAATGCTGTGGTCTCTATCCTCATTGCCCAACTCATTGGCTAGTTGAGAGGTACTTCCCATGAGTCCCGGACTACATGGGTAGGATATATGTGGGGCATAGGTCAAGAGAGGGTGAACCAACTCAATATCCTAACGGTGGGGAAATAGCACACCAACAAGGTAAGGTGAACCTTGCCCTGTGGTTGCGTATAGCTCCAAGAAGCTATCCCCAAGCCCCGTGGAGCTGCCAAAGCTAAAATTCCACTTCAATCGGGACCCTCATAAGAGGGTGTGTCCACGATTCCAAGCTTCTCACGGAAGGTTAAGAATTTGACCTTCCCAGGGGTTTCGTGAGAATATCTGTGACCTGCTCATCATTCCTAATGTGATGGAGCCTTACGACGATTCGCTGTACCATATCCCAGATAAAGTGGTACCTGATATCAATATGCTTGGAGTAGTCGTGGAACATAGGATTCTTTGAAAGTCGAATCCAACTTTGGTTGTCGCAAAGGATCACGGTGGTATCCAACACATGCCCAAACAAATCACTAAAGAGCTTTCTCAACCAAACAACTTCACAACAGGCCATACTTGCTGCAATGTATTCGGCCTCGGCGGTGCTCAAAGCAACCAATTTCTGCTTCTTGCTCATCCAAGAGATCGAAGTAGAACCTAGGGTGAAGCAACATCCGCATGTGCTTTTACGATCCACCACATTGCCTGCCCAGTCAGCATCGGTATATCCATGGAGCCTCATACTCCCGACAGTGTATCTCAACCCATGGTTGATTGTTCCCCAGAGATATCTCAAGAGTTTTTTGGCACCAATCCAGTGAATGTGATGAGGGTCGACCATGTATTAACTCAACGTGTTCACTGCAAAACATATGTCTAGACGTGAGTTCACTAAGAACATCGGGGCCCCTATGAGTTGACGATACTCAGTAGGATTTCCCAAATCGGGCCCAACAACTCTTCCACACAACTTTTTAAAGTTGATTTCCATCAGAGTAGTCATGGACTTGTAGTCCACCATCCTAGATCTTTCCAACAGCTTCACAATATATTTTCCTTGAGAAAGGAAAATCTCACCTGGCTTTTGCCAAGCGTCCAGGTCTAGGAAATAGTGCATCAGTCCTAGGTCCTTCATCTCAAACTCAGAAGCCAACTCCCTCTGACATTGATGAATAAAAGAGGGTCAGCTCCTGTCAGGAAGAGATCGTCCACATAGAGAACCAAAATGAGAGGCTTATCATTATCAACCTTAAAGTAAAGGTTTGGATCAACATCACTTCGAGTAAAGGCCAACTTCATCAAGTAGCTATCGATCCTCTCATACCAAGCCTTGGGGGCTTGCTTCAACCCATAGAGGGCTTTCTTCAACCTGCATACATGTGTATCTCTATATCGAATTTCGAACCCGAAAGGTTGTTCCACATAGACCTCTTCCTTGACTGAGCCATGTAAGAAGGCAGTCTTGACATCCATCTGATGTAGACTCCATCCTTGCGATACAGCAAGGGCAATGATCGAAAATATGGTGGTGTAGCGAGCAACAGGTGTAAATATTTCATCATAATCTATTCCTTCTTTTTGTGAGAAGTCTCGGGCAACAAATCTTGCCTTGAAATTTTCAGCACTTCCATCGACTCCATGCTTGATCTTGTAGAGCCATTTTGAGGTGACAACAAATTTGTCCTTCGGTCTAGGGACCAGATCCCAAACATGATTTTTCATGATCAACTCATATTCTTCGTTCATTGCATCCTTCCAAATTTGGTGCTTCACAACTTCTTCAAACGTTCCAGGCTCAGATTGTACAATGGTGCTCATGGCTACTAAGTACCCTTGGTACCTATTCAGCTTCTTACTTTCATGGAATGTTCCCCGTGGAGCAATATGCTTCTCGGCATCTTCGAGAGTGTCTCTAAGCCATGAGGGTCTTCTTTTATTTGAAGAAGGTGGATCTATAGGATCCATCAGACCTTCAACATTGGGCATCGATTCATCCTCCGGTTCTTCCTGCTTTCCTGCTTCTTCTTCTTTGTCTTCCTTTGAGATAGGAAGATCTCTAACCTTCCTGAGGGCAACATCGTCATCGAAGGTGACATCATGACATATCTCCACTTCTCTTTGACCAGGCACATAGATTCTATATGCCATCGAGGTTTCACTGTAGCCCACAAACGTTCCCTTCTTTCCAGAAGCCTCCAATTTGCTTCTCTTTTCTTTCGGCACATGAAAGGATACAGGACTTCCAAAAGTTCTAAAATGAGAAACATCAGGTTTCTTACCGGTGAAGACTTTTTCGGGAGTTTTGGAGGCCAGTGCTGAATGTGGGCATCTATTTTGAACTTACACAATGGTGTTGGAAGTTTCTCCCCATACGAACTTCGGAAGACCTTGGTCATAAAGAATGGCACGAGCAACTTCTAGAATGGTTCTATTCTTCCTTTCAACAACACCATTTTGTTCGGGAGTATACGTAGTAGTTGTCTCTCTCATAATGCCATCTTTCGTGGAAAAGTCATTGAATTTGTTTGACTCATATTCGGTTCCATTATCAGTCCTCAAAATTTTGATCTTCTTTCCTGTTTGATTTTCAACCAAGGCCTTGAAGATACAAAACCATTCCATTTGAATACTTCGTCCTTTTTCTTCAAAAGTATATCCATGTCTTGCGAGAGAAGTCATTTATGAAGGTGACATAATATAGGCATCCTCCCAAGGATGTTACGGGCAACATACCAGATAGATCAGAATGAATCAATTGTAGAATATCAAAATTCTTGGTGACACTTGAGGGGAATGGTCCCCTTGTGTGCTTTCCTTCGGCACAATCCTGACATACACCTTCATGATCATCTTTGAAATCGGGCATACCTGTGACCACCTTCCTTACTTCGGGAAGTGCTTTATAATGAAGGTTTGCAAACCTCTGGTGCCATAGCTCGGATTGAAGAGTTGTGTTACATGTCATGGCTCCCATCGAACTTCCTCCAACCTGATAGAGTGTATCAACCCTAAAACCAAGAGTGAATGCTTCTTTAAAATTCCTCTTCCAAATGCGTACATTTCCATCTATGAATGCCACCTTGAATCCTTTGTCTTCCATTGTCAAGATAGACACTTGATTCTTCTTCAAGTCAGGTACATACGACACATCTTGCAAACAAAGGACTTTCCCTTGATTTAGATGAAGGGTCACAGTCCTTGTCCCTTTTACAGGATAGGTGGCATTGTCTCCAAGGATGATTTCCAAATTTGTATCTTTTTCAATCAAATCAGAGAGGACCTCTTTATATCTAATGAAGTGCCTTGAGGCACCACTATCAATCAACCAGTTATCGAGGGTGTCGGGAAGAGATGCAGCAGAGAGGGAAAATATGAGATATATTCATTTCTCTTCTTATCAACAATATTAGATTCATCATACTTGGAGTTTCTTCACCTCTTGAGAGGTTGACCATTTCCATTTCCATTTCGATTAGAGGGAGCCTTTCTCTTTCCTTTGTTGTTGAACTTGTTGTTCCTTTTATTTCCATTCCCCTTGAAGTTGTTATTGTTATTGTAGTCATCATCTCGGGGATAGTCCTTTTTATTTGGACATTCTCTAGCATAGTGACCAAACCTGTTACAATTGTAACATTTACCCTTCCTTCCTTTGGTTCCCGCTCTTCTTTGACCTTGATTCGTCAGACCAACATTATTCTTCTTCTTTGCATGAGCGATGAAGGCAATAGATTCACTTCCATTTCCATTTGAGGGATGGTCTCTCTCCATCATCCTTATCTCCTCTTGAGTGCATCTCATCAACAATTCGTCAAAATCAGGAATTATATTATTATTGAGAATAGTGGTATTGAATACATACCATGCCCAGGGAAGTCCTCCAAGAGCGATGAGAGTGAGCTCTTGGTCAACTATGGCCTCTCCAATAGCTAAGAGATCATTCTTGATTTCGCTGAGCTTCATGCAGTAGGATTGGATGGATTCTCCCTTGTCCATCTTGATGTTCTTCAACTTGTTCTTCAAAAAGAGAATTTCATTAGCATTGCTAGCCTTGAACATGCTAACCAACTTATCATACATCTCCTTAGATGTGCCCAACTCGGAGATATAAGCAACCAAGAGCTTGTGAATAGAATCCCTGATGATCTTCTTCGCTTTGACCTCTCCTTTCTTGTACTTTGTTTTAGTGGCAGCCGATGCATTTGATGGAGGCTCAGTGATCTTTCCCTGCACATAATCCATAACTTCTTGTTCCTCCAATGTCATTAAAGGACATTTTCCAAGCATGATAATCAAAGTTATCGTTGAGCTTGTCATCAGATTTGACGTATGATGAGGAAACCATTGACCCTTGTCATTGTTTAATCAACTTTCAGTGATTTCTCTTCTCACTCTTGCTTGGGCATTGTCTTCACCTCAACTTTGATGCCATGTTAATTTTAGTTAACAATGGTATGTTCTCTGCTTACAATTTACTTCAATCTTTCTTATTACCCGAATTCAATTTTCTGTTTTGCAATCACATTATCATTGACAGAGAATGTTAATAGAACATAAATAAATAACCAAAAGGAAAGCCAAGACAAGAGGACACAATAATTTGGCAGATGCCAGGGAAAAACCCCAATGTAGGGAAGACCCTTTGATCAAATCTTCTTATTATTCTTCAAATTCAGTAAAGGGAGAAAGTACAATTTACAACAGTCAATAGGATGCCCTAGCCAACAAAGGCAACACTGGTCAAACCAACAAAATTCCTCCCAATGGAGCTTGGTCAAAGCCAATCAAACTCGGCCTTAAGAAACAGTCAAAGTCAATCCAAAATAGTATGCAAATCCTCGGTCAAACCTGGTCAACATTGCAGTCAAAGTCTGCGGTCAAACAACCTAGAAATTCTCGAATTCTATGCCACCAAACTCGGCCTCCAAAAGTCGGTTTCTGTCCCAAAAAATCGAAGTCAAAACATGTGAGTTGACGCAAGGTCAATGTTGGTCAACGGCGCTGCAGAAACCCTTAAACAGTCTGAAATACTCAGCTACCCTTTCACATGTGCGGAGGAGAGAGAATGTCTCCTAAGGCTGTACGAACCAATGAGAAGGAGAGAGAATGTTAGATGAGATGATGTCCAAAATGAAGTTTGAGTCTCTCCTTTTTATATCCGTCAATTAAGGTGTGTGACACATCTTTTGGGGCTTGTGAGCCTACATTACAATTCTGGCCGACCTTGACAAATTGCACAGGTGTGAGAAATAAATTCAAAATCCACCTTTTTCTCTTCCAAACATGATGATCTTTAGATCAATCTTGCACCTCTCCGAAAGAGGAATCCAACAAAAATATCATCTCCATGATATGAGCACTGCAAAGTGGAGTTTGGCCCTAGTTGCCAAATTTAACAAAAAGGGTATCTGCAGGTTGAAGGAATCAACTATCTTGAAACCTTTTCACTTGTGATTTTGACATCATCTATTAGGGTGCTTATTGTACTTGATGCTTTGCGAGATCTACATGTGCACCAACTTGTTGTAAAAACATTTTTCCTCAATGGAGAGTTCAAAGATAAGATATCCTTGCAATAATTTGAAGCATATGTGAAACCGAGCAACAAACTTTTGGTTTGCTGATTTTAGAGTGGTTTCTATGGTTTGAATCAATCCTCTAGTGCTTCTTGATTGATAGGTACTTGATAGGATGAGGTTTTTAGTGTTTGCATGTGGATACTAGTGTTTACAATAGTGTAGATCCATTTTAACCCAAATCTATCAAGCATCGAGAGGGATCAAATTTCTTAAGGTGTAAAATTTTCTATCATTCAATTCCATGTCATATATTAATTCCTTAATATTAAATGATAAAAAAAAATACTTCTTAAGAAATTTGATCCCTCTCGGTGTTTGATAGATCCGGGTATAAGATGGATCTACATCGATTTTCTTTTAACATGTTATGTACATATGTACGTATAAATTTTTTTATTTTTTGTTTAATTTTAATTTTTTTGTCATGTAGATATGTACATACGTAGCTTTTTGTTGTTGTTGTTGTCATGTAATGTTACATGACAACATCTCCCCCATACTGGGTTGTAAAGCACCTCACTATGTAATCAACTATGAACAAAGTCTAACTTTTTTTTGTTTTTTGTCAACTAATAAAAAAAATCAGTTTTCTAATTTCATTAATAACTCATGAAATCTAAATAGAAATAAACCCTCATAGTGTAGATTTTGGATATTTAAGTATAATTTATCAAATCTCTTGTGAGGAACTGTCAAGTGGAATATCCATGATAGTTCATGGATCATATTGCTATCAAAGTAGGTTTATTTGGGTATATTGTGAAGATTTGCAGGGGATCTAGATCGACTAAGCCAAAAGTCATAAAACCAAGTCATGGTAGACAAATCTATGAATAACCCTTGTGATCCTGTAGAGGAGAGGTTTCCACGATTAGAAGCACAAGTTGCAAATATAGATCGTAATGTGAATATCTTCATGGAGGCCTTGACCAATAAGGTCGGGGCTAGTCGGAGAAGGTGGGGGTTTTAACTTAGAGTTATGATCAGAGGGGAGATCAAGTGATAGGGAAGAATCTGAGGAGGAACTAAAGAAAGAACCCGAAAAAGATCAACCCAGTGCTAGTGCCGTGAACCATTCACAATCCTTGTTCAAAATGGAAGCAAAAGTTGACATCAAGCCGTATCAAGGTAAGATCAACACTCTGAAGCTAAATCACTGGTTACAACAATTAGAAGTTTAATTTAGAGTTCATCATATAGAGGAAGTACATAAGATTTCATTTGTGCGGTTGAAACTAGAAGGCCATTCCCTGACTTGGTGGGAAAGCCACACAGAGACCTTGAGGTTGGAGGGAGATCCTCTAGTGACTAAGTGGGAGGAATTTAAAACCCTCATAATGTCACAATTTTACCCTATCACGGATGTAGAGGACCAGTGGATTCAATGGCACCACTTTACGAAGAAGCATGGGAAGAGTGTACAAGAGTACACCGCAAAATTTACAAAGATGGCCATAATGATGTGTATTTCCCCAAATAACCCATATGTACTCATCAAGTATCTAGGGGTCTACACAATGATTTGCGGAAGCAAGTGATGTTCAAGCCCATATTGGTGGACGCGACTTGTGTATAAGCACAGTACCTGGAGAACATGGGCTTGAAAAAAGAGAAATCAAGTGGATCAGAGTAGGAGCATCAAGACACCTGTAAGGAGGGGAAGAAGTGGAAAGGGGAAAATATAAAAGGACAATGCCCACAAAACACTAGTGCAAAGGTCTTAGTAACCACTGCACTGTAACATTGATGGTCATATAGGGGAGAAGCGCTAGAAGTTGCATTCAGAGCTTAACCTGAAGAACAAAAAGATAAATAATAAGAAGAATAATATGGCCACTGATTTGAGCAACCAGGTTGAAAGAAATTTGGACTTGGATGAGAAGATCGTTTGTACATCAGTGCAGAAGGAGGTGAATCTAAGTAGCCTTCAACAACAGGAAGAGAACAAAAATACTATGCTTTTCCACATAAAGATAGAAGTTAAAAACACAAAGATTGATGCTCTGTTTTAGTCAGAATCACAGGTAGATCTCATTGTATGAGAGTTGGTCAATAAATTGGGATTGGAAGTTCGTGATCATCCAAGTCCATATCCATTGACATGGGTAAACAGGGATACAAAGATAAAGGTAATAAAACAATAAAAAATTATATTTTCTATTAGTGTTGATTTTATCAAAGAAGTAGAATTGGATGTAGTTCCACTTGATGTATGTGGAGTGGTGTTTGGAAGTCCCTACATGTACATGGGAGATGCAATCTTCATTTGGAGAGCCAAATTGTATTGGCTTGTCAAGGATAGAAAATCGTTCATCATTAATGCACACAAAGTTGGAAATTTCACTGGTAAGTGCCAACTAAGCCAAGAAACTGATCAGTACTAGCAAGAAGTTTGTTTTATTGTTTTTAAGAGAAAATAAGTTTGTAGAAGAGTCAGTAGAGCAAAGGCATCCCTGGAGGAGTGTACTAAGTGTTGAGAAATCAATAGGGCAACAAATTCTTTTGACTCAAATAAAATTCTTTTTCCTCTTTTTTCTTAAGTCCAAATGGGACTTGACTCAAGTACAATATATTGACTCATGACAAATATTTTTTTGACTCAATAAACCCTAGAAGCATGAAGAACATGCTTGACTAATGAAATAAGAATAATAATAATAATAATAAATTCTTTTTGTTCTTTTGCTTTACATGAAATATACAATGGCACAAGTACAATGATAATTATGAAGATTGAACCTAGTTACATTTTCCTACACTCCCTCTTAATTAGGGAGGTATTAATAACTACATGTAAGGATTCAAGGATACTCTCAAATTGAAATATTCTCATTAGAAGAGTTCAGATTGATAAGCATTATCAAGCATCAACATCATAATCAACATTGTCAATTGCAAATAACAAGGCCTTGACTGACAAGCTCTAACTTTCGACTAGATTAGAGTACAATGCTGGGAGGTATACATTTGGACACCACCATCACTGCCTCCCAAGGCACATACCCCATCTGGATGTTCACCAAGTTTGTCCTTACAGGACTATTCTTATCTTGGATTCCCAATCCTCAAAGAATATTGGTCCTCTTCGACTACTCTTATGTTTAATACCCTGTCCTATCCTCAAAGAGTATTGGTCCCAAATGCTTATCCAATCCTCCATTCTCCCTACTAGTGCCTTCACTAGAATTACATCTGTTAGCCCTGGTCTAGTGCATGACACATGGTGAATACAGTGTCCATTATCACTTTCTCTCGCCCAGGGAGGAGATCCATACTCCCTCTCATCCAGGGAGACAAAACCACAAGCCTCAACTTGTTTGAATCATCAACTACTTGTTCTTCTGTAGAGATCTAGTTGTAGCTCCAGGGCTCCTATCTTGCATCACATCGTACTGAGCTTCAACCTTCTTGGATGTCAAACATTTTATGGAGCCAAACTCTTTCACAATCTATCTTCGTGACAGGGTTTTTGGCATCATCCTTTTATATCACTTTCCATTAACCATTGGTAGTATCTTTTTCATCAAAAGTATTTGTCAAATCAATCAATGTAGAACCAATTATAGCTCCCTCTATCCATATGGGAAAGTGAACTTCTAGATCAATATCAAATCCATCATCAAGTGGTCAACAAACTATCTCATGACTTGCCATATCAAATTCTCGTCTTTCCTGCCTTTATAGTGTACACATTTCTGCCATTTATTCTTCTGGAAAGTCATATGATATCTCAAACATCTTTTCTCATCATTAGAATTTCCAAAACGAGTGGAGCTACTTCAAATTTCAAGCTGTAAGTTCCTTCAAGCCACTTCGTGCTTCTAGCTCTCTCTGAAATTGTCATTACTATCTTCCTTGTGTTCCTCAAGAGACCAAATTGAATGTTGATTGATATCAACATGTGTTCTTCCCATCTGTCATGCTACTACATGTCAAATAACCATATGGAAGATTCTTGACTTTCCAGTCTAATCAAGACATACCATGCTTATGCTTCCAAGTATATTTCTGCATCCAACTCTTCCTTCAATACTCTCTGGAGATATGAATCTACTTTCTAATGAAGAGCCCTTTCCTAAAGATATGCATACCTCTTCCTTTCATATTGCCATCTGATTAACTTCTTTTTTGAATGCACTGCTTCTTTGACTTTCTTTGAAGATGATGTCCATGAATAATGAGATTCCTTCCTTGAAATGCTCCATTTATGCCTTTATGCTACTTCTAGATTATCTTCAAAGTTCATACATTCAAACTTCTAGATTGCTTTGAAGCTACTTCCATGATCTTCTTGCCATGTTACTATGATTCTTCCATACACCAAAGAAACTTCTATACTGCTGCATAATGTCCTAGATCTTGCTAATGGTTCTACTTCTAAATCAATATGAGACAATGCTAGATGGTCCAAATCCTTCTATCCTTGCTTTGCTTAGATGTCTAGATGACTGCTTCCATCCTTTTGATAAGTTGCAACTGAGAATGTAGACTCTATCTCTTCAAATTATATATGTTTCTTTCCATGATACCATAATTTGTAAACCCCAAGACTTTTTCGTAAGTGTAGCTGCAACTGCTATGATGACTACTTGTAGTGTAGACAATTTGATGACTCAAACTGTATGCTTCCTTAGCAAAATTCTCAAGTTTCTAAAGTAACTGCAACTCTAACTGTCATTTTCTAATAAAAACAAATTACTTGCAAACCTGGTATCTATCATGTTAATTTTAGATAACAATGGTATGTTCTATGCTTTAGAGCAATTTACTTCAATCTTTTCTTATTATTCTTCAAAAGTTTAACATAGAGAGAGAGAGAGAGTACAATATACAAAATACACTTGCCCAATATTTCAGTCAAACAACAAGGATGCCCTAACCAGAAAGTCAACCCTGGTCAAACCAATAAGAAAACTCCTCCAAATCAGCTTAGTCAAACCCAATCAATGCGGTCTCCAACAGTAGTCCAAATAAGCCCAAAACAGATCCGAAATTCTTAGTCAAACTGGGTCAACAAAAAAGTCAACGCTGGTCAACATGCTCAGAAATCCTTGATTTTTGTGCCAAATAATGCAGCCTAGGGAGATCAAAGTTCCTGCCTGAAAAACACAACAATTGGAGTGTGTTTGACCCTTAGTCAATGTTGGTCAAAGCTTTGCAATTATGCCCTAAAACATATCCGAAAATTTCAGACTTGCCCAATCACTTTGCCGCACGTGTGAAGAAGAGAGAGAAGCTCCAAGTGCTGTACAAACCAATGATGAGAGGAGAGAGGGAGATATGTGTTGAGATGATGATGTCCAAAAAGGAATATGCCTTTCATATTTATATCCTTTGTTGAGGGTGGAGACATATCCATTGGGGCTTTTGAGCCTACATTAGACTTCTGGCCGACCTTGACAATTTGCACGTGTGAGAGAATAAATTCAAAATCTCACTTCTGCTCATCCAAACAACACGATCTTTAGATCATTCTTGCACCTCTCAGAAAGAGGAATCCAACAAAAATATCATCTCCATCATATGATTTGTCCAAGGTGGATTTTGGCCCTAGTTGCCAATTTTAACACTCCCTCTCAACTAGGGAAAAATCCACTGGTCAATCCATCTGTCATCCTGTCATCCCTGCACTACTCTGCTCTGCTGAACTATGAAGAAATAATGAAGAAGAATTTGATCGAGAGTGAGTCACAAGACCTTGCCACTCTCCATTGACCCGAAGTCAGTCTAGAGGTAAAAACCTCAACCAGACTTGATCCTAGATCAAGTTGTTGGACACCATGCATCCTAGCATAGAGAGTACGACAGTACACGATGCGTCCATCGGGAGTGCTATGCTCTCAACCTTGATTTCCCAATTCATTGGCTAGATGAGAGGTACTTCCCATGAGTCTCGGACTACATGGGTAGGATGTATGCTGGGGCATCAACAAGAGAGGGTGAGCCTGCTCATATATCAACCAACAATGGGTATCACAGGGGAAGGCGAACCATTCACCTTGTACACAATGCACCACTAGGGGAAGGCGAACCTCACCCTATGGTCGCTCATAACTCCAAGAAGTGACCCTAAGCCCCAGAGCTGCCAGAGCTCAATGTCCATCTCAAGCGGGACCCTCATAGGAGGGTCTGTCGACAACTCCAAGTCTCTCACAGAAGGTTAATAATTTGACATTCCTCAGGGGCTTAGTGAGAATATCGATGACCTGGTCATCAATCCCAATGTGATGGAGCCTTACGGCGCCCCATTATAACATATCCCAGATAAAGTGGTACTTGATATCAATATGCTTGGAGCGGTCGTGGAACACGAGATTCTTTGAAAGTCGAATCCCACTTTGGTTGTCGCAATAGATCACAATGGTATCTAGCACATGCCCAAACAACTCACTAAAGAGCTTCCTGAACCAAACAACTTCACAACAGGCCATACTTGTTGCAATGTATTCGGCCTCTGCGGTGCTCAAAGCAACCGTCTTTTGCTTCCTGCTCATCCAGGATATAGAAGCAGAACCTAAAGAGAAGCAACATCCAGATGTGCTCTTACTATCCACCACACTGCTAGCCTAGTCAACATCAACATATCTATGGAGCCTCAAATTCCCGGCAGTGTATCTCAATCCATAGTTGATTATGCCCCAGAGATATCTCAAAATATTCTTGGCAGAAATCCAGTGTATGTGATGAAGCTCGACCATAAATTGACTCAATGTATTCACTACAAAGCATATGTTCGGACCAGAGTTCACCAAGAACATCAGGGCCCCCACGAGTTGACGATACTCGGAAGGGTTTCCCAAATCGGGCCCAACAACACTTTCGCATAGCTTCTTAAATTTGAGTTCCATCGGAGTAGTCACAAACTTGCAGTCTAACATCCCAAATCTTTCAAGCAACTTCACAATATATTTTCCTTGAGAAAGAAAAATCTCCTCTGGTTTTTTCCAGACCTCTAAGCCTAGGAAGTAGTGCATTAGTCCTAGGTCTTTCATCTCGAATTCAGAAGCCAACTCCCTCTTACATTGATGAATGAGAGAGTGTGCACCTGTCAGAAAAAGATCGTCCACATAGAGCATCAAAATGAGAGGCTTGCCATTATCAACCTTGAAGTAAAGGTTCAAATCAACTTCACTTCTTGTAAAGCCCAACTTCATCAAATAGCTATCGATCCTCTCATACCAAGCCCTAGGGCTTGCTTCAACCCATAGAAGGCTTTCTTCAACCTGCATACATGTGTATCTCGATCTCGAACTTCGAACCCCATAGGTTGCTCCACATAGACCTTTTCCTTAAGTGAGCCTTGCAAGAAGGCAGTCCTTACATCCATTTGATGTAGATTCCATCCTTGTGAGGTAGCAAGGGAAATAATTGAACGGATGGTGGTGTATCGGGCAACTGGTGCAAATATCTCATATTAGTCTATACCTTCCTTCTGCGAGAAGCCTCAGGCAACAAACCTGGCCTTGAAATTTTCAACACTCCCATCAACTCCATGTTTGATTTTGTAAATCCATTTCGAGGTGACAACAGACTTGTCCTTTGGTCTAGGGACCACATCCCGGACATCATTCTTCATGATCATCTCCTACTCTTCGTTCATAGCATCCTTCCAAACTTGGTGGTTCACGGCTTCTTCGAATGTTGCAGGTTCAAATTGAACAATGGTGCTCATGGGTACTAAGTACCCTTGGTACCTGTTCGACTTCTTACTTTCACGGAATGTCCCCTTTGGTGCAATATGTCTTTCGGCATCTTCGAGAGTATCTCTAAGCCATGAGAGTCTTGTTTTTGAAGAAGAGGGCTCACCAAGAGGTGGATCAATGGGATCCATCAGACCTTCAACATCAGGCATCGGTTCATCCTTCAGTTCTTCTTGCTTTCCCGCATCTTCAATCTTTGTCTTCCTTTGAAATAGGAAGATCTTTAACCTCCCCAAGGGCAACATCTTCATCGAAGGTGACATCATGACTTATCTCTACTTCCTTTTGACCAGACATAGATTCTATATGCCTTTGAAGTTTCACTATAGCCCACAAATATTTCCTTCTTTTTAGAAGCATCCAACTTGCTTCTCTTTTCGTTTGGCACATGAAAATATATGGGACTTACAAAAATTCTAAAATGAGAAACATCAAGTTTCTTACCAGTGAAGATTTCTTCGGGAGTTTTGGAGTCCAAAGCTTGATGTGGGCATCTATTTTGAAAATACACGGTAATGTTGGCAACTTCTCCCCATAGGAAATTTGGTAGGCCTTGGTCATGAAGCATGGCACGAGTAGCTTCAATGATGGTTTGATTCTTCCTTTCGACAACTCCATTTTGTTCGGGAGTATAAGCAGTAGTGGTCTCCCTCTTAATGGCTACTTCCGTACAATAGTCATTGAACTCATTCGACTCATATTCGGTTCCATTATCGATCCTTAATACTTTGATCTTCTTCCTTGTTTGATTTTCAACCAAGGCTTTGAAACAACGAAACCATTTGAATACTTCGTCCTTTTTCTTCAAGAAGTACATCCAAGTTTTGCGAGAGAAGTCATCCAAAAAATAACATAATACAAATATCCTCCCAAGGATGTTACGGGCAACATACCAGATAAATCAGAATGAATCCATTGAAGAATGTCGGTAGTCTTGCTATCACTTGAGGGGAATGGTCCCCTTGTATATTTCCCTTTGGCACAACCCTAACAAACACCTTCATGATCAACTTTGAAATCAGACATACCTGTGACCATCTTCCTAGCTTCGGGAAGAGCTTTATAATGAAGGTGGGCAAACCTCCGGTGCCATAATTCGGATTGAAGAGTAGTGTTGCATGTCATGGCTACCAACGGACTTCCTCCAACCTGATAAAGAGTATCAACCTTGAAACCAAGAGTGAATGCTTCTTTGAAATTCCTCTTCCAAACACATACCTTTCCATCAATGAAAGCCACTTTGAATCATTTATCTTCAATCGCCGAAATAGACACTAAATTCTTCTTCAAGTCAGGTACATATAACACATCTTGTAGATGAAGGATTTGACCTTGATTTAGATGAAGAGTAACAATCCCTGCCCCTTTCATGGGATAGGTGGTATTGTCTCCAAGTATGATTTCTGAATTGGTTTCCTTTTCAATCAAATGTGAGACGACCTCTTTGTATCTAATGAAGTGCCTTGAGGCACCACTATCAATCAACCAATTATTCAAGGTGTCGGGAGGGGAGGCAACAGAGAGGGCATATGGAAGAAGAAATTATTTTTCCTTCTTATCTACAACATTAGACTCATCATGCCTGGAGTTTCTCGATCTCTTGGAAGGTTGACCATGAGGAGAGGCAACAGAGAGGGCATATATAAGAAGAAATTCTTTTTGCTTGTTATCTACAACATTAGACTCATCATACGTGGGGTTTCTCGATCTCTTGGAAGGTTGACCATTTCCATTTCGCGTAGCAAGAGCCTTTCTATTTCCTTTTTTGTTGAACATGTTGTTCCTTTGATTTCCATTTCCCTTGAAATTGTTGTTTTTGTAATCATCATCTCGTGGTGTATCCCTTTTATTAGGACACTCTCTAGCATAATGGCCAAACCTGTTATAATTGAAACATCTACCCTTCCTTCCTTCTTTGAATCCTGATCTTCCTTGTCCTTGATTCCTTGGACCAACATTGTTCTTTCTTTTAGCTTGAGCGGAGAATGTAGTAGGATCATTCCTATTTGAAGGCATGTCTCTCTCCATCATCCTTTTCTCCTCTTGAGTGCATCTAGTCAACAATTCATCAAAATCTAGAATCCTATCATTGTTAAGAATAATGATATTGACTACATACCATGCTCAGGGAAGACCTCTAAGGGAAATAAGAGTGAGCTCCTGGTTGGCAATAATCTCTGCAATAGATAGAAGATAATTTTTGATTTCTGTAATCCTCATGAAATAGGATTGGATGGATTCTCCTCTATCCATCTTGATGTCCTTCAGCTTGTTCTTGAGAAAGGAATTTGATTTGCGTTACTAGCCCTGAACATGCTAACCAACTTGTCATACATCTCCTTAAATGTGCCCAACTCAGAGATGTAAGCAACCAAATGCTTGTGAATAGAATCCCTGATGATATTCTTAGCTTTGACCTCCCATTTCTTGTACTTTGTCTTAGTGGCAACTGGTGCATTTGAAGGAGGCTCAACAATCTTTCCCTGCACATTAGTCCATAGCATCATACTCCTCCAAAGTCAAGTCCAAGGACATTTTCCATGCATGATAACCAGACATATCATTGACCCTTGTCCTTGTCCAACAAATCTCAGTGATTTCTCTTGTCATTCTTTCTTGGGCTTTGTCTTCACCTGGGCTCTGATACCATGTTAATTTTAGATAACAATTGTATGTTCTATGCTTTAGAGCAAATTTTCAATCTTTTCTTATTATTCTTCAAAAGTTCAGTAGAGAGAGAGAGAATACAATATATAAAATACACCTGCCCAATATTTCAGTCAAACAACAGTCAACAGGATGCCCTAACCAAAAAGTCAACACTGGTCAAACCAACAAGAAAACTCCTCCAAATTAGCTCGATCAATCCTAGTCAATGTGGCCTCCAACAGTAGTCCAAATCAACCCAAAACAGATCCGAAATTCTCAGTCAAACTCGGTCAACAAAAAAGTCAACGTTGTGGTCAAAGTGCTGTGGTCAATGTTGGTCAACGTGCCCAAAAATCCTCGATTTATGTGCCAAAGAATGCGGCCTAGCGAGATCGAAGCTCCTACCTGAAAAACGCAACAATTGGAGTGTGTTTGACCCTTGCTCAACGCTCTGCAATTTTTCCCTAAAACAAATCCAAAAATTTCAGATTTTGCCAATCACTTTGCCACACGTGTGAAGAAGAGAGAGAAGCTCCAAGTGCTGTACGAACCAATATGAGAGGAGAGAAAGAGATATGTGTTAAGATGATGAAGTCCAAAATGAAGAATAGGCCTCTCATAGTTATATCCTTTTTTGAGAGTGGAGACACATCCATTGGGGCTTATGAGCCTACATTAGACTTCTGGCCAACCTTGACAATTTGCACATGCGAGAATAAATTCAAAATCTCACTTCTGCTCATCCAAGCAAGATGAT
This sequence comes from Pinus albicaulis, assembly GCA_034641835.2. Classification (NCBI taxonomy): domain Eukaryota; kingdom Viridiplantae; phylum Streptophyta; class Pinopsida; order Pinales; family Pinaceae; genus Pinus; species Pinus albicaulis. The sequence continues at coordinate 1,211,337,357 of CM076580.1, read as the reverse complement.
CTTTAGATCAATCTTGAACCTCTCGGAAAGAGGAATCCAAAAAAAAATCATCTCCATCATATGAGCTGTCCAAGGTGGATTTTGGCCCTAGTTGCCAATTTTAACATATCAACTTCATCAATAGTAGAGATCTTTGACCTTTATTGTCTTCATTCTTAGGCTTCTTTTCGACTTCTTCTTCTTCTGCAAATGAGTTCCACTTTTTTCTTTCCTCTTGTTGTTCTTCTTATTTCTAGGATCCTTGGGACAATCCCTTTTAAAGTTTCCATATTCATTGCACCCAAAGCATTGTACTTTGGACATGTCTGGGCCTCCACATGGCTGATTGTTGTTGTTGTTTTATTTTCGACGAGGTTGAAATCTTCCAAATTTTCCAAACTTCTTTGATATAGTAGCAAAAGCTTGAGACTTTTCATTGTTGGGTCCGACGTCATTCTTTTGATTTCAATCTTGATTCTTCTAGAATATACACAAAGCTCGTAGCTCATCAAAGTTTGGAGTTTCCTTTCTTGAATAGATGCTAATCACAAAACTACTCCAATCTGAAGGTAGAGCTTTGTGTACACAAGCGGTTAATTCAAAACCATATATAATTTCTCCAATCCCTTGTAGTTGATCTTTCAATTTTGAGATTTTCACAAGGTATGAGGCCAAGTCTTCATCTTTTGACAACCTTGTTTTGTAAATTTGGTTCCTCAAAGATATTTTCTGACCTGTAGTACTGACAACATATAGTTTTATGGATTTGTCATAGATTCCTTTAAATGTGCCCAAATTTGCAACAAATGGGATAAGATGTTCTTTGATGGACTCAATGAGAACTCTTTGAGCCCTAACTTCTCCTTTATTGTACTTGGCGAATTCTTGAGTCTTATCTCTGTCTGGTTTTGAAACTTTGCCAAATCAATTCTCTTCTTCCAAGCTTGAAACTTTGATGACCCATCGAGTTTGTTGCTTTCCTTTCAAAGTGATGCCATTTGATTTGAAGATTGAGACATGGAGTGTAATAAAGTACTTACTTGTCAAAGGAGTGAAATGCTTGATGATGATGCCCTCAAGTCTCTTGATGTTTCCAAGGGTTTTGATGATTCGAAGAATCTTTCAAAGATGTCCTACAATGATGACTTCTAGGATGGTTGGTACAATAGTATCCTCAATCTACTTTAATGATGAATGATGATAATTTCAAGAATGTAGATGATGTTCCCCAAAATCTTAGTGCTTCTAAAGATCTTCAACGATGATTTTGAGAGATGTCTTCTATAGAGAGATCTTCAAGCTGCTATGGTGGCTTCTTTAATGAATGATGATAAGAGCCTTCAATAATAAGAAAGAGATATACCTTAGTAGTCTTCTTCAAATGTGAATCATGGTCTTTAATTCTTCTTCTTTATGCCCTTTTGCAAATGATGTCCTCCAAAGTAGCTGATGTAAATGTCTTCAAATGAACCAACAAAAGTGATCTTCAAGTTGCCCTCTCCTCAACTTCGCTCTGACACCATGTTGAGAAATCACTAGGGCAACAAATTAGGGATGATTTCTCTTACTTGATAATTGCTTGTGAATATATGTTGGCTTCTTATTACTTTTATTATGTTTTCTTCATAAAACAATTACCAAAAACATAAACCCTGAAGATCACAAAATACATTGAACATAAGATATAGGCTCCAAGCCAGGGAAAAACCCTACAAGGGGGAAAACCCAAACAGTCTTCTCTTCTTATAGAATCAGATGAAAGTGAGAAATCCAAGACCAAAAAACTAAGACCAAGACCTCCCACAAGATCCAAGTTAGCTCTCCTTCCAACCTTCCTCAACCAAGCCAAAACCAAGTCAACAATAGTCAAAGCTCTTCAAATCTGGTCAAACTTTGATTTCGGCCCTTGCAACAGTCTGAAAATTTGCACGTGTGATAGAAATTAGGGCAGAAAATTCGCACATGCAGTAGAATTCTCTCTCTTTTGACCTTCGCCCTCTCTCCTTTGACTTTTTCTTTTCTTCTCGTCCTTCGCTAGTTTTCTCTCTCTTCTTGGCACAAAAATTGAAGTTGTGTGTGATATTCCAATTGAGGTCGAGTTGCACTATATATATATACACATCCAGGAGGTCAAATAGGTCCCTTCTAGGGCCAACTTGTCTAGGAATGGTTGACTTGGTCTTGTGGGGACAATTGAATCTTTTGACTCAAATGAAATTCTCTTTCCTTTTTATTTCGAAAGTCCATATGGGACTTGACTCAAGTACAATAGACTGACTCATGACAAATATTTTTTTTACTCAATAAACTCTAGAAACATGAAGAACATGCTTGACTAATGAAATAATAATAATAATAATAAAATATTTTTTCTTCTTTTGTTTCTACATGAAATATACAATGACACAAGTACAATGATAATTATGAAGGCCGAACCTAGTTACATTTTCTAACACTAAGAAACAAAAACAATAATTGGAAGAGTTGTTACAATCATATAGGGATGTGTTCCAGAGATCTAGTTATTGCCAGACTTCCCATTGCCAAACATTGGGCTATACAAACAATCTGTTATAGAAGCAAGTGGGGTGAAGAAACAATTGTAACAACTACTTGAACATGGTGTCATTTGATCGAGTACATCACCATGTGGGTCACCCATCATCATAGTGCCAAAAAAAGATGGAACTTGGCAGATATGTATTTATTACAGGGCGCTGAAGAAGATCACACTTAAGAACAAATACCCCGTACGCATGATAGATAGATGATTTTCTAGATCAGTTGCAACAAGTGTAATACTTAACCAAGTTGGACTTAAAGTTTGGGTATCACCAGGTTTGAGTCAACGAAGAAGATACCTGGAAGACTTCCTTCAAAACCAGGCAAGTTTTGTTTCAGTGGTTAGTCATGCCATTCAACTTATGTAATGCACCAATTTTGTTTATTAGGTTAATGAATGCCCTTTTATAGATTCATCTATTTCGATGATGCATAGGTATACAATGCTACTTGGGAGGAGGTCATCTCACATTTGACGCAGGTGTTGGAGACATTAAAGAAGCACCAGTTGCTAGCAAATCTCAAGAAGTGTGAGTTTGCACAACAGTCTTTGGTGTATCTAGGGTATGTGATAGGTGGATGAGAGCTGAAGATAGACCCTGCCAAGATGGAGGCTATCATGAAGTGGCTAATGCCTACTAATGTTTCTGAGGTCAGTAGTTTTGTTGGGGCAACACAATACCTAAGGAAATTCAAAGCCTCTTTTTTAGTAACAACACTACCACTCTACGCCATTACAAGTAGCAAGAGTTTCCAGTGGGGAAAGTGCCAATAGAGGGCCTTTGAGGGGCTAAAGAAGAAGATCACTTAAACACAAGTTCCGACATTACTGAAATTGCAACAATCTTTCGAAGTAGAGACAAATGCAAGTGGGTATGCTATGGGAGCGATCTTGATGTAGGGAGGAAGGCCTATATGATACCATTTTGAAGTATTTCATGAGGTAGTTTTTACTGCCCTACCTACGACAAGGAGCTCTATGCTCTGGTGCACACTATGAAGAAGTGAGAACACTGATTGATGGGAAATGAGACAATAATCCACACAGATTACCAACCACTACAATATCTATAGGCTTAGAGTAAGCTAAAATCGACGAGGCATTACGTATGGATGGGGTTTCTAAAACAGTTTTATTTAGTTATCAAGTATAATAAGGATGACACAAGTAAGTTGGACGATATGCTTTTAAGGCCACCCACATCAAACATCACAACATTGGGAACTCTTATGCACATGGAGCCATTCACCCATGATGCATATAGAGAGCCATATTAAGAGGATGAAGACTTCAAGGAGGTGTTTCTGAAGTTGCAAAACCAGATTCATGTGCACGTGTTGGACTTGGTAGCACTCCCTGTGTGTTTCACGATATGTGCTTGACTGCCTCTCGAGGATCTGTTAACTCTGGAAATACGTCCATTTATTAATCCCTGCGGGTTTTGGTGTAATGTCAATCGTAATTCCAACAATTGGTATCAGAGTTAAAGGTCTTGAGTTCTAAATACCTCCGACTCACGCTAAGGGGGAGATTGTTGGACTTGGCAGTGCTCCCCGTGTGTTTCGTGACATGTCCTTGACTACCTCTCGAGGATCCATTAACCCTGCGATGCGTTTGTTTACTAACACCTATGGGTTTTGGTGTAATGAAAATTGTGATCCCAACAACACGAGCTTATTACCATCTCCAGGACGGGTTACTTTATAGGTTAGATAAGTTATGTGTTCCTAAGTTGAACGATTACAATTGATTAGAGAGGCTCACACTTATATGGTTGCAGGGCACTTTGGTCTAGGGAAGACAATGACCAACTTGCAGAGGTATTGGTCCAAGATGCAAGAGCAGGAAGCTAGGTTCATAAGAGGATGCATGCTTGGTTGTACTGGCAAGCATAGTCATAAGAAATAAGGTGTATATCATCCCTTACCTGTATCCACTCGTCCTTGGGAAAGTATTTCCATGGACTTTGTGATAGGTTTAACAACAACTAGGAAGGGACATGACTACCTGTTCGTGGTAGTTGATAGTTTTAGCAAGATGTTTGTTCTGATGCTTTGTAAAAAGACTTTCAGTGGGCAAGAAACAACAAACTTGTTCTTAGGATAGGTCAGGGTGCCACTTTGGGATACCAAGGAGTATCATTTTAAACAAGTACACAAGATTTCTCATTGCATTCTGGATTACATTGTGGGAGAAGATGGACACGAAGTTAAAGAGGTCTACATTCCATCCACATACAAATTGACTTCTTTTTGACCCATGAATTTTTTATTATTTTCCACTTCGAGAGAAATTAATTTCTCTATAATTGTTTTTTGACTCAAAATTAATTAATTTATTGGCTTAGGATTTTAATTTAATTTAGCCAAATAAATTACTTAATTGGCTGTAGAGGGGATTAATAATTTTTCCACCCTCAAATATTTTAGCCATGGTGTCTGACTGTGAGGGACTATGCACTAAAATATTTTTACATCAGAATATTACAATTAAATCAACCCTTAGAAGGGGAAATACTCATTAGACATAAACCCTCCATAATTTACCCAATTATGCAGCACAATATGATCTAGTATGAAACCAATTGTGTTTATAATAAAATAATTTAGCCATGGTGTCTGATTGGGAGGGACCATGCACTAAAATTATTCCTAAATACACTTTTACAATAGACTCGATAAAACACTAGGACTCACCTAAGAGCTTGTCAACGAATTCCACCCAAGATTTGGGGTTTAAGTTGGAAGAAAAACTTTGCCAATTAGGCATGCTTACAAACACACATAATTCAGGGAGGTTAAAAAAATTCCTAGTATGAAATTTTTTGCCAAAATCAAAGGCTTACCTAGTTGCTGTTAATAATTAAACGGTCATACTAGCATCTTTTACAATAAAACTTGTAGAAATTGGGTTTACAATGATATATTGATGCTGACTGATGACTTTGATTCTTGAAAAAAATTGCACACTGCTTCCTTGGATTGTTGACAAAATTGTGGATAACATCTGGCTCCACATGGGGACACGTTTCTTCATTGAAGGAATGTGAGAATCCAGAATCCTATATTCAAGGAAACAAAAGTCTATCAAATAGATATCCACTCAAAATCAAAATCATCATGTATACATCATAAAGCACATATGCTGGAATATAAATCCTATTATAACATATAAAGACATGAAAAAAAACCATCTAATGACATAAATGAAATCCTATCTAAGGTAAAAGGATTAGAGATACTATACAAAGGATGCACTATGGAATCAGATGTCATCCTTGTGGCACAATTTGGAACATCTGTTTTCTTATAGTTAGATCCATAGGCTGCTTGTCAGATGTTCCTTGTTGAATTCTGACCCTTTTAGGTTGATGAAGGATCTTATCACTGTGATGCACCTCTTTGTCAAATTCATGCCTTCTTCTTTTCTCGTTTGGAAAGGCTGGAAGAATTCATCTACTATGAAGGATGCCCTTGTGGTTCAACCTCTTCATTGTCTGGCCTCTTCGGGTTTTCAACATGATACCCTCTTTCCACTTCCTTGTATAGCCTGAACATAACACTAGCTGCTGTAGGAATAATGGTGTATGACAAGTCTAACTGAATACATCCTCCTAGATCAACTTCAAACGTCCTGGATAAAAGCATTCTCATTACATCAAGCACATGAATGATTGTTATGTCCATGGTGATAATCGTATATGGGTAATTAGCCAAGGCTACTTGCAAGTTTTTACCTACATCGAGAACTTCAATTTTCTTTGAATCCATAGAGTAAATGTTGTGATATGGCCTTGAAATTCTGAAGTTTAACTGGTCCATGACTTTCTTAGTCATGAAATTGGTTGAGGCCCTAGAATCCAACATATAGTTGTGGATAAAATGATCATTAACCTCTAAATTCAGGAAGAAACGCTGATGATCTTCATTCAACATGTAGCAATTTAGATCCTTTAACTTAATTTTTTCATCTTTATGGTGCACATCAGACTTATCTTGCTGAGATATGCCTAAAGCCTTAAAAAATGCAGCTCTTTGCAAAGGAACCTTAAGAGTTCTAAGACTGGAACAAAGATTTTAGCACTGTTTATCCACGCCTCCCAATCAATTTTTAGTCCTGATTGATAACTCTTAGATGCAACCTGTTGATTATCCTAATTTTGATATTTTCCTTTCTTTTGATACATGCAACCTTTACTTCTAGCAATTTCTAGAATCTGTTCCTGAGATGGAGTTTCACCATACATTTGTGTGATATGATCCTTTTCATCACTGAAGTTATTGATGGTGAAAGATGAGGAGAACATATCTGTGCAACGACTTTCCTTTGAATAATTTTGATTGACATTATTTATCTGTGCACTAGTTCCTTCATCTAGGAGTCTTCTGGCGATGGCACATGAACTCTCTTCATGGAATGCTTCACAAGGTCTGCAAAATGGAGTAGGTTGATCAACAACATTGGTGAATTCAAGCGGGTCGGGCGATCTCTGCTCATTTAGAGGATTCTTTCTCGACCAGGGATAATTATTACCCCGATTATTGTTGTTGTTTTTAGACTGCATATTTTGAACTTGATTTCTTTCCATTTGAATTAACCTAGTTTGTATGGAATTCATTTCTCTAGCATGTTCAACCTTTATTTCCTTAATCATTTGAGTTAATTCTTTAATTGGATCATGCTTTATCTCTTTGACTTCCTTCCCTTTAGCTTTAACTAGACCTCTTTCAAAGCCAGGAATTTCGAACTTTCCTAATGCCTTATCTTTTTCCAGTTCCATGGCTACAGATTGAGCGACAACCAAATTGTTTGGCTTAGCACGCCTTATCTCATAAGAAGTATCGACACAAAAAGCTCGGGATACTGCTCTAATAATGACTTGTCAGGTGGCTTATAATCTTGAGTCATATCCTTAACAATGCCATTGAATCTCTGGTTCTAAGTTGCACGATATGGGGAAACGGGTACAAGTATGAAACATGACCCCCCCAAATTTTGGAAATAGGGAAACGTGATATATATATATATATATATATATATGTATGTATGTATTATGTATTATGTAAAATCATAAATCATAGTCATACATGATACATTAGTACATTATGATTTGTTAATTTAAGTTAACCATGATATGTTCTATTCTTAGAGCAATTTACTTCAATCTTTCTTATTAGCCGAATTCAATTTCCAGTTATGCAATCACATAAACATTGACAATAAATGTGACAAAAGACAAGCCAAGACAAGAGACACAATAATTTGGCGGATGCCAAGGAAAAACCCCAATTTGGGGAAAACCCTTTGATCAAATCTTCTTATTATTCTTCAAATTCAGCAATGATAGAAAGTACAATTTACAACAGTGAACAGGATGCCCTAGCCAGCAAAGTCAACGCTGGTCAAACTAGCAAAATACCTCCCAATGGAGCTCGGTCAAAGCTAGTCAAACACAACCTCTTCTCACAGTCAAAGTCAGCGCAAAACAGTTTGAATTACCTCAGTCAAACTCGGTCAATGCAACAGTCAAACTTCAACAATCTGTGGTCAACACTATGGTCAACGCAACAGTGAAATAAGCTCCCTTCACCTCGATTTTTGTGCCACAAAATTTGGCCTCCAAAAATGCAATTTGTTCAAGAGATCGAAGTCACAGCCAAGGTTGACCCAAAGTCAACGCTGCAAAGAAACCCTTAACACAGTTCGAAATTTCCAACTTATCCTTCACACGTGCGGAGGAGAGAGAAAGGCCTCTAAGGTTGTACAAACCAATCAAATGAGAGAGAATGTGTGAGATGAGTTGATGATGAAATGAGGTTTGTGTCTTTCCTTTTTATATCCATTACTGAGGGTGTGTGACACATCTTTTGGGGCTTGTGAGCCTACATTACAAATCTGGCCGACCTTGACAAATTGCACGTGTGGAAAATAAATTCAAAATCCAACTTCTGCTCATCCAAACAAGATGATCTTTAGATCAATATTGTACCTCTCCGAAAGAGGAATCCAACAAAAATATCATCTCCATCATATGAGCACTGCAACATGGATTTTGGTCAACGTTGTGGTCAACGCATAAGTCAAATCAACTCCCTTCACCTTGATTTTTCTGCCACCAAATTTGGCCTCCAAAAAATGCAATCTGTTCAAGAGACCGAAGTCACAGCCAAGGTTGACCCAAAGTCAACACTACAAAGAAACCCTTAACACAGTCCGAAATTTCCAGCTTGTCCTTCACACGTGCGGAGGATAGAGAAAGGCCTCTAAGGCTGTATGAATGAATCAAATGAGAGAGAATGTGTGAGATGAGTTGATGATGAAATGACGTTTGTGTCTCCTTTTTATATCCATCACTGAGGGTGTGTGACACATCTTTTGGGGCTTGTGAGCCTACATTACAAATCTGGCCGACCTTGACAAATTGCACATGTGTGGAAAATAAATTCAAAATCCAACTTCTTCTCATCCAAACAAGATGATCTTTAGATCAATCTTGTACCTCTCCAAAAGAGGAATCCAACAAAAATATCATCTCCATCATATGAGCAGTGCAACATGGATTTTGGCCCTAGTTGCCAAATTTAACACTCCCTCTCAACTAGGGAGAACTCCACCTGTCCATCCATCTATCAACCTGTGCAATCCTGTCATCCAGTACCATCATGTACTATCATATATCATCCTGCAATCCTGTGTCATCCTGTTGTCTCTGTACTTTGCCAGATCTTCTCTGTTGTAGAAGAAATAATGAAGAAGATATGATTGAGAGTGAGTCACAAAGACCTTGCTACTCTCCACTAACCCAAAGTCAGTTTAGAGGTAAAAACCTCAACCAAACTTGATCCCAGATCAAGTTGTTGGACACATCCCATCCTAGACATAGAGAGTACGACAATACACTATGCGTCCATCGGTAATGCTATGGTCTCTATCCTCATTTCCCAACTCATTGGCCAGATGAGAGGTACTTCGCATGAGTCCCAGACTACATGGGTAGGATGCATGTGGGGCATAGATTAAAGAGAGGGTGAACCAACTCAATATTATAACGGTGGGGAAATAGCACACCAACAAGGTAAGGTGAACCTAGCCTTGTAGTTGTTATAGCTCCAAGAGGCTATCCCCAAGCCCCCTTGGAGCTCCCAGAGCTCCTAGTCCAACTCAAATGGGACGCTCATAATAGGGTTTGTCCACGTTACCAAGCTTCTCATGGAAGGTTAAGAATTTGACCTTCCTAGGGGCTTCATGAGAATATCTGCGACCTGCTCATCAGTCCCAATGTGATGGAGCCTTATAGCGCCTCGTCGTACCATGTCCCGAACAAAGTGGTACCTGATATCAATATGCTTGGATCAGTCGTGGAACATGGGATTCTCAGAAAGACAAATCCCACTTTGGTTGTCACAAAGGATCACGGTGGTATCCAACACATGCCCAAACAACTCATTGAAGGGCTTTCTCAACCAAACAACTTCACAACAGGCCATACTTGTTGTTATGTATTCGGCCTCGACAGTGCTCGAAGCAACAGATTTCTGCTTCTTGGTCATCCAGGAGATTAAAGCAGAACCTAAGGTGAAGCAACATCTAGATGTGCTCTTACGATCCACCACACTGCCTGCCCAATCAACATCAGTATATCCATGGAGCCTCATACCCCCGACAGTGTATCTCAACCCATGGTTGATTGTGCCCCGGAGATATCTAAAGAGATTCTTGGCACCAATCCAGTGAATGTGATGAGGCTCAACCATGTATTGAGTCAACGTATTCACTGCAAAACATATGTCCGGATGTGAGTTCACTGAGAACATCAGTGCCCCTACGAGTTGACGATACTCGATAGGATTTCCCAAATCGGGCCCAACAACACTTCCACACAACTTCTTGAAGTTGAGTTCCATCGGAGTAGCCACAGACTTGCAGTCCACCATCCCAAATATTTCCAGCAACTTACAATATATTTTCCTTGAGAAAGGGAAATCTCACCTGACTTTTGCCAGACCTCCAGGCCTAGGAAATAGTGCATCAGTCCTAGGTCCTTCATCTCGAACTTAGAAGCTAGCTCCCTCTTACATTGATGAATAAGAGGGTCAACAACTGTCAGGAAGAGACCGTCCACATAGAGAACTAGAATGAGAGGCCTGTCATTATCAACCTTAAAATAAATGTTTGGATCAACATCATTTCGTGTAAAGCCCAACTTCATCAAGTAGCTATCGATCCTCTCATACCAAGCCTTGGGAGCTTGCTTCAAACCATAGAGGGCTTTCTTCAACCTGTATACATATGTATCTATATCTCGAACTTCGAACCCCAAGGGTTGTTCCACGTAGACCTCTTCTTTGATTGAGCCATGTAAGAAGGTAGTCTTGACATCCATCTGATATAGACTCCATCCTTGCGATGCAACATGGGAAATGATCGAATAGATGGTGGTGTAGCGAGTAACAAGTGCAAATATATCATCATAATCTATACCTTCTTTTTGAGAGAAGCCTCTGGCAACAAATCTTGGCTTGAATTTTTTAGCACTTCCATTTTGAGGTGACAACAGATTTGTCCTTTGGTATAGGGACCACATCCCAGACATCATTTTTCATGATCGACTCATATTCCTTGTTCATAGCATCCTTCCAAACTTGATGCTTCACGACTTCTTCAAACGTTCCAGTCTCAGATTGTACAATAGTGTTCATGGCTGTTAGGTACCCTTGGCACCTATTCGAGTTCTTACTTTCACAGAATGTTCCTTTTGGAGCAGCATGTCTCTCAGCATCTTCAAGAGTGTCTCTAAGCCACGAGGGCCATCTTTTATTTGAAGAAGGTGGATCTATAAGATCCATCGGTCCTTCAACATCGGGCATTAGTTCATCCTTCGGTTCTTCCTGCCTTCCTGCTTCTTCTTCTTCTTTGTCTTCCTTTGAGATAGGAAGATCTCTAACCTTCCTTAGGGCAGCATCTTCGTCGAAGGTGACATCATGACATATCTCTACTTCTCTTTGACCAGGCACATATATTCTATATGCCTTCGAGGTTTCTCTGTAGCCCACAAACGTTCCCTTCTTTCCAGAAGCATCAAATTTGCTTCTTTTTTCTTTTGACACATGAAAATATACGGGACTTCCAAAAACTCTAAAATTAGAAACATCAGGCTTCTTACCAGATAAGACTTCTTCGAGAGTTTTGAAGTCCAATATATAATGTGGGCATCTATTTTGAACATACACAGTGGTGTTGGCAGCTTTTCCCCATAGGAACTTCAGAAGACCTTGGTCATAAAGCATGGCACGGGAAACTTCCAAAATGGTTCTATTCTTCCTTTCAACATCACCATTTTGTTCGGGAGTATACATAGCAATGGTCTCCCTCTTAATGCCAACTTCCTTGCAATAGTCATTGAATTCATTTGACTCATATTCAGTTCCATTATTGGTCCTCAAAATTTTGATCTTCTTCCCTGTTTGATTTTCAACCAAGGCCTTGAAGGTGTGGAACCATTTGAAAGCTTCGTCCTTTTTCTTCAAAAAATATATCCAAGTTTTGCATGAGAAGTCATCTATGAAAGTGATATAATATAAACATCCTCCCAAGGATGTTACAGGCAGAATACCAGATAGATCAGAATGAATCAGTTGTAAAATATCAGATGTCTTAGTGACACTTGAGGGGAATGGTCCCCTTGTATGCTTTCCTTTGGCACAACCCTGACATACACCTTCATGATCATCTTTGAAATTGGGCATACCTGTGACCACCTTTCTTGCTTTGGGAAGGGCTTTATAATGAAGGTGTGCAAACCTTCGGTGCCATAACTCAGATTGAAGAGTTGTGTTACATGTCATGGCTCCCAGTAGACTTCCTCCAACCTAATAGAGTGTATCAACCTTGAATTCAAGAGTGAATGCTTCTTTGAAGTTCCTCTTCCAAATGCGTACCTTTCCGTCGATGAATGCCACCTTGAATCCTTTGTCTTCCATTGTCGAGATAGACACTAGATTCTTCTTCAAGTCAAGTACGTAAAATACATCTTGCAAATAGAGGACTTGACCTTGATTTAGAGGAAGGATCAGAGTCCTTGTCCCTTTCACAGGATAGGAGGCATTGTCTCCAAGGATAATTTCCAAATTTGTATCCTTTTCAATCAGATCAAAGAGGGCCTCTTTATATCCAGTGAAGTGCCTTGAGGCACCACTATCATTCAACCAATTATCCAGGGTGTCGGGAGGAGATGCGTCAGAGAGGGGAGATATAAGAATATATTCATTTCTCTTACTATCAACAATATTGGATTCATCATACCTGGAGTTCCTTGACCTCTTGAAAGGTTGACCATTTCCATTTCCATTTCGATCAAAGGGAGCCTTCCTCTTTCCTTTGCACCTGTTGTTCCTTTTATTTCCATTCCCCCCTGAAGTTGTTGTTGTTGTAGTCATCATCTCGGGGAGAGTCCCTTTTATTGGGGCACTCTCTAGCATAGTGACCAAACTTGTTACAATTGTAACATCTTCCCTTCCTTCCCTTGGGATCCGCTCTTCCATGATTTTGATTTCTCGGACCAACATTGTTCCTCTTCTTTGCATGAGCGGTGAAGGCAGTAGCGTCACTTCCATTCCCATTTGAGGGATGGTCTCTGTCCATCATCCTTGTCTCTTCTTGAGTGCATCTCGTCAACAATTCATCAAAATGAGGAATTATATTATTATTGAGAATAGTGTTATTAAATACATTCCATGGCTGGGGAAGTCCTCCATGAGCAATGTGAGTGAGCTCTCGATCAAGTATGACCTCTCCAATAGCTAAGAGATCATTCTTGATTTCGGCGAGCCTCATGAAATAAGTTTGGATGGACTCTCCCTTGTCCATCTTGATGTTCTTTAAAAAGATAATTTGATTAGCATTGCTAGCCCTGAACAAGCTAACCAACTTATCATACATCTCCTTAGATGTGCCTAGCTCGGAGATATAAGCAACAAAGTGCTTATGAATAGAATCCCTGATGATCTTCTTCACCCTGTTTTCCCCTTTCTTGTACTTTGTTTTAGTGGCAACTGGTGCATTTGATGGAGGCTCAATGATCTTTCCCTGCACATAATCCATAACACCTTGTTCCTTCAATGTCAGATCCAAGGACATTTTCCAAGCATGATAATTAGACTTATCATTCAGCTTGTCATCAGATTTGAAGTATGATGTGGAATCCATTGACCCTGGTCCTTGTCTATTCAAACTTTCAATGATTGCTCTTATCACTCTTGCTTGGGCTTCGTCTTCACCTTAACTTTGATTCCATGTTAATTTAAGTTAACCATGGTATGTTCTATTATTAGAGCAATTTACTTCAATCTTGCTTATTAGCCCAATTCAATTTCCAGTTATACAATCACATAAACATTGATAGTAAATGTTGATAGAACATAAATAAATCGATAAAAGATAAGTCAAGACAAGAGACACTATAATTTGGTGGATGCTAGGGAAAAACCCCAATGTGGTGAAAACCCTTTGATCAAATCATCTTATTATTCTTCAAATTCAGCAGAGAGAGAAAGTACAATTTACAGTAGTCAACAGGATGCCATAGCCAACAAAGTCAATGTTGGTAAAACCAAAAAAATTCCTCCCAATGTAGCTCGGTCAAAGCCAATCAAACTCTGCCTCTTCTCACAGTCAAAGTCAGCCCAAAACAGTCTGAATTACCTCAGTCAAACTCGGTCAACGCAACAATCAAACTTCAGCAATCTGTGGCCAACGCAGTAGTGAAATCAGGTCCCTTCACCTCGATTTATGTGCCACCAAATTCGGCCTCCCAAAAATGCAATTTGTCCAAGAGATCGAAGTCAAACAGCCAAGGTTGACCAAAAGTCAACGCTGCACAGAAAACCTTAACACAGTCTGAAATTTCCAGCTTGTCCTTCACAGGTGCGGAGGAGAGAGAAAGGCCTCTAAGGCTGTACAAACCAATCAGATGAGAGAGAATGTGTGAGATGAGTTGACGAAATGAGGTTTGTGTCTCTCCTTTTTATATCCATCACTGAGGGTGTGTGACACATCTTTTGGGGCTTGTGAGCCTACATTACAAATGTAGTCGACCTTGACAAATTGATAAATCCCGGATAATCATCTTTGCTTTGATTTCCCCTTTTCTATACTTCGTCTTCGTGGCAGCAACTGCATTTGATGGAGGCTCTTGAATCTTCCCCTACACATAGTCCCTGACATCTTGATCTTTTAGCACCAAATCCAAGGACATCTTCCATGCATGATAATCAGGCTTATCAGTCAATTTATCATCAGGCTTGAAACCCTTGTAGGTTGAGGAGGCCATTTGTCCTTGATAGGATTTCTTTCTTTAGAGATTGCTTCTAACACCAACTTGGACTCTTGGACTTTGTCTTCACCTCAGCGCTGATTCCATGTTAAATTTAGATAACCATGGTGTTCTATGCTTGATGCACTTTTACTTCAATCTTTCTTAGGCCCGATAGAAAATAGCAATCACATAAACATGAAAGTAAAATGCTAATAGAACACAATAATAGATCAATAGAAGACAAGCCAAATATAGATCAGATTTACAATTCCTTTTGTCCAGCAAAGATATGAGATATTGTTTCGTTACGACAGTCAACAAGATGCTTCAACCAACAAAGTCTTTCTCGGTCAGCTAATCCTTCATGTGTCACACCCACAGCGCTCAAAGACAACTCATCACAAGTCAACCCAAAGTCAATGCAGGCAGCAACAGAAAGTCAACGTAGCAAATTAGGGCTTCGGTCAAGTAGCCTGAAATTCCTCAATTTTAGTGCCCAACAGTACGGCCTCCTAAAATTGGATTTTTGGTAGACGTTGGAGGTCAAACGACCAAGGGTTGACCACGGTCAACGTTGGTCAACGCTGCAGCAGAAAGCCCTAAATAGATTCGCAGAAATAAGCAGTTTCGCTCCACACTTGTGAGGGGAAAAAGGCCTCCAAAGGCTATCAAACCAATCAGATCACAATGAGAAAATGTGTGATGAGTTGATGAGAAAATGACCTCCAAGTCTCTCCAATTTATATCCATCAATGAGGGTGTGTGACACATCTATTAGGCATGTGACCTTGCACATGTGGACAATAAATTCAAAATAAATGTTCTTCTCATCCGATCAAGATGATCTTTAGATCAAGCTTGCACCTCTCCGAAAGAGGAATCCAACAAAAATATCATCTCCATCATATGAGCAGTGCAACATGGAGTTTGGCCCTAGTTTCCAAATTTAACATGATTACAGTGTCCAATGTCATTGCATAAACTATAAGTCTATCAATTATACATAAACTTACTAACATGACATTTACTTACAAATGATCACATAATGAAATTAGTAATATCCAAAAATAACTTTGATAAACCACTGCTCTATTCCTCTTTTCTCCTTTCTAAAATCACCCATTTCCAAGTGAAACGACTTGCTCAATTTGTGTGACGAGAGATTGAGGCGAGAGTATTTTTATAACTTGTGAGAGACATCTAGAAACATCCACACGTTGTTTTATTCGCCAAATAAAAAATTTAAAAATGAAAAAAGAAAAAAAATCACCTTTTTTTTCGTCGGAAACACGGCCGTATGGGCTTGAAAAACATTTCAGGCCGTACTGACCATGTTTTAGCCGTGCGAAACTTGCCCGTATGCGTTTCAAGCCTGTACCAAATGCGTTTCCGCGTTTTGTTTCCGTTTCGGGCCGAAACGCACTCCAGACCAACGTTTCCTGCAACATAGCTCTGGTTGAATTCTTCAACTGTCTCATTTTCATTCTTCTTAATATAGTTGCTAGCTTTAAATAAGTACCTTCCTTCTCTCTTATCTCCATATTTATCTTTAAATGCATTGATGGGGGCTTTTAAAGAATTGAAAGAATTATCAGGCTTATCCAAGAACCACTGTAATGCATCATCTTCTAGTGAGAGAACAAAGAGGCTCATCTTAACATCTTCATGATTATATGCAACTCCTCTAGCATGTTTAACTAGGAAGGTTGTGAACTTTCTGAGATGGGATTTTGCATTGATCGCATTGTTCCCCTAAAACATAGGTATCTTATCTAGGCCGTAATCTGGAAGGTCATGAGGATATCCTTGCAGATTGGAAAAATTTCAAAAGCGAAAAGATCCATGATCGGTTGATTAACGAGATCAAGGAAGAGTAAATGGATATCAGGGAGGGCTTCCTATCCGAGAAAGATGAGCTGTCTACTAGAAGCAACCCGGTTTAGATGAACTATGAGAGCCTTTTCAGGATTAGGAGCATGTTTAATTAAGGTAACAAGGTACCATCTAGTATAGGCTCTTGTTAATGGATGAGTAAGTGGAGTCACCACCCAAACAAGAAACTAGCCCAAACGTCCAAGTGCAGATCGAAGCGAGAGGATGTTGTGATGATGAAGATGAAAGGTCAAAGTGCCAAAAAATGCGACGTTTGCTGGATTAGATGATAAATTGAAAAGATGGAAAAAATGTCATTAAAACATCGAGAAAAAGATAAACTTATCCCCAACAACGATGCAAAAATGTTGTCGCTCAAATTTTACAAGCTGGCTGTGACAACGATCAAGACGAGGGATTTCACTCTAATCCCCACTCTCTCTATTCTAGTTGTCTCCCTAAAACAGGTTATGGGTGGTAGTCTCTATGAAATGTGAAGATGGAGAGACCCATCGGTAACAGACAAGTCCGAGAGACACAATTGAATGGCCTAACAACTTGGTTAATATAGAAGGTTTAATGATTATATTACATTATTTTAAAGACCAAAATTGTGTCAAAATACTTGCTTTATGTGAATTATCTGCCAAACCACCGGATGAACATTTGCTGCTTTAGAGTGCTTCACTATCCTATATGAAATGCAACACCTAAGAAACTAAGTGAAATGCAAGATCCTGGTTTATTTTAGGTTAGATGCCTATCTAGATGAATCCTTTCCCTTAGCTATTTTGAAATTAGTCTCTAGAGTAGGTTGTGGAGAGAAGCCTAGGGAAAGATAGCAATGGCTATATTAACGATACCTCCCTTGAGAATCTAACCACCCAATGCCTCTAAAGCTGCAGAGACTGTGACTTTGACGACTGCAAGGTCACCGTGTTAACCACCAAAGAGGTTCTAGGGTTCACAAGCTAGATGAAAAAAGTGGTCTTAGAGTCTTTCAACCAGTTTTATGCTTGGAGGTAAATTAATTAAACACAAGGCTAGTACTAGGATGCAAATGCAAGATGAGAGATTACTTTTAGTGAGATTTGTTAAATGTCTTAAGCACTTAGAAACAAGTCACAACGATATTCAACTCAGAACAATGATGTACTTAAGTCAATGTGTAATGACAATCTTCACTAAAAGAGGAAATACTTAATGAAACAAGATAGAAGGTGCCAAAACAATGCCAAGAACAAGATAGAAAATTTCTCATGAAATAACCATAAATACAATTCTTCTCTCAACAATGCAAGAATGCCAATTAACAATAGAGTGCCATTGTGTCAATTATATACACAAGGGAGAGATCTCAAACACAATTAGCAATTCATTTAGATTAACAAGATTACTCTTATCACGATTATGATTGCCAATTTAAGTGCCTTAAGAGTGACTTAGATTTGCAAGGTTATAATCTTAGATTTGAAGCTCACTTGCAATACACAGTATTAGTTACACTTGTCACGAAAGAAATTCCCACAAGAAATGCTTATTCCGTATGACTATAAGAAACAATGTAACCAATTATTTAATTATCCACTTAATGTGATAGCAGAAAGTATTCCTTAGAACCAATGTCACAATAATGCTAGCTACCAATGAGAGAAAAGAGCATTAATCCACAATGTGTTCATTAGAGCAATTTAGCTAAGAGTTAGCAACACACGTGCCAATTCTATTAATGCAAAATGCTAATGCAAAAAATGATAAGACACTAATGAACCTTTGACCAAATGCTAAGCCCAAATCACTTCAACAAATGGATGCTCATGAATTAGATTTGTTCCTTAGTTACTTTTAGAGCCTTAAATGCAATTTATTACTGCTGCAATCTTATTTTCAAAGATCTGCAATTTTATATCAGACTTGTAAATTATTATCAACCCTTAGAAAATGATGCAATATGTTAAGAATGAGCCGTAAAATCAAAGCAAGAGACCTTCCAATGACTGCCAATTAGTTTTATGACCACTTATAAGCTATAGATCAGACTTTTACAATTCAGATCAGACCTTAAAGGAGCATATATCAGACATATATTAACTCAGAAATTCAATGATTCAATCCTCCAAAATTTCAACAAGGTGCCAAACAATTAGTGTCAAATGAACTCTAATGATTAGTTAATGAAGTTGAGTGTTTGCTTAATGATATTTGGTCACTTTTAATGTTTTTTATTTAATCATATGGGACTAAATAAATGGCTGTAGCAAATCAGAGAGGAGATTGAAGGATAGAGAAGCAAACCAAGAGGCCTAAGGGCCTAGATGAGGGCTAGAAGACTTGCATATGATTTCCACTTCCTGCAACCACAATGTTAGCAAGAGAAACCAATGTAAAGCAAGATGTTAGTCCACTAAAACAATGCAAAAATCAGATATGACTGAATATAGGGCTAGGGCAAGGCTACCAGGCTAGGAAAACCCCAACACTAGGTTTAGAAGACACAAAAAATGAGGCTAGAGGCCAAAGAAGGGCAATGACGGAGGGAAGAGGGCCTAAAAATACCTTGGGTGAGGGAAACAAGTCGACAAGGGCTGACGTCAAGTCCTAAAGGGCTGACATAGGGCAAGGGAAAGCCCCTAGAGTGGTAGTGGCTAAGGGAAAGGCCCTTTAGGGCTTGTGCCAAGGGCACCAAGGGAGGGATAGAGGGCTAAAGGCCTTCTAGAGGCCACGAAAAGGGCAGAGGAGGAGAGCCAAGGGCTAAGAGAGGTAGCCTAAGGCTGCGGCTAAACAAGAGAGGGAGGCCAAGGGGGTATGGAGCCTCTCTAAGGGCATGACAAGCCCAAAAAGGTTTTCGGCCTAGGGTTAAGGCCCTAGAAATCGTTGCGGCTAACTGAAGAGAGCCTCTATGGCTAATGACTAGCCCCAAAAGGCTAGCGGCTAGATGGATGAGAGAAAGAGGGATCACGACAAGGCTGGAGGAGAAGACGACAAGTTCTTAGAGGCCTCAAACAATTTTTAGAACCCTGCAATCACAAAATTTCTCCACAAAAATGCCCAAAATCCACTTCTTTAGGGTCTCAAAAATTGGACGACTTCCCTCTTCAGCTGGACGTTGAGCTGCTGGAAGCTGTGGGGAGGCTAGATCTTACCCCCAAGGGCCTATATCAACCCTCCTTGCTTGGATGAATAGCCTAGAAATAATTTGCTGCTTCAAACCCTTGAGCTATCATCTACACAAATGAATAAAATAATTCTAAACCCCAAATATATATACAAAATTTTAAAACCCCAAATACCCAAGTGCTACAAAACAAAACAAGGGTTAGAAAATAATGTACAAATATTTACAATATTTACAAATTTAAATTACAAGCTCTCATTAGCAAATTAGTTCCCTTTTAGCCCAAGATGAAATAATTTTTTTGAAAATATTTTTTAAATAAATTGCAATGGATGAATTATTTCGAAAGATAGATTGGCCAAAACCCTTCTGCAAAATTATTCACCACAACAAAATCTTAGAGCCCAAACAATGTCGGCTCTTCCCCACAGTTTGTGAACTTGGATTCCAAGGGTTAGCGTACCTGTAAATCTCTATAATTTCTCAAGATAAAATTGTTTCATATAGTGAATCAAATCACCTAAGATAACTAGTATCAATAGAATGTTCTTATCACCGACGAATAAAACAACAGTTTAAAAATTATGCGGCACAATATAGGATAAACACATAGCTAACACATACCACAGATCAACAGATAGAAGAACACGATGAATTGAACCCCAAAGTCTTTCTATTATGATAAAAAATGTTCCTAGCAGAGCAGTTGCTCAATACCAGTGTTACAAAATTACTTCATCCAAAGATTGTCCAAAGATATCGAATAGAAGCTAAATGACCTCTTTATATAGAGAAACTCTTCCAACTGGAAAATAACGACTAGTTGGCTTGATCCTCGTCAAAATGATCTCGGTCGTCGAAAATAACTTGATCATCTTTTTAATATCCACCGTCGAATTTTTAATTGAGGAAAAAATCGATTTTTTCTTAAAAACCATTTTTTATTAAAATCCAAAAATTAATATTTTGGATTAATTTCCTCAAAACTTTTACTTTGATTTAACCACCAAGGTCCAAGGGTGCAATTTTTCTTAAAATATCCATTTTTCCCTTGGTGGGCCTCCAAAAATTGTCTTCTTTTTGACCTATGAATTTTTTATTATTTTCCACTTGGAGAGAAATTAATTTCTCTATAATTATTTTTTGACTCAAAATTAATTAATTTAATGGCTTAGGATTTTAATTTAGTTTAGCTAGAAAATTTAATTAATTCAACCCTTAGAAGGGGAAAAACACATTAGACATAGACCCTCCATAATTTACCCAATTCTACGACACAGTATTATCTAGTATGAAACCAAGTGTGTTTATAATAAAATAATTTAGCCATGGTGTCTGACTGCGAGGGACCATGCACTAAAATTCTTTCTAAACACACTTTTACAATAGACTCGATAAAACACTAGGACTCACCCAAGACCTTGTCAACGAATTCCACCCTAGCTTTGGGTTTAAGCTGGAAGAAAAACTTTGCCGATTAGGCGTGTTTATTGTTGACACCTAATCCTAAGGGATTGGGCGAAATTGTACATTAGTGTAAAATAGGAAATAAGGAAGTCTAGGAGACATTGGGAAATGAATTCCAACAGTCTCACCTCCATGTATATATTCATGAGCACCCTCAATCAAATCTCACGGTTCATTTTGTGGAGTTACCTCTTGGCCTGACATGGTAGTAGAGCTAGCTCTATTTTTGGCTTCCCTGCCCTTGTAACTCCCTCCATTCTGCAAAATTGTCTCTGTTTGCATATTTTTGCAGACTGACACATTTTTCATATTCCTACAAAATCCTATGCATTGTTTTGCTGCGTTCAAAAATTGTTTCAGCCCTCCCTCGACCCTCCCTCGGCCCTCCACAACGCTCCTCTCCACCTGCACATAACTTCATCGTCGCTCCTCCTTCTGCAGCGCCTACTGGCTCCCTCACGCTGCTCGCAGGCCCCCTCACGCAGCTCGCTGCTCGCCGGCTCCCTCACGCTGCTCTCCGGCTGCCCTCCCTCCCGTCACTGCTCCCTCCTCCTGTCGCTGCTCTCCTCCCGTAGCGTTCTCCTTTCGCAGCGCCTACGGGCTTCCCTCTTCTCTGTTCCCTCTGCTCCCTCCTCCGGCACCCCCCCCCCCCCTGCTCCCTCCTCCCCCTGTTGCACCTCCCCTTATCCGACCTCCTCAAGTCCCCCCTGCCCCAGGTACAGCCTCCCCCAGATAAAACCTCAGATTTTTTTTTTTACTTTTTTACAAAAATTGTTTTTACACCAGAATTGAGTTTTTTTTTTGTAGCAGAATACATTTTTTTACACCAGAATTGAGTCTTTTTCCAGCAGACAACATTTTTTTTACAGTACATTTTTACAATGCATTCTCTCATATCTATTGTGGGAGTAGTTCTCTTTGGCAAGGAGAACTATCTTGAGTGGTCTCGGAAAATCAAGCACACTCATTTTTAATGAGTTGTGGAGAGGAATTTGTGAAGGAGAAGGAGACAAGGCACCGACAAAGCCCACATCAAACAAGGAGATTGCCATTTGGGAAAATAAGAATTGCAAGGTCTATGCCTTGATTGCAGCTTTTGTAAATGAAGAGGTGAGTCGCCATATTACACCATTTTCAAATGCCTATGAAGCCTTGAGGAAATTAAAAGAACTCTATGACTCACATCCAGAACTTGAAATTGTTCAATTAATGAATAAGCTATTTAACCTTGAATTGAAAAATGATGACCCTCTTGCTTTAGCATCAAAAGTAAGATGTATCATCCATGACATTAAAAATACTGGTGTAGAAGTTGACATACCTCTCATAGCTTATGTTAAGGCATTGTATCCCACTTACTCACACTACCTTGATTCATTGCAAGCAAGTGGAAACCTCATGAAGATCACCTTTGATTCCCTTGAGAGAAAGTTTGAAAAAAGAGAGAAGGCTTTTAGAAAGAAGACAACACCTCTGTCTTCTGAAGAAGCTGAATGTTTCGCACATAGAGAGAAGAATCATGCTCAAGATTCTTCTAGAGGAAGAAGTGGCCGAAGAGGAAGAGGAAAAATAAATTTCAGAAGAAGGGGGGCAGACAAGCTCAAAGTGAAAAATCTGATCATCATTACATACACTGCAATAAAGATTGGCATGATGCATCTACATGTAAGCTGCCTTGGGACAGAATTGAGCAACAAGGAAATCAAGAAAAAGGTAAAACTCATTTCAGAGACAAAGGTAAAGCACCTGAATCCTCTCATTATGTTGTAGCACATTGTAACATTGGAGTAACTGAAGAGTTGTTTAATGCTTCACTTACTTCTTGGAGAAATGATTGGTTGCTAGATTCAGGAGCAACATGTCACATGACTTTTAGAAAATATTTTTTTGAAGAATTTACTGACAAGGTT
Source organism: Pinus albicaulis (assembly GCA_034641835.2). NCBI lineage: Eukaryota > Viridiplantae > Streptophyta > Pinopsida > Pinales > Pinaceae > Pinus > Pinus albicaulis. Next base: position 1,211,314,138 of record CM076580.1, on the reverse strand, counting down.
GATGGAGCAGTATACTTTGTAGACAAATCTAAACTCAAGCCATCAGGGCTTGGCACAATCAAGCTTAAGTTGCCTGGTCTTCCAGACCATTTTCTACATGAGGTTCTATACCTCCCTGAGTTGAGGAGAAACTTGTTGTCCTTGGTCCACATTCACCAACAAGGACACTCCATTCACATGTTTGTTGACAAGGTTGAGGTCATAAAAGGATCAGATTGCTCACTTGTCTTGAGAGGAATGGAAGAAGGAAGACTCCTAAATCTGCAAGGTACTTTTGCTCATGTACAAAACTTTGCATTTAGTTCTGACTATGATGAAGGTACATTCCCATCAAGTCTTTTATGACATGCTAGATTTGGACACTTAAACTATGACAACCTTTGATTGTTGAAAAAAAATGGTGTTACTAGATTGCCTATAATTCCTAGGAAACTTAAGCAATGTGTTGCTTGTATTCTAGGAAAGCAAAGCAAACAGTCCTTTCATGATTCACATTCCAGAGCACATAGAAAACTTGAGCTTATTCATTCAGATTTATGTGGCTCCATGCCTGTTGATTCTGCAAATGGAAATAAATGTATGATGACATTTATTGATGATTACGCCAAAATGTGTTGGGTTTACTTATTGAAGAACAAATCTGATGGCTTTTCAAACATTCAAGAATTTTCATGCATGGATTAAAAATGATGCACAAACTCATATTGGATCTTTGCGCACTGATAATGGAAAATAATACACTTCAAACGAATTTGAAAACTATCTTCGCCAACATGGGATCAAACATCAAATAACCGTGCCCTATAATCCCCAACAGAATGGTGTAGCTGAAAGAATGATCAGGACAATTTTAAATATGGTTCGCTCCATGATGATTTTCAAGAATGTAAAATTGATGTTTTGGGCTAATGCAGTTCTATGTGCTGTGTACATAAAGAATAGGTGTCCTAATACAATCAGAAATAAAACTCCTTATGAAATGTGGCATGGCCACATTCCTTCGTTAAATCATTTCAGGGTCTTTGGTTCCACCTGTTATGCTTTGATACCTAAGATTCAAAGAAATAAACTTGGTGCTAGAAGTTGAAAATGTATCTTCTTGGGGTATTCCAATACCTCCAAAGGATATTGTCTCTATGATGAAGTCAATAAGAAGTTTGTAGTATCTAGAGATGTCATATTCCTTGAATCTGCCAAGATTGACGATGTTGTTGAGCGGCAGCTTGATCGCTTGGATAGATTCACACATGCAAAGTCATTTCAAGAATTTGATAATTAGATTCCACATCTTGAAGAGGGGATTCCTATACTAAATCAATCTATGGAATCGTCTTCCGAAGCACTCTCTCCCCCGCATGAAGAACCAACCATAGATGACACCTTGAATGATGTGATTGACAGAATTGGGAGACTGAATCTTGATTCAATCTCAACTCAGTGAAATGAGCAACCTGTGGGAAGGTGGAAGCGACGATAGGAGCTTGCTCTCTGTTATTGGGGGGAGAGGGTTAGGTTACGAACCCACTCTCCCGACCAGAGAAGGGGGAGGGGGCCCCAATAAAAGAGAGGGGGAGAGGTTATCAATAGCCAATGAAGCTGTGCTATGTGGGGCATAGATAGGTAAGTCATCATAAGGTTGGTTAAACAGGAGTTGGTAAAAAATTTTAATGCAAGGATCGCAGAGATCTTCCTGGTAATGCTGTTGGTGATAATTCATAAGAGTATCGGCAAGGCTCGGCCGTATCAGTAGGGAATAGTGGTACAAAATAATAAGTAAGTATGATTCCTGTGAATGCTTGGAAGGCGGTGGAAAAGCTCTTAAGTTAGCTGTTTGGGGCTAGGGTCTGGTTGATAAAGAAGGGTGCCCAGTTGGTAACAATAAAGTAAAGGGAGGCTGCAAGGGATTTATCATAAAGGTTATAAGTGCTTTCTGACCAAGCATTCATAAAGGCATTAGGTTGGGGACAAAGACACTGGAAAATGTTTGTCCCGATGAGGTTGGAAAGACAGGAACAAGAAGTTCCATCAGGAAAAATGGAGGTGATGTAGATGATTTTGATTCACCTATTGATATGGATATTGCTTATAATTGTGAATTGAATTTGTCTACAGATCTTAAACCAACTTCTTTCAAAGAAGCCGCTTTTCATGATTAATGGAATGAAGCGATGCAAAAGGAGTATGATGCCTTGATAAACAATGGCACTTGGAAGCTTGTTGATCCTCCATTGGGAACCAAACCAATTGGTTGCAAGTGGGTCTACAAGAACAGGTACAAAGCAGATGGCTCACTTGACAAGCACAAACCAGGCTTGTGAAAAAAGGTTTTGCACAGAAAGGGGTCGATTATGAGGAAACTTTTGCCCCCACACAAAATGGGCCACCATCTGGACACTCTTTGCCTTAACAACTCAGAATGGTTGGAAAGTCCATCAGATGGATGTAGAAACCGCCTTTTTGAATGGAGATCCAAAGGAGAAGGTTTTTATATTCCAGCCAGAAGGATTTGTTGTGAAGGGCCAAGAACACAAAGTATGCAAGCTTATAAAATCCTTGTATGGCCTCAAGCAAGCACCATGAGCTTGGTATGAGAAATTAACTGAGCATCTTTTGAAACTTAACTTCAAACATTTTGATCTTGATTATGCAACTTTGTTTGTTAAGAAGGTTGGAAAATCAGTTTTATATCTTGTGGTGTATGTAGATGATCTTTTGATGATAGGGAACAATGAGAGTAATATTGCATCCATAAAGAAGGAATTGAAGAAAGGTTTTGAAATGACTGATTTGGGCTATGTTCACTACTATCTTGGTATTGAAGTAACTCAACATCCTAAATTTATATTCCTTTCTCAGAAGAAGTACATTGGAGATCTATTGAACAAGTTTGGCATGGCTGAATGCAATCCTTTGACCACTCCAATGGAACAAAACTTGAAGCTCACATCCATTGAAGGGAAGGAATTTGAGGATGCAACGAAGTATAGACAACTTGTAGGAAGTGTCATCTACCTGACTACTACTAGACCAGACTTCTCATTTGTTGTTGGAATCCTCTCCAGGTTTATGCAAAAACCTTGTGAAGGACATTGGTCTGCTGCAAAAAGAGTTCTAAAATACTTGAAAGGGACTCAATACTTTGGACTCAAATATACACAGGTGGGCGACTTCAGCTTGATTGGATACTCTGATTCAGACTTTGATGGAGACAAAGAAACTGGGGTATCTACTTCAGGTTATACTATGAGTCTTGGATCAGGAGTTGTCTCTTGGAGATCACGCAAACAGTCAGTTCCAATAGATTCCACAACTGAGGCAGAATATGTGGCAGCAGCTGAAGCGACAAAGGAAATTGTGTGGCTCAGGAAAATCCTAGAATATTTGCAAATGAAACAAATTCATTCAACTCCACTCATGATCGACAACACTTTTGCAATAAATTTGGCCAAGAACCCAAAGTTCCATGATCGAACGAAGCACATCAATACAAAATACCATCTGATTCGACATCATATTGAGGCCAAAACTATCCATCTACGACATTGTTTCACAAATGAGTAGACTACAGACATCTTTACCAAAGCGCTTGAAAGAGAAAAGTTTGAAAAATTCAGAACGATGCTTAGACTCACCAACATCCCTTCAGATTAAGGGGGGCGGGGATGTTGACATTTAATCCGAAGGGATTGGGTGAAATTGTACATTAGTGTAAAATAGGAAATAAGGAAGTCTAAGAGACATTGGGAAATGAATCCCAACAGTCTCACTTCCATGTATATGTTCATGAGCACCCTCAATCAAATCTCACGGTTCATTTTGTGGAGTTACCTCCTGGCCTGACATTTACAAACACACATAATTCGGGCAGGTTAAAAAACTTCGTAGAATGAAATTCTTTGCCAAAATCAGAGGCTCACCTAGATTTTGTTACATAATTAAATGGTCATACTAGCATCATTTACAATAAAACTTGTGGATATTGGGTTTACAATGGTATATTTATGCGGGCTGATGACTTTGATTCTTGAAAACTTTTGCACATTGCTTCATCGGTCTGTTGACAAAATTGTGGATAACATGATGATTATGAACAATTGGAGACCATTATTCCCCCAAAACCATATGTTTTTGTCATTGACTGCACTGACAGTAGCAAAGTGCATTTACAGCCTGGGAAGATGTGTGATGTATCTAATGTTAATAAACTAAATTTAAGATAATTTGAAGTTCATAAACATGAAAAATTAAAAAATAGCAGATCATGATGCTAGAAAACAAAAAACAAAAAGTGACCATAATAACTATAAAAATTTATAATAAAATAAACCAGCACAATTCATATATTTATCAAGCATAAATGGATCTAAATGTTCACCGATGCTTTATGTTAATAACTATGTTGGATATTAGACTGAGGATGAGTCATATGTTAGAAAATGTTAGTTTTACCTATTGATTGAACATATATTGATAAATGATTAATATTCCATGCAGTTTTGGACGTCAATCTCAAGGTTATATATGCCAAAGATTATGCAGCAGCCATAAATGCTATGGTTAAAGTAACATGGTTGGCTTGTAGAATCACAGACTCCAAGCCTGAGTTCTATTAATAGGGTCTGTCTAATTTAGCTTATGAATTCAAAGTTATTGCAAACTTTGTGCAGCTTTTCCTGTGATGATTAGAATTTTTGAGACTATTGTTCAAATTGAAGAGGTTTTGCAACACTATTTATTAGGTTAGTCACTTCAAAAGTCAGTAAAACACTGGTTCTTTATTTCTGGGTGGTTGGGAGGCATATTATTGTAGTTCGCTTTGCTAGCTTGCTAAGCTAAGGCACTGGTTTGCTGACTAAGCGATAGCAGGTGGCACTTTATGTTCACATATGGGAAAAGGAATGAGTGTTGAAGTTGTAAATTCTTACCAAAAGCCAAAAGCATTAATCAACCACCTTTTGGATCTCATGAGGATGACAGATGTTTTTTATAAACCTTTGGTTTAACTATGCCAGCTTGTATCATATATGTTGCTACTTGAGCAAATCTTTCCATTAGTGACAGAATTACTTTACCTTCATATTTATATTATAGACATTATGTTGCTATTGAAAATGATCCAATACGAGTAACATTTACTAATCAGTGGATTCATATATAGCTATTTGGCTTTTATATATATATATATATATATATATATATATATATATATATATATATTCTACTAAGCAAATCATTCCATTAATGACGAAATTACTGTATCGTCATTTTTATCTTATGGACATCATGATAGAATGTTGCTTAGCGAAAGGAAGAAACTGCCACTATTAAAAATGATTGACTATGAGTAATCAATGGATTCATGCACTAGATAGACTACATTCTCCTCCGAGGAGTCCTAACCAATAGGTCCAACTACACAAACTACGATCCAAATAAGGCTGCATTTTCTTTCAAGGAGTCCTATCCATGTATAGAACTGTGATTGTAAAGCGATTTGGTAATTATAATCTATATGAACTAGTGTTTGGTATTGATGTCTGAACTAGTGTTTGGAATCTGGATCTGGCATGTGTATATGGTGGCCATTGCTTATAAACCAATAATATTGTAAGCACCGTATCAATTTTATTCTTTCCACTCTTTGATTTTTGTTAACATCTTGCTTTGCTATATTATAGTTATACACGCATACTTATTTTATAGGTGTGTAAATTTAACGCATTATTTGAAAAAACTATGTTTATATAAAATTCTTTCTATTTTTTAAATGGGTTTATATAGAAAATTCACACGACTTGGGTTTGGCAATGATTCAACTAACCAAAAATGAAGATTAAAATTAGTTTCTTGATCAAACTTGGTGAAAAACTCAATCTATTGAAAAATACATAAAATATTCACCATTTTTGCAATCTTTCATTGGTATTTTTTGTGGTTTATGAGATTTTTGAGAAATGACAAAAATGTGCTGACTATTTGTGGCATTTCAAAAGAGAGTGAAAAAAGTTGCTGAAAATCTTTAAAAAATCCTTTGATATTGCATTCCCTAGCTTCTTTTATGTTGTATTTGTTTCCTAGTGGTGCTTACCTTGCCAAAATATCAATGTTACAAGACTTGGAATCGACAATAAATTGGTGAGGCAAAAGAGTGAAGAGTTTTAATCGGATCGGGGAAAAAGCGGTGAATTCAATAAATAAAGATAAACAAATATTGGATTAAATAAATAAATAAATAAATTTTAATTGATATTCAATAAAGTCATGTCCAAACAATGCATAATATCAATAGATGTCCAAAATATCATGAATGAATAAGTATCTCATATATGTTATGAGTCCAAACATGATCCAAAATACTAATTCTTAATTCCTAACCAGTGACTACATAGAAGTTAGAACCAGAAGCATTTGCTTCTAAAAGTTAGAACCAGAAGCATTTGCTTCTAAATCTCAATTAATCAGTGAGTCGCGAGTCAAGTTCATGTTGACCATGAGTCAAACTCGGTCAATGCCAGTTTGACTTGCCCAGAGTTGAATCAGATCGTTTGATGTAAGCGCAGAGTTTGACTCGTGATTAATTGCGAGTGATCAGAGATTCATTTTTCACTGCAAAATATTGCATAATCCCTGATGAAGTTAATGTTCGGAAAATTTGCATCAATTTCTTCCAAGTGACTCTAGATTTGGAAATTTTAAATGTTTTCTAGAAACTACTTAGTTTAGGTGCTCATCAGTGTTTTATTATTTGATTTTTTCGGTTTATGTACCCCTTTTAGAGAATATTTTGTCTAAAAATGTACCATTCAATATTGAAGTTTTGATGTAAAATTTCACTAGCATGATTGATTTTCGAGGGTTTTGTTCTATAAGGTGGCCAAGGTTTGAAACACGAGGTAGTCGAGAGGAGACACCAAAAAAATCCAACCATGTGAAGAGTTGGTGTGATCCCGGCATAGATGCCCTTGGGTCATGGTTTCTTAGATCACAGCCTAGTCCTGTAAGTCACTGACATGCTTACCAAAAAAAAACAGTGAAGTCTTTGATAAAAGAATTTCCCTTCAATAACTGAATAATTAGAAACAGAGAATGCATTTTCCAAATCTGACTCTTCAATTGAAGATTTAGAAATGGGTCATGTAATTTCTAAATTCTGTTCTATTGAATAATTAGAATTGGAGCATGCAATTTCCAAATATTACTATTCTAGGGTTGAAATTAAAAAAGACGCAATGGAAAAAATTTAGCTTAAACCAACATGTTCCTTCGGCACCGGAAGAATTTAAAAAATAACTTCCACAAATATTTCAAATTCCGTATAATGTTCAAGACAAAAACATAAAATCTAAATGTTCAGTGTCTTTGTTCAAGACAACTTCAAATTAGGACATTGAAGAAGAATTGGGCAATAATCATCAAACTTCGTGTACAACACCAATCTTTGATAGTTTTCATTCCCATTTTGGATCCCTTTTAGATTTTGGATTATGGTAGTTAATTGATATTGAAAAAAAATACCAACTCTGATCAGGTTTAGAAATAGTTCCACATGGATTCCAAATGTTTTTACATGGTTTATAATTTATTCAGCGTAGCCTTTGCAACGGTTTATATTTATTAAGCTTAACCTTTCGCGTTATGCTCCTCTCCCAAATGAGCCTTTAAAATGATCGATGGTTTGGCCTTTTATGGCAATCTGAATATGTTTCAAAATTGATGTGTAATTGATTATGTGGTTTAAGAAAATGGATATATAAAAATTTCAACCGTATTTGATAGACAAAATGGTGCATGATGGAAATTTTCCATGTCAAATTCTAACCTTTAATGTGGTCCAAATGTTTTCATATCAGAGAATTCTCCCTCTCAACGCACAGTTTTTTTTTTTAGTTCCAAAATTAAAATTTAAAAAAGTTTCATTTCATGAGATGAATCTGTGCATGATGGAAATTTTCCCTGTCAAATTCTAACCTTTAATGTGGTCCAAATGTTTTCATATCAGAGAATTCTCCCTCTCAACGCACAGTTTTTTTTTTAAAGTTCAAAAATTCAAATTTAAAAAAGTTTCGTTTCATGAGATGAATCTGAATTTCTTTTATGGTGCACAATGATTTATTGCGGCAATCTCGATAAGTTATTTTGTGGGGTTTGATGACTTGGCGAGTTGGACAAAAATCTCAACTGAACTCAACTTGATGCTTGGGTGGAACTTTGATTGATGAATGTATTCATCGATGCAATAACATCTTTTCCTCAGAAAAGTATTTATAAATAACTTGATTTTTATTTCTACATTATATCATTTATGTTTTTTTCAAGTCTTAGCAGTTCTGTGATAAAAAAAGTTCAATATTTTTGTGAAGTATTAAAGTTTTTGATGAAAAAACTTTGAAAATATATAACGCTTTAAGGTGGTTCATAGTATTTATTTCTACTTTATATGGAAAATTATACTAATATCATTTTCATTGGAAATTGAAATTTAAACTTCAAGATAAAAGAATTTGGATGAGATATAGTTCAAAGCCAAATACCCAAATCACTACCATGACTCTTCACATAATCTTCTACTTGTTGAGGAATCGTCCGAGGGTTTATACTTGTTGATGAATTTTCCAGGGTTTGTAAATGAAGGTTAAAAGGACGCCACTTAGCCAACACATGTTGAATCTAATATGATATTTTAAGATAATGCAGAAATATGGTGGTATTTTTAAGGGATTACACAGAAAATAAAGTCAATAATTGCAAATGCAAGTGTTCCGTAGATGTGTAACCATGATTTGGAATTTGTCTGAAGAATGTCGCCAAAGGAAAATACAAGTTGAGCTAGATAAAACTTCATTTATAATTATAAGAGATAAAAGTGAAGTAGTCAAATATTGAGATGCTAAGGGTAATTTCTAGGAAGTATAGTTCATAATACATAAAAATTGGCATTGATTTTTGAATCATTGATTCAAGATTCAAGAAGTTGAATAAGATATATCATGCAAGTGAGTGCATAGTCTAAACACATTAATTTTTTTGTAAATCAAATTCTTTATCAAATTAGCAAACATTGTATTTTAAAATTGTTTAAAGCATTAAACAATTAAGCTTGAACTGTCTATACATCTTACTATGTTTTTTGGGCATCCTTAAAGGTTTTATAGGGGTGTTAGTGGAGGGAAAATTTTTTGGGTCTGGGTCAAAGCACAATAAAGAGCCATAGAGGCCTAACTTGTGTTGGTTTTTTTACCTGTCTTTGCTTTTTGTCTGGGCTTGGGTGAAAAAGTTGAAAGACTGTGATATGCAAGAATGGAATGTTCTGATCTAAGTGCATCACATAAATTGTCAATGACTCCAAGATGAAGCTACTAAAACAAAATTAAGAAATAACGTCATAGATAATACCACAAATCTCCAAAATGTTGGAAAATCAGGAAACTTATGTATTTAGATGATTTTCCTTAACTTGATAATTACTTGTGATATGTGTTGGCCTTTAATTACTTTATTAGATCTTTGTTCATCAAGCAATTACCAAAACAATGAAGATCACAACACGACAAAGTACACAAGATATAGGCTCCAAGCCAGGGAAAAACCCCTCCAAGGGGAAAACCCATAAAATGCTTTTCTTATTTAGAATTTGCTTACAAAAGAGACTTCCAAGACCTAAAGACCAAAGCCAACAAACTCTCCAAGCCCCAAGCTAGCCCCCAACAAGATCTTCCTTGAGACAACTTCCAAATTTCGATACTCCTACTTCGATGTTGTGACTTCGACCCCCTGCAACTGCTTCATAGAATTTCGGCTTCTTGCAACAAAACTTCGACCCCCTGCAATTGGCAACTTCACAAGCCCTAGAGTGAAACAAGAGAATATGATCTTTAGACATATTTCAGCTTCTATCCTCTTCTTTCTCTCTCCAACTACTTTCTTCCTTCTTTGCTATTGCAGGTCGAACTTGCTTGAGTGAGTGTGCTAAATGAGTCGAAGTACTCTCCTTTATATATCCTTTCTTGAGGGTCGAATTCCCTCGCTTTAGGCCAACTTGATATGCTCCTTGGGCTGACTTGGTCTTGCGCTTATCCATGACTTTTTATTGACAAAATAAATATTTTTCTTAATTACAACAAGTCCAAATGTGACTATGATACATGACCAATATTATTCTTTATCCTAGAATGATTATTTGAATGCTAGAGGACCTTGCCCGCTGAAGAGTGCAACTGGACTAATATGGTGCACAATCTGTCTAGTTGCAGGTCTGCATTCAAAAAATTTCTGTCTAAGGGTTGGAAAGTATCAACTGGAGTTGAAGCAACTGTTTTGTAGATTATGTTCATCACTAGGACGTTATGAGCAGCGTTGTCGCACTTTTGACATGATGTTGGATAAAGCTGAAATATTTAGAGTGCAGGCTGAACCTACCTCACCAGCATCCCCCTCTGGGTGCGGTGGATTTCAGAACAAAGGAAGAGGAAGAGGATGTGGATGAGCTAGTCAAGGAAGGGGGCAAGTTATTTGCTACAATTGCAGAGATGCTAGTCACTACACGCGCGACTGTCCAAATCCGGCGCGACACTCATGTAGGTATTATAGACAACTTGACCATGTAATATAAGATTGTCCTGTTTTGATGGTAAGATGCAGGAGAAAAAGATGTAGACTCCGATGCCGAATCTTTAGATGGTCAGAGAAGAAACTCACGAGGAATATCCTAGCGTGAATGTGGTCACTAGGAGCGGTGTAGCCACTAATGAAGATAAGGTAGAAAATCCGGATATTGACCTTTGGATTCCTAAGGCACCTGAGAACAAAGGTGGATTTGATTTATAACGCGCAAAGGAGACTTTTGTTGAAGCACGAGAATGGTTTGCAGAAGAAGGTGCATCGACATCAGGTAGACCACTGAAGGAGGCAGGAGTAGATGATGAAATCAAGCCATTTTTACAAGCTTGTATTAAGTTATTGTGCAAGAAAAAGGCGGTAGAAAACCTTCAGGCCCTGTTAGATAACTGCGCATTAAAGGAACAATTGCTGGTAGAACATAAAGTTGTCAACAAAATCTATAAGAATAAGAAGAGGACGGGGCAAGAGATGCATATGACCACGCAGATCAATGCTTATGAGATGGATCAAATTATTCTAGATCTGGGGTTCGATGCAAATGTCCTACCTAAGCAAACTTGGCAGCGCATGGGAGAATCCAAGTTGGAATGGTTTACCATTCAATTGCGCATGGAAAATCAACATAAAATCATTCCATTAGGAGGGCTGTTGCAGGTTGTAGTCAATATTGAAGGTGTTAAGGTTGTTAGTAAAGGTTGTCATTGATGTCAATATGGAATTATTGGGATGGCAAATATTCTTGTGATGTCATAACCTCATGTATCCTTGCTCTTGATGAAGATGACCTAGAAATCATGATGATGTCCTTACTCTTGATGAAGGAGTCCTTCTTATTGATGCTGTATATGGTTAATGACATATCACTGCACTATCTTGATGACAGGTGACATTGATGGCACACATGATGACATATATGGTGATTACATGGACAATGTAGGAATTGGAGATCACTTGATGACATATGATGATTAAAGACATAACAAGTGGAGACCTCACTTACAAAAAAAAAAAATTGGTGACATATGACAATGAAGAAACTCTTGCTGTCCTAATCATTTTCTGCACTAAATAATTCAAGGGCAGTAACAAAGAAAAATGTTTTTCACCACCTTAGAGGCAACCTTTCTCAATGGGACCTAGACCATCTTAAAGATATTTTTTTCTGTTGGAAATACTGAGAGGGGGGTGAATCAGTATTTCTTTTCAATTGTTAATTATTTCCGGTTAGATTCTTCACAATTATATATATGTTATTAAGAATTAAAGAGAACTTCAATCCCTTTTTAATAATAATATACAATAGATGAGAGAAGGGCACCAACCCTTTTTGTGAAACAGGCACCAACCTGTTTGCCAAGCACCAACTTGGACTTTGTTGAGGCTCCGACCTCTAGGGCTTCGACCCTATCTTCTCAAGGCACCAACCTTGTGTTTAGGAGCTCCTACTCCAAGGACACCAATCCTTCAGAAATCTTTAGAGAGAAAATGTGAGATGCACTTACATAAGTGTCTTAAACAAGATTTATAATACCCAGCCAAGTCCTCCAAGTCACCTCATGATGATATCAATGCATCATGGTTTCCAATGGTGTCTCAAGATCAGGTTCTACAAGTGTCTTTAGATGACTTCAATAATTCCTCAAAGGTGTCTTCAATAACCTGCTCAAGTTTTGCACCAGGTCTTCCAAACAACTCTCTTCAAGTTACTTCTGCTTCAAGGATCTTCAAGTTGCTCAAGAGGGTCAAGAGATAGGCTCCAAAGATGTCTTCACGAGGCTTCTTCAAGTCAACTCAAGTATTCATTGTACAAGCCTTCAATTTCTTGACCAGGCCACAGGTTCTTTACACCTCCAGATTCTTCACTTCTTGAGGGCTCACAAGTTCTTCACTGTTTAACACTTGCCCTCAAACATTACTTGTAATTCGTTTCAAAGATATCGAAGGGTTGCTTCCAAGTCTGCTCCTTAATACTTCAACACCTAATCTGAGCTCAAAATTGAACCTCTCAGGTGACTGTGACAATTCCGAGAATATAAGTATCCACAGGTCTGAAGGATAGGTGACTGTTGTTTGAGCTGTTATAGGTGAACAGGCTTTAAGTAATAGTCGACTGTTATCACATATAGGAGCCTTAAATGAGCTCCTACAGGTGGCAATGTAATCTGAGGTATTGTGTCATTCTCTACAGATATGTTAAGACAGTTCTGTGTGCCAAAACCAAATTTTTATAGGTGATTGTCCCTCCTTATTAGACCGAGTTTAGTTCAAATGTGATTGTGTTGAAATATGCAATAGGACCGAGGGTAATTCCTTCATAGGTGACTGGTCCGAAGTTTGAATACTGAGGTGAGTTGCCACAGCAGATACCACAGATCCGATGTTCAAGAACCTTCTCCAATAGTCCGAAAATTATAGAATAGTTTTTCAATCTTTTCTTCTTGTGTTCATGAGGTATGAACACCTTCCTTCTTAACCGAATTCTGTAATCAATAGCTGAGATGATGATTATCCGAAAGAAAGGAGATTGACCATATATAAATACACAAAGTTTGACCCTCCAATGAATAGACATGTCCCTTGAAGTAGGCTGAATTGTCCTAGAGGGATGAGGTCGGCTCACAGACCAGAAAATTTCTTTTTAACTTAAAAAATTAGTAACTTTCAAACTGCTAGCATATTTTGGCTAAGTTACAGCTCGTTGGAAAGCTAAAATTATGCTTTATAAGATGGTATACAACTTAATGTATAAAGATTCCTCCAAGGTGTCCAAAATATTGTTCCTTTATAACTGACCTTGAATATTTATGTGCAGAGAGTAAAATTTCGTCGCCAAGGTCATCTTCATTGTTAGGCTTATTCATCATAGGGTCATAGTCTGGGTTCTCCTTCATCAACCTGTTGCCATCAATGACAACTTGGATTAACAATCTCCCCCTTTGTCATTGGATGTCAATATTCTTCTTCTCTCCCCCTTTGACATCAATGGCAATGGGGTGCCAAAGTACTCCCCCTGTCATGCTGCTCCCCCTAACATATTGTACCCTTGACATGCTGCTTAATTTAATGTGATTCAAGAGCAATGACCCCCATCTTTTGGCGAAGATATTCAAATGCTTCTCGTGGAAGGGGTTTTTTAAAGATATCTGCAATTTTATCTTTTGTGTTGATGTATTCCAACTTGATATTGTGTTTAGCAACTTGTTCACGGAGAAGGTGGTATTTGATTGGAATATGTTTGGTTCTTGAGTGCATCACCGGATTCTTTGAAAGACTGATGGCGCTAGTATTGTCACAAAAAATAGTAATTGGTTGCTTAGTTTCTATGTTGACATCCTTTAAGGCTTCCTTCATCCATAGAATTTGTGTACAACAACTAGCAGAAGCTATATATTCGGCTTCAGCTGTAGAGAGGGATATAGATGATTTATTTTTGTTGAGCCAAGATACAAGACAATCTCCCATAAAGAATGCATTTCCACTGGTGCTTTTTTGATCATCCACGCTTCCGACCCAATCAGCATCAGAGTAAGCTGTCACAATAAGAGTTGAACTCTTAGGATACCAAAGACCGAAATCAGTCGTTCCTTTCAGATATCTGAGAATCCTTTTCATAGCTGCTAGATGGGATTGTTTAGGACTTGATTGAAATCTTGCCACCATTCCTACTTCTTGCATAATATCTGATCTTGTAGCAGTTAAGTATAGGAGAGCTCCAATTATTGATCTATAAAGAGTTGCATCTATTTGAGGGGTATCATCGTCTTTGCTTAATTTACAATCTGTGGTCATTAATGTGCTCATAGGTGCACAATCTTCCATCCCATATCTTTTAAGCATGTCTTTAAGATATTTTGTTTGAGATATAAATATGCTTGCAGAAGTTTGAGGTATTTGTAGCCCAAGAAACTAAGACAACTCACCGATCATTGACATCTCAAATTTTTTGGACATAGTTAGAGCAAATTCATTGCTCATATTTTCATCATTGCTAGCAAATATTAGATCATCAACATAAACATGAGTGATCAAAATTTTTCCCTTGTCCATCTTCATGTAGAGATTGCTACCTGCCACTCCCTTTTTAAAACCTTCTTGTTGCAGATAGTGATCCAACTTTGCATACCATGCTCTAGGGGCTTGTTTTAATCCATACAAGGCCTTTTTCAGTTTGCATACAAAGTCGTTTCCTTCAGCAAGATCAAATCCTTCTGGTTGCTCCATGTAAACTTCTTCCTTGAGATATCCATTCAGGAATGTTGATTTTACATCCATTTGATAAACCTTGAATCCTTTTGAGCAAGTAAATGCCGAAAACATTCTTATGGCTTCCATTTGAGCTACTGGTGCAAAGGTTTCTTTGAAGTCAATTCCTTCAATTTGCGAGTACCCTTTGCAGACAAGTCTGGCTTTATTTCTGATGATTTGTCCATCTTCATTCATCTTGTTTTTGAATACCCATTTTGTTCCAATTATATTTTTATCTTTTGGGCGAGGTACTAGTTCCCAAGTCTCATTTTTTTCGATTTGAGACATTTCTTCTTCCGTAGCCTTTATCCAATAAGGATCTTTGCTTGCTTGAGAAAAATTTTCAGGTTCTATTAAAGATAATAGAGCCACATCATCTTTTCTTGGGGTGCTTATCATTCTTCTTCGAGTTTGGATTCCTTCATCTATATTTCCGATGACTTGTTCTTCCGGATGATATCTTTGAATAAAATTGACCTTGGAGGGAGTTTGTGAAGATCCATTTTGAGGTTCACTTTGAGATTCTTCATTCTCCTCTTTTCTTTCAGGTTCTTCTTCACTTTGTTCAAAGAAAGACTCAACTTCATGATCTTCAATTCTTTTGTCTGGAAGGCCTTCATCAACCTTCACATCAATGCTTTCCACTATTCTTCGTAGAGGATTGTTGTAACATTTGTAAGCTTTGCTCCTAGTGGAGTAACCAAGAAATATTCCTTCGTCAGTTCTAGAATCAAATTTACCTGGTGAGTCATCATTTATTTTTATGAAACATTTGCTTCCAAATATTCTGAAATATTTTACTGAAGCAGGTCTTCCTTTCCATAATTCATAAGGATTCTTTTCATTATTTGGTCTTAGTTGAGTTCGATTTAAGGTATAAACTGTGGTGCCAACTGCTTCTCCCCAGAATTTTGGTTGCAAATCAGCTACTAGTAGCATTGTCCTAGCCATTTCTTGAATGGTTCGGTTCTTTCTTTCAACTACTCCATTTTTCTGGGGTGTCCTAGCAGTAGAAAGTTCTCTTTTGATTCCATGCTCTTTGCAGAATTTATAAAACTCTTTCGAAGTGAATTCTCCTCCTCTATTCGTTCTAAGACATTTAATCTTAGAATCTTTTTCATTTTCAAGGAGAGCTTTAAGATTCTTAAAACACTCAAATGCTTCGGATTTATATTTTATGAAATATATCCACATCATTCTAGTATAGTCATCAACAAATAGAGCGAAGTACCTTTCACCTTGAAGCGCTGGAGTTCTAGTTGGCCCACACAAATTTGCATGAATGATTTCCAAAGGTTTTGATTTTGAGAACTCCTTGGTTTTGTGGCTAGTTCTGGTTTGCTTTCCATGTTGGCATGGGCCACATACAACTTGATTTGGTTTTCACATTTTTGGAATGTCCCTTATTGCATTATTTTTGCTGATTCTGACTAGGTTGTCAAAACTTGTATGCCCCAATCGCTTGTGCCATAACCAAATTTCATCTGTTTGACTTCAGTAACATTTATCTTCTTGGATTCTACTGAGAATGTAAACATTATATGGCGTTCTTACTCCTTTCGCCACAAGCTCTCCTGAGGACGAGTCTCTTATTTCACAATTTTTTGTACTAAAGACAACATTATGTCCTTGGTCACAAATTTGGCTGACACTTAAGAGATTGTGTTTGAGCCCTTCTACCAGCAAGGTATTTTGAGCCTTTCCTAGTCCATTGACAAGGGTACCAGTCCCTTTTCCAGTGATTTTAGCAGATCCACTTCCAAAGGATACATTTCCATTTTTCTTGTTCAATGAGATAAACTTCTTTTGGTCACCTGTCATATGTCTCGAGCATCCACTGTCCACGAACCAATGATTTTCTTCACTATGAGCACATAGAGCTAGGCCACATTTATCAGTTTTGAGATTTACGTTTTTAGCTTTTTCCCTTTTTAGAGGGCAATTTTGTTCAGTATGATCATAATCATCACATAATGAGCAAGACGGATCAAATTTAGCCAAAGGATCAAAGGAATTGTAAGTTTTGATTTGTTCTTGCTCTTTAGGCCCACGCAGTTGGTTTGGTTGATTATTCAATCTTGGTGCTTCATTCTTATGAGCCTTGCAATGCTTAGCTTGATGCCCAAAGTTTTTACAATTGTAACAATGCCCAAGAAAAATAGTTTGATACTTATTGTGGTATCCATAACTTGAATCAACATTCTTCCTTGGAGTTGCTCTTTCAAATCTTGGTTTTGAGATGTGACCTTTTACCTGAGATGACTTTTCTTCTTTTGGATGGCAAGAGAGTACACCAGCATAACTTCTGGCATTATTCTTCGTACTTGATGATTCTCCTTTGAAACCAATTCCAGACTTGTCATGTTGAGGTCTTTGAGTGTTAAGAATGTTGTCAAGAGCTAGAGAGCTTTGCCAACTCCTTTTGATTTGCTCCAATTCCTTTCTTGGGGACACTATTTCAGCTTCACGTTTTTCACAAATATCATCCTTCTCTTTTAACTTGATGTTCAAGAAGTATTCCCTTCTTTTTGCTTCCTCTCTTTCTATTTTGAGAGATTATCTTCTTTTGTAGATTCTAATTTTCTTCAATGGCACTTATTAGCAAACTATCCATGTTTTTTTCATCTTCTATTTTTGAGTCATCATCATTTGTAAATGCCATGAATAGCGTTTCTTTGCTTCCAACATAATTACTTTCCTCATCTGATTCATCATCAATTTCTTTGTGCTGATGCACATTTCTAGTTTATTTCCTCTTTATGACTACAAATTCATCTTCATCAGACTCATCTTGTTTAGAGAAGAAGTTCTTCTTATTAAACCCTTTCTTCTTGTACATCATTCTTTTAGAGTCCTTTTCATCATCACTATCATGTTTTTGAGGACATTTTGCAGCGTAATGACCTATTCTTTCACAATTGAAACAAATAAGAGGGTACTTACATTTTAGCTTAGATCCCTTTTTTAGCCTTCGTACAAATTGAGCTAACTCGTTTTCGGTATATGATTCATCGCTGTTGTAATTCCATCCTTTTCCTTTTTTTGTAGATTTTGAGGCTTTGAAAGCTGCTTCTTTGAATTTTGGGATCCCTTTCCTCATCTCATAGGCAATAAGAATTCCATGAAGTTCATCCATCTTGAGAGTATCTAGGTCCTTCATTTCTTCTATGGCACTTACTTTGGAGTCAAATATGTCAGGAAGTGATCTCGAGATTTTTTGAACTATGGTGCTTTCTTCAATATTTTCTCCTAGTCCTTTAAGAGAGTTAACCACTTCAGCTACTCTGAGGAAGTATGATGCAAGGGTATCGTCCAAATAATCAACCCATCAATAGAATACCAACTCATAATCTCTCGCCAATCCATACTTAGGAAAGAATTAATATCTGCAAATCTACTATGTTGATGTTGTTCGATGCTTGATTCATGCTGCTCTACTTGGTTACCCAACATGATGTATTTGGAGAACTCTGCCCTACTCTTCTCAATGTATAAAGGTGGGTTGTTGGTGTTGCAAGCCTTATCTATGTACTCCTGTAGAGCGCTGATATGGAACTCCCAATTGTACTCCTCATGCGGCCTTGTGAGGGACTTGAGTTGTTCCTCAATACTAGACAGCTTGGTCGATGATTTGGCACATACCCGTATGAGTTCCTCAATTTTTTTGTTCTCCTGTATGACAGTGTCTCGGATTGTCCAAACTCTTTGATTCAACAACATAAGATCTGTCTTGAAATGCATGATCCTTTCCCAAAATTCTTTCACTGGTAGTTTTAGTGCCTTGCTGAATGTCTTTGTATTTGACTGCATTGGATGCCCCACGACCACAACTTCACCTTGAGCCTTTGACCAACTCTCTAGGAATGGTTCATTTTGCACATTATGTTTTTCATGTTGCTCCTCATGATCATACTCATCATGCTGGTTCACTATGGCTGGATCCTCACTCAAATCTCCCTGGTCTCCTCCATTTGTGGAGACAATATGTTCATCCCTTTCAACTGTCGAACATAGATGCATTGGTGGACTTTTATCTATACTTGATTGTTCATATTATTTATGGATATTCCTTTGGGGATCTACGAACTCAGTTGTATAGGAGTGTACCTCATCAATGCCATTTTGTAGAATTTCCTCATGCACTTCCAAATGCTTGTCATCCTGCAAGCCTCCCTGAATAATGTCATGATGTTGCTCACCATCTTGATGATCAATAGACCCAGCTACAAAAGACTCCCCATGATTTGAAGTAATCTCCTCTTGTTCTGTCTTTGTTGCCTTCTTCTTATCCCTTGGACAAGAATGGTTAAGGGCCCAAGGTCCCTTGGAGATAAATCATAGTCCTTTCCTCCTTAGTTCTTTCTTACTGTAGATTTTGTTCTTGCTTTCTCCATCAATCCTTCTCAACTCCTTCTTAGTCAACACCTTTTTGAGCCATTTTATGTTTTTCCTGACCAATTTCTCGACTAGATCATAGGCAGCTAGTGATACCTTTGGTTCCTTCCTTCAAATGGTCAACAATTTGGATCTTAGTATCTTACATATGTCAGCATCTCCTTTTAAGAACAGAGACACAATATTTTGCATGCATGCTTTGACTTGGTCTGAGTGAGCTAATGTAATACTGGTATAAAAGTTTTGGAGCAACTGAAATATCAACTCGTCACATTCCATATTCAGCATGAATGTGCCAAAGCTGAACTCTGCCATGAGTTTTAAAATTTTCCACTACTTTTGATAAGTAGGACACATGATCTTGTTCAACGCTTGAAGAGCTTCTACTATCAACTGCAATACCTCTTCCATGATATCATTATTGTAAGGCAATAGTGGGGATGTTAAAGCTATGATTCTACTGAGACAAGAAGAAACTATGAGCTTGACTTCTTCATCAGGATGTTCCCAAAGTTTGGGTTGTATTAATGCAAGAATGGATGGCTTGAGAGCCCAGCTGAGTTTTTTCCATTCTGGTTGTCCCGCCTTAGATAGATATGTGTCTGATTCCTCCAACTTATGAAGGTCTATGACTGATTTTTTTTGTTGCAATTCAGAGCCAAGTGCGAAGAGCTTAGCTCCTCTTCTCTGTCCTTCTTTCAACTCCCATGGTTGCTTTTGCTACAGAATGACATGGACCCTTTTTGAGAATGGTCTTCTGCTTTGATTATCATTTTGGTCTATGGAGATATGGTTGCTTAAAGGACCATATATCCTTACTAGTTCATCAAGGATTTTCTAATTTTTTTCCAGAATTTCTTCCAGACAATCCATCTTCTCAATATTCTCATTAAAGCCTCCTCCTCTTTTCTTCCTTCCTACTCTTTTTTTTTTTACAACTCAAACTCTAACTCTATTTTGAGCTTTATGTCTTTGGTGATGCCCATCTACTTGGAATCCCATATTTCCTCCCTTATTTGAACAACATTAGTAGACACCACCGCTATCATCCATTCATCGCTTTTCCCTTTATATCTCACAAATGCATGATGTGCCCACGTCAAAGCGCAAACCATAAATTAAACCTGAGATTCAAGATTCAGGCCAGCCGCCTGAATATGGTCAGTGCTCTTTCTGTGTTTATAGTCTCTCGGATTCCACTGCATCAATTAGCAATTATGGAAAGGGCAACAAAAGAATATGCAGTGGCTTGCTTCTGTATTTCTTCCCCTTGATCGCTCTCAATTTCACTATTCGACCAAAATAAATTTTGTCCAAAGCAACACCACTAAAGGGTTACAATAATTTCATTCTATGCCGCGTCAATATCTTTTCTATTGGTTCAAGTAAAACCCCACCGATTCTCACTCACAAGAGTTCGAATTTGACGCTCAGAAGATTTGCGGCCCGAGCTAACCACCGTGGGAGCGGAGGTAACAGTTGATCTCTTCAGCGGCTCAGAGAAGATCTCATTGCATGCTGGGGAGAGGTCGGCAGCTTCATGGCTCAGTCTCCAACGACTCTGTCTTCCTCCTTGGCGTAATGTGCTAGGCCGATGGTTGGCCCAGATTTCCATCCAGGTACTCAAGACAACCCACGATTTTTTCCTTCGATGGATTCTGCGTTAAAGCAACGACTCTACTCGAACTGCTGAGACAGAGTGCAGTAGGTATGTTCCCTTGCCCAATCCGCTATAGATGAAATGGTCTGTTGCCCTCTGTTTTGTGTGTTGTGCGATAGATATGTGGCTTGTATGGCCGGTCCGTGTATGACTGGTCCTCGACCTACCTTTTACTACAAGATTTTATGGAATTTGGGCCCAACCCATGCGCCATGGATGAATGGCGTCTTGGCTTGTCGCTTCACGATTTTTTTGCGTAGGGAATATATGGTCCTCACAGAGATCACTGTACAAATCAATTGTGTGTGGATATGATTCACTAATTCAATTTCTTACCTGACAAGAATCTTCATTGTCGTTATCGCCCAACAAATGCTCCTGCAACTTCTGATATCCAACTGTCGTTATGTAAGTGGCACTTCACTCCACCCACAAGATTCTTCTAGAAACACCACTTTTTAATCGACCACACTGATTTTTTGCCTCCCTGTATGATGACCGTATGATCCAGCGATCTTTGCACCTATTTGATCATTAATTAGATGGATGACGACTCCTTCTAGGTTCAGAACTACTGTAGGCTCCTATCTTCTAGCACGAAAATTGCAGCTATTTGGGTCCCCCATTGATGATATGTATCGACCCTCAATATTACAAAGGAAACCTGCTTGCGACGATGATATCTTGATGAGTCTTCAAATTGATGCTTATTTGCTCTATGTGATGGTTATCTCTTCATGGCCCTCTGACTAACTGCGACCTGCGCCTTTTGCCTCTTTAGATCTGCGGGGGATTGGTATGGTTATGCCGAGATTGTTGGCAATGCAGGCCTACTAGGATCTTGGCAACTCCTGGTAATATTGTGTTATGCTCTATATCAAACCAATCAACGCCAAGAAGAATGGTTTCTGTGGGGTTGGCTTTTAAATGGTGAGCAACACGAACATTAGAGAAGCATCGTTGTCTCCTTCTATTGGAGTTCACAGAAACTAATGATTTAACTCTTGGAAACTAATCATAACAATGGATTAGCTCTCCAAATCTTTAAAAAAATGGCTTGATCTCTGCTGGAAGATCTAGACTTTAGTCTCCACAACTTGAATGCACAGATCTGAGAATGGATAGATCTCGAAACCCTTTATCACCTCACGGATATAGTTCTGCAAGAAACATGAGAAACCCTCGAACTCATAGCAGGAAATTCCCACAAAATTAATTAACTGGACCAACTAGGGTGATATCGAGTACCACCGAAGATGGAAAATGTTGACTAGGGTGAAAAAAAAATCCCATCGAAGTTACAATAAGAATTTTCAATCCCACAAATAAAAATATGATATGTGATCAAGAACCTTCAGGCTAGCAGGATGCGTAGCTCTGATACCACTGTAAGATCCCAAACCTTAATAATTTAGTCAGAACTAGCACATTTTAGTGTTCTCAATAAAAAATCATTCATAAAAAAACATGAACATAGACGGGATCTGTAATGCAACCCTTTATTTATATTATTAACTGAAACAAAGATACATGCCCATATAAAAAATATATGAGCCTTTGCAGTGGCATGCTCAGCTGCTCATTAAAACAGAAAACCAATACTGAAGCACAATCGTGGACCCTGGATGGATCCACCAGACAAATTCACCACGGGGTTTTCGTCCCGGGATTAATGTTAGAACTGGTCACACCAAGTTCTCAACCCAACACAATAATATAGATAAACCAGAATGATCCTAAATGCCTAGCTTCTATCCCCTTTTATAGGCTTGATGGACCTTATTTTATTATTTTCCTCAGAAACCAACAACAAATACCATGGGCTGATACCATGGGAAAATACCATGGACCGGTTCTGTCTACTTTGACCGAATCAAGAGAAGGAATATTATAGAGTGGAGATAGATCAATGATACCCAACTTTATTGAAATACCTAGATCAATAGCATCTAGATTTAATAGTGTATGCATGGATGTTGTAAAGAAGAATTATCACCTCCTCATTAGTGTTACTTAAAGGCATGAAGGGATAGAAATTTTAGCACAATTTTTTTTTTTACTAAGTTTCTAGTAGACTAGCTTCAAAGCAATGCAAGGGAGGAACCTCCTTTCCACTTACACAAAGAGCCTCACATCACCCTTATTCAATCGACAACTCTCTCGCAAGTTGTGGGAAAGGGGGTTAGAGTCATCTAACCCCACTGGATGGATACCATGGGAATGCACCGGTGCAGTCGTGTTTGTAATGCATCGGTACAATTTGTATTAAATGCCTTGGTGCTTTAGAACTATAATCTTAGAATACCGGTGCATGCACCCTCTATCGTCCCGATGCGTATTTTTTGGTGGCATGCACCAGGACGTTGATAAATGCCCCAGGGGTTCAGAAATTTGTTTTCCATCCTGGTGCTTGGTATGTTTACAATACCGATGCGTACCAACTAAAGTGAAACGATGCATTCACACATGATGCGCACACCAATGAGAAACAAATCCGTAATAACCTCTGGCCACCTAGTTTTTTTTAGTTTTGTTGAAGTTTCGTTAGAAGTTCTGTCAAACCTCCATTACCAAAAACGGATGTTGTAGCAAATGTTTTTTGACAATTTTGGCCAATTTTATAACACCAAAAACCTCCTTTATAACCTCCGCTAGAGGGTCTCTTCCTTGTAGTGTGAAAGAAATATATGCAAATGAAAGTTTCAATTAATTCAATTTATTGTTGTGCTAATCTTATCTTATATGTGTCTTAGGTAACTGTTCAATATGATGAAAGAGAAGATAAAAATGATCTTTGAATCATGCTTCAACCTTAGCGTATGCTTGGTTAGTTCACTTCAATTATTTTTTAGATCAATATGATACTTTACTTATGAAATACCATTAAATTCTACATTTTATGGTTTATTCCAATTCAATTGAAGTTATTGTTTGCATTTTTCTCCGTTTATTTCATTTATGTATTTTTATTCACAAACTTATGTTTATAATTTTCTTTTTATGATTTTTCCATGTAGGTGGCGACAAAATTTTTGGAAAATATTTAAGTATGAACAATACATATGATTTCAAATGAATTATCATTATCATTTTTTTCATTTTCATAATAAAAAAAATTCAAGACACCTAAGACATTTCATTATATTAATAAATGAAAAGTGTTTTTTTGATAATCAAAGTTGGAACATATGTATACAGCTTAATAGTGAGAATAAAATTAAATTTACATAAAGATTGCATAGCTATTATTACTCTTGTTATCATCTCTACTTTAGTTGATGCATTTTTTTATTAGCCTCCTAAGAAAAAGAGAAAAGTTTTTGAACCCTTTCTATTATATTAAATAGTAGTTTCAATAGTTATATATTTTTCTATATTTGAATTTTCTTAACAAATCAAACTTTTATTTTCTTTCATTAAATTATCTCTTCTTTATACACTAAGATTGTTTTAGTTATTGTATAGTATACTTAAAATTTTATCATATGTAGATATTGTTTTTACTTATTTGTAATTATTCATTTAATGTGAAAGATATCCATTTAATATATTTTTTCATAAGTAGAAAGATATATAATACATTAGAAAAACTAAGATTTTTGAAATATCATGCCATCTTGAAGTTTTCACTCAAACAAATTTCTTTGAGGCTTGGAATTGAAATGACACTACTTAGAACTTTTATTGCAATGATTTATTTACATGATCAATACCATGTTGACCAAAATGATCACTAGTGATATTATGTATGTAAATTTATTATGCCTATCAACTCGGAATCATATGAATGGTTCAATGGAGACATTGTTCCATTACTTGTAATTGATACTTGCGAGCAAGCACAAAAAGCTATCATAGTCTTATTGTACACAATGAATTAAAATTTTTGGATGCAACTAGGGGATACTTCAATTGTGGTAGTCCATTTGATATAAATTAAATATATTTATGGTAATTGGATTTAAGGATAAGAAAATGATCAAAATTTTCTCTTTGGTATTAAAATCAAACTCTTAGCAAGATCCAAACTCGGGGACATGTAGCTTTTAAACTATCAAATACAACTTCTTAGCCGTAGTTTTTAAATTATCAAATACAACTTCTTAGCCTATCTTTAAACCTTGGCAATATATAACCTTTCTAAATAAAGGAGGTTATTTGTTTTTGCACCATTTCAAATTTTATGGTGTTTTGCACCATATACAATTTTATTATAACAATAATAATAAAAAAATTTGCACCATTTTTTATTTTATGGTGCTTTGCACCATATACAAATTATTATTATAATAATAATTTTGATATTTTTATGATAAATTTTTAATTTTTGTAAATTTGGTTTTGGTGCTTTGCATCACAATACCTTGATCCACTTGGTTTTTGGTGGTTTGCATCATACACCATGGAATGCGACATAGACATTTAACAACAAATTTAACATTTTTTACTAACTCCACTTTTGCACCAGAAAACATAGCACCACTTGCGTATCCCCACATTATCATCACTCTTGCACCACTATTTGAAAAATGAAGATTTCTCAAATCTTTTACAAATATTGGTGCTAATGTGAGGCTAAATGACCCTTATTCTTGTAGATATTTTGTTATCAATGTTATGTAGGAGTTGCGGACTAATCATATTTTGACTATTCATCCCTTCCCTATGACTTCTAATTCTAGAGGTGTGTTTTTAATGGCTTCCATTTGAGCTTATTCACGCTTTGCTTTGTTTTACTGCCAGCTCATGTTTCTCTGTGTCAGGAGTGCCATGTTCATTATTAAGTTGTGTTATCTTTCTATGGCCTCCTCCTCACTATCAGTGCCCCCTCGTAATTTCTATTAGTTAGTTTATTGATGTTTTGTATGTATTAGATATTTTGTTATCAATGTTCTGTAGGAGTTGTGAACTAATCATATTTTGACTATTCATCCCCTCTCTATGGCTTCTAATTCTGGAGATGTGTTTTTAATGGCTTCCATTTGAGCTTATTCACGCTTTGCTTAGTTTTACTGCCCATCTCATGTTTGGTATGTTTTTAATGACTTCCATTTGAGCTTATTCACGCTTTGCTTTGTTTTACTGCCCAGCTCATGTTTCTCTCTGTTAGGAGTGCCCTGTTCATTGTTAAGTTGTGTTATCTTTCTATGGAATCCTCCTCACTATCACTACCCCCTCATGAATTTCATACTATCTCTCTTTCACCTCTCCTCCTTGTCTGTACTTTTCCTTCGATTTCCCCTTCCCTCCCCATGATCCTAGACTTTGTTCATCCCCTCCATGATTTCCTTGCATCATGGAAAGATGTTATCTCTCCTATGCTCACCATGGAGGTAAAAGAGAACAAGCAGGCCCCTTCCTTTTCCCCTAACCTTTCTTCCCCATCTATTGGCCAGATTCAAGCCCAATTAGTAGCTTGCATTGCTATGACCTGATACAAAGAAATTATCCTTGAAGTAGCCTTGAAAGTAATCTGTGATGTGGAAAAAGATGCTTGTAATATGCAATGATGTTAATTTGACTGACATATGCAATGATGTTAATTTGACTGACATCTTGTGTCACTCAAATAAAAGTGTTTTCCATAATAAAAATATGATACCTTACTAACATTCTTTAATCATTAAATATTAAATGTTCTGTATAAATGAAACTTATTCTCACATTAACCTATTCTTTATGATGAAGAAATTATGTTAATCTAGAATAAAATGTATTACAAGTTATTTCAATATTAATATATTTTTTTGGAAAAAAATCATATTAAAAATTATAATAACATTTTTTTAATTAAAAATAAAATTGTATAAATAAAATTATATATCACCATTATTAATATTAATATTAAAATAATATTAACATTAAAATCAAAATACATTAAATTAACAACATTAAAATGAAAAATAAATAAATAAATTGAAAAGCATATTCCTTTCCATGTGATAATGTTCTCTGCTATTTCCATCTATTATATTTTTTTATATAATAATACTCCTATCGAATTAACATTAGTTTATTAATGTAATTTAATGATTATTTAATTCACACTATTTAAATGATTGATGTAATTGCCATGATGTTTTGCATGTATTAGATATTAAGTTCACCTCATCAAATTTACTCCCTCCATACATTTATTTCTTTTAATTATTAAAAGACATTTAATTCCTCCCATCAAGAACCGCCACCAAGAACGTTAGCTATTAAAAGAAATTTAATTCCTCCCACCAAAAAAACGGTTATTAAAAGAAATCTAATTCCTCCCACCAAAAAAAGCTACTTTAGTGTATCAATGCTAAGCGGTTATTAAAAGAAATCTAATTCCTCCTACCAAAAAAAGCTACTTTAGTTTATCAATGCTATGTCTGGCACGAAATTGCGGTTCTCCCTACGTCAACGTAGAGCAGTAGTAGTTAATGTTTGGTAACCTCTATAACTATACCAAAATCCACCACGCTCTACACCATTAAAGTTTTTTTTCAAATGAAAATGGTTTTAACTTGAGAAAAGCATGGGAATAAGAGCTTTAATTAAGAAAATTAACCATTGGAAAGGAGATTTTGGCTAATGTTCTTTTTAGGTATGTGTGGGTCACCCAAGATTAATCACCGTAAATCCATGACTTGCCAAAATATTAAAACCTCAAATCAGTGCAGCCATCAAATCACTTTGAATAAATAATTGGTTAACACTTGGTTGTATAAGAATTTTTTTGTTTTTTAATTTTCTTTGATAATTAGATTAATAAAAACCTCATAAAAATTGTTAGAGTTTTGCACTAATTAAAAATGAGAAATTCCATTTAATTGAATTCAAAATAATTTGATTAGAATATATCCAGCATGTATAAAAATAGTTAAAAATATTCCAATTAAACAATCTCAACATCCCCAAAAATAAAATAAAATAAAGAGCATGGATTTTTCGTAGCTATTTAAAAAATAAATATCGCAATTAAACAATCTCAACAGTCATAATGGCAATTTATAATGATGATAACATTACGTGGGAACTTTCAAATTGTTGAAGATTAGATTATATGTTTGACTATTAAAACATATGCAGTTGTTGGATGAAAAAGCAATGGTAGTTGCAAAAATTTAGTTAGTGGAAAATTTCTAGAACTTCTTTTTATTTAGAATTACTAAGCCATTTAAGAATTCATTGTGTTTGTAGAGCTTACATACTCGATTATGGCATTTTTTCCCTTTTCCTTTCATGCCCTGTGAATTTGGGCACTGGTTGAAGGATTGCCCTTTGGTCAGTGTCAGATTCCTGTGCAGTGCGGTTCAAAGTGAGGACCGAGAGATACTCTGCCCTTGCGGTGGCGGAGTATCCCTGATTCTTACCTCGCATACCGAGAAAAATCATGGGAAAAAAATTCTACAAATGCCCTGCTAAGGTAAGCTATTGAAGTCGTGCATTATAAATTTCACAGGTTCAGTTCATAACATATCATGGGTTTGGGGATTAATTTCTTTTATCACTCAGATCTTTATTTTTACGAAATGATTATAGGGAGCTGCTCAATTTAAATTCTTTCAATGGTGTGATACACCATTCTCTTCTCTCAACAGAATTCTCCAGGAGGAGGAGGAGAGCTTAAATGGCAGTCTACAACTCCAACACAGCCCAGTAGCTGGAGGAGGGTTTAGAGGGAAGTCTGCAATTTCCACGCAGAGTTCTCCAGTAACATCAGGAGGAGAGTTTAGAGAGCAGCCTTCAAATCCCACAATGAATTCTCTACTAGGAGGGGAATGAAGGTTTAGATTGCTGGTTTAGATTGGAGCCTGTAAATCCCACACCGAATTCTCTACCAGGAGGGTCTAGAGGGAAGTCTCCAACTCCCAGCATTGGCAGCAAGAGAATGGGAAGAGGTGGAGAGATACCTGTCGGGTTTCACAAAAGTGGACGACTACCGAAATATCCTTCGAGATCAGAGAACAAAAATATTTGGAACCTTTAGACAAGTAAGCATGTCCTTGTTTCTTAATGTGTTTTCTCGCCAGAACGCAGAGATGAGTGAGATTGCATTATTGGTATGTTGAAAATAAAAAATTATCATTTGGGTATTTACAGGCAAGATCGGGCTAGCGCTGTAGAGATATTGGTGAATGATCTCAAAGTCTTTTCTTCATTCAACGAAGAGCTCTTCAAAGAAATCACGCAGCTTCTTACCCTGGGCAACTTCAGGTACGTTCTTTATATTATATATTTGGCTTTTCGAGTGGGAAAGAAGCTGTGAAATCATGCATTAGCTTTCAGAGGTCCTGTATAGTTGGAGTGAGTTGGTTTTGGTATTTGGTATTTGTAGAGAAATGAGCAGTTGTCTAAGTATGGGGATGCAAAGTCGGCCAGGACCATTATGCTTGTAGAGCTAAAGAAATTGTAAGAAGCTAATCCTCTGTTCCGTGACAAACTCACATTCCTCGCCTTCAAAGCCTCAAGGCTCGGAACACTGATAAATCAAAGGTAGGGTGCTTTTTAATGTTCAGAAGTTCATGGAGGACAATGGTTGGTCTCTTTTCCTTTTGGTTTTGAACTGGTCAAGATGAGTGTTTTTAGCAGTCCTTCACTACATACTTCAGAAAATTGAAATAATGAATTACTAATTAGACAATGAGAATTCTCTATTTTTGTTAAGCTACAGTTTTATTTTGGAACAGGGGATTCCATAAAAGTACTGACATAGCATAGTGTCCCATTGGCCTTTTTGTATCCAGCCTCTTGCGTTCGTCATTTCAAAATTGCTTCTTTGCTTTTCACATTTTAAGCACCTTCACTTGTTGGTGCGGCAACTGCTCCAGTAATCCCTCCTCAGCCCACTGCTTCGGACACCCTTTAACATCAAGGTACTCCAACGACCTACAATGTTGGACACCTGGCAGCCCTTCTAACCCAGAGCACTCATGAACATTTAAAAGTCGAAGGTTTGTCAGCTGGCCCAATCCCCGTATGCTCTTCAGCTTCACACAACCATCAGCCTGCAACTCTTTCAAAGATACCAACGTTTCAATACTTGGCAGCTCCTCTACATTTTGGCACCGGCTAATGTCCAGCACTTGGAGGTTTGAAAGATCAGAAAGCCCTGCTATTTTCCTCAAGTTAGAACAATTAGTAAATTCTAGTTTTATTAGTGCATTTCGCAATGTTCCGACCTCCACTATATGATTGCAAAACCGGAGGGAGAAATATTGAAGGATGGGGCAAGCACCTGTAGCAAATGATACCTCTAATAATTTCGTGTTGTACAGTTCCAAGACTTGCAGCTGAGGCATGCAGTTGTCATTGGATGATTCCAAATCATTCCATGTTCTTAATGTTTGCAACGGGCAATTCAATACTCTCAACTCCGTCAACTGAGTCAACAGTCGAACAGTCACCGACAAATGTTTCAATTCACTGCAATTCTCGAGCCTCAATTCCTTTAAGATCTTCAACTGACCGAGTGAAGTCGGTAGTCTGTGCAAAGGGCTCCCTATTTCCAGAACCTCCAAATCCCCAAGTATCCAATTTCATTTGGCATTTCTTTTATGTTTGTTCCCCGAAGATCTAATTTTTTTCGGTACTTTTGATTTGCTACTTGCGGAGGCAATATTTCAATTTTCTTACAATAGGGAACATCTATATATTCAAGTGTGCTGATGTTTCCCGGTATTTCGCTAGAGATGGTTAAATTATGGCACCAACTCAAATCAAGATATTAAAGACGAGTTAAATTACCAAAAGAACCTGGAAGCATCTGCAACTGTAGGGAGTGAGACAGACCTATGTATTTCAGGTTTACTAAATTACCGAAAGACTTTGGAAGCACCTGAAAATGGGAAGAGTGAGGCAGATCGATGTGATCCAGGTTTATCAAGTACCCAAAGGAATCTGGCAGTGAATTTAGATTTCGGCAGTTTGTTAACTCGAATCGTTTCAACGACACCAAGTGACAAAATTCGTCCGGCAAAATTTTAAGATTAATCTTATGGAGAACAACCAGTTCGAGGTGTTTCAGGTGCCCTATGGACTTCGGTAACTTTGAAAGGGGAGAATAAATAACTAACTCTCGCAACTGCAAAGGTGCCTGCAAGCTCTTCAAAGAAATCACGCAGCTTCTTACCCTGGGCAACTTCAGGTACGTTCTTTATATTATATATTTGGCTTTTCGAGTGGGAAAGAAGCTGTGAAATCATGCATTAGCTTTCAGAGGTCCTGTATAGTTGGAGTGAGTTGGTTTTGGTATTTGGTATTTGTAGAGAAATGAACAGTTGTCTAAGTATGGGGATGCAAAGTCGGCCAGGACCATTATGCTTGTAGAGCTAAAGAAATTGTTAGAAGCTAATCCTCTGTTCCGTGACAAACTCACATTCCCCGCCTTCAAAGCCTCAAGGCTCGGAACACTGATAAATCAAAGGTAGGGTGCTTTTTAATGTTCAGAAGTTCATGGAGGCCAATGGTTGATCTCTTTTCCTTTTGGTTTTGAACTGGTCAAGATGAGTGTTTTTAGCAGTCCGTCACTACATACTTCAGAAAATTGAAATAACGAATTACTAATTAGACTGACAATTCTCTGTTTTTGTTATGCTACAGTTTTATTTTGGAACAGGGGATTCCATAAAAGTACTGACATAGCATAGTGTGCCATTGGCCTTTTTGTATTTAGGCTCTTGCGTTTGGCTAATATATATCCAATAACTTTAAAACATAAATATAAGGCCACATCAAATTAATTACAATTGCTTTCTTTCTAACTTCTTTCTTACAGAGTTTCTTTTGCAACATTAGATACAATTGCTAGTATAAATAATAATGAAAAGGATCAAATATTTCATCCTTCAATGCAGCGTGGCAACCAACAGTTATATGTACACCACTCTTTGCTTTATTAAACATGAAATTCTGTGGAATTAGCATTACCTCGGTTCCAATACAGTAATAGAGACCCAGGTGTTAGATGAAGGAGCTAGAGGAGTGAGAGATGAGGCGGATGTTGTGGAGGCAGCCGCATGTGACGATCCAGAACCAGAACTGGTGCCCGGCTTGGTGATTTGGGTAATAGAACTCACAAATACAGGCTTTGTGGGATTAGGTAATGTCGCAGAGTCAGATGAAAGCATCCGAGTGACTGCAGACATCAGTGGACGAAGCGATGCCTCAGCTTGAGTACACAAAAGACCAACGTGAATGCATTTCAATGCTTGCTCCTTATCATCGCATGTTTCGATTATAGCCGGATCAATCATCTGCACCGTATTTCCTCCCTCATATGATCTCCATGCCTGCAAAGTCAGGACGGGTCGTCATTTTATTATGTTAAATAAATCAGCAGTGAAATTTCCAATCATAATAAAGGATTTATAGATAAACTAAATAACATGGTGGAGCTAAGGTAGATCTCTTTTCTCCGAAATGCTAAGGGAAACAGTATCTTACCCATTCTAAAAGAATCTGCATTTCTGGTGACAAACTATAATCCGTGTTCTTTCTTCCTGTGATAAGTTCCAGGAGTAGCACACCAAAGCTATAGACATCAGCTTTTACAGATAACTGTCCCTGCATAGCGTACTCTGGTGCCATATAGCCGCTACATATCCAAATTAAATTACAATGTCAAACATTATATGGTGACGGAAAATTTAGAATAATGATCAGTTACTAGTAAGGGAAACTGCAGGCCTAGATCACAGGTTAATCGCTAATGCAAATTCCACGAAACAAAGATGGAAAGAAGATGCCATGTCGAAGTAGTATTAGAAAGACCGTCAAGCTTCTTGAAATCACGAGAGTAAATCATATGCATCCCCACTTGTTAAAAGATTTTCATATAAGCATGAGAGAGTGATGATTGTTTTAAAATCTTACAAAGTTCCAGCAAGTCTCGTGCTGATGTGACTCTGATCGTCAGGAAAATGTTTTGCTAACCCAAAATCTGCAATCTTAGGATTCAGTTTCTCGTCCAATAAAATATTGCTAGCTTTAATATCCCGATGGATAATCCGCATTACAGAGTCATGGTGAAGATAAAGAAGACCACGAGCAATTCCTAGAATGATGTTGTAACGCTTCTGCCAATCGAGCTGTTCGCGATTGTTTGGATCTATAATATGTCGAAACATGATGACAGTACTAACTCATTAACACGACAAAACCAAGTACTGTGAAACTAAATTAATAAAACGAAAGTGACTCACCGAATAGGATTTTATCAAGGCTTTTATTGGGTAAGTACTCGTAAACAAGCACCGTTTCTGATCTCTCTGCGCAATAGCCGAGTAGCTTCACCAGATTTCGATGTTGAATTTTGGCCACAAGCTTGACCTCATTCAGAAATTCTTTCCTTCCTTGCGCAGAATGTAACGACATCTTCTTCACAGCAATTTCTTTTCCATCATCAGTTCTTCCCTGACACATTTCAAACAAAAGATCCGTATGAAGATTTTGTTAAATATTTCAGCTCTATTTTTTGTACTAAATATTATTATTTTCAAACTGGAAATCGATATCCAATGGTCAGAGTAGCCCGCTGATTACTATAATTAAAAACAAATAGAAGTTCTGTTGGCCTATGTTACCTTGTATACAGGGCCAAATCCTCCCTCACCGAGCTTGTTGTCATCATGAAAATTTTGAGTAGCTGTTATCAATGTTTCCATCTTGAATACTATTAATTGTTCGTCCTCACTAAATAGTGTGTCTTCCTCAACTTCCACACGACCTTCAGAATGACCATCAAAAAATACAGTTACATCAGAAAATATTGGGGTAAAAATTAAACGATTTCTAACTTGTGAAAAAATTGTGCTCTCAATCTGTTCTACCCTGTATTTTTATCCCAGATACCCAGATCCAAAAAAATTATGTCCACGCCTATCTATGGAACACTGTACTAAATCTACAAGTTGGCATAGCACATGATACACGTTTAAACCGGGGTCTGATCAGACGTGCCATTATCTTTGGGCTTGATGGGCATATGATCAGAACCTCGTTTATATGGGGTAGTCTACCCAGTTTTCAAATTGGCAGGGACTGTAAAAAAAAATGTCAGAATTAGATTAAAAAAATTTAAAAATTCTAAGAGTAAGTAAGAATGTTTGAATTTGGTGGAAATGGATGTTTGAATCTAGCTTTTAACGATGGAAATAGATTCAGTACAATCAAAAAAATAAAAATAGATTCAGTAGAATAAAAAAAAATTCGGACATCTAAATAAAAATCTTGAAATTTTGAAGTTTCCATAATTTTCCAAACACATTTGAAAGCAAGATAAAGTAGTCAATTTTTTAATTGCATCCTTGCTAGCACAATCTCACCAGCTTATATCATCAAATGAAATACCTTCGTATCCCCTTCGTTTTATGGCGGCCTTCAATCTTCTCCCGGTCGCAAACAGGCATACAAATAGTGCTAGGAGAAAGCCGCCCACAACACTTAAAATTATTGGTGTTTTGTTTAAAGACTTGCTGATCTGCGGGGTATTACTCTTCGGAATATTATAAGCTGGTGGTTCTGTTGGCGATGGTGGAGGTGCAGTCGAATTAAAGAAATGATATATTTCATAACGAACTATGCAGCTTCTGGTGAGACCCTGAGCTCCTTGCTTTCCAGCATAATGTGCAAAAATATACTTTATTGTATTTGAGAGACATGGCCTGCAATCGTCAATAGAGATATCTCCCCAGCACTGGACGAGAGCATAAATTTTTCGAAATAAGGTGTCTCTAGTAATTCCGGATGCATATAGACTATTCGAGTTTGCAGATCCATTCACTGCTTCGTCTGTCAAACTGTCGAATAGTCTGCTAAGAGCTCTGTTAAAGGGTTCACTGCCCGTGACATTCTGTTCATTCTGTCGACTGGAAATATCAATCTGAGAAGTGTCCGGATGTCCGATGAAACTATAGTTTTCATAACGGACGAAGCATTTCTCAAGCCAAATACTCGCGCCCATGGCATTCCCGCACATTGGTCGAAAATAAGACAATGCGTTTGTTAAACAACTGTTACATTCCTCGGGTGTTGTGTCCCCCCTGCATTGGCGGAGGGCAGAGATTTTGTCCGGACTTTGTCCCTCCTCAGAAGTCCAGTACCTGGAAATTTCCATGTTTTGAAAAAGACTACTGAAGGCTGCAATCAGATTAGCTTCAAACGGACTGTCGCTCGTAAAGTTAAAGTTGCGATCGCAGTCTGCTACTGGATAGATCACAGTCCTATTACCCAGTTGTGTATTATTGTCTGGCGCAGGAACCTGATCAGTGAAATTAAAGAAAGGATATACCTCATAACGAAGTATGCAGTTGGCCATCAAACCCTGAACTCCTGGATTTCCAGGATAAGTTGCGAGAATAGAATTGATTGTATTCGAGAGACATGTTATGCAGTCATCACTAGACATATCTCTCCAACACTGGACCAGACCGTAAATCTTTCGCAACAAGGAATCTGTCGTATTTCCAGAAGCATATAACTTAGATCCAGTTGCTGCTTCAGTCGACAATTTGGAAAAGAGCTTGTTAAGAGCCTCACCAAAGACTTCAGGTTCTGAAACATTTTCATAACGAGTATGAGTATGTTTTTCCGAAGAATGTATAATTTTCATAACGCAAGAAGCATACATCCATCCAAATTGTACCTCCAACTCCATTCCCACAACCTCCACTTTCTCGAATAGCAGCCGTCGCCCTCTGTGAACAATTGTAGCATTCGTCCTCTGTTGCGTCTCCCCTACACTGTAGGAGGCCGTATATTTGATTAGGACTGTGGCCATAAACAGAAGTGATAAACCCAGTCTGCATCGTGTATTGAACCAGATCTTTAAACACTGTATTCAGATTGGTGTCAAATTCACTGCCATTTGTATAGTTAAAGCTGCGGTTGCAAATGGTTGCCTGCGCGTTGCAAGCTGTCTTTCCATGAAGAGCTATGAAGGATGGAATAACAAAAACTATGTAAAATAGCATCATAATGTTTTTGCAGATCACCACAGGGCGTGCTGAAAGACTTCCTTGGAATTTGTTATTTGTTAGGACTTCAGTGACCATTAATGGGCTGTAGAAAGTCTCCCGTGCAGAACATAGGTATGCTGACGATACTCCCATCAGGCCTGGAATTCGAAATCCCTCTTTACTGATTTCTTTTTATTAGGATGTTTTTGTGTAGAAAATATATTATCCAACTGCCAGAAAAATACTCGATAAGAATCCATTTACATTTGAAAGGATAAACCACTAAAGTCAATTAAACATCTCTCACTTTTATGAATCTATTGCAATACAATGTTACGATAAAATCAAAACAACTGAACAAACCAAAAACTAAGAAACGTGGCAGTAAGTGGGATGTTCCAGAGAACAAATCTTTCTTTCCCATATTGGACTACAGTTCCAGAGAACAAATCTTTCTTTCCCATATTCATTTGTGTGTGACTGAACTCTATCCATTGTTCTTTTTATAGATCATTCATAAATTTACACTGAAAAAGCAATAAATAAAAAAGAACATACAATTAATAATATATAATAGAATTCTAAAAAATTAACAAATCCCTCATGAAAAAAAGTTTTACCTTTAAACCCATTGGCTTTCACTGTGGTGGCCAGCAGTGAGGCTGGAGACATGAGAAGCCCTGAAACACATACTCTGTCGGAATCTGTGACATCGCGTGACGGAAACATGGGAAAGCAGTTAGCTGAGAGCATCCATGTGGAGAATGTTGAATGTAGCAGGCGTGTGCCGAGTGAGTTTCTCTTTACCGCCCCTAATTCCCTGCAGTATCTGAGTGACTTAATTCTGTTCGAAGAGATGCATCGAAAAAATTTTGATCCCAGAAAGAGGAGAAATGGTCTGCTGCGTCCTCTGGACCTCATTAAATGTGGGACTAAAGATGGTGCCGGAGTCTCTTCTCGTGGTCAGTGACCTCGTGCAGGAAAGAATTTTCAGCCACAAATGAATTTTCAAAGTCAAAGTAATTTTTATCATTATTGTAAATTTTGCAATATTTTGGAATCCAGAGGGTTAAAAATAGTTGGAATTTGGCAGGAGGAGTCTTTGAATTGTGTTTTTATGGTTGAAATGAATTTAGCTTTATCAAAAATTTAGAAGCATTTAAAATTTTGAAAAAATAATTTAAATTTAAAAAAACATTAACAAATTTTATTAAAATCTTGCCAAATTTTTGTTGGAATTTAATTTCCAACTGCTTAGATAATGCAGTACAGCAAAAATCAATTGGAAGAGACAGCTATGGCAGCGAATTTAAGTTTGATGGGAATTTTTGACAGCTGCGAGTTAAATGTTGAAGCTTCTGGAGAGCTGCATTCTATCTGCAACAACAACCATATTAAAATCTTCACCGAACAAATTAATTGCAGAATAGAGGGGATGAACTGAAAGCAAAGATGAAGCAGAAGACTTTCCGTGGGGGTAAGAGAAGTCGAGCCTCTGGAGGAGTGGACACCCCAGAATAGCTGACGTAATCAGCTGGGCCCATGCAAAGCGTTTATAAAAGACTTGGAAAGTCATGTCAAATATTTTCTTTTGACTTTGTTTGCATTCACCGCATCATATTTTAAATGTTTTTTTTTACTTGAGTTAAGTGTTTTATTACCATAGTATATTTTGGTTTTTATTATTGGTTAAATATATATTATAAATACATGGTATTTATAATATATATCTATTATGTAATGTTATATATTGTGATGTGCCGGTAGTACAAAAGAGGGACAGACTTGTAATATGTTTTAATGTATTACACAGAACAGAAAAAAACGCACAGCATTGCGAAAAAAAAAAACAAAAAAAACACAGCGGTGATATTTGTGTGAAACAGAGAGTTTTTTTTCGACAGATACAGTTTTTTTTTACACAGGAGTGTGAAATATTTTTTGTATGCACAACAGTGAAAGTTTTAGAGAGACATAGTGTTATTTTGGCACTGTGTTTTTGCAGCAGTCCAACAGTGGTAATCCCTCTGTATTGAGAAAAAGTTTGTATCAGTTTTTGAAGAAATATAAATCTGTTTTAAGTGTGGGAAACTCTGTCACTGTAAGTGAAACTTCAATATTTTCTCTGTATTTAGAGCGAAGTTTTATTCTCCACTGTTTGTTCTGGAATTTTCAGAAATTACAACAATTTTCTTAGACAAATTTGAATTCTGATAAGTTAAATCAAATCATATATGGTTAGCTTAACTATCGTGCATTAAATTTCCAATTTTTTTTAAATGTGCAATACATTGAAATATAACGGATGGACGAAATTAAAATTTTCAGAAAATGGATCAAACAAAATTATTTTGAATTAGAATAATTCTAAAATTTACCATTCATTTAAAAGTTCAAAGTTCAAAGGAAATTGAATTCTTCAAAGCCGCGCACACGGCACTTTCCAACTTGGTAGTCAAGATTTGATAATTTCATTTTATGCAGCAGGTTGGACTTTCAGCGTGGAATATGCATTTGGTGGTACGTACATTCACCTTATTCTTAATTGAATTCTTCAAAGTCGCGCACACGGCACTTTCCAACTTGGTAGTCAAGATTTCACCTTATTCTTACACCTCAATCACAATTCAATTCGTTTCGTTTATTTGAGCAATAAAGTTTGTAGCTGATTTATCTTTTAAAATGTAATGAAATAGTTCAAAGGAAATAAGCGATTTGAATATTCTAAGATGAGAGATTTGACTGTTAAAATCACGCATTAAAATGGGATTTAATACTTTTTTAAATTTTCACATAATATTTAAAAAACAAAAAAGGATAGTTATGTTACTTAAATTTATCTTAGTGGATTTAGATTATTTTAAATTATATATATCATGTTTTATTTTAAATAATAAGAATTATTAGATATTATTTTTTAGATTTAATTGCTTTAAGTAAGTTATTGATCTATGATCATTTTCATGAGATGTAGTTGTAACTTAGGCACAATACTTGCTAAGGTTTTGCAAATGGGGTAGCAAACTAAGTGGGCTTAATTGTGAGGAAAAACTCCATAGTTAAGCAGATGGGTGACCATTACCAGGTGCAAGCCCCAAAAGTGACGATTGACTCTATGTTATTCATTTCACTAGTTTCCATCCCACATCTTCACCCCTGTGAGCATCACCCAATGCAATAAGTGCTAAGTGGACTATTATCATGGAAATGATCATAGATGATGCAATGAGTGCTAAGTGGACTATTAAAAAATCATGAGAAATTAGTTTGTTACAACTACATCTCATAGAAATGGTCATAGATGAATATAGATGAAATTAGTTTGTTTGTTACTTAACACATTTGCGTCCCAAAAATGATATAAAATATAATGCAGTACGAAAAACCCTCATACTTAAATAATAATTATATTATTATCTAATTTTAAGACCAATGACTTAATTTTTCAGGAGAAAGAAAAAACGTTGTTCTATTAAAACAGTACATAAACCATATACATTTCCACAACATGCATAAGTCATGTACATGCAGGACAATTCAAAGGATTGACCTAAGCTCAAAAAACAGTTGTGCTCCCACCAAAATCGGATGCATCAACATACATATGTTCTAATACATAAAGCTTAACTAGTCCCATATATGTACCCAACACTTTTACTCCAGTGAGTGTGGTATGACATTAGACATATCTCAGCCTATTTAAAGCCATGAAAATCATCCAAAGGGACAGACCCACAAGATCTATGATGAATACAAACCAAAAGGTGCACTATATAATATATTCCTCCTTTTTACACAAAAAACATAAATGAGTCATCCAACCACAAGAGAATTTTCCACAAATCGTTCTTGATGTTGTCCAGGAACGCCTAAAACCAAAACATGAAGATAGAAAGGTAAAAATGGAACTAGCTCGCTTGAAAACATCTACAGGTTCGCTTGCAGAGGGTCGAAGGATTCCGGCTTGCTTGAAAACATAAACAGGCTCACTTGCAAATGATTCGTATGATTATAAAAGTTAAGGCAAAGGGAAATGATAGGAAGCCACCTAGTTAGAGTCCCTGAAGTGTGAGATCAGAATGGTCCCGTAGGGTGCCTCCAGGCCTTTCTTCGAGAGTTAGTCAGCCCTCGTATTGTTCTCTCGGAAGATATGTTGCATCGTGTAGGACTGGAATTTAGTTAGGATATACATGACGCGCTCAGTCCATCCGCTTAGGTATTGACCGTGCATCCTACACTTGCTAGAGATTCCATCTATAATGAGTTGCGAGTCACCGTATATGTGGATAGAGACTAAATTAAGATGATAAGCCACCATAATCCCACTCCACAAGGCCATGACCTCAGTCTTATTGTTGGTTCAGGAACCACCATTCCAATAGATATGAAAACGTTCATCTACCGCAAGCTTAATCCATGCCCCGCAGCCACCTAAACCATC
Organism: Pinus albicaulis; assembly: GCA_034641835.2. Lineage (NCBI taxonomy): Eukaryota > Viridiplantae > Streptophyta > Pinopsida > Pinales > Pinaceae > Pinus > Pinus albicaulis. The sequence goes on along the minus strand of CM076580.1, from coordinate 1,211,273,847 downwards.
CCTTTGTGCCCCATCAAAGTAGATTGCAGGGAGCGAAATATGGTGTGGATGACCACGAACAGAGAAATCATCCAAATTCGGAGATGGCAAAGCACGATCCCACATCCATTGCAAAATATTACCATGAATCCTTGAAATGTTGATTAGGAAATCTTGGAAAATTAATCGGTTACGGGCGCACCATATCTCCCAGAAAACATAAAAAGGCAAGGATTTATATTTACCTTTAGTGGCCCCCCACACCATGATGGTCTGAATACAATCAATAGGTCTCCAATTTAGGTCCCCCAGGCGAACTATAAACAACCTCCAAATATTGGGAAAAATACTATAGGAGAAAAATAAGTGCATAACAGTCTCCTCGTGCATGTGACATAATGGGCATCTCCACGGGCCTTGAAAACCACGCTTGATAAGAGATTCCCATGTAAGATTTTTTTCCTTCCATAATAATCATCCAAAAAGCAAAATCTTTGTTGGTATATTCCACCGCCATGCCTCATGGAACTGTGACTGGGTACTATCCACAATCTGTTCTTTAATGATATGCATATATAATTATTTTACCTGTATGCTGCCATCTTGTTGTATGCCTCCCCACATGATTATGTCCCCCTCTCCTCTGAAAGACAAACCCATCGATTGAAGTGAGCCTTTGTATCTTTCCCATGCAATTGCATCTGGTCCCTGCAGGCCTATTATCTCAGCCGATTTCGAGATCGGTGCTCCTAATTGCCAACATGAAATAAGATTGGATACATAAAAGATGCCTCTTTGATTTAGTCGGTGAAGTAAAACAGGGTCAATACATACAGTTGCGTTCATCCCCAATAGTCTATCAATACCCAGTAGAATCTTTTGCCCATTACCAAAGCGCCAAACCAGTCTCCTGCCCAGGATTTTCATTACTTTCGCAAAGCTACGCCAGATCTGTGAAGCATTATTTGTCGGCCAGTTACTGCCACGATACAGTGAGAGGAGGGGATCACCTTGAATGTATTTATGAAAAATGATCATAGACCAAAGCCCATGTCCATTCAAAACTCGCCACAAGGATTTAGTAAGCAGTGCATTGGAGAAAACTCGCAAATCTAATAATCCCCAGCGCCCATATTTCTTTGGCAATGTGATATGAGATAATTTGCATAAATGATATTTCTTACGGTCAGTCGCACCAACCCATATAAAATGAGATATAATGGCATTTATCTTCCCGACAATGAAAGTCAGAAGATAATACAAATGATTCCAGTACACCACAAGTTGAGATAATATTGCTTGAACTAGTATGTATCGATCCCCAAGTGTAAGCCACTTGTTTGTCCACTTCATAATTTTATTTCTGCATTTGTCTACCAGCCATAGCCAGTCCCGGTTCTTATATGCACATGGTTTTAGTCTAAAACCAAGATAGGTGAAGCCCTGCATAATATGACTCGTTTGTACTCCTAAAAAACCAGTAATGAAATTTATTTCATCCATATCTCCTATGACATATAATAAGATGGATTTCCCTCTATTGATGCACAGTCCAGTGGCAGCTCCAAAACGGGTAAGTATAAAGTGCAGATAAAACCATTGGTTCCTAATTAGATTTCCAAAACCAGCAAATCATCCACAAAGAGAGAGTGAGTAATGCATACCATAGGGGAGAAATATAGACCTTTAAAATAACCTGCATTTTTTTCCATCTTCATAAGTTTACTGAAACCATCCATAATGAGAATAAATATGAGCGGAGACAATGCACATCCTTGCCTAAGGCCCCTTCCAGCCGTGAAGAAGTCAGATGGCAGAAAGTTGATAAGGAAACCATATCTGACAGAGCTTATACATGCCATTATCCATTGAATAGAAACCATAGTTAGTCTCACTTTGAGAAGAGTAACTCTAATAAAGGACCAGTTCATTGTATCATATAACTCAATTGAATCCCAAAAATGATATCTAGTACTGCAAAAAACCCTCATGCTTAAATAATTATTATTATTATCCAATTTTAAGACCACTACCTATTTCACAAATCTAATCTATTTTACCACCATTGGTGATCAATAGTATGTAATCATATGAAGAATAAGGTTGGAGGCCGCTACATAGCATAATTTTTTTTTTTTTTTAACATAATGTTGGAGGCCGCTACATTAGCATCACTCATTTTTTAACATACTTTGGGATACATATTCACGCTATATGTATTGGCATTTTACATAATAAAATCCTAGGCCATTTCATTAACTTTCCCTACGAGAAGGATTTGTTTCATTGGGGCTCGATGTGAATATATATTCACCGCCATTCATTTCACTCCTCTACATCTGCGCCAAGAATTTCGACCTCAGGGATAGTTGGCATACATAAATCATCATTCTTCTATATTCCTCACATTATCTATAATCTTATTCAACCTCTCGAATTGCTGGCATGAAGAAAAACACCATCCGTCTAGATTCCTCTCCCCGAGCTATTATTTTATTTGTACAAATTTACAAAGCTTGTGGTTTTAAAGATAAATGATTTGGTAGGGCAAGATCTAAAACATCATTCTTCTAGATCTCTCTCCCTATACTCTAATCCTAAGAGGTAAAATAACATAATTATATTGATGTCATTTTTTCTTTTTCAAAATCAATATTTCTACTACAATCAAGTATTTTATAAATAATTGTTTTTATAAAAAAAGTTATTTGCATGATGTTATTTGATAATTTATCTCATAATGTGAAAAGATAAACATTTACTATGTCATATATATATATTTATTGATGTGGAGGAGAGATAATGAAAATTTGTTAGCATTTTTCATTTAGGACAATCAAATAAATTACCTATGTCAGCTATACAGGGTTTTGAGATTGTTATTTTAATTATCATAATTATTATGTGGATGGTAACGATTTAACCTCCATGGAATATTTTAAAATATTTTTAATAGTAGTTTTAGATTCAAGATTCAGATTTATCTAAAAAAAGTTATATCCTTTTTCTCTTTTTAATGAAAGTGATTAATTAAAAAATGTGATAAGTGAACTATAGTTTTTGGGAATGGTGATATGTAAGCATATTTGCAGGTTAACTATAATAAATGAGAGTCAATCTCTATGATTATGAATCTCGTTAATCTTTTTTTCTAAATGTATATATGGTTGACTTATATATTAATTTATTTTTATAATTAATAAGAATAATTTAAAATAAATATATCATTTAATTATTTTTTTATGATTTCTTTAATTTTAGTAATATGAGATGTCTCATAAGTAACCTCTATTTTCCTTGTTTAAATAACCATTTTAAAATTTGCACTTTATTGTTTAGGGTGACTTAAAATTTACATATGTGTGTGTGTGTGTGTGTTCAATAAACTTATAGAAAACAAAAGTTGGTTGGGAATCAGTGATAAGTATTGCATTGTGCAACACTCACAATACTAATACTTTAAAATGAGACTTCAAGGTAACCATTGAATCATCCATGGTGAATATTTGAACTTATTTTAAAAAAATCATCTATGTTTTTTGGAAACTTGACTATACTAGGGGGAGGGGGTAAATCAGTATAGTCAAGTTTCCAACAATTGGTATAAGATTATGTTCCTTCATTATCAGCTTAGCCACTTGAAGGTAGACCTCATTGCATTATGGATTATTAAATTATGCCTATGTTCAATACTGTAAAATTTTAAGAATGGAGAGAGAATGTAAAATTTGAATTGATAGCTTATGGATCTTATGTGTAGAAGTTAGTATGAAGTGGATATACAAAATATTTCCCCTCAAAGCAACAAAAACACTGGAATGTTGAGGCTAAATGTACAATTTACAATAAACTTCACAATCTAGATCTTAAGACGATAATAAATCTCAAATTTGCAAAACAAATATGTGATAGGTTGCAAGTCATGCATGAAGGAGAAACCAATAGGCATAGTGGAGAAAAAGAAAAGAAAAGAAGAAGAAGGCCTCCTGGAGGGAAAATATTTAGTTGAATAAGACTTATTATGCTAGTGTGAAAACACTTGATTGTCACAAAGAGAAGTTAGTTGAAGACCAAGTCAAGCTTGACTCGACCTTGGTTGAAATAGAAAGACTTATAAGTGAAAATAGACATCAAAAGAATTTTATAAGGATATGTCATGAAAATGAGCATGAGTTTAAAGAAGAAATCATTAGTTTGAAGAAACAATTGAAAAAAACTAGAAGAGTTGAAGATGTATTGGGTAGCCAACTGAAAGATCAGATCAATTATTGTGAAAATTTAGAAGTTGAGGCACTTTCAACAATAAAAGATGTATAAAAGAGTAAATATAGCTCAAAGGTAGCCACAAAAGATAATAAAGACACTTGGAAAAGGCCTATAAGAGAAGATTCCATTAACACAATTAACAAGGAGACAAACAAGAACAAGAAAAAAAGCAACAACAAAGGAATGAGTTAAAGAAAGTGTCATTTGTAGGAAGCCTGTCTGTTCTCAGAGATAATTTGAGAAAATTTGCAAGGTTCCAAAGAATGTCCTTTGCTCTCTTAATGAATAGTGTTGAATGTTACTTCTGCAATAATTTTAGATACATTGCATTAGACTGTAAGATTCATCAAATCAAGGTTTATAGGCAAAATATGCAACGGAGATGCAAGTACCCTCAAGTGAGAAATCAAGGAAGATCTCTCCCCTCATGAAGACCATCTTACATAAGGTATATAAATTGTTTTTATGGCTATTATTATTCATGCAAAGCTTTTGGCCATAAATTCATTGATTGCAAACCTTATGCAAAGAAAAATAGGAATGCATTGTATGTAAAGGGAAATTCATATGTCGATAATAGCATAAGAAGGCATGAGTCCTTTCCTCCGCTTCTAGGTCAAATAAGGTGCTATAAATGTGACAATCTTGGACACATGACCAAAGATTGCAAGTTTCCAGTTCTTTGACTCAAAATTAGAAAAATGTACGAGAATAGTCAAAGAAAATTATATAGGAAGCAAAAAGGAGATGCAAAAAAAAAGGAAACACACTAAAGTTTGTAAAAACGAAGAAAGAAAAGATATTGAATTCAATGAAAAATTGAAGCTAGCATAACCTTAAGGGGAGTTGCTCAAGGAATTAAATGCAAGCATGAACAACGAAGAATCTAGTCATTATTTATATTAGAGAAGAAATCATCCATTAGCACCTATCATGATAATGAAACTCTCAGGGGGGAAAGTAGCCTAAGTTTTAGAGAATGATGTATGTTTCCATGCATAAACTGTACTTGGAAGTATTATAACATTGAGTTATACAACAAGACCTTGAGGTATCCATAGATCATCTTTGAGCAGTGTGAATATACAACCTACAAATAAACCATATTAATGATAGAACCTCCATAATTTGGGCAAAGAGAGAATAAAATAACCTAGTGAAAGAAAGAGAAATACAACATATTTATGAATAACTAGAAGTGAAAAATAATAAAACACCATACGCACTTCCACTAGAGCCATGAAGGGAAGAATAAGAGGAATGACATGGAAAAATATTTGCAAATATTCAAGAACAAAAATGTGGATGGTCCTTCCTTTGCTTTATTAAAATGAAGCCATTTTTTTTTCTTTGGAATGTCTAACTTTGAATGAATTATTTTTAAGGATGCAAGAAATAGACTCTTCAATTGCTATGAAAGAATTGAGGGAATTTAATAACAACTTGGGACTTCACCCACAACTACTAACATTGAAATCATCCTATTGACATCATCAATATTATCATGTATGTCATTAACATTTCCTCCACAACTCCTTGTTCGATTGTGTCTTTCAGGGTTTTAGAAATTTGGACATAGAAGAGAAGGTGGCAAGCACCATTTGTTAAACATGAAGTAGCAACCATGCAAGTGTATGTAGAGGTAGCAACAAAGCCCTCAATTTTTGGTGTTTCTTCACTCTTCGTTGGAAAAAATCTAGCTCTAGGAGACATAGTGCTAGACCTAACAAAACTTAATATTCAAACTCCCAAAATGGGAAGCAGTCTTCATGAGGACTATGACAATGTTACTGTAAAAAAGGTTGGTATCCTTAGGTATACAATTCCAAAAAAATATTGGGTTGAAGAATAAAAAAATGGTGGAACAAGGAAGAACATATATAATTTTGAGGTTGGTGCATTGATCCATATGTGAGTGGTTTAAAAAAAAAACTAACATGAACCCAAAGCTTTCATGCACTGATGGAGTGGTAAAGCCTAAGATTTTGGATCTTTAATTAGTATATTTATGTTTGAATGTTAATTTGGACTAGCACAAGCGTTATTAAGCAAGCCTACTAATCCAAGGGATAAAACATATGCTAAAAAATGTAAGTACTAAAAATCACTCGAAACTAATGCTAATTCGTAGTGCTCATCGTTTTAATTCCAACACAGCTTGAAGTGCCTCAATCTGACACTGTATGCCAAAGTTATCACGTTTTGAAGTTTTTTGCAAACAACTAAAAGTTAACTTGCATGGTTGACTGGGTTGCTGACTCGGCAGGCCATATGTTGATGTCATCAGTTGACTGTGTAGCGTATGATGTCAGATGGGCCAATCTTATGCTGACATGTGGCAGGGTCTTACTAACTAGGTCAGAAGTTTGTGATTGGTTATTGGTTATTGAAGTGGCCCAATTACGAGGCGCCAAGTGGCGCTTTGTTATTGGCCAAAAGTTTTGTAACAGGGCCAAAGGGCCTCAGTAGGGTTCGACCCCAAGATCTCTTGGAGAGAAATACCACCATTTAATGTCATGCCACACCAATGGTTCTTAACGAGTATTGAAGCCTGATTATATTTAAATTCATACTGTTGGCACGTTTAAGGAAGGGCATGTGGAACTTGGCCATAGCCCCAGGTTTAATGGAACTGACAATACTAGGAGCACAACAGAGTGGGGTGGGGTGGGCAGTTAGCCCTGGCCCCTAGCCATATGGGAACCCACTTAACCAATGACAGGAGTTATGGCTGTGGGGGTGGGAGGATAGGCTCTGGTGCCCAGTCCCAACAGGCAGGTAGAAACGACGACGAGAGTTATGCCGAGGGTGCAGGTGCGTAGATTGCCCCCTGGCAACATGATGCCCACATTCCCGAGAAGGAGCTAAGAGATTGACACCTAAGTCCTATTTGGTGTGCTTAAAAATGCGACATTTTGCACCTTTATCAGTAGGATTCACATTGAAAACACGCTAATTTGTCGCTTCACTGAACCACCAAAGGAAATAAGTCAATTGATTAATTATCCAAAGTCAACAGTTTTAATTAATTTTTTTAATAATCACTACCTTGAAGTGGCTTTTTAATTTATACATAACACAACAAAGTCAACACTACATTTTTTTTATTTTTATTTTTTTCTATATATATTAAAAAAACTAATTGAAACTTGTGACTCCATGTGGCCCTCACCAAAGTTGGTATACATTTTTCCTTAAGATTGGGACATTGGTCTTTAAATAATGGTGTAATGTAATAAGCAAATAAATTAACTGAAACTTGACACTCTATAAGCCCCTCACCGATGCCAGTACTATTTATATAGCATTTCAATTTTTACTATAATGGAGTAATATAATAAGCAAAAAAGTCGACTAATCAACGTCCTCCGTAAAATTTAATCAAATCGATTAATTATTTTTCTTAGATAAATTAATAATTTTCGTAATTTTATAATGAGCTTCATTATTAAAGACATCATAAATTCTTAAAAATTTAATCATTTTTTAAAAGTTAATTAAAAAAAAAAAATCTCGATTGAATCATTTTATTGTTTGTCATCTATTTCGATGTATTTGGAGTAGAAAAAATGGAGGAATCAACTCATGGGGTCATTTTTCCTAGCTGGACTCAATTTGGCAAAACGGGGGTTCGAAACCTTTTGCAATTGTTTTGGGCATCAAATGGCATTTTTTTGGGTAAAAATTTGGCGCTTTAGTGCAACATCGTTTCATATTGTTCTACACACAAATATCTTTCCAACGGTGGAAGAAGCGCGTCAATTGAAGTCCGTATGAAAAATTTATGCCACTCAAAAGTTGACCTTCCCGTTTTCACATCTATAATTTGGGAGGATGTTGCGTCAACCCCCATTATTCATGGAAAAGGGAATAGCCTCGTGTTTTTGATGTAAAAGACTCTAAAAGAGTCTATATTGTAACTCTAATTAAAATTTGATGTAGGCAAACTTGACTATTAGTAGGTTATCGGGCTGTGTTATAACCGAGCCACTAGGGGGAAGACACATTCCATTCTTTCGAGAGCATTTTGTTTCGTAGGTGATCAAAGATAACCAGGAGATATTTGAGGTAAATCAAAGATATAGGATTTGTGCACTGTAGCAGCCCACAGGCCACAGACATTACTTCTTTGTACTGTAGCCATATTTCTAGATAGAGAAAGAGAGTGAAACGACCTCTCCTTCGAGTTCGGTTTTCTTAGAAAATGGTTTCCAAGAGAGCATATCTTGTGTCTTATGTGTGTGTGTGACCTTATTTTATCGTTCTCTATTTTTTTGCATAATTTCCATTCACATGCATGCACTAATTATAGTTAAACCTATAGATCTTAAAGTTTAATAAAATTGTAATAGTGTAGAATCTCATATTTTTAATATAATGCTATCAAATATGTTGTGACGAATTGTCAAGTGGAATATCCAATGGTAATTTACGGATAAAAAAATAAATGTTTCTTTGATTTATAATTGTGTTGAAAATTGAAAAGTTTATCAAATATTGATTATTCAAGATTTTTTTAAAAGTGTATCTAATTAATTTTTTTTTGTAAGCTTGCCATGGCTACATTTTCAACATGTCCAATATATCACCTCGATCAAGGCAGGGAATTGAACCAATGACTTCACATAAAGGAGTGCCTTAACAGAGCACCTGATCACTGTCTATCCAAAATCCCGTGAACGTTTTTTAATTAATTTTAAGAAAAGATTGTTTTTTATTATATTATAATAAAATATTATAGATTTAAGTTTATATTTTAAAACAAAGGCTCTAAATAAATATAAAAATGGATTATAAAAAACAATAGTTTAATGTTAAATTTATTAGTAACTGAGACGTTGACATAATTCATATTCTCAAAATTGAATTAAGGAAAAAATATAGATACCAAAACTTTAAAAATGACAATCCTTTAGCTAACAAGTATCATGAACATATTGAAAGGAAGCTAAGTTGCAAACTATGTTTCTTACATTGATCTATTAAGGGAAGAATGCAAACAAATTAAATTTAAATAAGTTGTAAACACATCAAATGAACAACAAAACATTAACAATAACATATTATGGGTAAAACCATTATGGGAGAAAAACCTGCACTCTAAAGAACATTTGATTTATTTAGCAACACAATTGTTACAAAAATATCCATGTGCTCTCTCCATAAGCGTTCATTAGTGGCTTAATCATGGAGAAAAAATTTCATCATAATAATAAGGAAAATATGCTCTCTCTCTCTCTCTCTCTCTCTCTCTCTCTCTCGAATACTCAATATATTTGTGTGTGTGTGTGTTTTTTTTTTTGCATCGAGAAAGCCACCTATAACTCATTCATTTCCATTGCTCATTGCTAAAATATTTATATGCATAATGTGGAATTATTCCCTTATAAATTGTACTAAAATATTCCCTCCATAACTACTGAAATATTCATTGCATGATAGTGGAAATATTATTTACATGGTCGCTAGAATATTCACTTCACAATTGTTGAAATATTCCCTACATATCAACTAAGATATTCTCTGCACAACAACTAAAATATTTCTTGCACAATAGTTGAAATATCCCTTGTGTGGTTGCTAAACTATTCTTTAGAAAAATATTAAAATATTCACTATGGTGCTACAAAATTTCTATGTAGAACTATAATGTTCTCTACAACACTATAAAATTGCTGTGTAGCAATGTAATGTTCTTCGCAACAACGTAATTTTCTAAGTAACACTGCAAAATTTCTCTACAATAATGTAACATTTCGTACAGTGATGCGAAAATTTTCCAAAGCACTTCTAGGTGTATTACACCTTTCCCAACATTCTCCCACTTGTCATATAGCTTACTATGACAACCCTTTTTGGTTTAAATCCTAGCCTTGTAATCAAATTGTGAAAATATGAAAAAAATGAACTCGCTGAGAAAGGGACACAAGTTTAGTTTCCTTGAGGAGGAGATTGATTGGTAATTTCGTTAATGACATACATGGTCTGGATGGTTTGTGTTTAATGAAGCTGACTACAAAATTAATGGTTGGTTTTGAGGAAGAGTGTGGACTTAATGAAAGACAAGCCCCTAATCCTATACATGTATCTTGGATTATGCTAGAGCATGATGACAAGAAAGAGTAATGGAACTGAAAACGAGAGGACGAGGGAATTCAAGGATTGGAAGGACTGGAACCAATCATGTCGTGTTGAGGAGAAAATAAGAGATCCTGCGTTAGGTAACGAAAACAAATATTTTAGGAAGCATTTCCTGGTTAAGTGGGGGGAGACAGTCTTCTCTCTGAATTCCTTGTAACATGTGATGGTTTTGGTTCATCTTTCTTTTGGTCTCTTCCTCTCAAGAATAACATCCCTCATTAAAATTGCTTATTAACCCATTCGAATTCCATGGGAAGTGAAATTTGTTTTTTCATTTAACAACAAGAAAATTTACACAATGTAAGTTACTTGTTCTTTGAGAAGGCTAAATAGTAACAACCATATATGTATAAATGTGATGGTTTATGCTCAAACAAATTCCCAAGCTTACCTTAAACTTAGTTGAGAAAAACTCTTCATTTTTCGAAAAAATAGGGTTTGAACTTTGGTTTGTATACTTGTATGTTAGAGTATTTATTCATTCTTATTTTTTGACATACATATATGTATACAACCATTACATTACATTATAACTTTATAATTTTTACCCTAAAAAATGTTTTTCTCTGCTAGAAATATGTTACATTATAATTCACCTCCATGATCAATCAATTATAACTTAAATTATAAGGTTATTATAATATTCCGGAAGGATTTTGATTTGTTTGTGTTAGATTCACCATCCATGCTGTAACTATGGTGTTATGAAACTAGCTCCAAAAATAGAAGAAAAGAGAGATCAACGATTTAGAAATAAGCCATTTCGAGGGGGAAACCTCCTTTACATTACATAGATGAACAATTATTCGATGATAAAATGACAAAACCTCCTTTCTATATATAGGAGTCCATGGGGTCCAATATAATCCTAGCCGACCTAACAATAATAATGTAAGGGCATAATAATAACAATATGGGGGTTACAGGGGTACAACAATAACAATATGGGGGCTAAACCAATAGCAATAAGGGACTACATTAGTAATATATGGTCCTAACATGCCCCTTTCCTTCAAAATAGTGTGGTCCTCAACACTTGAGTAGCTTTGGATGCTTTTGTATAAAATTTTCATCCTCCCATGTAGAATCTTCAGTGGGTAAGTTCTTCCACTTGATGAGATACTCTGAAATCGATCGATTTCGTAGCTGTCGAGTTCTTGTTTCCGTGACTGCTTCAAGTTCCAATATGATTTTTCCTTCCTCATCAAGTTCTGGAAATATTGTTTGAACTGGAATTTTGTCACCTATAACCTTCTTTAAGCATGAAACATGGAAAACTGGATGCACTCGAGAAGAAAGAGGAAGCTCCAATTTGTATGCCATAGTGCCAATCTTTTGCAACACCTTGTAAAGACCATAGTACTTTGGCGATAATTTATTATCCTTCTTAGCTTGCTTGAGGGACATTTTTTTATATGGTTGTAGCTGTAAAAATACCCAGTCTCCTACCTCAAAAATTCTCTCGCTACGATATTGATCTGCCTGTTGTTTCATTCGATTTTGTGCCAAGATTAGGTTATCCTTTAAGATTTGGAGAACTTGTTGTTGATGCTCGATTTGATGTTCCACTGCTTGAAACTTAGAATTTTATCTTAAAGATGATGTGATGGACGATGGATGATATCCATAAAGTGCCATAAATGGGGTCATTTTTGCTGCAGTATGGAAGGAAGTGTTATACCACCATTCAGCGAGAGGTAACTGCTTGACCCATTGTGTTTGTTTATCAAATACAAAACAAAAAATATATCCTTCCAAACATTTGTTCACTATCTCAATTTTTCCATCAGATTGAGGATGATAAGATGAGCTATGATCTAGTTGAGTACCTAAACAAGAAAATAATTCTGTCAAAAAATTTCCAATAAAAATGGGATCTCTGTCGCTTACAACTATCTTTGGGTTTCCATGTAGCTAACCTCTATAGAGTGCAGGTCGATCTATCCTCGCCAGCCTCTCCCTCTAGACGAGGAGGATCCCCAATAACAGCAAGGGGAGGAGGGAGAGGTGGAGGCGCAAGTCGGGGAAGAGGACAATTAATCTGCTATAACTGTGGAGACGTTGGACACTATGCACACGACTTCTCGAATGCTGTAGGACAATATTGCAGGTACGGTAGACAATTTGATCATGTAATTGAAGGTTGTCCTGTTTTAATTTCCATAATGCAAGAAAATCAACAACAGACACCTACGCAAAACATACAAATGGTTAAAGCTGAACCACACGATGATGACCCAAGTGTAAACATAATTACACACAGTGGTGTTGCCACTAAGAAGATGAGGAAAAAAAGGTTGATGCAGAGCCATTGATTAGAAAGGCCTCTAAGAAAAAGGAAGGACTCAAACTGCAAAAGGAAAAGGAGACTTTTATAGAAGCCATGAAGGATTTTGTTGATGCAACAACATCCACATCGAAGTCTATCATGGAAGCAAAGATTGATGATGAAGTTAAACCATTTCTACAAGACAATATTAAGTTATTGCACAATCAGAAAGCAGTAGGCAATATTCAGGTCCTGATAGACAGTTGCGCAGATAACGAAGTGCCTCATACTGAGACTAAGGCTCTGAACAAGAAGAGAACTGGTCGGGAGATGCACATGACCGTGAAAATTGGAGAGTATGAGATGGATCGGGTCATCCTGAACGTAGGATACGATGCAAATGTTCTACCTAAGCAGACCTGGCAGAATATGGGATAACCAAAGCTGGAATGGTCCACTATTTAGTTATGCATGGCCAATCAGTAGAAGGTCATTCCACTTAGAATAATTCCACAAGTTCTGGTAGACATTGCTTGAGTAAAGGTACACACAAATTTTGAAGTGATACAAATTTTAGATGATGCAGATCCCTACCATGTGCTGCTAGGGCTGGACTGGGCCATTGATATGGGAGGCATCATCAACCTGCATCATAGAAGCATGATCTTTGAAAATGATGATACACGGGTGATAGTACCACTGGACTCGATAGAAGGAGAAAGATATCCAGAGCCAGTGCGCGAAGGAGATGATGTCGACCATATCTACAAGCTAACTGCACGGGTTGAGGATTTGATCAATCCTACAACTAATGGAATGCTGAATTGGAAGAAGGATAGTTTGTGTTTCTCAGATTCAGATGGGGAGATGGAGAATTGGAAGAATCAATTGCATGATGTTTCTATGTTGTGTTGCCTCAAGACCACTAAAAATTTCCGATGCATCTCCTCAGAGGTAAATGAATTACCCTATTTTGATGGTTCTGGCAGTATTGTGGTATTTCTAGAAAAATTTGAAAAGGTCGTCCTGGAAGAACGAAGGTTTTGGGCACTTGATCTAGCTATACGTGCAACCCCCTCGCGTTGGTGGGATATGCACAAGGGTTTTTTTAAGGAATGGGAGGAATGTAGAAAAATGATGAAGTTGCACTTTGAGCCACCCGATACCCCGCGCACTGAGCTTTTCTATGGTCAGGGAGACCCATGCAAGCAACTGGCCATGTAGATGGAGGTTTGGAATGAAAAGACTTGAAACGAATGGGTTCATATGTTTTTCCATTCGTTGGGACCGATACCTACTACATGGTATCTTGAAACAGAGCTACACCGAGGGACTCGCCATTGGATTACAATGACTGACAGTTTCTTATCAACCTTTGGCTTGGTCAGGGGATTGAAGGGATTAGATGAAGCCCTGCAAGATATAGAAGCACTTGTCTTCGATCACTCTCGGCCTTGGATAAAATGTGTTGCACCAACATGGGAAGCACATATGCAAGATATTGTCAATTGCAGGAACCTATTTGTAGAAGATAATGTGGATGATCTAAGGAATATCAACATCCCTGAGTACGAAAGGGAGTGTGCTATTGCAAGGCCCTCATTGGGAATGGTAGATGTAACTAAGCCTCTTAAGTTAAAGGAATTCAACATTGGGACAAAAGAACAACCCAAGTTGGCCAAAATCGGGGATTACTGGGATGATGCCATAGTAGGGAAGGTTTCAGAGTTGTTGATAGAGTATCAGGACCTGCTTCCCACAAATTTCTCTGAGCTCAAAGGAATTGTAGGAGACTTAGGTGTTATGAAGATCACTTTGAAACCAGATGCGCGCCCTGTCAAGCAGCGACCATACTGATTAAATCCAAAGTATAAGTAGAAAGTAAAAGAGGAATTACAGAAAATGGTTGTTGCAGGAATCATTGAACCTGTAGAGCAATCTCATTGGGTGAGCCCAATGGTTGTTCAAGAAAAGAAGACCAAAGGAGAGATAAGGATTTTTGTAGATTTGCGCAAGTTGAATGATGCATGTCTGCATGACCCCTTCTCTACTCCATTTTCAGATGAGATATTGGATAATGTGGGAGAACAAGAGGCTTATTATTTTATTGATGGATTTTCAGGGTATCATTAGATCATAATTGTGTTTGAAGACTGCAGCAAGACAAAATTTGTAACTGAATGGGCGTCTTTCCAATACATTGGCATGCCTTTCGGATTGAAGAATGCACCTGCGATCTTCTCGCGCGTAGTAGTAGTTGTGTTCAAAGAATTCATGCACACGTTCTTGGAGTTGTATTTTGATGACTGGATTGTGTTTGGGTTGGTAAAGAAGTATGTGTCAAACCTGTGCATGATACTTGACACTTTTGGGAAGCACCAGATTTATCTTAACTTGAAGAAATGTATATTCTGCGTGCCTTTTTGAATTTTGTTGGGCCATATAGTATGTCAGCAAGGATTGATGGTAGATCCAGCCAAGATAGCAGTTATCATCAACCTAGAAGTCCCCACTATGGAAAAACAGCTGTGCTCCATCCTAGGACACATCGAATATTACTGTAAGTTCATTTAGGGCTATGCTCTGATCACTGCGCCTATGGAGAAGTTGCTAAAGAAGGATGTGTCATTTTTCTGGGATGAGGAATGTCAAAAGAGCTTTGAGCTACTGAAGGAAAAGATGCTTAATGCTCCTATTATGATATTCTAAGACTGGTCCAAGGTTTTCCATGTACATCTGGACGCATCTGGTATTGCACTTGAAGATGTTTTAGTGCAGCTAGGAGAGGGAGACATTGATCACCCTGTTGCTTTTGCCAGTCGGAATATCTCCAGTGTAGAGCGCAACTACTCAACCACAGAAAGGGAAGGATTGGCCATGGTCTATGCTCTGGAAAAACATAGAAACTATCTGCTAGGAGGGCACTTCAAAATGTTCACTGAACATTCTGCTTTGAAATACATGGTCAATAAGCCTGTGTTATGGGGAAAGATTTGCATATGGCTGCTGCTATTTCAGGAATGCAATTTTGAAATCATTGTGAATCCTGGTAGGTTGAATGCTAGACCTAATCATCTGTCACGCATTGAAAATGGGGAAGAACCAACCAATCTGGAGGAGGGATTACCAGATGCATAGATCTTTGCTATCAAAGAGGTTGATGAGCACTTTGCTGATATTATTCACTTTTTGACCATTGGAAGTGCGCCTGTTGAATATTTGGTGCAACAAAAGAAGGAGATGGTTTCGTGTGCAGTTGATTTTACTCTGATTTCTAGTCAATTATATAAGTTAGGAGCATATGAAGTATTACGAAGGTACGTTTTGGAACATGAGAGAAAATATATCTTGGATGAGGCTCATGGAGGGGTGGAAGGAGGTCAGTATGTAGGGAAGGCTATTGCATAGAAGGTTTTGCGTGCTGGGTTATGGTGGCCCACATTGCACAATGATGAGCATGCATACTGTTGAGCTTGTGATGCATGCTATAGAACGAGGTAGACCTCATGCAGTGATGAAATTCCCCTATAGCCACAAATGGCCCTGCAAGCATTTGATAAATGGGATATATATTTTTTTGGACCTATCAACCCTCCAGGGAAGAAGACTGGCGCACACTATATCATCACTACCACAGATTATGTAACCAAATGGGTAGAAGCTAAGGCAGTCAAGGATTGTACTGCAGATACTGCTGTGCATTTTATTTTTGAACATATTTTGACTAGGTTTGGATGTCTGAAGATATTGATGAGTGATAGGGGTATGGAATTTATTAATGATACCACTGAAGCTCTGATGGAGGAATTTCAGATCCATCACTAGAAGAGTACCCCTTATCACCCACATGCCAATGGTGTAGTAGAAGCTTTAAAAACATTTTTGGAGAATGCACTCACGAAGATCTGTAATGCCAATTAGAATGATTGGAACATGCACATCCCTTCTATGTTATGGGCTTATAGAACCACATGCAAAAAGTTGACTAGGAAAACACCTTTTAGGATGGTCTATGGGCAAGAAGTGATCATGCCAATGCAATATATCGTCCCAAGCCTGTGCATCGCAACATTCACTAATATGGTCGAGCCTGACATCATGGAAGAACGTCTTGCAACTGGTTACATTAGAGGAGGATCAGTTCATTGCTAACTTCCATCAGCAAGTGCAGAAGGAGCGCGAAAAGGCCTAGCATGATAGGCACATCAGGCAGAAGGTGTTCAAAGAGGAAGACTTGGTCTTGTTATATGACAGTCAGTTTGCGCGCCACCCAGGGAATTTTAGGAAACATTGGTTGAGGCCATACATTGTGAAGGATATCACTGATGGAGGTGCAATGTGCTTGCCCACATTGTGTGGTGAGAATATTCCCAGGTATTTCAATGGAAGCTGACCGAAGTCGTATAGGGACAACCCTGTGCTGACCAAATGACTATATGGCCGAAGAATAAGAATCCATTTTTCAGAGCGCTACGTAGGGAAAAGGCACATGCAGGTGCGGCAGGAGCATAGAGGTGGTGTGCAGCAGGAGAAACTAGTTGTTGGAATAGTAAAACTAGGTGAAAAAGCGATTTTATCGTTGGATGAAGCCAATTTTCTGCATTTAATGAGGTGATATTACAAGATTTTGACTTTTTTGGCAGAGGTAAGTTGCATTTAATGGAGATCCGACTGTTTTCATATTGGATCGCCTATAAAAGGAAGGGTGCGGGTCACATTTGGTTCCTTTTCTTTCTGAGTATATTGCGTCGTGAGCTTATCTGCGAATTGCACCGTAAATTTGTCTTTGAGCATTATATGTATGGCCGAAAGACCCCCGCATCCGACGTAAGTAACCCGAAATTTATCTTTCACCAAGGATGAAGGCCACTAATCCAAAGAGCACATCATCCGAGGAGCACTCTGTGCTGCTCACAGCGTCGACAGAGCTAGGGTTGGCTGATGTTCATGAAGTAGTGCCTGTGGTTCAAAAATTCGTGTCTACGCTAGCTAAGGGAAGGGTAAGATGACCAAAGGTTCGTCCTCCAAGCCACGGACCTCTCCTAGAAATGTTACATCCTCGCGCCAAGCTACGAAGGATAGGTCGCCTATGGGTGATCTTACAAAGAGACCGATGAGCGCCATTGAGGAGGCTACGCTCCTTGAGCCCATGTCATGGTGGTCGCAGTATGTCAAGTCGCGCAAACCCTGCATACGCATGTCGAAGAATGTAGACGTGGTTCTGTACTACCTTCAGATGTCACTGATCCCGTAGGAAATCCCCCTTATTGAAGATATGTTTGGAAATATTCCCCTTATCAAATTCAATGATTATGATATGGAGAATGAGTAAACGTTCCCCGACCTAGCGCCTAAATATTACCTAGAGTGCATGTTCTATGATGATGTAGTGAAGGTCGAGCCTATGTCGTGGGCACGCGGGCTGAGCAACACTAGGATCCTCAATCTACTGAGGATTCCTCACTTTGGAAAGTACCTAATCACCATTGTCTTTGTGCTCTAGCTGCTGGCATTAGTGCACGAGGGATGCTTGTGGATCCAGGGATGCATTCCAATAGATGCTGCACTGATCCACCAGATCACTGGCATGCCCAAGAAGGGGCCTCATCCCATGGCTAGTTTTGGGAAGAGTAATGAACTCAAGGTTGTTGCGAAGGTGAAAAAATACTACCACGTTGGATGGGACGCCAGGGAATTCCTGGTGCAGCAGATTGAAGACCTGAGTATGTGCCTAGGAACCTTAGTCCTGAGCTATAAATTGATGTGCAAGTGTCACTCGAAGACAATGCCTACGCATGTGATTGCATTGGCAGGCCAATGTGAGAAGGGGGTTAGCTACAACTGGTCCCAATATCTCTGCCAAGAGATTCTGGAAAATGTGCGCGAGGCGCAGGAAGAAGGGAAGAAATTCTACTACTCATGGATATTGCTACTAATTGCGCTAGTAGCATGGGAGACTCAAGAGGGTGAAATCCTCCCAGATTTGGACCTAGTGTATGCGAAGGTGTGCGCTACGCCAATCTTTAGGATTCAACCAACCCCAAGCGAGTGAAGGAGAACAAAATATTTTGGGTTCTATTTGAGGGTGCGTTAGCAGTAGCAATACATTCGTGGCCCAGACTATCCCCAACAACATACTCGAAGTATAAAAGTATCACATATTTTTAGGTTACCATGCCCCACGTGCAAATCAGGGCGCACAATGACCCTGTCTGGTATAATTTTCCCTTTATGATGACTGAAGCAGAGATCGACTAGGTCATTGCGACTTGGCCAGCAGTGTGGAAGGAAGGGCGCAGCTCCACCAAGCCCATTACAACGTCCACATCTAGAAAAGAGACAATGCCAGGATACAAAGAAAAAGAATCAGAGGAGCGCACCGAAAAATATATAGAGACGGGCCCAAAAAAATTTGTTGATAAAGATATAGAGTAGGAATCAAAGAAGGACACAAAGCAGGATCCTGGAGGAGGAGCCTATTTGGACATTGGAGGCCTTGATGGTTTGGATGGCACTGGCGCAGAGTCTCCGCACAGAACGAAGCGTGGGACAAAAACCCCCAAGGGTCCGCGAAAGAAGAGGAAAGGCTCTAAGGTTGGAGGAATAGAGGAGGTCACTCTGGCAGAAGATGACCTAGACAAGATAGTAGATGCAGTCACATCTGCCTCTGAAGATAGATGAACTTCTATGGAAGAGTAGTACAAGGCTGTGCTCGAATTGTTACAATCAGGATTGCAAGTAATACAATTGAAGACTGACAATATCCAAGCGAGTGAAAATCAAGCGAGGTCGATTCAAGTGATCCAGCCTGCCATGATGATCATCACCACTACGAACAACAGGATTTTCCCCTTCCTGGGCCCAACAGTCACTCTTGAGTAGCCAGAATTGTGCACATAGGTGCAAAGCTACCCAGACGTCGGGATAGACTTATCCATGCTACATAGTGGGAAGTTTCATGCAATTCAGATCATCCACAAGGACGAGCTGCAGTGCAGGGAGGCGTGCTTGTAGCAGTAGTTGAGTGACGCTGACCAAAAGGTTGCAGCAAAGACTGAAGAATCACTCCAAGAATAGATATTGCAACATGCCACTATAGCTCAGTGATCAGAGTTAGAGCATTTGATTGATAGACTGTCAGAGACTTAACAGAGGTGGCCATCCCTACATTCATCGCGTTGCAGGTAAAAGTTGAGAGTTTGGTTGCAGGACTAAAGGCTTCCCGGTCAGAGGTGTAGACAGTCAAAGGATAATTCAAGCAACAGATCATAGCATTGCAAGCTAAGCTACAACCAGAGACTCACCCTGAGGTGCACGTGCAGTGGGCGACCTTGGTCAAGGAAGCATCAGAAAGGATCGCCGCCATCGTTGACAAGGACTCCGTGCTGCTCGAAACGGCTATGGGACTATGTGAATATGTTCAAACAGATCCAATATTCAAGAATATTTCTCAATAATTGTGCACTAGGGACCAGGTGTTCGATGACCTTCAGGAGGCCCTACCTACTTTTGTCCCTGCTCAGCGCATGGTCCACTTGCAGACTAGCTAGATCTTGCCCGACGACATATAAGAGCTATGGAGAAAGAAGCATATCATGAAGGAGCACATGAAGCCATGGGTTGACAAGGCGATGAAGTTGTCACATGATCTGGATGTCATTGTCAAGAATCTGAACCAGACCTATCAAAGCATCAACCTAGCCCCAGAAGGGCTAACGTCTCAGAAGTTGGTGGACACAGCACAGAGTGCAACTGATAAGAGCGCGGGCGTCCTAGCACCCTTCATCGCTTCCATCGAGGATTTTCAACTCAAGATGAAGAACCCAACACCATTGTGACTCCGGATGAGTCATAAGATTGTGTTGGGGGCTTGTTGGAGTGGGGTCCCTTAGGACTGAATTTTGGAGAAAAATATTGTATTTTTTGTACGTTAAGTTGTGCGCACTAAGAAAATCATAGGTCAAGGATCTTCAGGGCAGGCCAAAGCCCCTCATGAGTTGTAATGGGAAAAAGGGTAGAACTAGGGGCCGCGAACCACAACTTGAGGACCTTAGATGAGCACAAGCTAAAGATATAAATAGGAGTCTAGATCTAGTCGAGTAATAAGTAGTAAGTCTGAACTAAGTTTTGATATGATGTTCTGAGCTTAAAGGCGAACTTGTCTGGGTTTAGAAGGCTCCTGCTGGCTATGTGCGTAGAGAACTTAGTCTTGTTGTGTGTGGACTCCACCAGCTATGTGCACGGGTAGAATGAAAGTATTGTATGGAAGATTTGAATTGTGAATGAATAAAGGAATGTTTTGGAAGAAATATGAGTATCAAATGCATCTGTATTTTGCTTTATGATCTGTTTCAATATGTTATTTTCGTTTACTGTATTATTTGTGTTTGGATCAGTTGTGCAACTGTCTTCTACCTTAGATGAATGCTAAATAAATAGATCTATTGCTGCTAAACATGAATGCTATGTATTAAGGTTATTACAGAACTTTATCTATGCGCGGGCAGGATAACCTGCAGAAACTGACTTGAATCTGCCTAGTTAGGGTTTCTTGTTAGGGCTTCTATTGTGAAGGTTAGACCTCCATTGTTTTAGATCTGAAGGCACCCACATCATTTGATTATCTCTCATGGTGTGGAAACCTAGTTCCAGCACCCCCCCCATACTGCTTTGGGTGATACTTTGACCTGCACAAGTAGGTCACTGCCGAAAGGGCCAGTTATAAGAAGGTTTTGTTGGTTAACCTTAACTCCGAAGCTGGGCTAGGACCCCTCAAGCCAACATGCCATAAAATGTAGCAAAGGAGTAGTCATAACAATTCCAGTAGTAGTTCTGCTAGTAGTAGCTCCAGCATTAGGGCTCGGGCCACCACCAACTTGAGGACATGCACTTGCATTAGCACCTGACATGGTGACAGTATGAGGGTGAGGAGAACTGGGGTTGGAATCAGAGGAAGAACCTGATGAAAAAGAATCAAAGTCGGTATGGGGACTCAGGGGAGGAATAACTCAGACCCTACAGGGTGAGTAAGATGTCCTAATGGAAACTTAGGGTGAAGGCCTTAGAGTCTCTGCGATAAAGGCCTTGGAGGCATAATGATGACAAGTCGCAGATGACACGAAAAGGTTGAAGAGTGATAAGAAAAGGATTTGTGAGGCAGATTGATTAATTACGATGTTTATGTCTTGGCTTGGTAGTGTAAACCAATCACTCTTCGCTTTAGGTGTTAGTTTTTGCAAGCTGTGTGTTAATTTCAATCAAGCACATATGGTTTTTTAAAGAAAAATAAATAATGTTGAAGTACTGTAAATAGAACTAAAATGACAGTAAAATAAACAACCAATCATGCACATATCCAAATCGAAAGTAGACTCTAAAACAACAAGACGACAAGGGGGTGAAATTAACTCAAAACACACTAAAATGGACAAGATATCGAATGTCGAAGGGACATGAATCTAATGACTCTATATTGTTGGAAATTAGGCATAAAACAACAAGAAACTAGAGGGAAAAATTGTTGCAGTAGATAAGGTTAAAGTTTAAAAACCTAGGGAAAACAAAGATACCCTAAGGCAAAGACAAAACAAAACTCAAGGAGAAAAACTGAGCATATCCAGGCCTAAGATGGGCTCAGAGAGAGGTCAGACAACCCAAAACAGTGCCCTCAGAAAAACCTGACAATTGCAGAAAAAATTCATGAAAAAATTCCAGATTGCAGTTTTTTACTTATGGACAAATGAAATTGCACTTTATGGGAAAAAAAGTGCGAGTTCATGGGGAACTCAGAGTATTGGCCATCCTCCCCACGCGGAAGACTATGGTCCAGGTCACATTGGTTAAGAACCATTCTTCCCCTACTACACCCCGATCGAGGAATACTATGTTCCTGTCTTCTAGAGTGCTGATCCTCTTTTAGAATATTCCGAAGTCTAGGTACCAACTCATACACCTCCCGTTACCATGGCCGATCCAGGAATCCGTTGTCAGTTTGACATGCCCAGTTCGCAAGACAATCTGCCAATTTGTTTCCTTGCCTTCTCACATGAAAAGGTATGATGTATTTAATTTTACTCAGAGCTTGTTGAATTTCTTGTACCAGCCTTGCCGTTCTCCAACTCTTAGTAATCGTTTCCCAATTTGTTCCTTGTAAGAGTTCTCTCATAATACTAGTGGCCATTGCTGAATCCCCTTCGATTTCCAGCCTATTATAGTGTTCACGGTCAGCAATTTCCAGACCTAATTTCACTGCTGCTAACTCTGCCTCATTATTCATAGTGTAACATAAATCTATGGCATAAATTCTTAGAGTTGTTCCTGTACAGTCTTCGAAGATTCCACCAACACCTTCCTGGCCAGGGTTTCCTTTCGATGCGCCATCATAATTTAATTTTACAAAGCCTGATCGCGGTCTGTCAAAATTATTTCTCACTTGATATGGAAGGGGTAATTGTTTCCAGGAAGATGGTGATACCATTTCTTCCTTCAAGTGTAAATGCTGAAGAATTCTCCCTTCCATTCCTTGAACTACCCAATCCTCATGCTCCCATTTTTCAGCCAGTATTGTTTCTCGAATTCCTTACTTAGTGATGTTCCAAATTTCATCATTGCTGAGCTTGCGTTCTTGGAAAATCCTTCTATTCCTTTCTTTCCAGTGGGACCAAAGTACGAATCCCATTACAAGTATCCAAGCTCTGTTCACCACAGGGATTTTGTATCCTCCCTTTCGCCACTTTTCAATTGTTTGCTGAAGACTGTTATTATTTCTATCAGTTTGTTGGAATAGTCTGTAAAGATTTGACCACATCTGATCAACCACTGTACAAGTATTTAGAAGATGTTCCATAGTTTCTTCAGCTGCTTCACACATCACACATTTTGACGGTCCATTCATTCCCATTTTTTGTAGTTGATCCCAGGTGAGGATCCTCCCATGCCCTACAAGCCACAAAAAATGCTCTATTTTCGGCCAATGCTTTAGAGACCAAATTTTCTTCCACAATCAATTTTCCGGGATTTGAAGTTGATTTGCTTGCAACTGATAGGATTCTTGAATTGTAAAAATTCCTCTCGGCCTATAACCCCATCGCAAAATATCATTACCCTCCTAAATAGGAATTTTCCTAGTGTGGAGTTCTTTTGCAAAATTTTCCCATTGCTGCGTTTTTGGGGCCTGCTACCACTGCTGCTTTTGTTTCCATCTCCACCAAAATTGATCATTCTGGTCTTCCCAATAGTTTTGAACTTCCTTACTGTGGGGGTTTCGTGTAAACAAAAATATTTCCGCCAAATCTAATCTTGTGAACAACTTTTCCCGCTGCTGCTAGGAATCTTCCCAAAAACCTGCCAAATTTCCATCTCTGACCTCCCAGAAACTATGAATCCTTATCAAATGTCTATTTGCAGCTGCAAGATTCCAGATCCCTGAACCTTTTTGAATATTAAGGCAATTAAGCCTTTCCTTTTCCGTTTGAGGCATATGATATTTTCTTTCCCATATACACTGCCATAACCCTACACCTCCTTGTAACCACCGCCACCACAACTTTGCCCCCATGACCTGATTAAGAGTATAGGGATCTCTAAGACCTAGCCCCCCTTTAAGCTTCGGTAATGTAAGTATATCCTAGGAAAGAAGAGCCCATTTTCTTTTCTCTTGGGCTCCTTGCCATAATAATTTCTTAAACAAACAAACCATATCCTCACAGGTTTTTTTGGACAAGCCATACCTGAAAAATGATAGATAGGGATAGCTTGAAGAACAGATCTTAGAAGGATAACTTGACTAGGCAAATTTAAGGCCCTAAAGGACCAATTAAGCATGCGATTTTGGACTCTGTTTTAGAGATCCTTCCAACCACTGGATATAACAAAATTTTCAGACAAAGGCATCCCAAGATACTTGAAGGGTAGTACCCCCATACTAAAACCAAGAGTCCTAGTGAGAAATATTTTTGATCGGGGAGTTGTGTTAAGAAAGAAAACATTTGATTTTCCTTTATTAATCTGTGTACCTGAAGCCTCCATGAACAAGTTTAAAATTTCCAAGATCGCTTTACATTCACGGAGTGTAGCTTGACAAAACAACATAATATCGTCCACAATTTGCTGATGTGACAACGTTAGATTCATACCCCACAATTTAAGACCTTTAACCACTCCATCCTGAACTTTTTGCTTAATATATCTACCCAACCCCTCAGCTGCTAAGATAAAGAGGAACGGAGAAATGGGGTCACCCTGTCGAAGGCCAATGTATCCGTGATTTTTGTTTCTATAAAATTTCTTCTTGGATTCTCCGCTCCTCTAGTTTACTAAGAATATTTCCCTCTTCTTTAATTAATTCATTTTTCCTCCCTGTTACAATCATTTGATGTTGAATTTGTTGCATATGCCCTTGGAGTTTATTCTTCTCTTTATGAATGTTACCAAATTCAACTTTATTCCATTTCTTAATTTTTTTCTTTAATTCCTTTAATTTCAATTGAAATGTGTGCATTCTATTTCTTCCTTTCAATATACTCTCCTCCCACCAGCCACAAACTTTCTGTATAAAGGAAGTATCTCTAAGCCAAAACCCTTCAAATTTGAACGACTGTTTCTTTTGCTGTTGTTTCACATCCACCTCCAGGAGAATAGGCCAGTGATCTGAACCTAGGCAGGGCACTATAGCTGCTTCATAGAATAGGTCCAGACTCACAAAATCTTCAGACACCAAAAATCGATCAAGACGTGATGCAATTTGGTGTATCCCCCCTCTTTTATTATTCCATGTGAATTTACCATTATTAGTCGGAACATCCACCAGATGTGTGTTCGTTATAAGATCAGTAAAGTCCTACATTTCTTGATGAAATCTACCAGAGCCCCCTTTCCTTTCATCTAAACTTGCCACCATATTGAAATCTCCACCAACAACCCAATATTTGTCAAGATTAATGAGTTTAAGATTTCTAAAGTCCCTAAAGAAATCTTGTTTATCTCCTGGAATGGTAGGACCGTAAACAAAAGAAACAAAGAACCATTCCTTAGTACCTAACAACCTAAATCTACCGGTTATAATTCTAGGCAGTCCAATCCAACCATTTTCCTCCATCTCTGCTGGGTTCCATAATATTGCAATACCCCCCGCACTCCCATTAGCATCTATAGCCATTATTTCATAGCGGGGTTTTAATCTACTAACAATTTCAACTAATCTTTCCCCAGACAATTTGGTTTCGTAAAGGAGAATTATCTCGGGTTTTTCCTTTATCATTCTTTCCTGTAAATGTCTCTGTTTGCCTTTACTATTAAGGCCTCTTATATTCTAGGAGATTATTATCATTAAGAAGGTTTATTTATTCTCTGGAACATCGTTGAAATTGAAACGATGTGTCTAGAGTTAACCAACATTTCCCCAACCAATTGGATTTATTCTTGTAAGGTCTTTCAACCTCTTTTATTTCTAGATTTTGTCTTCAGGTGATGTTCGTGGCTTGTTTTTTGTGCTATTTATTGCTGAGATGACTGCGTATTTATTGCTTCCACTAATTGCTGAGACAACTGCTGATTTGCTGCTTCTACCTCTCTTCGTGCCTGAATCGTAAGATATTGTTCAAATGTCTCCTTGTATAATACTTTTTGATCTTCAGGGATAAACCTATCATCTAGGTTTCTCCACTCTTGCAGTAATTGTTTCATGAGTAATTCTTCTTTAGTAAGGTCGTCCTTCAACATATCTATTTCCATCGTTTCTTGCTCTCTATTATCTTGTTGTTCCCCCCGGTCCGAGATTTCTAAAGGAGCTTTCCTTTTAGCAGTTACTACATTAGTAGGCAGAGGAGGCTGTATTTCCTCATTCGTCACGTCCATTTCTTTATCCTCCTGTACTTGTTCTTGTAATATCTCGTAACAATTTTTATTCTGTCGTAAATTCTTCTCCTGCACTTGTGGATTACCTTGAGCTCGACCTTGTATTTTTCTATTAGTAACCGTCTGAAACCCTTCTTCCTTGTTTTCTTCTGTCTCTGCCACTGTCTGCTTTTGAACCTAGTCTACATTGTTAAGGGGACAAGTTTTATACAAGTGCCCATATTCATGGCATCTTCTGTAACGAAATGGGATGTGTTCATAATCAAGTAATTGCTGCCAGATTTCCCCTGCATATTCTAACTCAATTGATTCCGGAAGAGGTTCAGATATATTCATATAAACATAAATCCTCGCAAAGGAAGTATATCTACCCCTTCTGGTCATTTCTGCAATCTTTACAAACCTACCCAACGAATTCCCTATCCCTTCCAAGATTTCTGGATCCCAGAAATCCATGGGTAAAGCAAACAGTCGAACCCACACCGGGGTTGAAAGAAACTGCTCCTTATCTGGGTTATAACATTCTTCCCAATGTTGCAGGAATAGGCCCACATTCTGGTAAAAATAGGGCCCCCCTTCAAAAACCCTTTCCTTATCCAATAAATTTGTAAAAATGACTGTAAAGAAACCTCTGGCACCAATTTTAATATCTAAATGCCACTTTGGTTGCCATTTAATGCGAATCCATTTAATTAAATCCTTTTCAGTGGGCCAAATTCCTATAAATTTACAAATAAGAGCATGATCTTTCATATAACCTCTATAATGATCTAATTTATTTGGCGGAATAATAAAACGGGTTTTTTTTTAGGATTTAGGCAAACATCGACCCCTTTGCTGTGCCTGCCATTGTGCCCCAAGAACTGGTCCTGCACCCACTGATCGATTTTGTCCGCTACTTTCTACTGTCGTTACATTTCTATAGGAGGGGATCTTCCCCCCCCCCCCGCCGATGTTTCTGCCATACTTCGTGCTCAGGACCAGCAATACAGTCTTTCCTTCGCTGCTTAGGTTGAACAAAAACCCTAAGATTGAACCATTACCTAAACCCTAACATTTTCTCAGTTGCAGAGCTCATATCTGAATTCCTCCAGTGATTCAAACATGTTATTTTTGTTTAAATTATTTAAATTAAAATTTTAAAATACAAATTAATCTTTAAATTTAATTTAAATTTTAATTCGAAATAAGTTCAATTTTTTTTTGTTAAATTTATAATTTTTTAAAAGTATATATTTCTACTTAATTACATGCACAGTCAAAATAAATTTATATTCATTATAATGTATACTTACTATATATATATGACAAAATGTAATTAAACCATTCATACTTATTTAATAATATAACATAACAAAAAATTGAATATATATATATATATCATACACCAAATTGGTGTATGAGAGCCTCTTGTTTGTGGGATAAGAGACCCACCTCTGCGTAGCGATTTGACTACTAAGTCTACGAAGACATACATACTTTTGACTGCTAAGTCTACGAAGACATACATACTTTACCTTCTCTGGTACCCCCTCTGGTTTTGAATGACTTCTTAGGAGGAAACACATGCTCTTAACCATTAGTTATATATACCTTTTAGGAGGAATTTTGACGAAGACATACATACTTTACCCCCTCTGGTTTTGAATGACCTCTTAAGAGGAAACACATGCTCTTAACCATTAGTTATATATACCTTTTAGGAGGAATTTTGACGAAGACATACATACTTTACCCCCTCTAGTTTTGAATGACCTCTTAGGAGGAAACACATGCTCTTAACCATTAGTTATATATATCAAATTGATGTGCAGTGGTGGGTCCATTGTCCCACAAACAAGGGGTTCTTACACACCAATTTGGTGTCTCGCTTGGCTGTGACCTTAAAATTGGATTATTATTAATATCCAATTTTAACGTCAAAGCCAGGCCATACAACAAATAGGCATACACACTCTACCCCCCTTTGGTTTTGAACTTGTGACCTCTTAGGAGGAAACACATGCTCTTAACCATTAGGCCCACTCAAGAGTGGGCCTAATGGTTAAGAGCATGTGTTTCCTCCTAAGAGGTCTTAGGTTTACAACCAAAGGGGGTAGAGTATGTATGCCTCGCTAGACTTAGCAGTCAAATTGTTGCGGGGTAGTGAGTCCCTTGTCCCACAAATAAAGATGTCTCATACACCAATTTGGTTGCTAGACTTAGCAGTCAAATTGTTGCGGGGTAGTGAGTCCCTTGTCCCACAAACAAAAAGGTCTCATACACCAATTTGGTTTCTAGCTTAGTGGTAACTTTAAAATTGGATTATTATTATTATAACAAATGAAACACCATTTAACTTTAATTTAGATTTTTTAAAATACAAATTATTTAGATTTTTTAAATTAATTATAAAGCTGGACTAAAAATCAATACTCCATTGTCAAGGCCTTTCTTTTGCTATCCATGTTGGGAGTTAAAAATCCGAGGAATTCCTGCTCCTGAACTTTCGATGTACCTCCACCTTCTCATTGTCTGCCCCGAAACCATCTCTTTTAATTTCAGTGCAGGTAAATGGTGATATATTATTCGGGGGCGGATGTAACAATTAGAATGGAGGAAAGAAAAATAATAAATCATTTTATGTGGGTCAATTTTGGGGTTGTAATCCACTTGACCTTATACCTATAGGCATGCGTGTTTTTTATCAGAAAAGCTTATTTTTCAAGATTTTATGTAATCATGTGGCTGATGCTTAGTCTACTTTCTGTTTTCAATTTCATGGGACTATATCACTCTTTAACTCTTAGGTTCAATACAAAGTAAATTTTAAAACAAAGTCTCTCACGCAAATTTTAAAAATTTATTATTTTATAATATAATAAAAAATCACTTAAAAAGAAATTCAGTACTCTATTACATATATAATATAATAAAAAATTCACTTAAAAAGAAATTCAGTACTCTATTACATATATAATATAATAAAAAATTCACTTAAAAAGAAATTCAGTACTCTATTACATAATTTTCTATTTTAAATTAATAAAAATAATATAAAAAATCAATAAAGTACACTAAAATTTAAAATTTGATTTCGACTTATCTGAATCAAACTAAACTTGATATTTTATTATTTATCTTTATTTCTGACCATACACATATTATAAGTTCAAAAAGTAACAGAAACTAACTCGTGACTTTGTGCATCCCTCAAAAAAGTCAACACTACATGTTTCTTTTTTGAAATGATCGGGACATCATGATATATATAGTGTGTCCCCATATATTGTGTGTTATATTTAAATAAAAGCCTACTCAATCATGTGATTCGTGATCGATTAAGAATAATAATATAAATAGTAGTCATAAGTTTCATTCAACTTATTTACTTATTATATTACTCCATCTGGTGATTCGTGATCTATATAAATAGCAGTCATAAGTTTCATTCAATTTTTTTTTCGATATTTTTTTGTTATTCATACAGATGAATAAAAAAAACACAGATTTACACAATTGCAAGTTTCTCATAAAAACAATAACGAATAGAATAGATGGATAATGTTGTCCCAAAGCTGGCAGAGAATGGAAAAAAAAAAAAATAGAAACCTGAATCCCGATAAAACTATAAACTAGTAATTGCTCATTAAAAAGAGCAAAAGGACACCAAAGGCGTGGGCACCGGTGTCGTCCAACTCCCGGGAGGCGAACAATTGGACAGCAGCACGGGCGAGCGAAGGAGCTGACAGCAACACGGTAGGATGGCCGTCAAGTGTCAAATTTTGACAGGGCAGAAGGGCGAATCTTGAGCAGATGTGGAGCACAGGGATTGGCTGAGATGAACAATGTTTCCCAGCCAAACCCAGCAAAGAGAACACCTTCGGTGTAAAAATAGTTTAAAAAGACTTACAACAAGAAATTTTTTTTTGCTAAATTTGCTGCAGCAGCTAGATAATAGAGGAGAAAACAACTAATAGAGGAGAAAACAACTGGATAGAATCAGGAATGAATAAGAAAACACAAAAAACCAGAATTGTCAGTGCTGGCAGCTAGAATGCTGAAGACATTTTATATGTGACCAAGACTCCACACTGTGCTTTATGTCACTTAACTTATTATATTCCATTATCGTAAGATTCAATTTTCACTTGTTATATTACATCATTATTATAAAGTGAATATAATAATAGTTGTTATATTACACCATTGGTATAAAGTGAATATAATAATGGTGTAATATAAAAAGTGAATATTCTATTATCTTAAGGCTTATATTCAACTTTGTCATTTGTTATATTATGCTATTATTATAAAGTGAATATAATAATGATGTAATATAATAAGTGAATAAGCTGAAACAAACTTATAACTACTATTTAAATAGGTTTTAATTTTTTATTTTTTTTTTAATAATCGCTACCTTAGAGTGGTTTTTTTATTTATTCATAACACAGCAAAGTATTTTTATTTATTCATAACACAGCAAAGTAGATTCTACATGGGTTTTTATATATATATATATAAACTTGTGACTCCATGTGGCCCTCACCAAAGTTGGTATTACATTTTTCCATAAGATTGGGACATTAGTCTTTATATAATGATGTAATATAATAAGCGAATAAGTTAACACTCTCTAAACCCCTCATCGATGTTGCTACTATTTATATAGCTTTTCAATTTTTACTATAATGGAGTAATATAATAAGCAACGAACTCGTATGATCAACGTCCTTCCTAAAATTCAATCAAATCAATTAATTATTTTTATTAGATAAATTAATAATTTTCTTAATTTTATAATCAGTTTAATTAATAAAGACACCATAAATTCGTAAAAGTTTATCTCTTTTTTTTATAATTTTATAGAAAAATGATTTGGATTGAATCACTTTATTGTTTTTCATCCATCTAGATGTATTTGGAGTGGAAAAAAATGAAGGAATCGATTCAAGGGGCTATTTTTATTAGCTAGACCCACCTGGGAGTGTTTTGAGATATCAAAAGGCCTTTTTTTAGGTAAAACTTGCAATACCATTTCATGTTGTTCTACACACAAATATCTTTCCAACGGCGGAAAAGAAGCATCAATCTCTATGCAAAAGTTATGTTGTTCTACCCACAAATATATTTCCAATGGTGGAAAAGAAGCATCAATCTCTATGCAAAAGTTATGCCACTGAGAAGTTGACCTTCCTATTTTCACACCTATAATTCGGGAGGATGTTGCGTCAACCCCCATTATTCATGGAAAAGGGACTAGCAACGTGTTTTTGATGTAAAAGACTCTAAAAGAGTCTATATTGTAACTCTAATTAAAATTTGATGTAGTCAAACTTAACTACTAGTAGGCTATAAGGAGAGCATTTTGTTTCATAGTTGAACAAAGATAACCAAGAGATATTGGAGGTAGATCAAACAGATATGATTTGTTCACTATAGCAGCCCACGAGCCACAGGCATTACCTCTTTGTATTGCATCCATATTTCCAGACAGAGAAACAAAGCGAAACAACCTCTCCTTCCAGCTGCCTGAAAGGGTTTCCAAGAGAGCATATCTTGTGTCTTCTGTGTCTGTGTGACCTTATTTTGTTCTTCTCTATTTTTTTCATAATTTCCATTCGCATGCATGCACTAATTAGAGTTAAACCTACATATTTTAAAGTTTAATAAAGTTGTAACAGTGTAGAATCTTATATTTTTAATATAATGCTATCAGATATGTTAGAATAATCTAGAATAATGCAGAAATAGGAGTTGTTATGGTTTGTTGAACGAGAGTTTTATAATTAGAGTTTAGTTCCACCAGTTCAGGATTGTTGCCCCAAACTTAGGAATATTAGTTGAGTGCCTATGCTATAAATATGTAATGTTGTCGTTGAGCTAATAACAAGTTGTGTGAGCTCTATCTCACGTTGTGTGTGTTGTATTTGCGTTATTTAATTTGGTATCAGAGCTAGAACATAATTGAGCTTGCTTTGAGTCTCGTCCAGGAGACCATACCTGTTCATACGTTGCAGCAGAGATTCTCCTTCGAATATCCGGCGAGGGTTTTTCTCATCCAGCGTCAGAAGCATACGCGCTGCATTTCATATGCGGTTCAACAGGTATTGAACCCTCCAGAGTTCTCTCTTGTTTCGCAGCCCGTTTTCTCCAACCAATTTCAGCTCTGCGTCCAGCCGCTCCTTCTCGTAGGGACGCCGAGGCTTCTTGAACGTCTTCCCACAGTTATGGTAAAAAAAAAACGACGTGCACCATCTTTCCTCCTTTGCCGCGTCTCCATTTTAAATCCAAAAATACAGGGTTTTCTATGTTAAAGATTCTTTTGTGAATCCTTGGCCGAGAAGCTGGATCAAGCGTAAAGTTTGATAGTACTCATTAGACACCTACTTTTCAATGTGGATTGAAATTTGAGGTTATAGTAGCCAGCTGTTATGAATCCAATGTTGAAACCTATAACAAAGTCACAATTGATGTATAAGTCCATGAGAGAGGATTGAGGTGGAGGATTGCGTTTCGTGAATGTCCTGTTCGTGGATTTGTGCATTAAAGAGCTCATTAAATCTAAAGTGAATGTGCTAATCTCTTCTTGATCATTGCAGTGAATTAATTTCTTGCAATTGAATCTGGTCATTGCTGTTGAAAACAATGGCTAATCCTATTGCCGATTCATATTTAAATGAATCCACCAAATTTGATGGCAAAAACTACGTCAATTGGAAGTTTAAGCCGATCACCGTTCTCGAGGCTTACAACCTCTGGATGATTCTCAAAGGTGACGAGCCCAAGCCTGCTGCTGCAACCACGATTCTAGATTGGGATAAGTGAGAAATGAAAGCGAAAGTGCTGTTGCGCATGTCTGTAAAGGACAACATCATTCCTCACATTCGAGATTGTACATCTTCAAAGCACACGTGGGAAAGTCTCAAAGGTTTGTACGAAACTACTAATGCAAACCACATTTTATTTTTAAAAACGAAGCTACTATCTATCAAAATGGAATCCAATGAAAGCATCAGCAACTTAGTTTCTAGAATTAAAGACTTAAGCGATAAGCTTGGTGACATTAGTGAAAAAGTGTCTACTAGCGATTTAGTAACTGTTGCTTTGAAGGGTTTAGTCCAAGACTATAAAGTCTTTATTTCAACACTCTCAGCTAGACAAACGCCTCCTACATTTGATCAATTGGCTGGACTTATTCTTCAAGAAGAAGAGAGAATGAAAATTTTTGAACTGGATTTAAATGATTCTGATTTAGCATTGATTGCAAGAGGTAAAAGATCATTCCGAGGGATACCATGGGACAGGAACAGAGGTCGTTTTCAAGCAAAGCAGAAAGGTATGACACATCCTGATTCTTATGTTAAGAGAAATATTGAATGTGATTATTGTGGAAAACCTGGACATCTAGCTAAATATTTCTATAGAAGAAAGAATCGTGAATCAAATCAGAGACATAGAAGGCATAATGGAAATTTCATGAACAGAGACACTTCAGTTACTGTTGGATTTAAAAATCTTAAATTGTTTCTTTCTGATGTTGCATTGTCTGCTGAAACTGATGATGAGACTGCTTGGTTCATAGATTCTGGTGCATCAGCTCATATGACTTGTAATAAAGAATGGTATGATAAATATTACGAGAAAACTGATGGCACACACATTTACCTAGGAGATAATAGGTCACATAAAGTCCAAGGCTATGGCGTAATAAGTGTGTACTTACCTAATGGAAAAATGAGATAGATTCATGATGTGATGTATGTTCCTGGTATTAAAAAGAATTTGATATCTGTTTCAGCTATCACTGATAATAATTTAAAAGTGGAATTTGGTAAAATGAGTTGTATTGTGAAAGATGTTCAGGATCGCTACATGGTTGTTTTCACAGGTACCAGGGTTGGTGGATTGTATAAATTGGATGTAACGATGAAGCATCATGTTGCATTGACATCCACAACAACGTCAACAGCAGAGTTATGGCATCACATGTATGGGCACCTAAATTACAATGATTTATTGTTGTTGCAAAGAAAAACAATGGTTGAAGGTCTTCATGTTATGAAGTGTGAATATTTACCATGTGAAGCTTATGCACTTGGTAAGCATCATAGAGAGGAGTTTCCCGTTCATACAGAGAAAATACAATATGATATACTTGAATTAATTCACACTGATGTATGTGGACCTATGCAAACTAGGTCACTTGGTGGTGCTTCCTACTTTCTTATTTTTGTTGATGATAGATCTAGATATACATCGGTCTATTTCATATGAAGAAAAAGTGATGTCTTTGAGTATTTTAAAGAATTCAGAACTTTGATTGAAAAGCAAACAGACAAATACATTAAAATTCTCAGATCAGATCAGGGTGGCGAATGTAAATCAGGAGCGTTTAATAGGTATTGTAAATTTCATGGGATCCAACAACAATTCA
Source organism: Pinus albicaulis (assembly GCA_034641835.2). Lineage (NCBI taxonomy): Eukaryota > Viridiplantae > Streptophyta > Pinopsida > Pinales > Pinaceae > Pinus > Pinus albicaulis. The sequence continues at coordinate 1,211,238,919 of CM076580.1, read as the reverse complement.
CAGTACCCCATACTCCTTAGCAAAATGGTGTTGCTGAGAGATGGAATATAACACTGGTGGAGTGTGCTTGCAGTATGCTTCAAGGTAAAAACATTTCTAATGGTTTCTGGGCAGAAGCCATTAATACTGTTGTTTATTTGAAGAATCAAAGTCCCACTAAGAAATTAGCTTTTCAAACTCCTTTTGAGATTCTTTATGGTCATAAACCCGATGTAAATCGTTTAAGAGTATTTGGATGTACTGGCTTTGCACATATTCCTAAGAATAATAGAAGAAAGCTTGATGCAAAGTCAATCAAGTGTGTTTTTATTGGGTATTATATAGATAAAAAAGTATATAAACTATTTGATCCCAGTTCACATAAACTGTTTGCAAGTCGAGATGTGGTATTTCATGAGAATGCTGATAAAAGTGATACAATGAATGATGCTTGGCATATATCTAATGATGATCATGTCAAAATTGATACTTTGGTTAAATAGGAACATGTACAGGTATAGGTTCAAGATCAGAAAGAAAGCAGCATGAGCACACCCAGCAACAATGATTCATCATGAGAGGAAGATTCACCTCAAAGCAAGAGAATCATGGATGGAACTCCAACAGGTATTGTAGAACCAAGAAGGTCAACCCGACAAACCCAACTTCCTGCAAGGTATAGAGATTATGCCTTGATGTCTAATATCATGAATGTTGTAGAACTAGTTGATTATGAACAACCTAAAGAGCATGAACAATGGAGAAATGCTATGAATGATGAATATGACTCTCTTATGAAAAATCAAACATGGGAATTAGTTGAACTCCCTGAAAACAAAGTTCCAATTGGAAGAAAATGGTTGTATAAATCTAAATTTAAAGCAGATGGTAGCATTGATAAATTTAAGGCGAGATTAGTTGCAAAAGGATATGCTCAACAAGAGGGAATTGATTATGAAGATACTTTTGCACCAGTAGCTAAATTGAATACAATTAGAGTACTGATTGCCTTAGCTACAAAACATAATTGGAATATACATCAATTGGATGTCAAATCTTCTTTTCTGAATGGTGATTTAAAGGAAGAAGTTTATCTGGTTCAACATGAAGGATTTGTCAAACAGGGACGAGCATTTAGTCTGCAGGTTAAGAAAAGCCTTAAATGGTTTGAAACAGGCACCGGGATCATGGTATGTAAATATTGATGCCTTCTTTTATCAGAATGGGTTTATGAAAAGAAAAAATGATCCTAACCTATATGTTAAGAAAGATGAAAAAGGAAATGTTGCTTTAATATCTTTATATGTGGATGATCTCATTATCACAGGCAATGCTTACAAGTTAATTGAAGAAATTAAAATTCAGTTGTCTCAGGAATTTGAAATGAAAGATCTGGGTGAATTGCATTACTGTTTAGGAATTGAGGTATGGAGAGAGCCTGGTAAAACATTGATCACTCAAAGTAAATACACAAAGGAAATTCTTAAAAAGTTCAATATGAGTGATTGCAAAGCTATGTCAACTCCCTTATAACAGAATGCAAAGTTGTACAAAGAATATGGAACTAAAGAGGCAAATGGAACTTTATATCGTCAGTTGGTGGGAAGTTTGAACTATCTCACCACTACCAGACCAGGCATTGCATACTCAGTTAGTATCCTTAGTCAGTTTATGGCTAAGCCTTTAGGAAATCATTGGAAAGCTGCAAAGAAAGTTCTCTGATACTTAAAAGGAAAAATCAATTTAGGTATTATGTATACTGATGAATCTGATGTTGCACTGACAGGTTTTTCTGATTCAAATTGGGCAGGAAATCCTGATGACAGACGATCTACCTCTGGCTATGAATTTCATATAGGATTAGGGGTTGAGTCATGGAGTAGTAAGAAACAACCAACTGTTTCTTTATCATCAACAGAATGTGAGTACAAATATTTGACCAATGCCACCTGTGAAGATGTTTGGTTGCAGAGAATTCTTGCAGATCTCGAAGAGGAGCAAAGTGGTTCAACATGCATAAATTGTGATAATCAAAGTGCTATCAAATTAGCACACAATCCAATATATCATGCCATATCAAAACACATTGAGCTGCAATACCACTTTGTACGAGAGAAGATTGAATCAAATGAAATTGATTTAGTATTTTGTAATACCAAGGATAATATGGCTGATATCTTTACCAAGCCTCTTGGTAAACTCAAGTTTGAAGTTTTTAGAAGTAAATTAGGTGTTGTAGAAAATCCATTTCTACATTAAGGGAGGATGTGAGAATAATCTAGAATAATGTAGAAATAGGAGTGGTTATGGTTTGTTGAACGAGAGTTTTATAATTAGAGTTTAGTTCCACCAGTTTAGGATTGTTGCCCCAAACTTAGGAAGATTAGGTGAGTGCCTATGCTATAAATATGTAATGTTGTCGTTGAGCTAATAACAAGTTGTGTGAGCTCTGTCTCACGTTGTGTGTGTTACATTTGCGCTATTTAATTGTTGTGGCTAACTCTCAAGTGAAATATCCACCGTAATTTACGGATCAAAAAATTAATGTTTCTTTCATTTATAATTGAAAATTGAAAATTTTCTCTAAGATTTTTTAAAAGTGTATTTAATTAAATTTTTTTTTGTGTAATTTTGGCACGACTACATCTTCAACATGTCCAGTATATCACCCCGACTGGGACAGGGAATTGAACCGACTACTTCACATAAAAGAGTGCCTTAACAAAACACCCGATCACTATCTATCCAAAACCCCAATACCACATATACGTTATTAATTAATTTTAAGAAAAAATTGAACTTTATTATCTTATAATACAATATTATAAATTTAAGTTTATATTTTAAAACAAAGACTCTAAATAAATATAAAAATGAATTATAAAAAAAAATGTTTAATGTTAAATTTATTAATACTTGAGATGTTCACATAATTCTTATTCTCAAAATTGAATTTACCATTAAGGAAAAAATATATAATACCAAAACTTAAAAAATGAAAATCCTTTAGATAACAATTATCATGAACATATTGAAACGAAGCTAAGTTGCAAACTAGGTTTCTTACACTTATCTATTAAGGGAATAATTTGCAAAGAAATTAAATTTAAATAAGCCGCAAACGCATCAAATGAACGATAAAACATTAACAATAACACATTATGGATAAAAAAATTATGGGAGAAAAAACCACACTCTAAAGAATATTTGTATTATTTACTAGCAATTGCACCAAATGTTGCAAAGGAAACGACGTAAGGAAATAACATATAATAATAATTATAATACTAATTAATGATTTTTTTGACAATGCTTGAAAGACAAGAAAGTATCAACAAAAGGCAAGGACCATGTTACAATGAAATATTACTGCTTCCATGATCCTTACAAATCATTAGGCCTATGTTGAAGTTAAATACCTTGTCCGATTATGCCAACATGAATGTCTTGTAAATAAATAAATAGATTGTGATTTTCTACCTTTCAAATGAAGGTTGTTTTAGTACAATACCACCATATTTCTTCTTGATCACTTCCTCTCGCTATAGAAAATTTTAATTAGTACAAAATAATTTTTTTATAGTTTGAAACATGTGTCTATAAAGGACTATAATAGATTTTTAAATAAATTTTTAATTTCTATGTGAATTAAGATCTACCCTTAAAACTGCGCATATCTCCAATAAGGAAATTGAACCAAAGAATCACATAAAATATAACTCTTCTTGAGAAAATTATTTGTGTTTCTCCTTTGATTGTTGACTCAACTATGTATTATTTCCTTCATGATCCTTGAAACTATTCAAAAGATCATGTTTTTCTTTACCACTAATCTCCTTGGTATCTGGCATGTTCTTGTTTTAATACAATAGATTCTTCTTTAGAAAATATAACCCATGTGGGGCAGTTGAAAATAATGTATAGATCATTTAACAACATTTAAACCAGTTTATCTTGAAAATAAAGCAAGTGTGGTCCATAAACACTACAATGAAAACACTATTTTTTTACATCAAAAGACCACACCTCACCTTGGTTTGAAAATAATGGCCCCATAATTTATGAAGAACTAAAGAAAAATTAAGATCTAATCATTTTCTATTTTGAATTCATGTTTAACTTACAATCATGCTTTGTTTTAGGTATCAATAGATTTAATATATTTCATGTTACAATCATGCATGTTGTTTTATTTATTTATTTTTTGGATTTAAAAAAAATTATTTTCTTCATCCACTCCCTATCTCATGTTGTAGCATAAAAGAGGTGGTTGAGATTCCACATAAATTATTCCCATTAAATATTAGTAACAATAACTTTAATAATATTTTATACAGTAATCTACTTGTTTGCATCAAATATATTCATCATAAATCTCAGTGGTATATTTATTTAATATTAGAAATGTCAAATTTTATCTTAAAAACCAATTAAGAAAAAAATCACATAATTTCATATATCAATATATTATTAAACATTTACACAAATGTTAAACAATTAAATATAAAATAAATGTTCTATTTAAATGATTTACTAGTTTCCTAAGACATTATTTTTAGTTAACCAATTTAATTAAAAGAGAAAAAAAGGTCATAATTACTTAGCAGCTAAATTTCAATATTTCGTTTGTGAATACTATTAACAATCAATATCATTTTATTTAAATTTATTATTATTATAACAATTATTACTACATTTCATAACACATTATATCTATTTTTTTTAAAGAGAAAAATAATAATAATAATACAACCTCATAACTAATCACAATCACAAAGAACATATTTAGCATTTAGGAACATAACCCAATTCCTTGAAAAGAATTATTAATTTTACTCATATATATACATTTAAAAAATAATATTATAATTTAACAATATAACAATCAATATCATTTTATTTAAATATATTATTATTATAAAAATTATTACTACATTTCATAACACATTATATCTATTATTTTTTTTAAAGAGCAAAATAATAATAATAATAATACAACCTCATAACTAATCACAATCACAAAAAACATATTTAGCATTTAGGAACATAACCTAATTCCTTAAAAGAATTATTAATTTTACTCATATATACATTTAAAAATAATATTATAATTTACGAACTAATATTATAATTTACAAATCACTTTAAAGACTACCTTTATTTCTAAATTTTATTGTCATAACACATTAATTTGTAACTAATCATCAAATGTATATTTGTCTTCTTTGTAATTTATAAATGTACATTAAATAAATGTAATTATTATGTGTATTAGTAAAATAATATTAATTAAAAACAAGCATGAAAAATTATGATTGTTAAATGTATATTTCATTATGGTGCTTTTTTAAAATGTATATTTGATTATGGTGTTTACAAAAAGTTCATGATCATTATTATTTATGTTATTCTAATAATGTTTTGTATAATTATAATTTTTTGTGATATATTTTTAAAATGTTATTATCATATCATCTTTATATATATTTTTAAATTATTTATATTTTTGAAATATATATTAGCTGATAATGCTGGTCAAAAATAGTATATAATGAATCATTATGCTTAAAAAAGAAATATAATCATAGTTACTTGTGATATTATTATTATTTGTAATGTTAAAATATGTATTATTTAAAAGAAATTATAAAATAGTGATTTTTAAATATAATGAGAAAAAATATAATTGGTTTATCCACTTTAAAAACTCAATTTTCTTTTATTAAAAATTCATAAAACAAGATGATGCAACATGCAAAAATTTCATAACTCGGATGTTTTACCATGCAAAAAATATGACCTTACTAACTCACACTAACTTTTAACATTGTTTCAACGAGCAACATGTGACTAAAATTCATTTCCTCAATGAACTTTGTTTTTCAACTCCCGTTAAAGTAAAGTAGTCAAACTCATTAAACTCTGTAAAATGATTAAATTATAGTCCAGCAACCAATAGAACAACACAATAAAGTGATTTCTGTTATTATTCTTCACTGTCAGCAGGTAGGCATGTCGTGCACAATATTTAGCTGTTGTATTCCAACTCATCTCTGTGCATTTAAAGCTTTTCAATAACCAAATCTTTACCCAAAAATAATAGGCTTTTCAATAACCAAATCTTTACCGAAAAAATAATAGCGAAGATTTTTTTGGACAAATATAGTTGATTGTACTTTAAAGAAAAATTCTGACGTTTAATAACTAAATCTTTACCAAAAAATAATAGCGAAGTTTTTTTGGACAAATATAGTTGATTCTGCTTTAAAGAAAAAGGTTGACGTTTAATAACCAAATCTTTATCGAAAAAATAATAGCTAAGATTTTTTGGACAAATATAGTTGATTCTGCTTTAAAGAAAAAGGCTGACGTTGTATTTAAAATTCCAACAGAGAGGGCCAATGAAATTTTTTTAAGAAGTCTCCAAATTACTTCAATATTATGCTCTCAAAACTACAAATAAATACACCCGATTTCTTTTGAAATGACTAAAACAAAAAAGTGGTGAAAATTTAAGCATGGAGCAAATTACAATATAAACTAGTTAAAGACGTTTCCAGATCACTAAAATGCTCATTAAGAAGCTGAGAAACTATATAAATACCAAACCGGTTTGTATGAATTGGTTATTGGTTGGGATTCATTAAACTACCTCCTTTGGTCCCATCCCATCAAACCGGTTAAATCAAAGAAGCGGTATGATTCATTGAACCGCTTTCTTCCATCCGCTCGCTTGATGAACTATCACAGGAACCCAAAAGCTTGCACAATCTTGTTACACCCGATTTCTGTCTTGCGGACACCTTATGCTGCCAACATCTACTCACCATCAGGCGCCAGGGTCAGCGATACCTCCTAGCTCGCTAGTGCACACAAACTCTCATCTCAGTTTCTTCTAAATCGAATTTTCAGAACAGGCTTAACTGCAGAGAAAGGATAAAAGAAAAATGCATCCACGCACAAAGGCTGATTAACTCAGAGTTTAAATTCCTGTGAAAATGTATCGGCTTGGCGTAGAACAAAATGGTTAAAAAATATCCATGTGCTCTCTCCATGAGTGTTCATTAGTGGCTTAATTATAGAGAAAATGTTTCATAATAATAAAGAAAATATGCTCTCTCTTTTGAATACTCAATAGATTTATTTTTTTTTTGTTTTATTTTTTTTTCATCGAGAAAACCACCTATAACTCATTCATTTCCATTGCTCATTGCTAAAATATTTATTTTCATAATGTGGAATTATTCCCTTATAAATTGTACTAAAACATTCCCTTTATAACTACATTTCCTTCATAACCACTGAAATATTCATTGCACGATAGTTGAAATATTCTTTACGTGATCGCTAGAATATTCACTTCACAATTGTTGAAATATTCCCTACATAAAAACTAATATATTATATGCACAACAACTAAAATATTTCTTGCCCAATAGTTCAACTATCTTTGTGTGGTTGCTAACCCATTTTTTAGAAAAATAGTAAAATATAGACTATGGTGCTACAAAATTTATGTATAACTATAAGGTTCTCTACAACACTATAAAAGTGCTCTGTTGCAATGGAATGTTCTTCACAACAATGTAATGTTCTAAATATAACTGCAAAATTTGTCTGCAACAATGTAACATTACTTATAGTGATGTGAAAATTTTCCAAAGCACTTCTAGGTATATGACACCTTCCCCAACATTCTCCCACTTGTCATATACCTTACTATGTATAGATGTATTCCCTCACTTGTCATATGCTCATTGTATTCAACTATTTAAAGTACATTTTGGGTGTTGCTCTACTAATAGAATACCTGACTTAGTACCTCAGCAGAGTCACCCAAGGAATAACAAGTATTTATTTTCTACTAATAGGCTTGGCAAAGTTGTTTGCATCACCTCTTTGCATGGGAAACAATTCTCATTCCATTACCTTGTATTTAATTATTTTTCTTTTGCATTGGAATTGCCATCATTTAATGGGAATTTATTTCATGAGGGATGATGAGGGATCGTGACTTATTTTATAGGGAAGAGATTTTGTTCCTTTAAAAAAAAAACAAAATGATTTTTCTTACTTTTTTTTTTCTTCATGCCATATTTATACATTATATCTCCAACTCACAAGTACACAATGAAAACATATCATTTAAATATTAAAGAATATGTTAGATATAGGGTTCAAGGTAAATATATAGGTCATATGAACTGGTTAGGGTTCCCCACAAACACTTATTCATATTTTCCTTGTTAATGAGTCAAACTCATAGTAAGTATATTTTGATAAATATATCTATGAGAGGCCACCTCTTGGAGCATCCATCACAACCACACAACCATTTGATTAGATTTTCAACATTACGACAAAGTGAACAAATAATATGTTCTATGGTTTTAGCATGAGAAAAGAAGCATAAGGGTATCTCTTCACAACATCAAATGTTTGTAGAGAACATGCAGAAAACAAGGCTTGAAAAAAAGACCAGTGCAAAATGTAAGGAAGTAAATACAGGATGAAATGTGCTCAATGAGGCAAAGGAGATAAGGCTAAATGAAATGCAATGTAAACAACAAGAAAATGCATATCAAGGACGAGATAGGCTAAGTTCAAAATGAATGAATGAAGAAATGTAGCGAAAAAAGCTATGTGTAAAATAGGAAATCAATGCAGTGAAGTGCAATGTATTGCAAGAAAATTAAGCAAAATAAACTAAAAGGGACATGTAATTCTTGCACAGATAACTCGTAAATGAAATGCATTGAAGAGTAATGTAGGAATATGAATGTGATATAAATGCATAATTTCATGTAGCAAACCAAACTACCTACAATAAAGAAAATATAGAAAAATCATGTCTACACCATACCTGGTGTAAGCCTAAAACCCTAGCAATAAAACCCAAATAAGTAAACCTTAACTAGTCAAAACCTAAAAGCCTAATTTAGCCAAAGAGGAGATTGGGTCATATGATGTCAATATTCCAATGTAACCATCATAGTTCTTCCCGGCCTGCAAAGACAAAGATATCAGCGATTATAAATATTATAAAGTATTGTGTGGAAAAAATATACCTACCTCTAAATCATGCACAAAAGCAAGAAGGTCACACCTGTTGGCATGTTAACATGCCAAAGAATATTTTTCCAATCGGAATACAATTATATGCTGGTAACTACAATGATAAACTTGAAATCCCTAAGTAATACACCATGGCATACATTCCTTTTTTCTTAACCCTAAATCCAACATAAGGGAGATGAGATGATGCTTGCTTGTAGAGGAGTTTTAATAGATAACACTCTTCCAAATAATTAGCAATCTGATCATGATATTCAAAATGATGAACTTGAAAACACTAAAATTCTTTCGTAGATGGTCATCTCTCTAGTGCAACTATGTAATGAGAATAATCTAGCACAAAAACCCTAATATAATCTTGTTTAAGTATTTTTCCAAGAACATGAGAACCTAACATATCCATCAACAAGATCTAGAGTGCCTCACCATCCTAAATATTTTTGAACCCTCAAATGGTAGATCATCGAATATTGGTGTCGTTATAAGATAAACATATGAATGCATACAACCACCATAATTTGTGACCCCAAAACAAATATCGACCATATCATTGGTTTGATAAGATGCTACAACATTTACAAACTGGTTACCCAAGGCATAAGATTATTGTAGTAAAAAATGTAGATGAGCTAACTAAATGAGTTTTCTGAAAGAGATTAATCCTGTGAATTTTTTCCTTACATAAAATGGATTTCCAATTGGGGGAAAGATTCTTATTCATTTATTATTTAGAAGGTAATATAGCACCAACTTGTACCTGATCACAAAATACACCAACTAGGAAATAATCTATAGGATTTGAAACAATTTTTGATGTACTCGCTTCAACAAAAATACCAGAGTACGAAGAGTGGTGCATAAAAAATGATAGAAGATGAAATATTTTCTTGAAGAAACATCACTTGGATCACATCTTTCAAAGATGAGATTTCATCTAGTGAGATGATGTTGAAAGGAGAATCGCGTGGTGAAATTCCAATATGACCTTGTTTAGGGATCTCACTAGGATCGTGAGAACCTAACATAACCATCAGAAGAAGCTGAAGTGACTCAACTTCCTGATAAGTTCCTGAACTCTCAGAAGGTGGCTCCTCAAATATTGGTGTATTATTGAGGTCAAAAAGTGAATATGAGCAACTATCATTATATGTATTGGTGAATACCTTGTCAATAGGATTATAACTATTAAAGCCACTAATTTAATCATATTTTACATTTAACACTTGAGACTCTTTGAGGAATAAGAAAAAATAAAAATTGATCAGAGGACTTTCTTGAACTTTTTGAGATTTATAACCTTCCTCTTCACCTATTAAAGATTCCAAATTGAAAATATCATGAACATGGGATTCTGTATTTTCATCTTCTAAATGTGAGACAACACCATTATGCACATGGTTGCAACAAAAATAAATAGGATAAAGACTTGAAGGGTTTGGAGAAACCAATTTTGTAGCGGACTCATCAAATAAATTTGGGTACAAAAGATTAAAAATACTTAGGTGAAGAGGCATCAATTCGAACAAAAATTGATTCAACTCAAATCTTGCACATTATTTTCATCTTGAGGAAGTAGCGAACCAACATGAATGTTATGCTATGTGTAGTAAATTGAAACTTTAGGTGAAGGTGGGAGCATATTGTTAGAATATTCATGAATAAATTCTAGGAGATTTTTAGCAGGAATAAGTCAGACCTCATTAACAGGAAGAGACACTATAACAACATTATTTTAAGGTTGTCCTATTTCAAATTGATTTATGGGAATTATGAAATAAACAAAACATTATTATTTTCGATCAAATTTCTCTTCATTACGTATATTATTAATAAAAGAAATTTTAATAGGAAAATAAGTTGTAGGAGGACGAGGAATTTCACAGGTAGTAATTTGCTCCTCATAGGCTTGAGAATTTTATGAATCAGAAAGGATAATAAGATAAATTCAAGGATAAGATATGTTTGATTTGTAGCTTGTTGATTACCAAAATTATCACCAGAACTAGTATTCATTTCAGATTCAAATTATTGCAGGGAATGGAAAACCAATCACTAAATTTTTTCATCCAGGTACATTGAATCCACGTCTCTATCAGGAAATTGATAAAAAATATGAACAAACATATCAAAATTTTTTTCAATGATTTATGTGGTTTACATCTAATCCTTTTAAATAAAAATTGACAATATTACACGTAAAAATTGCAATGAATTTCCTTAACAAATTGTTCGAAAGAATGGATAGATGTAGTTGGTAGTTTTTTGTACCATTCCTTGACATGACCTCTAAGAGTAAGGGTGAATATCTTGCAAGAAGCATCTTCAAAGTGTACTTCATTAGAGGCACAAAACTGAAGAAATGGAAGTGTATGTTTGAGCATATATATTTCACCCTTGACAACAAATTTACTCTACAGCAAGTCATGAATTATTTCTGTGGGAACTAAAATATCTAGGATTTTAGAAAACAATATGGGATAAATATTTGGGATGGATCTATTTGAATATATGATGTTGAAATATGGGCTCCATGGGCTCACCTTCTCATCTATCCTTCCTTGCCAAAAATGTGTTGATGGGGGAAACGTCCTACTCACAGTTAAGAGGTCTCCTATTGTGAGGTCCCAATAAAAACTCACACTGTTTGGGATGGGAGATCTATCTAGTATGCGGGCATAGCTTTCACCATCTAGGGTTTTCTCTTGGTTTTTCAATGTGGAGATTTTAGAGTGAGGGTAATAAAGAAATGTTTGGTTAATGGGAATTAGGTAAACCCATTATTGATAACCTGCAGAACAACATATAGGAATATAATAGAAAAACAAGAAGAAGAAGGATGGCCTAAGAAGGATTAGCGAGCTAAACCATATCAAACATACATGAACATGAAAGTGTCAAAGGTTAATTTCAAATTAGTTCATATTAATTTACCTACAATGCGTGAAATAAGAAAGCATAGATTCAAGGAAGACATGCAAGCCATAAGCCATGAATGAATACATTAACATATCACCTAGATGAAAGTACACATACAAACATAATGGAGACAAAGGATATCCAATATAACCACCATAAATATGCATGGGAATCCATTCCGAAAGTGAATAAATTCTCATTATTCATGCTACAAATTTGGTACACATTTAGTAATTCCATGAAATACTAGTAGTGAAATAGGTGTTTCTCATACCAGCTTCAAAAGAAAATCCCTAGTCTCACCATAACTCACCCTACTAGCTTCCAAGAGCTCAGTGCCTCTAACTCCTTAAGCATAAAAACACTATTTAAAGCTAGCCTAGCTTAATCTCTAAAGTTCCAATTGAATGAGGCATAATGGTATACTTATAAAAGTGGGGTGATTTTTCACCTACCATGACCATTTGCCTATCCTCCCGACTCTCTAAGGTTTAATGATTCATACATTCCCCAATCAATCTCTGCATTATTTTTTACATTACGATAAGAAGTATTTACACTATGAGAGAAGAGGAATTATGAGGAGAGTAGAGATGGTTATTGAAAACCTAAATAAATTGTTCCCAAAGTTGTTGCAAAGTGATGGAGGCTTGCATGAGATAATGAATATACTTGAGCCATTCATTTTTTATATTAAATTTCTATGTGCCTGCTACCTCATTGGATGGTTTAATATCTTCTTTCAAGATGTCTTAAACTCAACTTGATAGTATAAATCCAACGCTTTTGCTTGAAGCAATGTTGCACCACAATGCTTGCTTTATGTACCTTATAAATACATGTAATAGCTCTAACTTGCAAATATAATAAAATAGAAAATACACCCAATATCTTCAAATAATCCAAGAGAAACACAAGAAAAATATATAGAGCTTCAACCTTTTATTAATATCAAAACTCTTAAGGTAGGGCAACACCATACAACTAGTCCTTAAGGAAGGAGATCACTCCACAAGCGATATGCTTGCCATTACAATAATCCTTGACATTCTTAATGGAGAGTCTATAGCCTCTATATAGCCTTCATATTTACAATAACATGGGTAATTACCATGGGTCATACATCCAATACCATGGGCTTATTACATTAATTCCTAACTACTCAGAGTCCCTTGCATAATGTGGGTTAAACACTTTATTTATTAATTATGGCGCGTGTATTTATTATCCTTACATTACATTATTTCCATGGGTACCTTCCTTTGTACCCCATATTATCCCCCTAGGTATACCCCATATTATTCCCCCTAGGTATACTACATTCAACCCCCCTTAAACATGTTTCATCCTTGAAACATGAGAAGAACACAAATAATAAGATTTACTCAAAAGAGTAGTGCACTGGTACCATGTACATGCATCGAGCCATCCTAGCGAAAGGTGAACACTCAATATAGCCAGTGCCTCGCTCGCTTGAGATGGACGCTGGTTCTAGTGGTTCCTATGCATTGATGTGTTGTGGGTGGGTCATCGGTCGTTGTCCTTGTTGTTTATTCGTTGCCATCTTACTGGTTGTTGTTTTGCTGGATGATGTGGGTGGTGATATGATGAATATTGAATTGATGGAGGACCTTTATTTAATTCCTCTATTATTGGTGCCTGAGTGGTGTCTGGTGCTTTTTTTGGTACCTGGTTTCATGTCTATGGGTGCCTGTCAACCATCAAAGGCTCATCATATGATGTTTCAGTGTCATTAGAGATTTTTTCTTATTCCTCCCCATTCTCTGCTCGGTTTCTAATGGAAATATCATGCAATGTATTTTTCTTCTTTTTATACCAGAGAATCAGGAATTTCTTTTGTACATTATCCCCCCTAGGCATACTACAATGCATCAGTCATAAATCATTTGAATCATTAAACAATATAAAAATTTGGAATAGTGGCATCCCTAAAAAAGCTACTCAACCACATTTTCCTCATGCTTGTAACTATTTCAATGACGGTGATAAACAATGCATCACAAATTTTGGGGTTATTCACATCTCTTCGTAGACGAAACAAAATTTCCACTTAGATCATGTTAGTGGGATTTAAGAAGGGAAGTATACCTTCAACCAAATGATTCATACTTTTGTTGTTTTCTATCATTTTTGTGACCACTCACAAGCAACACAAAATTCTTTATCATGCAAAAGGCTTCTTGAAACTTTTCACCTAAATTTTTTCTACAAGGATACAACAAAACATCATCATAGTGCTTAGCAATGGATACATATGAATTTTAAAGTACCATTTCAATTAAATCAACTATGTATTGAAAAAATGGCCATTCTTTATACATTTACTGTAATTCTTCTTTGTATCCTTTTGCATAGCCTGCTTTGAGGCCTTATCCAACACCAGGTGATTCAGGTAAAAAAAGATATGGTTTGTGTCCTTGCAAATATCTAAATAATTACACGGATTTTCCCAATCCCAAAATAATTTTCCTTCATTGTTGGATGGCTTCTAATATTTAGATTACCAAGCCCTACTTCAGGAGTTACCTCACAAAAGTACTCCAAAAAGTGTTCATTTTCATAAGTAGTGCTTCAATAATATTATCGACTTATTCTTGATATATTTTCTAGTACCTCTAAGAAATTCATTATTTTTACAAGGTGGATCTTGGGAATATAAAGTTGCAAGAAAAAAATGGTTGTTTATATTTTTAGTTGTCACAGTGTTGCTTGTGCTAAGCCAAGACTTTCCTCGACCATTTATCCCTCCTTTATTGATCAGAGAGTTCCCATGATAGAACTAGGCAGTTGAGATTGAATGGAAATAAATTTAGGTACAACACCATGCCCAATATTTCCTCCATTGCCATAGAATAGGGTAACTTTAATCTCAAAATATTTACAAGCATCTCTTGGTGCTTTATGTAATTCCCATGCAGTAGTGAAATTATTTGAGTGTTTTCCTAAATCAGAATAACCAACCATAACCTCCTAGTTTCCTTTATCATTTTCAATAATATGGTTTTGATACCGATATACTGATAATAACTTTCTAATTTAGAATAATGTCTTTCGGATTAATCGCATAATTAGGATTTGGTCAATCCGAAAGAAATTATTCTACATTATGGATCACAAAAGTCTTAGATCTAACAAATTTCTAATTACTAATCCTTCACCTCTTAAATCTTCGACAGTCTCAAATATGGGCACAACACACAAGGTGTTATCAAGGCAAGGTCATCCTAGTTCTCCGCTTACGGCTAGATGTGCATATTTCTATAGCATTTCAACAACTAAAGTATCACTAGCCTTTAAATCCATTGAAATAACATAATATCCAAGTGATTCATTGCTCAATTTTGTAGCTACGCGAAACATATATAGAACCTCCCTTATTTTGAACTGAGTCTGGTTATCTGAAAGATGTCACAACTCATAATTGTGCATTATGCTTATCGTGCGCACTAGGAACTACTAAGTTGTAATTTTAAGTGGTATCACAAGTCGCATGTTGTGAAAGTAACAAATTTAAAAGAAAAATCAAGTTGTAATTCCATGAGAGAAAGAAAGTTGCATTCCATATATAGTCTTTCACTAAAAAATAAAATTGTGATATACGATGATAGGGGAGAAAAGGGGCGATATTATCATTAATTTATTTCACATAGATAAGACATTATTTAATCACACCATTGGTCGTGTATCTAGTTCGTAGTGTTAAGACCGATAATGTGATTGGCGACTTCATTTTTTTTGCACTTCATACTTTAGTGCAAGTCGCAATTGGCTATCATAGAGTTGTGGATTAGAAAAATGACTGGTGATTTTATTCGAGTCACATGCTATATCACAAATCACACCTCCATTTCAATCATAATAGTAGTAAATTATCCATGTTGAAATTATCTACAACTAATGTAATTTCTTTTGAAAATTCAAAGCCTCTTAGTTGTCCCTCACGTCTAATAACATCCATGTATGCTAACAGAACTACTTTTACTCTTAGCTTAAAGCATGGTTGAATCAAATTTTCAACCTTGATGCCTTTATAAATGGCCCATGTTTTAAAAACATCAGGCTCTACCACAACACCAACCACTAAAATTGAGTTCAAGATATCACCATTAATGAAGCATTGTCCAAAAAAAATGCATCTTTCATAAACATTTCTAGTTTTCTTAGGTGAAATATACTCCCTTTGTGTCACCATAAAAATATTTTTCCTTTGATCAATATTATTCAATATTCATCTTGGAAGTCAAAGCCTTGTATCTCCAGTGTGCAACCAACCCTCCTCGTTAAATATCCCTTGACTTTTCACATCATCCTTGAAGTATCCCTTAAAAAATGGGTACCCTCACACAAACGTCTCCTCGAGGATGTCGTCCATTTTCGAAAGTGTAATTTATCTTAGTAACATATTCCAGTTTTACCTCACAAGAATGTCTAAGTGCTCCAACATGGCCAAATTAAATTTTATCCTCCTCACATACGAAAATCATGCATGTTGTCTCTATCATCCCATAACCCTCAGAAAATATACCACCAAAACAAAATCTCAAAAAGTTTATAACCTCACTAGATAAGGGTGACACCCCAAAAACCATCATGCAACCATGACCCCCAAGTTCAACCTTTATTTTATTAAAAAATAGTGTGTCCCATATAGATGATGGGATTTTCCCATTGATAATTGACTACTTATTAGCATTGAATTCAATATTGAAAAAAATTTCTCAGATATAAAAAAACATCTTTAGAACACTCAAAATTCCTGAATAGGTTTTATTGTAAAGTCTAGGTACACTAAAAAATACCATCAGTGTCAATAACACAATATCATCCATTAGCTTCACATTCCCCCATATCTAAACTCCCATGGCATCTCCATAGTGTTTCATGCCAATGGATATTAACCTTTCATAAATGTCCGCTAATGGAATATAAGAGATATATACATCTGTAGAAAAATAGAAACTAAAGAAAGAAGGGAACCAACGATAATAGAAATATGAATCACATTGGCTAATATTTCTCCCTTTGGAGTTCCAATTTTTCCACTTGTGTATAAAATTGTGGAAACATCTTCTAGGAATGAGAGTTGAAATGGTTGAATATTTCACGACCATAATATTCCAAATTTTCATAAGAGATGACCTCAACTCAGGTTGTAGATAGTAGAGAAGGCTTAAATTATTATGTCCCTTCAACAACTTATTGAAGGCTCAAAAATATTTTCCTCAACATTATCAGAGAGACCACCCAGTCCGGACCTTAGAGAAGCTCCTTTTCCATTGAAATGGTGGTTATGACTGGTTAAATTACGTCCAGTTACATTCTCTCTATCTATACTGGCTTAAAATATGACTTTGACCTACTAATAGAGAAAAGATATTAGATTGGGCAAGAGAGTGATCCTTAAGATGATCTAAGGCTCATCCAAGCCACAACTAAAGTTGTCCTCTTTGGGAAGAGGAATTCTAATATGTAGAAACAAGAATTTATATGCAAAATTAAGCTATGATGCACTTATCCTATCTCGTTCGAAGGAAAGAATAGTCTTTCTCTCAATTGATATCAAGCTAAAATGACTCGAAAAGAGGCATGTGGGAATTGAAATTAGATAAAGGAAATATACGAAGGGAATACTTCACGAGATCTAATCCTTGTTAAATCAAATATAAACAACTAAATGTCTAATAAATAGTTACCAAATATTTAACTTTAAATCTCCCAAACTCTTAATAGAAATATGTATAAGAACGAGAAATTAATGTCATAGTACTGAAGTACTTCAAATAAAATGACATGTAGAAAATAAAAACATCTATAAAATTAAACTGTTACATAGCTAGCTAGCCTAAGAAAATAATTGTTTGTTCTCAAACAATTTCTAGTTTTCAAAATGAATTTCTGATTAATTATGCAAGATAGCTTGATCAGAATTTTAAATGGGCTAACAATTAACATTTAATAATAGTACTTAAGCCAAAAAAATAACTCATACAACAAAAATGTAATTGACAACTGAAAACATTTATTTCAATCATAGATGAAAACAACAATGCCATACAATAATTATAGAAATAAACTTCATTATGTATATGAATCAAGTTACAAAACCTCAAAATATTGCATTAATGCAAATCTGTCACTATCGAAAATTGGATCTCTTTTTGCAAATACAACTTTAATCCCACTACAATAATGCAAATGAGCATTGCAAGTCCTCTACAAACAAACTTTAAAGCTTCTAAATTATATGTCTCATCTCTTGGATTCCTCTCACCTACAACTCTAAATCCTCATTACAATAATACTCTTAAGAATTCCATAATTGCAGAGAGGAGAAGCCCCTTCTTCATTCTACAAACCCATATTTACAATTTACAAAAAGAATCCAAAATAGGAGAGTTGTTGAATAGTAATTCTAATTCAACCATTTTCATTGGTCCAAATTCCTTTTCTTTAATGGTTGGAGTCATCTCATTGATTGAAATTTTCTTTTGCCTATCTCTTCAATTGTTTTCCTGTCAAAACCAATCAAAATACAAATTAAAATAAAAAATATCAAATCTGAAAATAAAATATCTTCAATCAAAACTTAAAAAAATAAAAAAAATATGATATTTTCATTGATCCCTGTAAATATATAGTTGGTCAAGGAAAACATAGTCGAATTGATCTGCACTCAACAGAGGCTAGGAGAAAATGATAATGTAGAAAATTAAACTCAGAAAATTAATTTTGTTTAAAAATTTAGAGCTTAATATTCTGCTCAAATTTAGACTCCTTAAATGATCAAATTTGATTATTTGACCACTTCATAAATATTTTCCATGATTTTATCAATCCAACGCCCCATCTTGAGCCTCATTTGGCGAAGTAAAACTCAACTTATGAGCTTCAAAAGTTGAATAATGAAAACTGCCAAAATTCTAGAAATTTTGTTGCGTAAGAACAAAAGAGAAATTTTAAATTATAATCTGATCCTAAATTAAATTAAATTCATTATTAATTAATTAATACTAATTTGATTATAATTATAAAATTAAATTAATTATTTACAAATTAATTGTAAACAAAATATAATTAATTAAAATATAATTAAATTATATTAATATTATAACTTAATTATATTAAAATTATAATATAATTGATTAGAATATCAATATAATACATATTATATTAAAAAACATACAATATATCAAAATTCAATAACCTTTTAATGATCATGGTAATTGAAAATGGTGGGGAGTATGAGGTTACGTGAGGTGGAGGGATAAGGAGGTGAGGTGGACTGTGAGATTACGTGAGGTGGAGGGATAAGGAGGTGAGGTGGAGGGATAAGGAGGTGAGGTGGAGTGTGAGATTACGTGGAGAGATAAGGAGATGAAGGTGGAGGTGAGCATGATACAGGCAGATGGAGGTCGGGAGTTATAAGTGATACCAAACTTTATAATAAAATCGAAATAGCCAATCGAAAAAAAATTAAAATCAGGCATCAACGATCGCATTGAAATGCACACTTTATTATTTTTGTAGTATTGAGAAGCTATGATATGGAGCGGACCCTATATATATATAATTATTTTTAAATTTTTAGATCAGGTCCAAAACCATATGAAAAAATTGAAAATCGGAAGAACATTTTAGAGTGTTATGAGAGTTTTTTTTTTTTGGGATATGAGAAATTTCAAGGATTTTGGTTTCGGAAATTATTAAATTAATGAAGATGAGGTAAAGTGGGGCTCATTTAAAGTGGGTTTTCCAATTATAAACTACAATCGCTTTGGAAATTAACAGTGCTACAAAATGAATTACAACCACTTTGTAATTTTGATATTTTTGGTCTCGTAGTTTCTTTTAAAAGTAGGAATTGGAATACATTACCGAGATGAGGAAAACATGTTTTTAACTGTTCTATAATTTGGCTGGGTCATCTTATAACACTGTTAGTGAAAAAAAAAATATAGTAAAAATTAACTAGGAGTTAATATTTACAATGAATTACTATTTAATTCCAAAAATTAAGATATGATACATTTTTTTACATTTTTTTAACCCAAGCGACAAAATTATAAAACTTTAAAGGAGTTCCATTTTCAAATTGGATAACCACATGAGACAAAACAAGTATCAATGGAAAGCTTGCTAAAATTCAAATTCAATGAAACAATCAAAATAGAAATGCGACGACAACGAAAAAATAGTAAAATTGTAGGATAATTAACTAAATGAAACTCATAAAAGGTGCTTTAGCCAAAAAATAATGGAAACAATCCCCATTATTTGAAGTAAATAAGTTAAAAATGGGAGGTGTTAGGTTTTCCCTACAACAATGGAGAAACACTATGAAGAACTAGTTATCTTTGGTTAAAGATAATGAACTTTGATTTACCCAAAGGTTAAAAATAATGGAGTTCAAGAAATCATCAAATAGTAAAACATTTCCATGGGTTCCACATAAATATATTAAGAAATATGAGTTTGAAAAGAAGAGTACTCAACAACACACTTGAGTAAAAAAATCATGAATCCAAAATTTGGGAAAAAAATGTTTTAATATTACCTTGTATGAGAAATGGAAGAAGGTACATATAGGAGTTTTTTGATAAATAATATATCCATTTTTATGAATGGACTTTGACATCACTTTGCTGCCAGCGAACTTGAACAGTACCCCAACAATGTTATATTTTATGTCATACAAGCCTTGCCCCGTTGCTAGCGAGCATCCATAACCCTGACGGGTTTACTTGTATTTCTCATGCTTCCTCTTTTAATCACCCTTTTGATAAGCACATTTACGAGCTTTTAGTTTATGATGTATATGAGTGAAATAGGTGAGATGGTAGCAGAGACTTATGTTGATGGATATAATACTTTCCTAATGTTGACTCCAAAAATATTTCCTCGCGACTATCAATCAGAGATTATTTTATAAAGTGGAGGGGTGGCAAGGGTTCATTGAGTTAAACTCATGTTAGTTATTTCCTTGAAAAGTTAAACTCTATGACTTAGAAAGGATGTGTGTTCCTCCATGAAAAATATTTAAAACAAGAGGACATTATGATTCCATAAGGATATGCATTTAATGATGAATGAAATTCACTGAAATATATAGAGTTAAAATTTTTCCCATGTATGTCAACCATTGTTGGGTGAGGAAAAGGTTTTCCACATAAATCATGGCAGAGTCACCAAAATCAAACCTAAAACCAAAAGTAAAAGGAAAAAAATTCCAAAAAAAAATCAACAAACTCTAAAAAAATGTAAAAGTGAAGAAAGCGAAAGAAAAAATAAAAGAAAATTTTAAAAAATAAACCCCAACAAGACTGTTTATACAAATGTCTCAACAAAAGAAGAAAAAGAAGATAATTATGTGAGCATTTATCTTTTGTTGAGAATCTAGTAAATTTTATCCCGAGGAGTTATAAGAAATAATGCTCTCAAAATGAAAAGGGTAAACAACAATGTTGAGAGATGACAAGCTAATGAGAAGTTTATGTTTCCTACATATTTTCTTATTCCAAAGAAAAATCCTGCATAAAAACATCTTAACCATTTTCAAATAAAAGGAATGCTTAAGAAACAGATTAAAGGTTCTAAAGCTCCCTAGTTTAGATGATTTCATGAGGATTATTACTGCTTCTCCCAAAATTTAAAGGCAACAAAAAAGAGAATGAGCTCAAAATCTGTGTCATCGAGTATCTGAAAAAGGATCATGAAAACCTAAAAAATAAATGTTGATACTAGCAAAAACTAAAAACTAAACTGAAACGCAAAAAATAAAGAATGAAAATGAATGAAAGTGGGTGTATGAAACTTACCATTGGAGAGTTTCATTTAATCTTACCTGAAAGGTATGGATTTTCTCCAATGAAGGATAACCTCTTCTTTCAAATCAAATTAAAAGAATGAAGGAGATGAACTCTTTTGAAATTTCATTAAACCAAAATCATTATTTATGGAATCTAACTAATGTAAGCAGTAAAATAGAAGAAAGGAATGTTTAATGTTTAAGGGATCGGAAGTAAATCAAATCCATCAGAAATGAGAATGAACATATGCTTATTTATGATTCACAATGATGAATGTTCTCTTTGTTTTTGTTTTTTGTTTTTTTTTTCCATTCTGAATTTATATCAAGCAAAAAATATTGAAATCGATTCAAAATCTCAAATAATGTAGCAATCATCTATATGAAGAGGACTTGAATCTTTATATGATAAGTATGGAGCGAGATATCAAAAATTCAAATAAAAGAGAATTAAAAAATGAATTAAGCATGGTCCATTACCTTTACTTGTTCCAAATTTTATATCGATTGCTCCATTACCATAGTGGTTTCTCAAGAGTTCATTGAAAAGAAAATGAAGAATCTCACTAAAACATGATCAAGATAATAAAATGTGGATCCAGTAATGAGTCAAAGGCAAAAAAACGTAAACAAACCACATGTGATGAAATTTTTCATTAGCTAAGAAAATGGCCGAGAAGAGTAAAAAGAGGCACATGTGCATACACCATGAATAATGTATATCACTATATTCACAAAGTCATCCAGATGAATGAATACTTGGATTTGATGAAATGATGATTAAAATACATCCAAGTTGTGTACCACCATGATAACATGAAAGTAGCATATATATACAAAAATAATCAAGCAAGACTTCATGTCAACATAGTGAAATATCAAAATTAATTGATGAGAGACTAATGAAGATTCTTAACTCGATATTCTGATGTTATGAGTTTCCGATAGGATTAAAGTAAAAGGTAAGAGCTCAAGTTTTCAAAAAAATCTTAATGGGAAAAAATCTTATAAACAAAATTCTTGCTTCATAATGTTTCTGACGACATTTGTTTTAGGAAGTTTAATTAAATTTCAGATTCAATACAAGAAGTCTCGGTATTTAGAATATTAAATGAAAGCAAGATCCTGGAAGACATTTTTTTGTGTAATTTTTCCAAACAAAATGTACGATATTAATCATGGCTGATATTGAACATTATCTTTCTAGTACATCAAACATTCACATATGAGAGGTAAAAGTTTCGTGAGAGTTTATAAAGTAGTTTTTGATGAATTTCATTGTGATAATGAGATAATTTGAAGCTTTTTAAAAATTAATACAAGAATACTTACATTTTTCTGTAAAATAAGCTTCTAAGGAAAGGAGTCTGAGATTTAATAAATATGAGAATAAGTCGGGTGCAAAAGATCTTGAAAACCTTTTTGAACCAAAAATAAGCTTACAAAACTCTGATACCACAAAATTTACGTGAAGACGGTCAAATAGGTGACATTTCCTTTACTAAGTATAATGGACATGATAGTGAAGGAAAATGAGTGGATTTCAGAGAGGTAAATCTCGAAATTTGTTTTTAAATTATTTTGACATAATACAAACCTAAGAGTCCAATAAGCCAACAAATATGAAATTCTGAGGGAAGATCTCGAGAAAATAAAAATCAGAGGATCATGATTGAAAAATTCAGTAATTTAGAGGCTCTGAGTCCCTTCGGAAGAAAGGAATATGACTAAAGGGAAAAAAATATGAGTGAGTGTGACGCAATGGTTTTACTCAACTTGGAAATTGTAATTTTTGGAACAGGCATATCTTCTTCATCATCCATTTTTAGACTCTCGAATTTTCTTCTATAGGTTTGAAGCTTTTCTTTCTTAACTTTGGAGTCCCCATCATATAGCGAATCCAATTTATCCCATTCTTCTTTGGCTGAGTCATAGTTCATGACTTTCGTAAATTCGAAATTAGTGATTCCACTAGTGATGGAATTTAAAGCTTTGGCATAAGAAATGTAGGCTTTTCTTTCATCTGCATCAGTTGGAAGACCGACGGGAGCTTTGTATCCATCCAAAATAGAGTGCCATACTTCAGGGCCAAGAGACATTAGATAGTAGGACATCCTCTTTTTACAGAAACTAAAATTTGTTCCATCAAAGATAGGGAGTTTCCCTGTTGCTTCCATGTTCTTCATTGTGCCTAAGAATCCTTCTTCCAGTTGTTAGGCTGATAATGAAGAAGCTCCCTCTGATACCAATTGTTGGAAATACTGAGATGGGGGTGAATCAGTATTTCTTTTAAAATGTTAATTATTGCCAATTATATTCTTCACAATTAAAGACAGAGAGTTATATATATAATAATGATATTAAGAATTAAAGAGAACTTCAATCCCTTTTTAATAATAGAATACAATAGATGAGAGAAGGGAACCAACCCTTTTAATGAAACAGACATCAACCTATTTTCCAAGCACCAACTTGGACTTTGTTGAAGCTCCAACCTCTAGGGCTTCGACCCTATCTTCTCAAGGAACCAACCTTGTGTTTAGGAGCTCCTACTCCAAGGACACCAATCCTTTAGAAATCTTTAGAGAGAAAATGTGAGATGTACTTACATAAGTGTCTTCAACAAGATTTATAATACCCAGCCAAATCCTCCAAGTCACCTCATGATGATATCAGCACATCATGGTTTCCAATGGTGTCTCAAGATCAGGTTCTACAAGTGTCTTTAGATGACTTCAATAATTCCTCAAAGGTGTCTTCAATAATTTGCTCAAGTTTTGCACCAGGGCTTCCAAACAACTCTCTTCAAGTTACTTTTGCTTCAAGGATCTTCAAGTTGCTCAAGAGGGTCAAGAGTTAGGCTCCAAAGATGTCTTCACGGGGCTTCTTCAAGTCAACTCAAGTATTCATTGTACAAGCCTTCAATTTCTTGACCATGCCACAGGTTCTTTACACCTCCAGATTCTTCACTTCTTGAGGGCTAACAAGTTCTTCACTGTTTAACACTTGCCCTTAAACGTTACTTGTAATTCGTTTCAGAGATATCGAAGGGCTGCTTCCAAGTCTGCTCCTTAATACTTCCACACCTAATCTGAGCTCAAAACTGAGCCTCTCAGGTGACTGTGACAATTCCGAGAATATAAGTATCCACAGGTTTGAAGGATAGGTGACTATTGTTTGAGCTGTTACAGGTGAACAGGCTTTAAGTAATAGTCGACTGTTATCACAGATAGGAGCCTTAAATGAGCTCCTACAGGTGGCAATGTAATTCGAGGTATTGTGTCATTCTCTACAGATATGTTAAGACAGTTATGTGTGCCATAACCAAGCTATTATAGATGACTGTCCCTCCTTATTAGACCGAGTTTAGTTCAAATGTGATTGTGTTGAAATATGCAATAGGACCGAGGGTAATTCCTTCACAGGTGACTGGTCCGAAGTTTTAATACTGAGGTGAGTTGCCATAGCAGATACCACAAATCCGATGTTCAAGAACCTTCTCCAACAGTCCAAAAATTATAGAATAGTTTTTCAGTCTTTTCTTCTTGTGTTCATGAGGTATGAACACCTTCCTTCTTAACCGAATTCTGTAATCAATAGTTGAGATGATGATTATCCGAAAGAAAGGAGATTGACCGTATATAAATACACAAATTTTTACCCTCCAATGAATAGACATGTCCCTTAAAGTAGGCTGACTTGTCCTAGAGGGATGAGGTCAGCTCACAGACCAGAAAATTTCTTCTTAACTTAAAAAATTAATAACTTTCAAACCGCTAGCAGATTTTGGTTGAGTAATAGCTCGTTTGAAAGCTAAAATTATGCTTTATAAGATGGTAAACAACCTAATGTATAAATATTCCTCCAAGGTGTCCAAAATATTTTTCCTTTATAACTGACCTTGAATATTTATGTGCAGAGAGTAAAATTCTGTCTCCAAGGTCATCTTCATTGTTAGGCTTATTCATCATAGGGTCATAGTCTGGCTTCTCCTTCATCAACCTATTGCCATCAATGAAAACTTGGATTAACATTTTCCTCTTTCCAATGAGCCCTTACATGCCCCGAAACTCCTAGTAGTTTGTGAGAAAATGAATTTTCAAGTTTAAAAATAATATTTTTTAAGGCCTAGCCAACCTATGCTCAGTTTCTTCATGTCGGCCCTCCAACCCAACATACAGGTCTTTTCATAAAGATGAATCACTATAAATATAATATTGTAGATCCTCATTTCAATCACCAATTTTCGTTCAAAAATTACAGACATATACCACAGGAAGAACAATTCAAAAAGAAGGCCGAGGAGGACTTTTAAAGATCACTGTTTTGGGAAATATTTAAAGGAGGCCGAGAGGAATATTTCTCTTATTTAGAAGTAGCCTAGCTGCAGGTCTGAAGCAGCCTACAGAAGAACCAATATAGACAGTTTGCAGCATCTTGTTTTTGTGACAACAACTTGGTTTTGTGACAACAGGCTCGCTTTTGTGATAGCAGGCTCGCTTTTGTGATAGCAGGCTCATTTTTGTGACATCAGGCTCGAATTTTGTGATAGAAGCTCGGATTCTGTGGCCTGGATCCTCTTTGTGGAGTGTGACTGTGACAATAGCTCGAATTGTGACTGTTACCATAACCTTCATTCCATTTTTTTGTGATATTACTTATAAATTAAAACTTGAAAAGTCTTGTTATCTAGTAACTCAACTTAGTATCTATTTCACTGTTTGAAGCCTAGATTAAGTCACAAATCTCAGAGAATCTCAGTTGAATAAAGGAACAGAGTTTGAGTGAGCCACAGAAGTTTGGACTCCATCATTAGGTTATCTACAGTCATTGCTACACCTGCAGTCCATTGTTTTAAGATCAATCTTTTAGACCTATTGCTGCTAGACAAGTGACCCTTTGGAGAAGTTCAGTGATTCAGAAATGGAATGACTATGGGGACATCATCAAGCTTGCTATGAGGGTATATGAAATCAACCTTGAAGTAAAGATTAAGTACCTTGGAAAGCGAAAGCACTAATTTCCTTGGAGCTTTTGGACAAGTGATGTATTAAACCAGACTTGTGAAAAATACATTGTAGCAGCCTTGGAGCAGTGAAGGCTTTAGACAACGGAATATTAGGACCCTTGGAGCATCTTGTGAAGACACTTTAAAACTGAACTTGGAGATATTATTGGAGATCAGGATGCATCGCTGATGTCATCATGAGGTGACCTTGGAGAAATAGTTTGGGTGCCATGCAGAGCTGTGGAGGCACCTTCATGTGAAGAACAAGGTTGTCATTGATGAAGTGACATGGAGACTAAGTGAGGGAATAGATGAAGATTTTCAGGGCTCATTGAAGAAGACATTGGGAGCCTTGAAGATCATCAAACTTATCTTGAAAAATTGAACCAGTGGGTTGGAGCCCTAGAGGATAGGTGTCCTCAAGAAGACCAGGTTGGTGCCTGTACCAAAGATAGGGTTGGAGCCCTAGAGGTTGGAGCCTAAAATTGACAGGGTTGGAGCCTTGGAAGATAGGGTTGGTGCCCTAAAGGTTGAAGCCTCGTGAAGTCCAAGTAGGTGCTTGGAAAAGTACAAGTTGGTGCCTGGAAGGATTGAAGATTGGTGTCTTCATCTAGGGTTGGAGCCCTACACATTATTGTATTGAATTTATTATAAAGAAGAAATTAATAAAAGTATTTATTCCTAATGTTCATTTTGTGTTCTAATTATAAGTGATCTAACTGGTAAAAATAACAATTGAAAAGAAATACTGATTCACCCCCTCTTCTCAGTATTTCCAACAAAGGTACTTGCATATTTCGAAGTTATACAAATCACGGATGATACAAATCCTTATCCTGCACTGTTAGGATTAGACTCGGCTATTGATATGGATGGTGTCATAAACCTGAAGAAGCGAAGAATGGAGTTTGAAAGCAATGGGACTAGAGTCATAATTCCCCTAGATCACGCAGAAAGAAAGAGAAAGAGATACACAGAGCCTGTGCACGGTGGTGATGATATTGACCATATCTATAAGTTGATTTTGCGCGATAAAGATTGGATTAACCCAATGGCTGTTGGAAGTCTTAATTGGGAAAATGAAAGCTCTTGCAAGAAGTGAAGAATGGAGTTTGAAAGCAATGGGACTATAGTCATAATTCCCCTAGATCTTGCAGAAATAAAGAGAAAGAGATACACAGAGCCTGTGCGCGATGATGATGATATTGACCATATCTATAAGTTGATTTTGCGCGATAAAGATTGGATTAACCCAATGGCTGTTGGAAGTATTAATTGGGAAAATGACAACTCTTGCTTCTCAGATTCTGATGAAGAATTAGAAAACTTGCAGAATTAGTTGCATGAAGTATCTGCACTGTGTTTCAATCGAGTGACCAGATCTGAGTTACGTGAATTACCACATTATGATGGTTTAATTGATGTAAATATGTTTTTAGGAGAATTGGAAAGAACTGTTCCAGAAGGACAGAGATTCTTTGTCCTGGATCTCAGATTGCACGCTACTCCAGCACGATGGTGGGAGACTCATAAAGAAAACATGGGCAACTGGGAGGAATGCACATGCATGATGAGATTACATTTTGAATGTCCAATTTTTAGAATGGAAGAAGTCTACTCTGGAAAGGATGATCCGCACAGACATTTAGGTAAATTGAATGAGGTATGGGGCATAGAACCAAAACCTGAATGGGTCCACATGTTCATTCATACATTGGAGAAGGTACCTACTGATTGGTATTTGGAGACGAAGCTGCGTCGAGGTACTAGTGAATGGTCTGTGCTGACAGAGAGTTTCATTCTAACATTCATCTTTGAGAGTGGGTTTGTCAAGATTGGTCAAGCATTGCATGATATTAAAGAAGTTATCTTTGACACCACAAAGCCAACAATAGAGCGTGCTTCACCAACATGGGATGCACAAATGAAGGATATTGTTAATTGCAGGAATTTGACGGTTGAAGTTAATGAAGAAGATCCAAGGAATATTATTATTTCGGAATCTGAGGGACAACGTGTAGTTGTTGGGCCCTCGATCACTTCACTGGATGTCACAAAACCTCTAAAGATTCGACAGGTGAATATTGGATCTGAATAACAACCAAAGTTGGAAAATATTGGAGACTATTGGGATGATGACACAGTAGGAAAGGTTGTTGAACTACTGACATAATATTAGGACTTGTTCCCTACAAAGTTCTCAGAATTGAAAGGAATAATTGGAGAACTTGGCGTTATGAAGATCACTTTGAAACTTGATGCGCGCCCGGTGAAGCAATGCCCATACAAATTGAATACAAAATATAAGCATAATGGCAATGACTAGTTGGATAAGATGGTTGCTGTAGGCATCATAGAGCCAATATAAGAGTCTGATTGGGTGAGTCCCATGGTAGTGCAAGACAAGAAGACAAAAAGAGAAATCAAGATTTGGAAGACCCCAAAGTCGCGCTCCACTGCGGCTGAGCGCCAGAAGAGACCCATGGGAGAGCTATTTGAGACAATCATGGAGGAGGAGGAGGATGTGGTTGAAGTGGCCCCATTCTTGCAGTTACCAACCTGTCGTACTGTGCAAGGTGTTTTTCAAAGTTCCAAAGGATCTGGACAAAGTGCGGTTGAACATTAACATGCCCTTAATTCCTGAAAATGTCTCGATTGAAGGCGATATGTTCGCCAAAATGCCGTAGCTGAAGATGGGGGATTGGGACATCGCAGATGTTGATAAATTTCCTGAGCTTACATGTGAGCATTATTTGGATCATGTGCCCTATGAGGGGGGCCTTGTGCCCCTTGAGCCGCAACGATGGGTGCTGGGCCTGCACAAGGCAGGGCTCCTAAACTTATTGTAGGTCCCACATTTCAGGTGCAACCCGATAAATGATATCAATGTGTACCAATTGCTCGTGCTTATACATGATGAAGCATTATGGTTGGGAGAGCACATACCGATTGATGTCGCGCTGATCCACCAGATCACTGGCCTACTTGACCAAGGTGCAGATCCCATGGCAGACTTCAGAGGAAAGACACAGGAAAATAAGGTGGCAAACAAAATCAAAGAAAAGTACCAAGTGTCACAACATAGCATAGGATTCGTAGTCAATGATATCAATGATCTAGATGTTTAGTTTGGGACGCTTATCTTGGCCTGCAAGATGATGCAGAATTGTAGACCTAAGGAGGTTCTTCTGCAAGTCATTTCACTTTCCAGACAATGCGAAAAATGAGTGATCTATAATTGGTCTCAGTGTTTATGCAAAGAGTTCTCGGAAAATGTATGCGAAGCACAAGAGGAGGGAAAACACTTTTATTATGCTTGGCTCCTATTGTTGATAACCCTTATTGGCTTGAAGAGCCTAGAGGATACACATTTTCCTGAGATAGAGTTGCAAATGTGCAAAGCAACGCAATACGCCACATTGTGGAATTCTTTCGTCCACATGCACATCATGGAGAATAAGATATTTTGGGTATTGTTCGATGCCTTACTCTTTTAGGAAGTACAATCCAAGCCGAGGATGTCTCCGACTTTGTATGAGAAGTACATGATGATCACAGATTTTAAGGCCACCTTTCACAATATTCACATCTGCGCGAAGGGCGTAGTTGAAGGTGTTTGGTATGAATTTCCCTATCTCATCACTGAGGACGATTTGTTCCACGTCACTGCAGAGTGGCTGCCAGCTTGTCTGGAGCCAAGTGCATCAACTTCTATTCCAAAGACACCTACCAAGCCTCGCATTGGTACACAAACAACTGAGAAGACAATAGAAAAAGAGGCCACGCTGACTATGACTGACAAGACGATTGATCTAGAAACAGACACTGCACCTGAGAAGAATGTTGCCATGCCAAAAGAGACAGAGGTGCAGGTGGAAGTTTATACTTCCAAGGGAACAACGCATGGTTCTCAGGCCGCAGAAGGTTCTAGGAAGAATCACAAAGAGTCACTGGAGACGAGGTCCTGACGCTGATCGATGACGATCTCAACCAAATAGCCGCCACGGTCAAAACAACCACTGAGGATATGTGGACGAACATGGAAACATAGTAGAAGGCTGTGCTTGATGAAGTACATGTTGGTATTCATGAGCTCAAAGTTCAAGCGAGTCTAATTCAGGCGATTGTTGCACAAGCAAGCCAGATGCAAGCGAGCGTGCATGCCACTGGCGCGCAACTGCTCAATACAGTCTTACCTGTAACCAGGGACAATCGCCTTATTCAAATCCCTGAGCTGGCCATCCATGTTGAATCATCTAGCTGGCGTGCGCAACTAAGAGGTTGCGGTGATATAAATTATAACTTATATGTTTTGCCTGCAAGAAAATTACATATGCCCCACGGTATGATTGTGGATGAGCTCCAGTTCCGCGAAGCCTGTGCTCACACCATTGCAGTAGAGTTGCAACAACATGCTATTGAAGCGTACCAGAAATAGCAGACCACAAAGGAAGCATGCCGAGCAGACGTGGCTCAGCACGCTGCACTTGAAGAAAATATCAACCAAGTGTGCAACAACGTGCCAACAGTCCCAACCACAACAGCCCCAAAAAAGAAGTTAGAAGGGTTGGCTGCTATTTTGAAGGCCTGGCGCGTAGAAGTTCAAACTATCTGGGCCAAATGCGAGCATCAGATTGCTGACTTACAGTTCAAATTGCAGCTAGAGACCCCACCAGAAGTTAGAGCGAATAGGGTTGTCGAAGTAAAGCAAGCCATCGATAGTATAGCTGCCACAGTCACACGATGCAGTCATCTCTTGGACGAGGTCATGGGTGTCTAGACTTTGGTTCAAAATGACCCTATGGTACATCAGCTGCGCAATGAGTTGTGCGCCAAGGAACAATAATTTGCTGATATTTGGATGGCGAGGCCTACCCTTGTCATTGCACAAAGCCTCGCCCGCCTACAAGAGGGGTGAGTGATTCATACAAAAATCGAGGACCTGCACCGGAGAGAACAATAGCTTGAGACAAGGATGCAACCATGGGCCATGGAGGCTCTACAACTATTGCAGATATTGGATTTTACGCTGAAGACTCTTCAGCAGATGCAAAGATGCATTGAATTGGCCACTGAAGGTCCAACCACATAAAAATTGGTCATTGAAGCATAGGGAGTTGTTGCGTAGAGTATTCAGGTGGTACTACCACTAAAAACTTATGTCGTTGCGCTCCAAGCCAAGATGAAGGAGCATACCCCATAGTGATTCGGGACGAGTCACAGGTTTGTGTTGGGGGCCTGTTCGAGCGGGGTCCCCTAGGGTGCATTTTTGAGTAAATTTTGCATATGCACACTGCGCGGAAAGGTAAAGGGGCTTTGGGGTAGGTCAAGTAAACTGTGGGCCTCGAACCATGGTTTGAGACCATAGTATTTGCACGTTAAGATGGGGATATAAATAGATAGATCGAG
Organism: Pinus albicaulis; assembly: GCA_034641835.2. Classification (NCBI taxonomy): domain Eukaryota; kingdom Viridiplantae; phylum Streptophyta; class Pinopsida; order Pinales; family Pinaceae; genus Pinus; species Pinus albicaulis. The sequence continues at coordinate 1,211,206,706 of CM076580.1, read as the reverse complement.
TCTAAGTAAGAAGTCAGTCACTCATGTTTTGATATAAGTACGTTTATGCTTCTGTGATACATTTTGTAAGTCTGGGTTGGGTAGAAAGGCTACTGCTTGCTGTGTGCGCAGAGACCTAGTCCTGAATATGTGTGGACTATGCTGGCCGTGTGCGCGGAGACCTAGTCTTGACTATGTGTGGACTCTGTTGGCTATGTGTGTGGAGACCTAGTCTTGGCTATGTGCAGACTCTGCTGGCTATGTGCATGGAAAGGGTAATTGTAAGGGGAAAGTCTGATTGTACTGAATTGCTGAATCTAATCTATAGACTGTTTTTGGCGAAGCACATGTGCTATGAATCTATGTTATCTGTTTGTTGATATTACTTTAAGATCACTTTATTTATGTTATATCTGCGTGAGTAAATATGTTATTTATACATGAATACATGTTGATGGTTGAATATATGAATAGATTTGTAGAAGTAATTGCGCATTCAATAGATCTGGTTTTGTTCTTATATATCTGCGACGAAGTCGATCCGCGATTGTTAATTTTGGACAACTAGGTCCAAAATCCATGTTGTGATGCTCAGATGAAGATGCCAATATTTTTATTGGACTCCTCTTTCAGAGAGGTGCAATATCGATCTAAAGATCATCTTAATCCGATGAGCAGAACATTTATTTTGAATTTATTCAAAATATGTGTAGGTCGGCCTTAAGGTTTTGTGCCCTAGCAGTTGTGTCACACACCCTCGCCGATGGATATATATTGGTCAATGTTGGAGGACATTTTCAATCATCTCATCCTCAAAGATTTCTCTCTCCTCATTTGATTGGTTCAATGACCTTGGAGGATTTTCTCTCCACACGTGGGAAATTTTAGCAGCAGCTCTTTTTTGTTTTCAACCTCGGGTTTTTGCAGCAGTTTTGACTAGCGTTGACTTTGGTCAACGCAAGGTCAAACAGACCCGAAAATCTCCCAAAATTTTGATATTCCAAATCCTCATTTTTTGGCACTAATATCGAGGCTAAACTTTGACTTTGACTTTACTTCATTGACCTAGATGTTGTTGTTGTTTGCGTTGACTGTTGACTGATAACGTTGACTTTTGGGTTGAATTTTGAGTTGACCATTTTGGTTTTCCTATAGGGTTGTGTGACATTGCCGGTTGGCTGACCATATTGAGACTTTGCTGGTTGAAGCATCCTGCTGATCGCTGTAATGCACCAACACACTTATATATTTTTGGCTTGTCTTCTATCGATCTACTGGTATGTTCTATCAGCATTTTACTTTGTTGTTTATGTGATCGATGTTTGATATTGGCATAAAAAGTAAAGTTGCATCAAGCATAGAACATCTACAAAAATTTACATGGTATAAGAGGTGAGGTGAAGACAAAGCCCTAGTTTGTAACAATCACCGAAGAAGAGGATGGGTTCCTCAAATTATTATGGCTTTAACGCTATTGAAAAATTGACTGGGAAGGATGACTTCCATGCTTGGAAGATGACGTTGGATCTTAACTTGGAAGATGAAATTGGATCTTAACTTGGAAGACCAAGATGTCATGGACTATGTACTTGGTAAAATTCAAGAGCCTCCATCCACTGCAACTGTTGCTGCCAAAACAAAGTATAAGAAGGGGGAAATCAAAGAAAAGTTGATGATCAGGGACTCAATTCATAAGAGTCTGGTTGCCTACATCTCTGAGCTGGGCATATCCAAGGAGATGTATGATAAGTTGGTCCACATGTTCAAGGCCAACAATGTGAATCAAGTGCTATTCTTCAAGAATCAATTGAAGAATCTGAAGAATGGTAGGGATGAGTCTGTTCAATCATATTTTCTGAAGCTAACCGAGATCAGGCATAATCTGCTGGCCATTGGGGAGACAGTAGAGATCGATAGATGGTACTCACCACACTTGGAGGTCTCTCATCTGAATGGCATGTGTTCAACACTACCATTCTTAATAACAATGTGATACCTGACTTTGACGAAGTACTATCGAGATGCGTACAAGAAGAGACAAGAATGAAGGAATATGAAAATGAAGGAAATGCTGCCTTTGCTACTCATTCTAGAAAGAATAACTTTGGTGGTCCAAGGAACAAAGGAAGAGCAGGGGCCCAAGGAAAGAAGGACAAGTCTTATACTTGTCACAAGCCAGGTCACTATGCTAGAGAATTCCCTTTGAAGAAGGATTCTCCCGATGATGATGACAACAACAACAACCGGAGGAATGGCAATCTAAGGAACAACAGGTTCAAGGGATTGAGGAAGGCTCCCTTCGGCGGATTTGGTCAAACTTTCAAAAGGTCAAGAAATTCCAGGTATGAGGAATCAAATTTTGTTGATAAAAGAAATGAATTCATTCTTGTATCTTCCCTCTCTATTGCATCTCCACCCGACACTATGGATGTCTAGTTGATAGATAGTGGTGCCTCAAGGCACATCATTGGGTTCAAGGAAGCACTTTCTGATATGGTTGAGAAGGGTACTAATTTGGAAGTTATCCTTGGAGATAATGCCACATATCCCGTGAAAGGGACATGGACTGTGACCCTCCACTTGTCTCAAGGTCAATTCCTCCGCTTGCAGGATGTACTCTATGTACCTGACTTGAAGAAGAACCTTGTGTCTATATTGGCCATGGAAGACAAAGGTTTCAATGTGGCATTCATTGATGGGAAGGTGCGTATTTGGAAGAAGAGTTTCAAGGAAGCTATCACGATTGGGTTTAGATTTGATACACTCTACCAGGTTGGAGGAATTCCACTGGGAGCAATGTCGTGTGATACTATTCGACAGACAGAACTATGGCACCGGAGGTTTGGACACCTTCACTACAAATCCCTTCCCGAAGCAAGGAAGGTGGTGACAGGGATGCCTGAGTTCTCAAATAATCATGAAGGTGTATGTTAGGGTTGTGCTGAAGGAAATAATACAAGGGGACCTTTCCCCTCAAGTGTCAGAAAGAAATATGATGTCTTGAAATTGATTCATTCTGATCTATCTGGTATGCTGCCTGTGACATCCTTGGGAGGATTTTCTTATTATATGACATTCATATATGACTTCTCTCGCAAAAATTGGATATACTTCTTGAAGAAGAAGGACGAGGCTTTCATATGGTTCTATACCTTCAAAGCCTTGGTGGAAAATTTGTCAGGGAAGAAGATCAAGATATTGAAGACCGATAATGGCACTGAATATGAGACGAACAAGTTCAAGAAATTTTGCAGAGAAGTTGGCATCAAGAGGGAGACCACAACTGTCTATACTCCTGAGCAGAATGGCGTTGTTGACTGAAAGAATAGGACCATTGTGGAAGCTTCCCATGCCATGTTATGTGACCAGGGTCTACTGAAGTTTCTATGGGGAGAAGCTGCGAACACTGTTGTGTACATACAAAACCGATGCTCGCATTCCACTCTGGAGTCCAAAACTCCTGAAGAGGTTTTCTCTGGTAAGAAACCTGACGTCTCACATTTTAGAGTTTTTGGATGTCTTGTTTATTTTCATGTGCCGAAAGAGAAGAGGAGCAAGCTGGATGCTTCTGGGAAGAAGGGAATGTTTGTGGGCTATAGCGAAACTTCGAAGGCCTATAGAGTCTATGTTCTTGGTCAAAGGGAAGTGGAGATATGCCATGATGTTACCTTTGACAAAGATGCTTCCCTGAGGAAAGAAGTAAATCTTCTAAGACCTGAGGAAGATCATGAGGCGAGGCCTGGAAATCAAGAAGAACTGAAGGATGAGATGATGCCCGATGTTGAAGGACCAATGGATCCGATTGATCCACCTCCTTTGATGAGGAAGAGACCATCATGGCTCAGGGACACTCTCGAGGATGTCGTGGGACATATGGCCCCAAGGTGGACATTCCGTGAAGGTACGAAGTTGAATAGATACCAAGGGTATCTAGCAGCCATGAGTACTATTGTACAATCTGAGCCTGGATCTTTTGAGGAAGATGTAAAGCATCAAGTCTGGAAGGATGCTATGCACAAAGAGTACGAGTCCATAATGAAGAATGATGTTTGGTATGTGGTTCCAAGACCAGAGGACAAAGCAGTTGTCACCTCGAAATGGCTCTACAAGATCAAGCATGGATCTGATGGAAGTGCTGAAAAGTTCAAGACAAGATTCGTTTCCCGTGGCTTCTCTCAAAAAGAAGGCATAGACTATGATGACGTATTTTCACTTGTGGCCCGATATACCACCATCTGATCTATCATATCCTTTGCTACTATGCAAGGATGGAGTCTTCATCAGATGGATGTGAATACCACATTTCTGCATGGTGCGATAAAGGAAGAGGTGTATGTGGAGCAACCTCTGGGGTTCGAAGTTTAGGATCAGGACACCCATGTCTGCAGGTTGAAGAAATCCCTCTATGGGTTGAAACAAGAACCCAAAACTTGGTACGAGAGGATAGATAGCTACTTGATGAAGCTGGGCTTCACTCGTAGTAATGCTGATCCAAACCTTACTTCAAGGTTGATAGAGAAAAGCCTCTCATTATGGTGCTGTATGTGGACGACCTCTTCCTGACAGTTGCTGACCCTCTCATTCATCAATGCAAGAGGGAGCTCACTGCTGAGTTTGAGATGAAGGACCTAGGACTGATGCATTATTTCCTAGGCTTGGAGGCCTGGCAAAGACCTGGCGAGATTTTCATTTCTGAAGGAAAATACATTGTGAAGCTTCTGGAAAGATTTGGTATGGTGGACTGTAAGTCCATGTCAACACCAATGGAGCTCAAATTTAAGAAGTTGAGTGGTAGCGCTGCTAGGCCCGTGCTTGCAAATCCTACTGAGTATCATCAACTTGTCGGGGCCCTGATGTTCTTAGTGAACACCCATCCAAACATATGTTTTGCAGTGAACACTTTGAGTCAACATATGGTTGAGCCTCATCCCTTTCACTGGGTTGGTGCCAAGAATCTATTGATATATCTTCGTGGAAAGATAAACCATGGGCTGAGATACAATGCCGGGAGCATAACACTCCATGGATATCTTGATGCCGATTGGATTGGGATTGTAATGGATCGTAAGAGCACATCGGGATGTTGCTTCAAACTTGGTTCTGCTTCGACATCATGGATGAAAAAGAAGAAAAAGTCGATGGATTTCAGCACCGTGGAGGCCGAACACATTGCAACGAGTATGGCCTGTTGTGAAGTAGTTTGGTTGCGAAAGCTCTTCAGTGAGCTCTTCGGGCATGTGCTAGATACCACCGTGATACTCTGTGATAACCAGAGTGGGATTAGGTTGTCCGAGAATCCTATGTTACATGATCGATCCAAGCATATTGATATCAGGTACCACTTTATCCATGATATGGTACAATGAGGTGCCATAATGCTCGATCATATAGGAATCGATGAGCAGGTTGCAGATATTCTCACAAAGCCCTTGGGGAAGGTCAAGTTCCTAACCTTCCGTGAGAATCTTGGTATCATGGAATGACCTATGCTGAGGGTCCTGTTGGACGACGAGCTCTGGGCAGCTTTGGGGATAGCTTCTCGGAGCTATAAGCAACCACAGGGCTAGGCTTGCCGAACCTTGTTGGTGTGCTTCTGCCCCACCGTTGTGATGATTGAATTGGTTCACCTCTCATTATCTGTGCCCTATATGCATCCTACCCATTGAGTTCAGGGCTCATGGGAAGTACCTCTCATTTGGCCAGTGAGGTGGGAAAATCTAGAGACTAGTAGCAAAGACTGATGGGCGCATAAGAGATTTCCGTACTCTCTATCTAGGATGGCACGATCCATCCACTTGTTCTAGGATCAAGTATAGTGAGGTTTCAGACCTCCAACTGACTTCGTGTCAGGTAAACCAACTTCGGGTTGGTATGAGACTCTTTGTGAGTCCTATAGAGGTTTCAGACCTTTGGGCTGAATCTGTTAGCCGGGAATGATGTCTTTGTGACTGACCCACTTCTGTTTTGAAATAAAGAAGCCAACAAAGCAAGTTATGGCTGGATGACGCACGATGTTTGGATTGCACAGGTGGATAGAGTTCTCCCTAGTTGGGAGGGAGTGTTAATTTTGGACAACTAGGTCCAAAATCCAGGTTGTGATGATCAAATGAATATGCCAATATTTTTATTGGACTCCTATTTCGAAGAGGTGTAAGATCGATCTAAAGATCATCTTAATCTAATGAGCAGAACATTTATTTTGAATTTATTCAAAATATGTGTAGGTCGGCCTTAAGGTTTTGTGCCCCAGCTGTTGTGTGACACACCCTCACTGATGGATATATATTGGTCAACGTTGAAGGACATTTTCAATCATCTCATCCTCACACATTTCTCTCTCGTCATCTGATTGGTTTGATGACCTTGGAGGCTCTTCTCTCCACATGTGGGAAATTTCAACAACAACTATTTTCTGTTTTCGCCCTAGGGTTTTTGTAGCAGCTTTGACCAGCGTTGACTTTGGTCAACGCAAGGTAAAACAAACCCGAAACTCTCCCAAAATTTCGATCTTCCAAATCTGCATTTTTTGGAACTACTGTCGAGGCTAGATGTTGACTTTGAATTTGCTGTGTTGACCTAGCTGCTGCTGCTGTTTGCGTTGACCTTTGATTGAAAATTTTGACTTTTGGGTTGACTTTTGAGTTGACCGTTTTGGCTTTCCTAGAGGGTTGTGTGACATTGCTGGTTCGCTGACCATATTGAGACTTTGCTGGTTGAGGTATCCTGCTGATCGCCGTAATGCACCAACACACTTATATATATTTTTTGGCTTGTCTTCTGCCGATCTACTGGTATGTTCTATCAACATTTTACTTTTTTGTTTATGTGATTGCTGTCTGATATTGGGATAAAAATTAAAGTTGCATCAGGCATAGAACATCTACAAAAATTTACAACAATTCATCTGTATATGCATTACCTGTATTCGTGACAAACTGATATGATAAGTATTGTTCCATATATGCACGCATCTGTTTTCGATCTGTAACATATGTTATAAACCTGTTTAGGACCACCTCATTATTTTCTTCCTCAGGGTACAGAAACCTGGTTCCAACACACCCCATACTGCTTCAGGTGAGACTTCGATCTGCACAAGCATGTCATTGCCGAAAGGGCCAATAGCTGGAGGGTTTTTTGGTTGCGCGATAAACTTTGAACTTGGGTCATGACCCCTCAAGCCAATAGATCATAATAAGACAAATTACACAAGATATAGGTTCCAAGCAAGGGCAAAACCCATCCAAAGGGAAAACCCAAAAAATTCTTCTCTTCTTTAGAATTTGCTTACAAAAGAGACTTCCAAGCCCCAAAGACCAAAGCCAACAAACCCTCCAAGCCCCAAGCTAGCCCCCAACAAGATCTTCCTTGAGACAACTTTTATAATTTTGATATTGCTTCTTTGATTCTACAACTTCGATCCCTTGCAACTACTTCACAAAATTTCAGCCCCTTACAACAAAAATTTGATCCCATGCAACTGGAAGCTTCACAAACCCTAGAGTGAAACAAGAGAATATGATCTTTATTCAAATTTCGGCTTTTTTCCTTCTTCTTCATCCCTCCAGCTACTCTTTTCGTTTTTCACTATTGCAGATCAAACTTGCTTGAGTGAAAGTGCCAAATGAGTTGAACTGCTCTCCTTTATATATCCTTTTTTGAGGGTTGAATTCCCTCCCTTTAGGCTGACTTGATCTGCTCGTTTGGCCGACTTGGTCTTGGGTTTATCCATGGTTTTTTCTTGAAAAAATTAATATTTTTCTTCATTACAATAAGTTCAAATGGGACAATGACACATGAACAATATTATTCTTTATCCTAGAAACACCTAGAAGACCTAAAAGCACGAAGAACATATTTTTGTCTCAAACTTGAGTATGAAACCCATAGTCCAAAATAAAATATATTTTTTTCTTTCTTTACTTATAAAGAATATACAATCTCATGATTATAATTACATCATAATGAAGATCTAACCTAGTTACAATTTTCAACTCAAAAACCATATAACTTACCTCTCTTTCATATATCACTTCATTATGATTGTAGGTTAGAAAAAAAAGATTCAAGTGCCGCTAAAAGTGGAAAATTATTGTCGCATTGAATGATTAATATACATGCAATTCAAAATAAGATTCAAACTTTTTAGCAATTGCGAAGTGAGTATTGTGTTGTTATATGTTCGTGACCAATCTCATTATTATACAAATGTGATATAATGCAAAGATTATGACCAACAACTAATATGCTTAAAAGAATAAATTCTTTTGTCATAATTATTGCATCTAGAAGCACTCTATAACTCAGTATGGGGGAGAAGATGTTCCATAATATCACATTTAAAAATAATCAAAGAATACTTGTATTAAGAAAATAGAAGATAATAATATAAAAAAATTCAATGTCAGTTATATACAAACTATTTCAATTTCCACCTTAATTTTAGATCAAGTTTATATGGAGGTAAAGTAATTGAAAGTTAAAAAAAAATGTCTATAATTGTTTCTACTTTTTAGTATGAGTGGGATGTGTAATTCCTTCACTGCCCAATATGGAGTTATAGCCATGTATGGAATTGTGTAAACACACACACACACACATATAACAAAAAAGTATTTTAGTGTGAACTATAGATAAAATATTTTGATGTTGATATTAACATATTTTATATCAACTTTATAGAGAGATAACACAATTTAAATTTAAAAATTTCTTATATTTTCATTTTCCATAGCAAGATATATATATATATATATATATATATATATATATATATATATATATTGTTGGGGGGGGGGGGGGTGGGGCGGGGAGAGATTCTATACCATTGATATATGCCTTACTTTGCAATATGAAGGGACATGTATTTAAAATGATACTAATAAAAAATATTTTAATATGGAAATTATAGGTCATGAATAATATATTTAAATGGACATGCTGAGTAAAATATTTCAATGTCAACCATGTATATATTATATAAAGCAAATGAAAAAAAAAATTATAATGGTCAAAACATTTTATTAATATGTTGCTCATGATGGAGATATTTAATTCCTTCCATGTTCAAGATGGATTTGACACATGGTATATATATATATATATATATAACAACAAACATAGATACATATTTGTTGATTTTTCTTGAGTGTTGGGGTAGCATCAGATGTGCTCTAGCTCCCAAAATTTGTGGAGGGACTAGAGTACATGAGATCTCCAAGTCCCAGAAAGGGATTTGGGAAATTCTATTTTGTTTGAGAGATAATTAATTAATTAATATTTTTAATTAAGGACTCTAAGTCTAACTTAGGAAAATTAAAATATTAAAGGTAATTAATTAAAACATGTGATGGAAATGACTCAAGTCACACAGATCAAACTTTCTTTTAATCTTAGCCATCGATTCAAGATTAGATCATAGTCGTTGGTTTCCCAACGAGAAAGTATAAAGGAAAGACTTGGGGTTAGTTGGAGAACACAAACATAGAGGCAGAGCACTCAGACTAAGCTGGAATTTTAGGGCGGGTTTGCTAAGAATTTCCAAAAGTGTTTTAGCTGGGGAGAGGGGTAGTATTGGCTAAGGGGATGATGTGATCCCAATGCCAAGAATCAGCAAGAGGTAGAGAGATAGAAATCAGGAGCAGTGTAGAGGAGCCAGGGTAGCAGCAGCATCTGCGTAGCGCAGAGGGCTTCAGCCGCTACACAAGCCCAGAAAGGGCAACGCTGAGCAGTAGGAGGCCCTCTAGGGTTACACTGGTCCATCTAGGGTAGTGTAGGGATTGCATCACCTAGTATGGGGTTATGAAACACTCTCCAGGACAACGCAGAGGCTGACGCAGGGGCTTCAGGGGAAGCACTGGGGTTTCTAGAGGTCGAAAAAGGCTGAGTCCTGTAAATCCTATTTGAGGGTGTGGATCAATCATGTTTTCAGTCTCCAGAAAAGAAGGTTAGCTGCAAATATATTTTCTCTCTGTCGAGTTAACCAGTAAGGTGCCTAGATTTTCTATATTCAGAAACTACTTAATAATATAAACCCTCCAGTAGCCAGAAGACCCGTTTTCCCGCATTGGGTTTTTTCGGGGACAGTTGTCCATAAAATCTTGTGTCACTTTGTCTATGTGCATGGATTTATGTTTTAGATTTGAATCGGTGAAAGTTGGTATGTGTTTTCTTTAATGTTAATATGAATATTTTAGCATTAATAACTTGTTTAAGTAGGAGAAGTATAACTAGAATTAACAGTAGGGTTTATGCATAAAGTAATATTAAGAAATTTTCACAATATTAACTCTAGATCTATCAAGTGCTAAGATGGATCAAAATTTTCCAAGTGAAAGAATTTCTTCAACCTTTGCACTCTAAAATAAGCTTGCACTTCAAGAAATTTGATCCTTCTTATCACTTAATAGAGTTGGAATTAACATGGATTTATGTTGGTTACAACAAAATCATGCATAAATTATTTATTTTCAATTTATTATTTTATAATTTTTCCAAAATCCTTAGTGAAACCCCTACAACACTCTCCTCCTATGAGAATAGACATGAGTGGGTAATATAATGTAATTTCTAATTCCTAGGATATGGCCAAGAAGTTTACAAGCCAACCAATAATGTGTCATCACAAGGCATTTGACAAATCGACTTTCAACATTTCTTTTGTTTTCATTGTGCATCCTATATTTAGGTTCTTATCAAAAACTATTTGCTTGTGTTCTAGGCTATCTTATATTTACATCATTTGAAATAATGTCCATGATATTGGAATGACTATTCTTGAAACAAACCATTGACATTGAATTGGCCATAGACTCAATTTCAATGGCTAATATTTTATCATGCAATTGGATGTGACCAAACCATACATTTCCAATAATCAAACTCAAAATTTATAATTTGGTGTACTTTAATGCAACTTAGTAAAATAAACACATGATGCAATAATATGTTAGGCAAATATAGAAATCACAATGCTAATAATTCACAAACACATACTTCAAACTAACTTGGTTTTCAATATTGTTTTCCAATCCAATGTTTTATTTCTTAATCATTCTTCGACAACTCTATTTCTTAGACCTCACTTTGTTTTGTCTTGTTACTATATTTTTATTGTCCTATACTATACTTTAATTTTCCCCACCAAATACTTGATATATTGATATTTGGCGATTCTCTCTTCACATTCCAATTTGTGCATTCACCATTTTTCCCTTGAAAAGGGAGTGATGATCAAACAACATTCTCCTTGTTTGAAATTATTTGAATATCCTTTAAAATCAAAGTGTTTGGTGGTTTCTTCTCCACTTAACCAGATGGTGTTACATTGGCCACCTTATTGTTTAACATTAGATAAAGGGGTATTTGGGGGTAACTAAGTCCTTGACTCGAACTCGAAAATAAGGGGTGTTACTGAAAACAAAATCATTAGGCACACATTATGCTATTTTCATTGGTGTTATACATTAATTACATGAATTTAAATTATCAATTAAAAATTTGTACAATTCATGTGGTTTATACATTAAAGTACACTAGTTCAAATTATTGGCTAACAATCTTTACCATCAATGTGATAAATCCCTCCTCACTCCAATATTTACATTTCTTAGAGGTCCTTATGTACATTGTGAGTCCATATTGTTTGTGGTGTTTGTCATTATGATACCTTATTAGATGCATGATTATGAAATCCATGATTGATGACACATTCTTGGTTGAGGGTTTTTTTCTATATTAACATTAATTGTCTTTTATAAAAAATCAAACAAAACATTACACTAAAGTGTGTTTATAATATCTCACATTAACAACTATAATTAGATATGAAAATTCACCACAAAATTTGTAAATTTTAATGTTGTGTTTGATGTTCACCTTCCATCATAAAATTATTGATGACCAAGTGAGTTCTCACAATAAGCGAGTTCTCACAGCTGAAACTAGTGGTGTTATAACCTGACTAAAAATTGAATGCAATTGAATATGATAATGTAATCTTTTCACTTCGATGAATCCTAACTAACGTAAGGAGAGAGGTTCCATTCACTTCCAATAATGCAGGAATTGATAAATAAAAGAGAATATAAAAAAAATTCTAATGCACAAAATTTCAGTGGGAGGATACTAATTCAAATCAGTTTCAAGAAAATTTTACATTTTTATTTTTAAAACAAGCATAAAAACATGCAAATTCAAATCATTAATATCTTTTAATGTGAGATACTAGCTTTTCAATCGATGAAATAACTCATTACAAGAGGCATCAATGAATATATAATGAGATTCACTGAAAGAAAAGAGACCGACACAACCAATTCTAGAAGTGAAAGACTATTTTTTGATGGATCAACAAACCAAAAAAAACTCAAAACCTTAAACTATAAAGACAAGTGATTTTTTTTCTCAAAAAAGAAATCAAAGGCACTGATCTAAATATACGGTTGAATTTTCCAAAAAGTAAACTGTGCAACAGAGCTCTTCAAAACAAACAGAAGATTATTCTGGTTCAGCGAAATAACAATATAATAAGACCACTTATGCATAGCAATACGTTCTTTCACTAATATTATGAAAGAACCAATCAAGTGTAAGTAAAGGAAATTTCACAAAAATTATAAAACCCAAATGTAATCAAATGTAATCTAAGATTTCAATAACACAGAACTCAAACTGAATTTTTGTGAAAATTCCAAAGATCAAAAGAGATGAAACACAAAGGCGACTATCACTCATACACAATTTAGCCTCTCCGCCCAACGATTGCAAGGGAAATTTGTTTTTTTTCGCAAAAATGAAAGAAAAAAACACCCAAAAATTGTTAAGAAAGCGGATTAACCTATGAGTAGTGACCAAAACAAAGAAGACCTGAAATATCCCTCAATTTTCTTTTTTTTTTCTTCAGAAATTTCCGCAGGTAACTAGTTAGGTTTAGTGTGTAGACACACTATTTCTATAGGAAGAGTGCACAAAGTTGCACTTTGTTGCTAAAGTAAAAGTGCACAAATCGAGAAATCTTAAGAAAAATAAAAACAAAGCCCAAAAAATCCAAAAACTTAAACTTTCAATGTTCAAAACACAACAAAACAAGGTTACAGGAAGCGATCAAAGTTCATAGGAGGACATAATGAAGAAAAAATCGTTCCCTAGTGGAGTCTCTAATTTATTATGGCAGATAAATCTCTCTCATGGACAAGAGAAATATCCCTAGATTCATAAGAGATCTAGTAACAAACAAAACAAGTTACTGCTACCTTTCCTTAATTCACTACTGAAGTATGAAGTATGAGATAGAAAAGAGCCTCTTACCTTTCTACAAAATGCTTGTGGAAGACCTTTCGATGCTTTCAAATGCATTTGCTCATTGCTTCAAGGAAGATCTGCATGAAAGGAAACAAACAAGGCATATTAAAAGCATAGAGTAGATAAAGATGAAACACAAAGAAATTGAAAATTTTCACCATAGCACATATCATATAATTAAACACATATTCAATTATAAACTATGAAAAAGATCAACTAATCAAGCCTCCTCCCAATAGTCTCCAATCCTCCCCTTAGGTGACAAGATTTCCAACCCTATTCCAACATCATAAGTTTACCTCCATAAGTCCTCCTTAGTCCTTTGGTATGTGTTGAATTTACAAGTAAAGAGGAGGAAGTTTGAGATCCTCTTCTCAAGGGATGAGATCCTCAAAAGGAGGGATTAGGGTTCCACAAAGGGAGGAAGTTTGCTTCATGAACAAAGGGATGAGGCCCAAGTATGTAGAGGCTTGATTCTTTTAGCTGGGAAATATTCTCCCAACAAGGCTTCTGAAAATTACTTATTTATTTTTACTCTCTTTAAGCCATTTGCACAATTTTCAGTGGAAGACAAAGCATAGATTTGCGTAGGCCTAAATGGTAAAAACTGTGGTTGCGTAGATATTGGCTAGGAAACTACGCATGTGCCTAAAAGTAGGTTTCTTGAGCAATGTAATCCAATATTATTTTTGTATTTGTTTTTCTTCCAACATTGTAAGGGAATTCCTATAACACTTCATTGGATAACGAGAGATCTGGAATGCTGGTCATTTGCGTAATGGTGACAAAATGACATGTAAAATCGCTCCTCATCTATCCTCTAAGGAGAAAAGAAATATTGTTAGGAAGAGTACCCCATTCACTTGGATTGGGGGAATTTTTTTTGGATTGGGGCCATATCAGACCCTAAGGAGATGTGTGAGGGAAGAGGAGGTCTTTGACATCCTCTAAACATGCCATGATGGGCCTTGTGGAGGCCACTTTTCTACTAAGAGGAAAACCTTCAAAGTTCTACAAGTAGGGTACTACTAGCCTACTTTAAATCAATATATAAGGAGGTACACCATGAGGTGTGATCAGTGCCAAAGGATGGGTAAGCCCACACCTAAGGATGAAATTCCATTACAACCTCAAGTGACTTTAGTGCCATTTGAGAAGTGGGGTATGGATTTCATTAGGCCCATTGATCCCCCATAAAGACAAAAGAATTCTATCATTGTGTGCACTTATTACCTGACTAAATGTGCTAAACAAAATGCATTAAAGGTAGCAGATAAGAGAAAGGTGGATGAGTTTCTAAGAGAGAACATATTCTACAAGTTTGGTTTTCCAAGAGAGTTAGTCACTAATAAAGGAGCACAATTCATATTAAAAATGATTGAAAATCTCATGAGGTAGAACCACATCAAGTACAAGAAATCCACTTCCTATCACCCTCAGGAAAATGGGAAAGTGGAGGTCTCAAACAGAGACATTCTAACCAAGGTTGTTAGCAACAATAGAAAATATTGGGAAGACATATCGCCTACAACACAACTTGGAAGATCACCAATGGGTTTACTTCATTTGAACTAATCTATGGGAAGAAGGCTCTGCTGTCCATTGAATTTGAATACAATGCCTTAAGGATGGCATCTCAGTTATACTTGAACCTCATTGCAACAAAACAAGAGATGCTACTCCAACTTAATGGTTTAGATGAATTTAGGCTACAAGCTCTCATGCACACTGATGTAATCCAACAACAGAGGAATATTTGACATGAAAAAAACATTAGGGAGAAGAATTTTCAGGAAAGTGATTTGGCCCTGCTATATGACTCTAGATTCAAGTGTGTCAAGGGAAAGTGAATGAAAATATGGTTGGTTCCCTGTCTAGTGGAAATATGTGATGATAATGGGTCTCTCCAAATTGAAACAATTGATGAGGAAGGAATTCCCTTACTTGTCAATGGTTACAAGTTGAATTAGTATAGAATTTATTTGTCTAAGGAAGAGTTTATTAGTTCAATAAAAAAATAATTGAATGTGATTAGAGGGCTCACAATCCTCAGTCTGTAAAGATTCTAAAAAAAAAGAAAAAAATAAAGGGCCTAAAAGAAAACCTCCATGAGGTATATAAATCCAAATCTAGGGTTGAAAACCTCTGTGAGGCAACCCAAGAGAAAAAAATAAAATAAAATAATGAAAATATCTCTAGGTGAAAACCTCTTCTGAGGTGCCTAGGGAAGACATGCAAGTTGAAAAACTTTACACGTACAGTCTGCATGTCTCAAAAAAAAGAAAAAAAAAGAGAAAAAACAATAAGACACAAGGGAGGAGTCCTTACACCAATTTGGCTAACATCTCTCTTTTGCAGGACCCCAGACAACCAGAAGAACAATGGTTACAGAACAAGTTCCACATGTAACAAACCTGGGTTAAAATTTCATGTAATAAAAGGTAATAAAAATAAAAATAAGACCACGGTTAAGGGAAAATTATTCCAAGATGAATGTTGGGAAAATATATCCTAGTGGGAACCAATGGATGTGTTTATGGCTAAGGGGAAATTGGCAAAGGAAATGGCTAATGAATTAAAAAGCGAAAAATGTATTTTGGCACATTTATTTTTGAAGATAAAGGAAATTAGGAGAAAAGGAAGGTGAAAAGTCACACGTTGTATGTGAGGAGGAAAATAATGGAAAATTGAAGAAACAGAGGTATGAATGATAAAAATACCTCAGAGAAACAATTGGTATCCTTTTGTCAGTTCTTTTTCAGAATTACACTAAAAGAGTAGAGGAGGACCAAGAGGAGAAAGAGATCAAGCAAGAAAAGGAAGGAAAAGGAAAGAAAATCAAAGCAAAGATTAAGCAAGGAAGAGAAGGATAATGGAGCTTCAACAAGAATACTTGCAGGTAACATATTGCATGCATGATTTCCTAGCTAATTTTGACATGCATGGTATGTGCATGTTAGTATTTGGTTCTTTTGTTGTTGGTGGCATGGTTTTGTCGGGTTTTTACAGTGGTTTTTAGCCTTGCCTTGAATTTTTCCGGATAGCCATGGTGTGATGGGATTTTTCACGATTTTGAGCTTTTGAATTGTCGGATGGTTTCAGAATCTGGGGTGGAGGTGGTCTTAGGAACATTCCCAAAGGCTTAGGAATCTCTTGACCGGTTTTGGCAGGATACACGGTAAAGCCTAAGGGTGGTGTCTCGGTAAGGGCCTAGTGATCCGATGTGGATTGTGGTAAATCCTAGAGACAAGGAGAAGAAAAATTCCTCTAGGATAGTGATGAGAAATAAAGGTAGTCTAAGCTCGGTTTGGTTTTGTGATATCAATTTTGGTTTAGGTGAGATCACGGTATGGTGAGGGTGGAGGTGGTTTAAGCTCTAGATTCCCTTAGTTTTTTTTGGATTGGTTTATCCATGAGATCCCACATTCATGCTTGTAATATGGCACGAGAATGACTAGATGAAAGAAATATTTGGTTCAGCCATGTTTATGATTGGGTGATAAGTGGAAGTCCTGAACCTGGTTGGCTCTTGCCTATGTTTAATGAAAGATAATTTATCTTTATTTGTAATTATATTTATGTGAGTTTAATAGTTGCTATATTATGGTTATTTCTATGGTTATATGTTGGTTATAAACATGGCTATATGATTGGTTATAGTCATGTTTCATTTCGTGTTTTTATCTGTAACTGAAAGAATAATGGATGCAAGACCTAATTAATGTTAAGGAAACTAATGGGAGAGGGTGGTGATCCTTCTTGATAAGTTTCATATGAATTTACAATCCCTTATACTTAGTCTTGTATTAATGATCAATAGATTGCATTGTTTCCAAGTGTTTGATAGAATGTAAGTCCTGGTTGGGGATGGTCAAGCCTATTCATGGTGTCTGTTTTTGGTTTACAAGCATTGTCCTTGTGTAATTTATTATTTATGAAAGTTACAGGGATTTTTGGGTAGATGTCTAGCCCCAGTGATTGAATTTAGCCTTAAAATCCACAGTCGCTAGCACAACACTGAGTAAAATAGTCCATATTTGTATTGATGCAGGCCCGTGGGAGTGAATGGGGGTTTTCAATCACACTGATGCCTTCACAAGGGAGTGACTAGGGGTAAAATTCAAGGAAAAGTCAGGTTGGCTCAGGTGATGGACACCTACAGGGGTTGGGTTACTCTTGGAGGGTCCTGTGGCACCTGGGGAAATTCAGTAAGGTTTGTTTTTTGACTCTCTTTCCTTAAGGTCACATAAGAGGTTGAGTTTGGTCATAACTACCCCTCATCTCATGTTTACCCGGGGTAGGCCGATGAAAGTGGGTAGATGTGAGGGGAGGTGTGTGTTACAAGTGGTATTAGAGCATGGTTGCATTCTCTTTGGGAAAATTCTGATGTTGTCAATGTTATTTCCGTCATGCATGCGATCAATGTATATTGCTGGTGTGGTCATGAATGATGGTATATGTTGATATACTGATTATCTGGATATGTTTATTATTATAAATGTACATGATAATGTGGACTGATCTTGCTGATGAGATAAGCCTCCCCTGAACAGTAATAAGGTATGGATTTAATTTTGGTGTCTATTTGTTTTTCTAACATGATATACTTGCAAGAAGAAGAGTGTTATAGGTCAATTTGGGCACCATTCCCAATGACCTGGTTAACTGGACATCATCTCTAGGATTAATGAATAGGGTCTGTCATCCCATATCATTTCAGTTGTTATATGCCCTAAGATAAAGAACAAGATAAATTATCCATGGTTTTCATTTGCAAAGGTTTCCAATATTTTAAGTTTATAATATATAATATGAGAGCTCACCAATACTGCCTCTCAAGGGAATAAGTGCATTGCATATGCAGGTAGCCCCATTCAAGGCTGCTTTGAAAAGCACTTCTCGACACTCGCAGGTGCGTTGGTCACATTGGGAGAGAAATTCTCATTATTCCGGAATCTCCACTTGGCCAGTGCCTTCTAGAAGAGTTTAAATGTATCAAAATTCGAATCCATGTGTCCATTTGATACCTCTGAGACTCGGAACTTGTCTTGCCTATTATTAGAAAGTCATTGATTGTAAAACTACCTTCAACTCCTCTATAAATTGAGCACACATCCTAGTGCTTGAGAAGGAAGAATTTGAGTAGAGAAATGATGGTGGAATTTAAATTGAGGAATTAATTTGAGTGACATGCTGCTGGAGAGATGTGCATTGTGATGAGGCTGGGATGGTGCTGGAGATGGTGACACTAAATCAATCACTGGGTTGTAACCTCCCCTTCTATCCATTAATAAATATTTTTGCTTACTTTCCCATAGATTTATTTGTATAAGCTCATGTTTTCCATATTATGAATTCTTTTTGATGCATATGGTTCATGTTTTATTAGCTTAATTGAATAACTTGAATAGACATCTGTATTATTGCTATCTTTTTTTGTTTAGTGTTCATTCTTGCAGGAAATATTTTCAGACATCTAGCTTGGATTTGAAGCTATAACAAGAGCGACAGAAGGATAATAGGAAGTGCTTGGACTCCGAGTAAGCTCTTTGGTATGTTCTGTATGTCTATTTATAGTTAGGAAAAGTAGTTGCAAAGTCTTTAACCTGTTGTTCTAGATGAGCACTACATCTAGGGAAGAATGTTTTATCTGTAATCCATAATTCCGCATAACAAATTGGCGACTCCACTGGGGATTCCTTTTTCGCTGTTATGGAAGCTCAAAAAAGAGATAAAAGTGTGCTTCAAATCCTTTTTCGTTTTTAACAAAGCTCGAAAAATAAGGAGAAAAAGTATGCTTTGTGGTCAAATCATTCTTGAAATAAATCTGCACTACCAATCTGTTCATCAGTTGCAAGACCTATTCAGAACAACATCAAATGGATTAAAAATATTTGTTTCATGATAAAAACATAATAAAACCATAGGAATAGAAATAAATATAATTTTCAAACAATTAAATGACTATTAAAAGTAGTTTTACTATTCATTTTTACCATTCCATAGTTACCATTTGCATTTTGGAGCTTTGAACCTGATTTTGCCCCCGAACTTCAGCTGCTGATTGCGATCGTTTTTGTGGACGAATTTCGTCATCGTTTGATCTAGGTTAGTGCCATGAACCTCCTCTTTCTTTCAGTAATCATTTCATTTCCAATTTCTACAAATTTTTAGGGTTTTGGGGACCCTAGGGTAAATTCTACTCCAAAAGAGGGCAACGCACCCTTGGATATTGAAAAGTGTGTTTCATAGCAGCTAAATTGAAGGCTACTTGCATACACAACCCAGTGTCTCTTGCTAGAGCCTGCGTTGGGCACAATCTACATTTTTGTTTTTTTCGTTATGCCCAAAATTTGCCATTTTTTTGCATTGAAAGGAATCTAATGGTTCTTATGGTTGTATTTCACGTTTCCATCGGATTAAAATGACAATTACATGGAGGGAAAGAGAACATGAAGAATAGGATATGATTTCCCTAAATGATCCGGGCACAGTAAGAGCCCTAAGATGTTGTGGACTGTTAAAGTACTTCCGGTTGTCAGGGATGAGGCAAAAAATAGTACTCTTGGAGTTCTGAGTTCGAGCATGGGATCAAACTATTGAGGCATTTCAAATTAAGAACCAAGTGATTCTCATAACAGTTGAGGATGTATACTTTCTCATAGGTTTTTCAAGGAGAGGCTTGCTTATTTCACTCTCAGGGTCTATTCCTGGAGGAGAGACAGTGAGAGATTATGTTTTCCAAGATTTGAAGTTTATAATATATCATATGAGAGCTCACCAACACTGCCTCTGAAGGGAATAAGTGCGTTGCATATGAAGGAAGACCCATTCAAGGTTGCTCTGCAAAGCACTTCCCGACACTCACAGGTGCGTTGGTCACATTGGGAGAGAAATTCTCATTGTTCCGGAATCTCCACTTGGCCAGTGCCTTCTAGAAGAGTTCACATGTGTCAAACTTCGAATCCATGTGTCCATTTGATACCTCTGAGACTGGGAACATGTCTTGCCTATTATTAGAAAGTCACTGATTGTAAAACTACCTTCAACTCCTCTATAAATTGAGCACAGATCGTAGTGCTTGAGAAGGAAGAATTTGAGTAGAGAAATGCTGGTGGAATTTCAATTGAGGAATTGATTTGACTGACATGCTGCTGGAGAGATGTGCATTGTGATGAGGCTGGGATGGTGCTGGAGATGGTGACACTAAATCAATCACTGGGTTGTAACCTCCCCTTCTATCCATTAATAAATATTGCTGCTTACTTTCCCACATATGTATCTGTATAAGCTTATGTTTTCCATATTATGAATTCTTATTTGATGCATATGGTTCATGTTTTATTTGTTTAACTGAATAACTTGAATAGACATCTGTATTATTGCTATCTTTTGTTGTTTAGTGTTCATTCTTGCTAGAAATATTTTCGGACATCTAGCTTGGATTTGAAGCTATAGCAAGAGCGACAGAAGGATAATAGGAAGCGCTTGGACCCCAAGTAAGTTCTTTGGTCTGTTTTTTTGTGTCTATTTACAGTTATGAAAAGTAGTTGCAAAGTCTTTAACCTATTGTTATAAATGAGCACTTCATCTAGGGAAGAATATTTTATCCGTAATCCATAATTCCGCATAACAAATTGGCGACTCCGCTGGGGAGTTTACCCTTCATCCTTAGTGTATTTGCCTCTGATTTTCTCTGTTTAATCGCCTAGTAGAATTTACTCATAAAGATTAGGATTTTTGAAATCCAAATTTGCATTAGAAGTGTGTTAAACAGTTTTATTTTTCCTTATACACTGCGCCCAACGCATTATTGGACAGAACACAGTGCTTTGCATAACACTGTCTCCCTTTTAGACCTGCGTTGCAACGCACTGTCTCTCTTTAGAGACCGCGTTGCCTCCTGAAAACATCCAAATTCCATTGAATTTTTCATTGCATTTTGTTTTAAGTTTGTTGTCTGCTGTGTTTTAAAGAGCCTGATACCTCAGATTGACCAGTGGCCTTACTTACTCCTTCCTCCTTTGAAAAAAAAGTTTGTTCAATGTTTATTTCAAGCGGTTTTCTTTATCATTGACGAATTAATTTCAAAGTATTTTCATTGCTGCATTAGATCCATTTTCTTTTGAAAAGGAAATTGTCGTAAATTCTTCGTTTCCTGATAGGTTAAATTGTTGCTCAATTCCTCATTTTTCCTTCAAAAGAGAAATTGTTGTTTAAATTCTTCATTTCTCAAAAGTAAAAGGCATTTGTTTTTATTGATTTGATGCATTTAGTTTCTTTTCTGCATTCATAACATTAAAGGAACTGAAAAGAAAAACTTTCATTTGCATGTAGTGGATTGTGTGTTTTACAAAAGGAAAAATTATGAAAGCCACATTTTAGTTTGTTCTCTTTGATTTTTTTGCTCTCAAATTGATTGCTCTTTCCCTCTAGTAGTTAGGATTTTCATTGAAAAAAAATAAAAGTGAAATATTTCTTATCATTTTAGTTTGCATTTTAGGAATTTCCAATACATCATCGCGGTGAACCTTGAAAGGAAAATTGATAAACAAGATCAACTTAAAATTTATCTCAATTTACCTAACAAAGCATTGGAACCATAACGATAACATTTAGAAGGTCTAGGCTAGAGACGTGTTCAGGCGTTGTAAAACATATCAGTTGTCGTTAATTGTCTGCAATACGTTCCGAGTGTGATACCTCACTCCACGTACGTAAGTATATCGTAGCTCGTCCACGTACTTTCAGGTATATCGGGCGGTGTTACAGTATGAAAAGTATAAAGGGGTGCTCTCACTGTGCGGTTTCACATTAGATAACGCTAATACGGACTTGGGCCTCCATGTACCTTCGGGTATATTTTGGAGGACAACTTTAGGTTGCTATCCATTAGAAGTACTTCTTGGTTCGCCAGGAGGTATTCTGTAGTTCCTAGTTTCTTGGTAAACGTTTTTCCTAGTAATAAAATTTTATTTTGTTTATTTGCTTTTGGTTAAAATAAATCAGTCATCATGGAAGAAAAAAATCCTTTTCCCCATCGTTCGCGTAGATTGGCATTGAAACCACCTTTACCACTGGAAGTTACTCTTGGTCAGTGAAGGAAACATCACTCTACCGAAACCAGTACTATCATTACCTTTGGTGAAGCATCATCTTCCCATATACCAGTGTCGGCACAAGTTGTTTCTACAAATCCTGGTTTTTCTATTGTTGTTGAGACGGAGTCTTCACAATTATCCGTGGTCACGATCCATCCAATCAGTGAGACCATAACTCCCGAACCCGATGTTGTTCAACTGGAAGTTGATCTGGATCCCATTGTGCTTTAAGGTACATATTTTATTGGTCAAACTAGACATCATCCCCAGGACCAATGAAATAGGGTCTATCATCCCCTTCTATTTCAGTTGCTATATTCCCTAAGTGGAGAAAATCTTGATCGCGAAGTCGAACAACTGGAAGTTGTTTTTGTATTGGTCACTCCACAATCTATTGTAGCCATTGAGTCTCCCATATCGCGCAATCAACCACCTGAAATATACTTCGGGTGTGATGGTGAAGTTCTTCCACCTGGTTTGATTTCGGTTGAAGAAATATCACAAGACAATACACATTTAACTCCAACTCATTTTCGGTAGGAGCTTTACCTGTATGAGTCTTTTCCTCAATCACCTTCCTCTACTTTTGTTGATCCTGTTTCACTTTGAGTTCCTATAGATTCTATAGGGTATATACTGGGTCATTTGACCATGGCTGAAATAACATCCTAAACTGAACCATTTATTTTAGCTGCGACAACATCTACTGTTGCTTCATCTTCAATTATTTGTCCATTGAATTCACCTATGTCATCATCTGGAATCCTATCTGGTTCCTCCTTTATGAGTATTGAATGGCTTGATCCTTTATTCACACCTTCAATGCAATATCAAGCTGATCCCATCAGCTATTCTCCTTGGTGGCCAGTGATACCACAAAAATTACCCTTGGAAATTCCAAATTTCGATGGAAACCCTGGAGAAGACCCGTCAACGAATGTTATAACTTATTATTTGTGGTTCTCATCAAGCTCCTTAAATGATGAATCCATTAGACTACGTCTTTTCTAGCACACACTCACTAGTCCAACTGCACAATGAGGATGGTTCTTTTACTGTGTTAATCTCGTTAAAAAAATGAAACAAATTATGAGGATAGTTCATTTTTCTTGTGTCAACCTCGTTAAAAAATGAAACAAGTGCCTTTGAGGATAGTTCTTTTATTGTGTTAATATCGTTAAAAAAATGAAACAAGCCATGAGCATAGTTCTTTTCATGTGTGAAGCTCGTTAAAAAATGAAACAAATCCTCTCCTAATTACGATGAGTCTTCCATCTGATCTCGTAAATGAACCTTCATTCTATCCAACTATTAGTAATCTGTAATCTACTTAGGTGACTGAAATGAAGCTTGGGGGGGGGGGGGAACCTACTCTTGCACGGGGCATTCGACATGTGATCTTGTAGGGGGAATTCAAAACATTCTTACCTATTGCACTCAGTCAACTGCTAAAGTTCGGGGGTAAAAATAGGTTCAGAGGTCCAAAATGAAAATGGTAACTTTCAAATGATAAAAATGAATAGTAAAACCTTTTTTATTAGTCATTTGATTATTTTCAATGAATATTTATTGCTGTGACTATTGTTTTATTATATTTTTATCACGAAACAAGTATTTTTCATCTATTTGATGTTTTTCTGAACAGGTTTTACAATTGATGAACATATTAGTCGTGTAGATTTATTTAAAGAATGATTTGACCACAAAGCATAATTTTTCTCCTTATTTTTCTAGCTTTGTTAAAAATGAAAAAGGATTTGAAGCGCACTTTTAGCTCTTTTCCGAGCTTCGATAATATGAAAATATTTCCAAGCACTTATATTTTCGAGCTTGTAAAAGTTTAACCCTTTCCAGACTGAGATAGATTATTTACAAAAAAGGAATACCTTGGTCGAACATGACTAAAGAGGTTCTCTCAGATATTATTTTACACTTTTTCGGATCTGAGTGACAACTTTATGAAAAAGTACTTATAGAGTTTTATTTCATCCTCTTTCTCAAACTCTCTAAATATGAGAAAGGACTTGGCTGTCACTGTCGTTAAGCTCGTTAAAACATAAAATAGCGATGGACTTGTCGATCATGGCAAGAATCGAGTTTCTTTCATCGCTAGACTCGTTAAATTATTAAATAGCGATAGATTGTTTGCTCGAAGGGTTGAATTATAGATCAAGCATATGTTATCCTCATCAATCTTGTTAAAAAATAAAGAGGTACTCGTCGATAAATGACTGGGGAAAATGTGGGAAAGTGAACAGAAATTTTTACAGTAGCAGGCGCTCTTGAACATGACACTTCACTCCATCACTGTGACTGTTTGGGTTTGGTAATATTCTTGACGGTTCATTCATACCTATGTTTCATTATACCTTCACTTCCGTTTTGGGTCAATGCTGCCAATTCATCTCAGTGTCGTCGATATGTTCAAGAGAAGTCATCCAGTGAATACTCATCCTTTTGCAATACTCATAAACCTTCATTCTTGTGAAATTCATCCCTGAACATTGCTATATCAAGTCATCCTTTGTCTCCGAAATCAGTAACTCCCGTTTCAAAATAAAGTGGCTTCCTGTCGACGACAAATCATCATCCAGGAAGTTCACCTAGAAACATCATATTCCAGTACCATGAGGCTTGTTACAACATCGACAAGATCCTCGCTTCCGGATTTTTGACTGAAATATTTTGTTTGGCGTTCGATATCAAATCATCTATTCACGCTTTATGAAATGTACTATAGTACCTTGAGGGACATTGACATCAATGTTGGTTCTCTTTCATTTTTTAACAACTCACATCATTGGCTGGTAATCAAACGATATCTTTCCATGTTCGACTACAAATCATATATTGACATGGCTAGACTTGTACCCGAATGACCGAGTGAACGAGATAAGAAGATCCCGGATCTAGTTTTATCCATCCGGGCTGCGATTTCAGGATTTTTGTACACATCATCTGTATGGTGACCTTACACATAGATCATCATCCGAACATGGGCCTATATCTGTAGGCATGTCGGAATTGGGAAACATTCCAATGAAGACGACATTATGAATTATGTACATGTTATTAGATTGTTTATGTGCTGAACATGGGAATGCCTACCCTCAACAATTTGTGATCAAAGAGGATATATCATGATGTAATGTATTGTAAGATTGATGCAAGTTTCCACTCCGCTTCATCTCCAGCCCATCACAGTGTAAAGCATCTCAATCAAAATATTGTTATTATTATTTTGATTTCATGCTTTAGGGGGAAATTGTTATAGGTCAATTTGGACACCATTCCCAATGAACCGGTTAACTGGACATCATCTCCAGGACCAATGAATAGGGTCTATCATCCCCTATCATTTAAGTTGTTGTATGCCCTAAGACAAAGAACAAGACAAATCATCCATGACTTTCATTTGCAAAGGTTTCCAAGATTTGAAGTTTATAACATATCATATGAGAGCTCACCAACGCTGCCTATCAAGGGACTAAGTGCGTTGCATACACAGGTAGCCACATTCAAGGCTGCTCTGCAAAGCACTTCCCAACACTCATAGTTGCGTTGGTCACATTGGGAGCGAAATTCTCATTGTTCCGGAATCTCCACTTGGCCAATGCCTTCTAGAAGAGTTAACATGTGTCAAAATTCGAATCCATGTGTCCATTTGATACCTCTAAGAATGGGAACATGTCTTGCCTATTATTAGAAAGTCATTGATTGTAAAACTACCTTCAACTCCTCTATAAATTGAGCACAGATCCTAGTGCTTGAGAAGGAAGAATTTGAGTAGAGAAATGCTGGTGGAATTTCAATTGAGGAATTGATTTGAGTGACATGCTGCTGGAGAGATGTGCATTGTGATGAGGCTGGGATGCTGTTGGAGATGGTGACACTAAATCAATCACTGGGTTATAACCTCCCCTTCTGTCCATTAATAAAGATTGCTGCTTAATTTCCCACATATGTATCTGTATAAGCTCATGTTTTCCATATTATGAATTATTATTTGATGCATATGGTTCAAGTTTTATTTGTTTAACTGAATAACTTGAATAAACATCTGTATTATTGCTATATTTTGTTGTTTAGTGTTCATTCTTGTAGGAAATATTTTCGGACATCTAGCTTGGATTTGAAGCTACAGCAAGAACGAAAAAATGATAATAGGAAGTGCTTGGACTCCAAGTAAGTTCTTTGGTCTGTTTTGTGTGTCTATTTACAGTTAGGAAAAGTAGTTGCAAATTATTTAACTTGTTGTTCTAGATGAGAACTACATCTAGGGAAGAATGTTTAATTCGTAATCCATAATCCTGCATTACAAAGAGAATCAAGGATGACGAGAAAAATGGTAGACTATAGTTCACGTGACTCTCCCTACAGATAAATTGGGCAGTAAGGGGATGAGTATTCTCCTAGTGTCAAAGATACATTGAGGAGCCTGAGGGAAGAGATCAAAAGTTGTAAGGAAGTTAATGATAGGTTGGTTGAGGCCCAAGAAAGACTTGTAAGGGCTCAGGAAAAGCATATAGAGGTTAATGCAATGATTCATTAGAGCTTCTTAGAGTTTCAGAAATAAGGACAAATGAGGATCAATAAAGAGCAGGAAGAAATACTAATCGGTGCCTATGGTAGCAAGTCTTAGTCTAGACATAGGTTGGATAGAGGGGAAACAATTAGAGGTGGCATATCATTGAACACACTTGATAAGAGAAATTGCATGTATGGGCATCATTCTAGTTTTTGTTCCAAGAGACATCATCATAGTCGTCACCCTCATCATACTTATAAGAAGGGTAAGTACTTTCCTAAGGAGTTAAAGAAAGTCAAGCCACCTACACTTGATGGAGGGATTAAGAAGTCAAAAGTTGTAGAGGCATCATGCATGGTTTCTTGGGATGAAGAAATTCTTCAGATTGCATAGTTATACAAAGAACATGAAAGCTAAGATATCCACTTTCAGTCTTAAAGGGAAAACATATATCTGGTGGGAGGATGTGAAGAATGTTAATGGTATTTAGGATGATGAATTTACTTGGGATGAGTTTGAGAGGATCTTCAAGAAGAAGTACCTATCAGAGAGGTACTATGATGTAAAAGCTAAGGAGTTTTATGAGTTGCGGATGGGTTCCATGAAAGTTGATGAGCATACTAGCAAGTTCTTGGATTTGTTGAGATTTTGTGCCTTGCCTCAAGGAGGAGAAGGCCAAGGTTCAAAGATTCATCAGTTGGCTTCCAGTAGAATACAAATATTGGATTGAGTTCGATGAGCCTAGATCGCTAGAAGAAGCCATTCTAAAGCTGAAGCATTGTTATGAGCAGTCAAAGCAAAAATTTGAGCCTAAGATTGATTTGAAAGGAAATGAGAAATCTAAAGGAATATGGCCACCAAAGCAGGGAAGATCTCAAGATTCAAGTGAGAAAGAAAATGTGGTCCTTACAAGAAGTTCAGTACAATTGAGAAGGGACATGGATCACAACCGAGAGAGAAACAAACTAGAGGTGATGGTAGAGCACCGTTGCAGTGTTGGATATGTGGTAAGGATCATCGCAAGAGGGATTTTCCATAGTATCAGGGTGGTAAAATCCAGATCTATAGTGCTCATGGGGTACATACAGTTGGGGATGTTAGTCCTTGCATTCCTCAGATTTATGCAGCTGTGGACAACAAGCAGGTGGATCACCAAGCATCTATTATTGATATGGATGATAAGATTTGTGATCAAGTTATATCTGTTTTGATTGATGCTAGATCTAATGATAGTTATGTTAATCCTAACCTAGTTGATAAGTGTGGCTTGAGAAAATAAGTGCATGCATAATCTTGGTTGGTGTATTTGGCTACATGTACTAAAACGAGAGCTCATCATTGGGTAAGATCTTGTGCATTTGAGTTAAGTGGTATGCCTACAAAAATACATTTGAATGTACTTCCATTGGGGTCGTATAAAATTCTTTTGGGTATGGATTTGATGTACTTTCATAGGACCAAAGTAGAGTTTTATGACAAAGCCATTGAGTTCCTCGATGATAATGGAGAAAAGAGAATTTTGGCAGGAAATAAGACTACATCAATGATGATGGTCAATGCTATGGTGCTAAGCACATTTAAAAAAAAAATGTTGTGTGATGCTTGGTAAAGTGACAAGGGTAAGGATGTTGAGGATGTAGAAATATTCTAGAGATATCTTGTATTGTAGTAGTTTAAGTTTAAGATGTTTTAAACATATTCTAGAGTTACTTATTCGTAAAGTGTAATTTTCTATCGAGCTAGTACCAGGGGACACCAACATCAAATGCACCTTACGGTATGAGCACTCCACAATTAGTAGAGTTGAAGTTGCAGTTGAAATAAATGCTTGAAAAGGGATACATTAGGTCAAGTGTATCACTGTGGCATGCAAAATTTTTTTTGGTGAAGAAGAAGGATGGTACTCTCAGGTTGTGCATTGATTACAGGCAATTGAACAAAGTAACAATCAAGAATAGGTATCCATTGACGAGGGTTGATGAATTGCTTGATCAGTTGAAGGGAGAAACAATGTTCTCTAAAATCAACTTGAGATCAAGCTATCTTTAGGTACGTGTTGACGAGGAGTCACGTCTCACGGACAAGACCCAGGTTCAGGAGTTGTGGCCAACAAAGGGGTCCGATGTAGTCTAGGATCACGCCGTGTTTTCACCGCTCCGAAGAGCAGCAGAGTCTCACCCGAGGCGTGCATGAACCATACGTGCATGTGGGTTGAGATCAATGGCAAGGGACAAGGTCGCAACTCATGATGGACAATACATCGATCACATAGACAGAGTTCTATACGCAAAAGCACTTACTAAACATTCAGACAATAACAAATAAAATTTTAAACCAGCATAAACACATTACATGCATGTAAACCTCTCATTGAGACAACAACTTTCCATTGTATTAATATCTTGGCCAAGCACATGATTACATAGCATTTTCAGCGATAGCTTACAACTTTGATACAGATGGTTTCCGGAACAGAAAGGTAGAATAGAGAAGATGAGGAACCATAGAAAGGTCATGCATGATTTCCCGCAGTCGCTTTGTGATTCTTCTCCTGTCATCAGCCTCGCAACCTCTGCAGCATTCTCTTTCTTTCAGCCGGGTGACTGTTATTTATTCACCCACTCTCGCGACTATCAGTTCCTCTGTGTCTTTTCTTCAGCTACTCCCAGCTTCTCTCCTGTTATCTGCGTGTTCCGCTTTATGTCTTCTGCTGTGTGTTTTCTTCATCTGTACTTGTGCGTGTTCTATCTCCAGTTATCTCATGCTTCCGCGCCACCTTGATAGCTCCGCGACTCCTGGTAGTTGCGACGCGGTCGCGATTGCCATGTGTCTTCATGCCGCAACTCAAAAGGTCAAAATTCAAAATGTTCTAACCAAGATTTCAAAAGCAATAAAAAACAAGGGCCCCAACAGGCCCCGACCACAATTCCTTGACTCGTCCCTGAGTCAATCACAAATGACAGTTTCCACCTCCATTGCCCCGTTAGCTCCCGTGCCCTGTTCTGCTATGCCTTCGTCCCGTGCCCTTTCCTGCTGTGCTCCTCCAGCCGGTTGTTCAAACAAGGGCCCCAACTCCGGGACCCTGCGGAGCGCTATATCTTTGAGCCCAGTGAAGTCCGACACCGCTTGCTGCCATTCCTGCATTAGCGAGTCTGCTTCTTCAGTGATCCGAGTGGTAGTGGCATCTTCTATATTCGTCGAGATGGCCCCGAACATCGTGGTAAGCTGGGTCGTAGCCTTTGCATCCAGCTGTTGTATTGATTTGGCACTGGCTTGAATGGGTGGATGGGTTTCCCGAATGACCTGCTTGGCTGCTGCTGAGTTGGCCTCGGTCTGTTGCATTTGCACCTCAAGCTCGTCCGCCTGGGCATAGAGTTGGTCTAACCGCGCTGGGTCTGCGGTCTCCTGAATTTCCCTGGAAATCTGTTGCAGCTGGGCGGAGATGGGCTGCATTTTAACCGTGAGGGCGAGTGAACACTCCTGCAGACTTCGCAGGAGGCCGTAAGCCTTGCTTGCTGTGGAGTGAAGGGTCGCCTGCATGCGAGCTGCCTGGGTCTGCTTGGCAGCCACCTGTTCTGAGTAGACAATCTGTGGGTCAGGGAGTGTGGGTCGTGCGGCTAACGCCGCTTGAAGTTCCTGGTTTTCCCTGCATAGACTAGTGAAGGCAGTCCGAATGTGGTAAGCCTGGACAACCACATTGCTCGCCGCGATATCATCAGGAAGTGGGGCATGGTGAGCTCGTACAGCGGGCCATAGGTCTGAAAACGCCCGAGCAGCAACGGTGACCTGCTCCTGCAGGTAGGTCTTCTCCTGGGTCAGCTGATCGCGCTGTTCAGTAAGCGCTGTGATCTGATGGTGTTGCTCCTCGCACCGCTGCTGCAGCTCTGAATGAAGCTGTTCGGCCTGCAGGGCCGCCCGCTGAATGAATAGGTACATCTTCCCTGTACCCCATGTTTCTATGTTGGCCGTGCTGGAAGCGCCCTGCTCCGGCATTCGCTCCTGCAAAGGTTGGCCGCTGGCCACTGATCGGTTGGAGTTCTCAGGAGGAGACACCGATGTCTGTTGCTGCATTGAGGTGCCCATATCAGAATCAGGCCGTTCCTGCTGAGTGGGCTGGTCTGTGGGGGGAGGGTCAACATGCTCAGGCGGAGCCTCGACCGAGTCAGCCCCAACATTGGCCAGCCGGGTAAATATAGTAGAGACAGGATCCTGGGGTGTGGCCACGAGGTCAACTGGTGGTACTACGACCTCGGTACTGGAGGTGACTTCGGCCCTGTGGTCTCCTCCAAAAAGTTCCTGGATCAGAGGGTCTGATACAGTGGCAGAGGAGTTGGATGGAATGGATGAAGTGGCAGGTGGACGGCCGGTGGAGGGAGCGGTGGACGGGGTGGAGGTGGTATGGGGGAGGCGAATATTGAGGAATTATGATGGATCTATCAAGGGTTCCTCCGGAATCAATGTCCCTATGAGTGGAGTGGATGACAGATCATCATCAGTACGGTCCACCACTGGATCAGGGACGGTGGTGCGGGCCCGCCTGGATGGAGGGGGTCTGATTGATCCGGTGCCGGGCCCATTTCGCCCATCGGGGTGATGATGGGGCTGGTAGAAGTAAATAAGTTGGTGGGGATGGGGGAGGTGAGAGGGGCAGTATGAGATGGAGCAAGAGAGCGACTAAGGTGGAATTCAGAAAATAAAGGGAACAAAGGGGCACCACTTTAAACAACTTGGGTCGCCACGTTGAGACTTCGTACCTGGGCATTGAAGTGTTGTACGACGGGGACCAGTGATTCGAGCAGTTCCTGTGAGGTACCGGCTGCATCCTGAGAAGGTCCCACCGCGGCCTGTGAGGACCCTGCTGCGCCTATCTCGGCAGTCCACTGCGTCGGCAGCATCCGCTCAAAGTTATATCTGGGGATCCCGTCGCAGATGTGCTTGATGACCCCCGGCCACGCAGAGACCTCGCGGTGGAAGGTATCATCGTCCAGCTGGAATCTGAGCGGCGCCATGCGGAAGGTGGCTTCCGGCACGCAAGTGGGGCCGAGGTAAGTGTGCCTGTGGCTTACCTTGAACCATACCTGCTTACTATACTCGTCCAACAGGTTCCTGGGCACCCGTTGTTGGTTAGCCACCACATCTCTCATTAACCCGTACCAAGCCCGAAACGATTCCGCGTTCACCTGTTTAGTGCTGGGGTTAGAGGACACCTGCCACGGGGTGAATTTCATCGCGAGGGGCTGGCTCGCGGTAGTTTCTGCCGGCAGCCGGACAGGAGGAATGTGCCACTTCCACATGGAGAAAGCTACAATTAGGTAACCATAGATGAAACTGGTCGTGCGCTTGTAGTTCTCTTCGCATGCCGCGAACAGTTCTTTGAGCACGAAAGAACACCAATTCAGCCTGGTGCCTTGGATACAGTGCTCCGCAATGGAGATGGTATCCAAGGTGCACTCTCCCTTGGTATAGTGCCGCATCGTCTTGCTAGCAATGAGATAGCAAGCGAACCGAATCTTCGGCTTGTTAATCAAATCAATTTTGGCACCTTTCCCCCCCCCCGGCGAGTGCCATACTTGGTATATAGGTCTGTATCTCCCGACTTTCGGGCGCGCTTAGAAGATGTCTGACCGGCAGTGGAGACATCTGCGCCATTCTGGGACAGCCCTGTGAGATGATGAATGTCTTTGGCGTGAATGGGGATTTCCTCATTGAGCCACAAGGACCCGTTTTGGATTCGGCTGAGGAGGAACCGGGTGCATTGCAGGGCCGGTCCTGTAGTCCCAAAAACAGGAAGAGTTCTTAAACTCATCAAAGATGATTGCTGTAGGCCCCTGTACTCTTTTCGCATTCGACTGTTTGAGCTGCTGCCTAGTGTGTAGTGATGCTCCATGTATGTCTGCCAATGGAGGTGGGGGAATTCGGCTGGGTCGGACAGGTTGGCGTCTATCAACGCTGCACTATCATATTTTCCAACCAGCGACTCTGTTCTGTGGATTCGACTGTCTAGCACTGGTTCAACAACGGATAAGAGAGCCTTTGGCATCTTGGCACGGCGCTGGTAAACCTGGAGAATTCTTCTGGAGCTTCTATCTTGGTGCGGTGCGCTTTGAGACTTCAACCGCTCTGGAGTTTCTGCAATTGCCAAATTGAACTGGTCCGTCATTATCATGCTGATGGTCTTCATGCAAGTTATGTCATCACCTGGCACGATCGGAGTTGATGAGACCCCATAACGACAATTAAATCCCGCTGGCCTTCTTGCCTGTGATAATCGTGCGATCGATCGCATGCCTGTGTGTAATTTGACAGTTGCTGATGGCGTCATGGGGAAATGGGCGGACGGGACGGCTGAGGGAACTGCGGATGATGGCAAATGATTATGGTACGATTACTGTCTACTTATGGTAATTTATGATGCAAATCTGAGCGATCCTACGGACTGACAAAAAGGACTGACGGAGATGACCTGGACTGATACTGGCACGTGGATGGATCCTACAAGGACGACACGCTGGACTGGCGCCTTGACACACTGGACTGGTGCCGCCCCGACCACAGTCGGTTGCGGTGCAGTCCCTGCAACTGACTGGTTATTGACAGACTACCTATGAATGGAAAATACTCCCTATGCTCATCCCGTTTGCAGGAGAGTTATTCGGCTAAGCTACTCTACGGGTTCTCTCGGGTGCGAGAGTTATTGGTGAAAAGTGAAAGGTACCTACTCTTGGTAGGGTTTCAGGCGTGCGCCATTCACCCACCCAGGGAGGACTGTATCGTCCAGCTGTGCCAACCAAATGGCTCCTGAGTCGCGGATCTCGATGACAAAGTAGGGTCCCAACCAGTGCATCTGGAGTTTGCATGGAAACTTCTGGAACCGGCTATCATATAAGAGAACTTTGCCGCCAACTTGGAAGGCTTTGGTCTTGATGTGGCGGTCGTTCCACGCTTTCTGCCTGGCCTTTTGAACCTTCTGGTGGAATTCCGCCAGGAATCGGGCCTCATCCAGCTCCTGTAGGTCCTGGAGGCATTCCCGAAGTGACTCCTCTTCTGAGAACTGAAGAGACGTAGTGATCAGAAGACTGGGTACAGTGAACTCGGCGGGAATCACAGCTTCCCGGCCATACACCAACTGGAATGGCGTCTGATTGGTCAAGCGTTTCACCGTGGTCCGGTAGGCCCATAATGCCGCCGGGAGACGCTCATCACAATCGTCGTGCTGAGCATTGCAAATCTTAGTCAAGCCCTTTTCAAGAATTTTGTTAAATGCTTCCACAATACCATTGGCCTGCAGGTGGTATGGGCTGCTTTTATGATGCTGAATCATAAACATGTCCAGTAGTGACTTGACCGTGGCATTAATGAAATGCGTACCCTGATCGCTGGTTAAGCTTCGTGGACAGCAAAACCGACTGATGATGTGTTCGAAAATAAACCGGGCATCTGTCTCCGCCGAGCAGTTGCATACCGCCGCTGCCTCAGCCCATCGGGTGAGGTAATCTGTGGCGGTAATAATGTACCGGACCTTGGAGTGTCTGGCGACAGGGGCGATGGGACCTATGAAATTGACAGCCCACTTTTAAAACGGCCGCAACACATGCACTGGGTGTAGCGGAAGCTCGTCTCGGTGCGAAGGTCTTCCAGTCCACTGGCAAACATCGCAGCGCTTCACATAGGCCTTACAGTCAGTATGTACTGTCGGCCACCATAGGCCAGCTTGGAGCACCTTCCTTGCGGTGGGTTTCGCACCCACATGCCCTCCCGCAACACCGCTGTGACACTCCCACATCACTGCTTCCCGTTCGTGGTCAAGGACGCATCTGCGAAACACCTCATCGAGGCCCAGTTTGTATAGCTGCCCTGCGATCAATTGGTAGTCGACCGCCCGGACTACCAGGTGGTGTTTCTGGAGCGGGGTGTAATCCTGAGGGCATTGTCCCGTGGTTAGATAAGTGGCAATGTCAGCCAGGTAATCCGGTACTGCTTCGACTCGGAAGAGATCGGCATCCGGCAGTTGATCATCCAACGAACCTTCATTCTCTCCCGTCTCCAACCTGGATAAATGATCGGGACCAACATTCAACCTGCCGGGCTTGAAAATCACCTCAAACGTGAATTCCTGGAAAAGTAGAAGCCAGCAATAGATCCGTCCTTCCAACACAGGCTTATTCACCAGATACTTCAATGCAGAATGGTCCGTGAAGAATGTGAATTTTCCGCCCAGAAGATAGTGGCGGAACTTCTGGAGGGAGTACACCATCGCCAATGCCTCCCGCTCGGTCGTGGTGTAATTCTTCTCCGCATTCGATAACCGACAGCTGGCGAAGTATACGGGGTGGTCAACTGTCGTCTCCCCGGGTTGCGCCAATACAGCCCCGAGTGCAATACCGGACGCATCAATATGCACATGGAACTGCTTATCCCAGTCGGGATGAACAAGTATGGGTGCCGTCGCCAACTTCTCCTTCAAGGTGTCAAGTGCCTTCCTACACTCCGCCATCCACTGGAACACCTCTGACTTCCGCAACAGTTTCTCCAAAGGGGCCGTAATCTTTGCGTAGTTGCGAATAAACCGCCTGTAATATCCTGTGTGCCCGAGAAGTGCCCGCAACTGCTTCACGGTCTCGGGGGCTTCCATGTGAACGATGACCGCGACCTTGGCGGGATCGACACAGACCCCTTGCTTGCACACCACGTGGCATAAGCGTGTGCCGAATGGAACTGCAAAAATACATTTCTTCAAGTTCAAGGAAATCTGCAGCTGACAACACCAGTCGAACATAATACGCAACAGGGAGGCGTGTTTCTTCAACAGGCTGTAGACGATCCAGTCGTCCATGTAGACCTCCAGGAACTTGTGAATGTACTCCCGGAAAGCAGCAATTACAATCCGGGAAAACACAGCCGGTGCGTTATTCAGACCAAACGGCATAACGTGGTATGCGAATGATCCCCACTCAGTGGTGAATGTCGTCTTTGCTTTGTCTTCTTCGGCGATGCGCACCTGATGGTAACCCGAAAACCCATCAGTGAAGGAATAGGCTTCGTTTCTCGCAACATGATCTAGAACTTCATCGCTGAAAGGAGTGGGAAACGGATCGTGGATGCAGGCATTGTTCAGACTCCGGTAGTCTACGCAGACACGTATCTCCACTTTGTCCTTCTTGTTCTGGATGACAATGGGACTCACCCACTCTGCTTCTTCTACTGGAAAGATAAGACCTGCAGCCAACATCTTGTCGATCTCCGTCTTGACCTTTTCTTTGATACGTGGGTTCAGCTGGTAGGGTCGGTGCTTCACCGGCCTGGCCCCCGGTTTCAGCACGATGCGCATTTCGCCCAGGTCTCCCTTGATCCCCTTCAGGTTTGCAACCGAGGACGGGAACAAGTCTTCGTATTCCCGGAGGAGGCTGAAAATTTCTTTTGTCGTTTCCTCGTCCCAGTAATATCCCACTGTTGCGAGCTTGGGTTTCTCGTCTGTTCCAATGTTTAGCTTCTTCATCTTTAGTGGCTATAAATGGACTCCTTCAGTCGTCGGCTCTTCACTGATGTTCCACTCTCCTTCCTTTTCGTCAAAATAGAGATGCCTGAGGTCCTCGTCATCCGGATCTTCGTCAATCCGGCGGCAAACCAACTCGCGCCTGACCTCAGGTCGTGACACAACTGGGCCCCCGTCGGGCTCGGGATGGCGAAAAAACAAGACCTCCTTGATTTCCTGTAGGGCCTGAGACTCCTGCGCCGTCTCCCCTTCGAACAAGAAGCACCGAACGAACTTGTCCGTAACTTCCTGCCAAGAGCAGGTTCCCCGTTTCCACTCTTCCTCCAGGTACCAGGCCTGGGGAATTGTACCCAGGGAGTGGATAAACCCTTGGACCCACAGCTCTTCAGGGTACCTAGTGCTACGCCACTTCTCCTCGCAGGCCCGCAAATGGTGTCGCGGGTCGAAATTCCCATGATACTTAAGCATACTGCAAGGTCCTTCGTCCTCTTTAAAGCGTGCCCGCAGAGCATCCGCCACGCACTCCCATCGCAACAGAGTGTTGCGGTGATTTTTCCACCACTGGGCCGACGTGGATTGCAAGGCCACATCCAAAAGTGGCATCCGGCTTTCATCTGGGACCATGTCTTCCACCTTGGTAATGAAAGTATTGACCTCTTGCATGTTCGACAAGGTGGGATATCTGCGGATCTCAGTCCCCACCCACCGGACTTGAGCAATGGTAGCACATCTCCGCGTGGTGGTCTCATACCCCCCTTGCTGCCAGTCTTCCCACGCGAGTTCGGATCCGAGCTTCGAGTTCTGCACACTCCGCCAACTGACAGAGCTAGTCGCGGTCGGGTTAATATAATCGTCCCGCTTTCCATCATCTGAGCATCCTCTCGATTGTCCACTGTTTCTGTATATCGCGGGCCCTGATACGGGTCAAGGGGCTGGGTGACCTGTACCTCCCCATCCTCGAAGATCATCAGCTCCTTCTTAAGGTCGATGATGGCGTAATTCTCAAAAGCCCAGTCAATGCCGAGTACGGTAGGATAAGGATCCTTGTCGCTCATGATATCAATAACCTCAAAATCGGTGTATGTCTTCACCCCCGCAATGTCGACCTCGACACCCTCGAGCCGGCCGATTGGCAGAATACAGTACTGGTTTTCCATCCTGAGTTGGATTGGCGAGTAGGCTAGCCGTGGCCTTCCAAGAGCCTCCCATGTCTTCCGTGGCAGAATGTTGACGTCAGACCCCAAGTCCAGCATGGTATCGTTGATTTGGAATCCCGCAACCTGCATGTTAAGCCGGAATTCTTTGCATGTTCGTTGCTTGTTCCACTTGACGCGCTACACATATTGAGGGGCAGGGTTCACCGGATCTCTAAGTCCTGTGCATCCCTGCACTGCTCCTTCCAAAGCATGCTTGAGATGCTACCGCAGCGCAGCATTCTCAACAATCTTGAGGAATAGCTGGAGCAAATCCTCGAACACAGTACCTGTGACGTTCTGTGCCCCAGATTCCGGCAGCACGGGCTCTTCCAAACCTCCCCCGTCCCGCAGCTAGGCGAACGCCTCAAATACCTCCTGGAAATACTTCTTCTGGGCTTTGGGCCTGATTAACATCTTCAGGGATGCTGGCCAAACCACTCGTGCTGGCTCCTTCCTGTGGGCATCCTCTCCAATTTTCTTCCTGCCCCTCGTCACGATCGCAACGTTCTTCATGTCTGGGGTTGCGGTCCCTCGCCGCTCTTAGTTTATCAGATTTGCTCCCCTCTGCCTCGCCCGTTCTTCCCACTTCTTGATGAGCTCTGGACAGTCCTCTGTGGCGTGGGAATTTACTCGGCACTGGGAACACCAGGATCATCGTGGAAGGGGACATTCTCGAGCCACGTGACCCTCCTGGTCACAGTTGTAACATTTCACCGGACCGCGTCCGCCTGTGCGGCCTCCTCGCATGCCGGCGCCTCTTCCCCTTGGGGCCTCGTTCACCCTGTAGGAGGGACGATCCAATCGATCCGCGATTGCATCGAGCGCCCTGCACTGCTCAGTGTTGTGAGTCGTGGAAACACAAAATTCGCAGTACACATTGTTTGGGACCGTGGTGTACTTCTGTAGTATCGGACACATCCAAGGAGGATGTCCCAGCGTCCGGAAAATCTCGCAGTACTCTGTGGTGGAGGAACCCGGTTGAGGTGGGAACCCTGTGTAAGGTTGTTGCAGTTGGTAGACCCCCTGCGAATTCATCGCCACGCCACCACCAGGTGGTGGACCCCCCTGGATTGCCGCGACCGAGGGTCCTTCCCTTGCGCCGCGCAACTGGGGACACTCGGTTGCGACGTGGCCCTCGACCAAGCAATGAGTGCACCAAACATTCGGCCGCGCTGGTCTCACGAGCTGGAGCTCCTTGAGCTTCTCAGTCAAGCTGGAAATCTGGTGTTGCAACCCTATCAAAGAAGGATCTTGCGGGGCCGGCCCCCCCCGGTATTCCTGGGGGTAGCCCGCCATGGCTTCAATCTTCATGGCCTGCTCCAAAGCATCCTGCAGATTATCAATCTTCTGCTGAGTGAGAGGGGTTCGTGTCAAGGGGAGCAGAGCCTTGATGAACCAGTCCCTCTGGTGGTTTGGATCGATCGGGTAGCTTAGTTTCCCGATCGCATCCTTGAATCGCCGCATCAACTCCCACGCGGTCTCACCTTCCTTCTGCTTAATTTCCCACAGCTCTGACAGGCCCTGCTGGTCTGTCTGGGGAAGCTTGAATTCGCGGACAAAATCCCGCTTCACGTCCGCGATTACGGGGTTAGGATGAGCCTCGGACCACTTGATAAACCATCGCAGAGCCCTCTCTCTGAGCGTGGTTTGGAATTCTATTAACTTCCCTGCATCTGGCGTCTGCTGAGCCCTCCAGATGGCTTCGCACAGATACCAGTGTTGCTCTACATCATCATTGCCCCGGCCAGAGAACTCTGGATACCGGGTGAAAGATCCAGCCATGTGTACTTGCGGAGTATTGACCAGGATAAATCCTCCAGGTCCTGGTTGCGTAACGGTTCCACTAGGGAATACAACACTACTAGTAACGCTGCTACTACCTGACATTACTGACACTGATGAACTACTGTATGACTGACTTAATGCTTGTAACTGAATGAAAATATTACTTAAAGGTTGATACAGTACCAGGGGAAGGTAGGGATCCTGGCCATGCAGAATGTGGGAAGTAGGGCTGCCTGGAGGGGTGAGTGTCGTCTGCTCTTGAAACATCCGCTGCATCACGCCGTGCCATTCGTCATCGGAACTCTCTTCGGGCTGCATCTTTTCATCGTCTTCGCTAGTCACCATCTCTCTTCCTCGCGTCGCTGGGCTCCCTGCACCCATTGCACTTCCACCGCTGTCCCGTCTTCTTCCTAGGTATCCAAATCCATAATTCCTATCCTCTGAGGCGCCTCCTTCTGATTTTTCCTCTCGATCTCCCGTCTCTTAAAATCTCGAATCACCCTTCTTCACCACCTATCGGCGATCTGTGCCCGCCGATGCGCACGTCGCTCCATCAGCTTGCATGCGGCCTCAACATCCATTCCCCGCTTCCCGCTTTAACATTCTACATAGCATCGGTCCCCTCAACCCTTCCCCCAGCACGGGTGGTTTACGCTTCCATACTCGCTTTGTGGAATTCAATCAACCCTTCATCCACCATCAGAGCTTTAATCCACAGCGGAATCTCCTTAAGCAGCTTCCCTCTTAGCCCTGTGTGGAAGACAGCCTCGGCTTTTGAGAAAGATTGATAGCACTCAGCAGCAAACTCCACAGTGTATCCTTCCAACGTGGTCCTTACCCAAAAATCAACCGCGCGGGTCAGTTCAGTGTCCACCCGGTGTAGTGCCACCAGATCTTCGTGTGCCCACCTGCGGTTTATCTTCCGCAAGCCCTCTTGAGGCACCGTAGCTCTTAATCTCCGCAACCAATTGTAAAGGTCGGTAGGGAACTTTCCCCAGAAAATTTTGTACGTATCACTAGCTGAGTCAGAGAAAAGGACGAGCTCCTTGATCGTCGCCTCCTTTTTGTTGGTCAGCTCTGCTTGCTGAGCAATGAACTGGTTGAGATGATTATCCTGCCATCGCCGTATCTCTCCTTCAAAAATCCTCGATACCATGATCTAGTTCCCCTCAGAACATGCAGGTCCCGGCAACGGAACCATTTGTTGGCGAGGAGTCAGGTCTCGCGGACAAGACCCAGGTTCAGGAGTTGTGGCCAACAAAGGGGTCCGATGTAGTCTAGGATCACACCAGCATTTTCACCCTGCTCCGGAGAGCAAAGAGTCTCACCCGAGGCGTGCCACAACCACATGCAGAAGGGGTTGAGATCAATGGCAAGGGACAAAGTCACAACTCATGATGGACAATACATCGATCACATAGACAGAGTCATATACGCAAGAGCACTTAATAAGCATTTAGACATTTGCAAATAAAATTTTAAACCAGCATAAACACATTACATGCATGTAAACCTCTCGTTGAGACAGCAACCTTTCATTGTATTAATCTCTTGGCCAAGCACATGATTACATAGCATTTTCAGCGATAGCTTACAACTTTGATACAGATGGTTTTCGGAACAGAAAGGTAGAATAGAGAATGTGAGGAACCATAGAAAGGTCATGCATGATTTCCCGCAGTCGCTCTGTGCTTCTTCTCCTATCACGAGCCTCGCAACCTCTGCAGCATCCTCCTTCTTTCAGCCAGGTGACTGTTATTTATTCACCTGCTCTCGCGACTATCAGTTCCTCTGTGTCTTTTCTTCAGCTGCTCCCAGCTTCTCTCCTGTTATCTACATGTTCCGCTTTCTGTCTTCTGCTGTGTGTTTTCTTCATCTGTACTTGTGCGTGTTCTATCTTCAGCTATCTCATGCTTCCGCGCCACCTTGATAGCTCCGCAACTCCTGGTAGTTGCGACGTGGTTGCGATTGCCATGTGTCTTCATGCCGCAACTCAAAAGGTCAAAATTCAAAATGTTCTAACCAAGATTTCAAAAACAATAAAAAACAAGGGCCCCAACAGTACACATCAAAGAAGATGACATCTACAAGACCACCTTTAGGACCAGGTTTGAGCATTATGATTTTGTTGTAGTTCCAATTGGTTTGACTAATTCCCGAGCTAAATTTATGTGTTTGTTGAATAGTTTGTTGCATCCTTATGTGGAAAAGTTTGTTATTTTATTCATTGATGACATATTGGTATATTCTAAGAATGAGGAAGAAAATTCTGAACATTTAGTAGAAGTGTTGATATTTTTAAGAGAGAATCATGTATATGCTAAGCTTAGAAAGTGCAGTTTCTTTCAGACAAAGGTACACTACTTGGGACATGTTGTTTCCAAGGAAGGCATAGCAGTAGATATTGAAAAGATAAAAGCCATCATGGAGTGGGAAACTCCTAATAATGTGGAAGAAGTTAAGGAATTTATGGAATTAGAAGGTTAATAAAAAAGGTTCATCAAGAAATTCTCACACATTTCATATCCTATTACATATTTCCAGAGGAAAGGTAAGAAGTTCGAATGGACAGAAGAATGTGCAGCTAGTTTTGAGCAGTTAAAGTAGATGTTGAACAATGCTCCAGTTCCTAATATTGTAGATCCGGATAAAGAGTTCGTGGTGTTTATAGATTCTTGTAAAAGAGTACTTGGTGGAGTCCTTATGCAGGAGGGACAGGTGGTATGCTATGTGTCTAGAAAATTGAATGAGCATGAACATAAATATGCGAATCATGATCTTGAGTTGGAAGCCTTTATTCACACGTTGAAAATGTGGAGGCATTGTCTTCTTGGTAGGAGATTTGTATTTCTGAGTGATCGAAATGGGTTGAGATATTTTTTTGACCAACCAAATCTGAATTCAAGGCAAGCTAGATGGTTGGCCACCCTTAGTGAGTTTGACTTCGAGATCATAAAAATTACGGGAAGGGAGAATAGGGTTGTAGATGCTATTATAAGGAAAGTACATGTGAACCATATAGCAGCAATGAGTTCCTATGGGACCAACTTACAATATCGGATTTTACAGGCATGACAACATGATAATAGGTATGTGGAGATGAAGCACATGTTGCAATAGAGTACATGGTAGGTCCCCATAATACTAGTGTATCCCCTTATTACTGTTAGTGTGACCCCCTTATTGTTATTATTTTCCTAATATAAGCCCACTATTGTTATTGTTGTTCCCTTACATTATTATTGTTATGTCGGCTAGGATTATCTTGGACTCCTATATATAGAAAGGAGGTTTTTTCATTTGAATCATCAAATAATTGTTCATTTATGTAATGTAAAAGAGGTTCCCCCCTCGAAGAGGCTAATTTATAAGTCATGATCTATCTTTTCTTCTATTTTGTGAGCTAGTTTCATAACATTTGGCATCAGAGCGAAATTTGTTGCACTTGGTCTCGTAATTTTAATATATCATGCTACAATTATTCCTCTTCATGCATCATAGTAGAGTTTTATGAGGGCTTAGTGGGTGTAGAATTTTGGAGGCATTTTAGAACTCAATACTGATATCTATGCTTCAATATTCCCTTGGAATAACAAAAGTTATGCAAATTTTTTTTTAAAAATACACACCTTTTTCTTGCTTTTAGGAGCTAGATATTGAAATGGTTTTAACTCTGTAATTTCAGATCTCCAAGATCTGAACTTCTGTCCTATGGTATCCCTCTAAGTCTTCTTTCCAATGCCATAGGTCAAACCTAATTTGGTTTCTTTAAGGTAAAGTTATGCCCAATCTCCCACAATGACCTAATTATGGATTGGTTTAGTAGAGCGAACTTGTACGACATGCCATGTGTCATTTTTGTGACCTTCAGCTCTGAAATTGATACAAAATAAACCACAATACATGAAATTTTGGCTACTTTTTACAGAATTCAAATCCAATGCCTAAAACGAAAGTTATGGCGATTTTCCCTCGGCCACCTACTTGAGATGAAATTCTGGAGCCTGTAAAAAACCTAACTTCCTCAGATCATATGTTAAAAAATATAGCGAACCAAGATCTGAAATCTGTACATGATGTTCCTAAGGATATAGACTTCTCATGGTAAAAATTCCATATTCTGAAACTTCGTATAAAAAGAGTTATAGCGAAAATTCCACGATGTCTTGTTTGCAACAACAAAACCCTAGAATGCAAAGATTTGATTCATCATATCATCTTCAATCTGATGGGAAAAATGAGATAGTGAACAAATGTTTGGAAGGATATATTCGTTGATTTGTATATGATAAACAAACACAATGAGTTAAGTGGTTACCTATGGTTGAATGGTGGTATAACACTTCCTTCCATATTGCAACAAAAATGACCCCTTTTATGGCACTTTATGGATATCATCCATTGTCCAGATCATATTTAAGAGACAATTCTAAGGTTAAAGTAGTGGAAGATAACATAGATCATAAAAAAAAAGTTCTCCAACTTTTAAAGGATAACCTCACTTTGGCACAAAATCGAATGAAACAACAGGCATATCAACATCGCAATGAAATAAGTTTTGATGTAGGTGACTTGGTATTTTTATGGCTACAACCATACACACAAATGTTCCTCAATAAAGCTAAGAAAGATAATTAATTATCACCAAATGTAAAGGTGGTTTCCCCCTCAAAGAGGCTGATTTCTAAGCCGTGATCTATATGTTCTTCTATTTTGTGAGTTGGTTTCATAACAGTACATGTACGGGTGCAGGTGCAAGTGCATGTATGGGTGATCAAGATGCAGAATATCATCTCACGACAGATGGTTTGGTTATATTTAGGGACAATATCTATGTGCTAGATGAAAATGA
Organism: Pinus albicaulis; assembly: GCA_034641835.2. Classification (NCBI taxonomy): domain Eukaryota; kingdom Viridiplantae; phylum Streptophyta; class Pinopsida; order Pinales; family Pinaceae; genus Pinus; species Pinus albicaulis. Next base: position 1,211,162,470 of record CM076580.1, on the reverse strand, counting down.
TCCCAAGAAGCATATCTTGAGGGAATTTCATGTCAAGCCATACTCGGGTCACCCAGGATATTAGAGGACATAGACGATGGTGAATAATTTCTACTATTGGCTGAATCTGAGGAAAGAAGTGGCAGAGTTTGTGGTTAGATGTTTGTGTTTTCAGCAAGTGAAGGAAGAATGTAAGCATCCATCTGGTCTACTACATTCTATTATGATTCTGGAATGGAAATGGGAGGTCATTTCCATGGATTTTATTATATTTATTCCGAGGACAACGAGGAAACATGATTCTATCATGGTTGCGGTTAAAAAACTGAGCAAGGTGGCTCACTTCAATCCTGTGAAGACTACATATTCAGCTAGTGAGGTGGAACAAGTCTTCATCAGGGAGATTGTGAGATTACATGGTGTTCTGAAGAATATCGTGTTGGAAAAGGATACCAAGTTCACTTCCAAGTTTTAGAAGGAGTTGTTTTCAGGATTGGGGAGAGAGTTGGCCTTCAGTACAACCTATCATCCATAGAAAGATGGACAAACAGAGAGGGTTAACATGATCTTGTAGTAGATGGGACACACCATCCATAGAGAGTAGATGTGAGTTCATCCATCCATTCCAACAACAAAAAAATGAGCATTGGAAAGAGGCCTGCACAAGAGAAAAAATTTCATTAGTCAAGAATCATCATGCTATGAAGACCTGTGTAGAAGCGAACAAAGGAAATAGAAACCTTCAACATCATCTTGTTATGAATCCCATCAACAACATGTAGGCATCTCCAACAATTCAACATTACATGTAGGCTTAAGTATGACACCCCTCACCTCTTCCCTATGAAAATAATGGAACAAAATGTGTTCAATGATCGAGAATGTAATTTTTATGGGCCAGAGGCAGCCATTAAACTTGGCCACATTTGATTAGTTAACTATAGTTTACTCAGTCACAATGCAACGTGGAAAAGTAAATTCAAGCGGGGTGATGATCACAAGGAGTGGGGACAATGGTTAAAATAGAAACTCGTGCAAGAGCCAAGTCACAAAAGCGCTTTGAGCCTTTACCAAAAAAAGGAATATAATGTACAAGGCTTGAATCCATTTGCATAATCGATCATTTCTAGAAATTTTTTGGAGAAGGACGAGCTAGATGCTACCGAAGACTACTTAGGTTTCCACTGAGTTTCTATAGAGGGTCTTTGGAGATGCTACAGGAGCATACAAAGGTGGCTACATGGGAGAATTAAGGGGAGAAAAGGAGCCAAAACCACCAGAGACCATCTTCAAACCCTCATACACATAAGAGAGTCATCTTGAAAATATAAGTGGCCTCCTCCCTCTATAACATGAGTAATTATGCTTGAATCAGGTATCATGTAGCAAAAAATTGTGCATTACTTTCTTTTTAAATTTATTGTATGAGAAGGCAAGATAGGGACAAAGAAAAATTTGTTTTTTGATAGAAATATTAGCATCATTCTTCTCCTTCGTTAAAATGGAAATTTTGACATCATCTCTACACCTGAGATTTCTCTAAGGAAAAAATTGAGAATACACATAAAATAACTTCGAGAAGGAGAAACATGAGAAATGGGAGGATGTTTCAACATAAGAGAACCCAAATACACTAAAATAATCCATCAACATCACCATGTTATGGGTATTTTTCTGAGACATCAATAGATGGGATTCTTTGAGAAATTAAGGGGATATGATGATGAAATAACTCAATGATTTTCCATTTCCCTCAGTTTTGAGGGGGAAATAGTGCCACTAATATTGTTAGAGGAATTTCCATTCCATTTAATGTAGAACTAAAAAGGAGAGTAACCACCCTATCATTAGGAGTTCGATCGAGGAAGGAAGATAAGGAAATAAGTGTTGCATCCAGGAAAAATTTCTTCCTTCATGTAGAGAAATTTGTAGAAGATAAAAATGTAGTGAGAGGAGAGAGCCTTCCCTACCCTTGGGATGAAGTGGCCTATCACATCCTCAAATAAATCTTCTCTGAAGGGAGGTTGAGCATTGTGTATGCCTATCAATTTATGTTGCACTATGAGCTAAGGTTCTAGGTAGAATTACCAATTCCATAGAGACTCAATTTTCCACATTTCCTCTTACATTACATCATTGAAATGGGCCATAAATTGAAGGAAGGGAAGCACCAACACATTTACCATCATGGCCTCATTAGATAATTGTCATAGATGCCTTAATCCACCCAAGGAACCCTGTGATTTGGATTGAATTCGTAGACATGGATAGAGAAATTTTTATTGAAACACAAGTCCTCACCTCCACACAGCAAGAATAAACATTGACCTCTAGTATTGGGAGTAGGGAAGAGAAGGAAGAATATGAGAAAGAAGAGAAGGAAGAAGAAGCGGAAGAAGAGAAGGAGAAAGAATAAACAGAAGAAAAAGATAAAGAGGAACAAAAAATAGAGGGAGAGAACCATGAGGAGCCCTCCAAAACTCAAGGGATAAAGATACAAGAGGAACAAGTGATCCTCTCACCAGGAAACATTGAGCAAGAGGTGGCTACCACATTGGCCACATTGGGCACACCATTCAAGCTAAAAGGAGGCAGCCAAGACAAGGCCCCTTGTAATTTAAAACAAGTAATATCACCAGGATAAGGCAAGGGAAGCTTCATAATCCTTCAAAAATCCATATCAACATTGATGAATCAACAAGCAAAAGGAAATAAGTGGGACCTACTGAGAGAAAGGTTGAAGAAGTTATCTCTCCCAAAGCCAAAAGTAGACCACCTGTGCCACCCAAAGGGAGGCCCACCACTAGAGTAGTCACATTTAAGAGGCTCAAGACACAAGATGCTTTGTTACAAGAGGAAACACAAGATTTACAGGTGAAAACATAGGAACTACAATAGAAAAAGGGCTGCTACAAGAGAAATAAGGGATGCTACATGAAAACCATGAGATGCCACAGGTAGAGGCCGTCACACCAAAATAAGAGGAAAAATGTCTCCAAGAAATCTGGGGTCCTAATCCACAACCCAATCTAGAATCCTACTACAAATTTGTTGAGGGAGGGAGGATCATGCATGAGAAATTTTCTATACCACTCTTCTTTGAGGTGGAGAAGGAAAGAGGCAAAACACATAGATGTATGAAAATTGCAAAATAAAAAAGGGTAGAAGATGTGGGCCTCATGGAGGAAAAAGTAAATGAAATGAGCAAGGAATTAAACAACTTAAGGATGAGAGAGTCAGTCATGAAGGAGCGGCTACAAGAAGATAATAAAAGGCTGACAGAGAAACTGCAAGAAAAATAGGTACAAATTGCCACCGTGACAAGTCTATCCATGGAAGCCATAGAATGCAGACAACCATCCAAATCATATTCCATCTTCCTCAAGGAGTTGTGGCTACAATTTCAGATAAAACCATTAACAAAATATGGCTCTTTACCTTTTCAAGAAATTTCATTGAATTTTGCAAAAGGGAAAGTATTGAGTATAGAGCCAAACTTACTGAGTTTTACATGCATAAAATGATCCTTACAGAAATGAACTTATGGGATCCAAAATCAAGATTGGGGGACATGAAGCTAATGAAATTAGCCTGTTGGTTGACCCATGAGGAAACAAGAGCTGAAGAAGTAAAAAGGGTAGTGGAAAAAGAAGAGAAGGCGCCCCTATACATCAGAGAAAATTGGTGAGCCCCAAGCATGTCATCAGCAACCACCACCTCATCTCCACTGACTCTGAATTAGCACCTCGATATATAGAAAACCAAGGAAAAAATTTCCTCCATTTGAGGACACCTTTAGGATGTTGGGGACCAAAAGCTTGTAGGATTTCCAAAAAATGTGGCATGCCCTACCCCACAGTTTGCAAATTAGAGAGTATCACTCTCTAGAAATACTGAGGGATGCCTTGGAAATAACCCCACTATACAAGAGAATCATGCAAAGGTTGAAGATCAAGTGGATAGGAATTAAAATAAGTTTTCCTTTACTATTGGGTCTACATGATAAAAGGAACCAGGAAGAAGAAAAAAAGAAATGGACGAACATAGAAGAAAATGCAAGTTTCTATCCACATGAAGGCACACCATATGAGATGCCTTGGGATGTTAGAGAGGCCACCAAGGTCATGAATGGACTTCATATAAATGTATGAGCTTCTTAGAGGATGAGAAACACCTTTAGCAGGTGGGTGATGATGGGTCCCATCAATAGGTATATTTTGAGGTCCATTGTGATATCCTCTAGCACTTAAAACTATCATTTTCTCACATTAATTTTTATTTTTAACCATAATATTCTTATTAGGAAATCTAAAGGGTGATTTTTGTATTTCATGGCCTAATGTGACTAATATGCAGGAAAAAGAAACATTTTTGGAGATGTTTATTATGCAGGGGCTAATTGGAGACATCTAGAGAGAATATAGGGGGGCTTGTCCACTGAATTATCTCCCCAACTCGGATTTAGATCAAATATTCGTCACTGAAAACTCAAATTAACTAATAATCGAGGAAATCAAGTGCTTGTGAATACGCAAGGGAAACAGGTCCATCAATCTCGAGATTTTGGAGGGAATCTCACCTCTTTTCAAGGGATATTCCCCTTAGCTAATTTTTGTATAAATAAACCAATCAAGAGGCTCATTAGGATTCAAATTTCGGTTACAACTAGGAGTAGCTACTAAGATCCTAGTGCTTTAAGTTACTATTCTCATTTTTCATATGATGTATGTGTGTATTATTTTTTGCTAATGGGAAGTTTGCTATTGGTTTGCATCCGAGTTAGTTTTGGAGGGTTGAAACCCTTGGGTTTGGGCCCAACCTAGAGGCTTTAGTCCCTCTCTTATATTTCTTCCTTGTTCTCATTCAAGTTATTGCAATTATCTTCTTGTTTTAGTAGGTATTATATCATAAAACCCGTGGTTGCACACTTTCCTATCACCTCTCTTATGGAAAGCGTGATTAGAAGGCCTGCAATAACAACCCAAGAATATGTGTTTATGATTTCTTGGAAATTTTTAAGTATTGGACTATAATCCTTCTACATGTTTAGTTTCTATAACTTAGAAGTTAGTAGCATTGGTTTGGAAATTAGATCTGTGTTGTAGGGTAGAGTATATTTTAATAAGATTCAACTCATATTTTCCATGTTAATTTACTTTGTTGTAATAATGTTCATTTGATGCATGTGTTTGAATAGTTTGCAGGGATTGTGTTGAACTGCAGGAGTGGGCACACCTTTCTAAATCAACCTAGATCATTCCATCTCCCTCCTAGAAACCTTACATTTTCTCCAAACTTTGCCACCGAGATCACCCTACTGGGGTAAATGGAGGACACCGTGGGCACAAACTTTGGTGCAATATAGGCCTCCGAGGGGTACTATGCTTGGCTAAGGAGCTCCCACACCATCCATTCACCTTTTTCTACCTTCCTGTAGCATATCCTTACCATACTTCCAATCTGAGGAAATAGTGCATGAGACCCATGTCCTTCAGTTCAAACTCTCTTGAAAGGTTCTCCTTGATGAGCCCTAGTATTGCACCAAGGATGTTGCAACTCCAAAGGGCTTTGCAACTTAGATTATCAACCCGGGGTTTGTACAAAATTAGAGGTGACAATTTTATATGCACAACACGTTAGGTTCTACTCATGTCATCCTCAATCATGAGATCAGAGCAAGGTGTTTAAAGACCACTCCTTCAAAGAACTAAAAAGAAAAAATCATGTCATAATTGCAAGGATATGAACATGATTCTAACTACATAAGTGAAATGCCATTCATTCAATGTAAATGCTGAATTGAAATTACATCAAGGAAAAAAATGCCAGTCTAGATGCATAAGTAAACCATGCTATTATATTTTCATACTTAATAAATTTAGAAACCTACTTTAATGAGTCATTCATCTATTTTCAACTTGCTTAAAAATGAAAAATTCAACCTTCAACACAATTTAAAAAAATGCTAATTCTAATTCTATTTGCTATCCTATGGTTGCAATGAGGAAAGGATGGGGTTGGAGTGGTCTTAGAGTCTTCCTTAATCATGAAATAAAATATTGGGGGTCATTATTCAACTTCAATATTCCAGGGTCAAAATCTAGAGCAAATCTGTTTGAAGAAAACAATGTTATAGGTCTGCTACTCGAAGTGCTACGAGAGGCTCTGTATTGCTCCAAGAGGCTTTGTTTTTTTATAGGAGGGGGGTGCGAGATATTTTTGAGGACAATAATTGTGCTTGAAGGTAGAATAAGGTGGATATAAGAAGGTGAGTGAAGGGTGTGGGATCCCCTTGGTCAATCCTATTACCCCTTTTAGGTCTATCTTGCACGAAAATTTTTCCCATGGTGTCCTTCATCTATCTTAGCAGAGTGGTCTCGGTGGCAGAGTTTGGAAGAAATGTGAGGTGTTTATAAGAGATATGGAGTGACCTAGGTGGATTTATAAGTACGTGCCCACTCCTGCAGGTCAACACAATGCCTGCAAACCAATCAAACATATGTATCAAATGATCACTATTACAACAAGGTAAATTAAATTAGAAAATATTAGTTGAATTTTATTGAAATCTACTCTAACCTACAACACAATTCCAATTTCCAAACCAATGAATCTAACATCTAATTTGTGGAAACTAAACATGCAAAAGGATTTCATTCTAATACTTAACAATTTATAATCAATCATAAAATAATACTTTTAGGTTGTTATTGTAGATCTTCCAATCACTCTTCCCACAAGAGAGGTGCTAGGAAAACCTGCAACTATAAATTTTGTAATATAACACCTACTGAAACAAGAAAATAATTGCAATAAATTGAGTAGGAAAAAGGAATAAATACAAGAGAGGGACTAAATCCTTTGGGTTGGGCCCAAACCAAAGGGTTTCAACCCTCCAAAACTACCTTAGATGCATACCAATAATGAGCTTCCCATTAACAAAAAATAAGAGTCACATTCATCATATGAAATATACGAATAAAAATTTCAATCACTAGGCTCTCAGTGGCTACTCCTAGCGGAAACAAAAATTTGAATCCTCATGAGCCTTTTGGATGGTTTATTTATAAAAAAAATAGTTGAGGGAAGCTCCCTTGAAAAGAGGAGTGATTCCCTTCAAAATATCGATATTTGTGGATCTAGTTCTCTTTGATCTTCACATGCACTTTGATTTCCTCGAATGCTAGTGAATTCAAGCTGTTGGTGAGGATTCTATTATCTCAAGTTGAGTTGGAGATTTAATGAGGTGGAAAAGCCTCCTATATTCTCTCTGGTTGTATCCATCAAGCCCCTGCATAGTAAACACCTCAAAAGTTCTTCTTTGTCCTTCATATTAATCACATTAGGTCATTCAATATGAAAACCACCATTTAGTATTCTTACTAAGCATATTATGTCTACAAATGTGAGAAAAGAAAAGTTTTAAAGGGTGGAGGATAACACAATCAAGCTAAAAATATACCTATTGATGGGTCCCATCATCACCCCCCCTGCTGAAGGTGTTACTCACCATCTGAGAAACTTAGTCACTAATATGAAGCTAATTCATGGCGCTGGTGGCCTCTTTGACATCCGAAAACACCTTAGATGGTGTGCCTTCATATGGATAGAAACCTACACTTGCCTCTATGTATGTCCATTCCTTTTGTTCTTCTGCCTAAGTTTCTTCTCTCTGGTAGGCCCAATAGTAAGGAAGGACTAATTTTGAGTCCTATAAACTTGATCTTCAACCTTTTCATGATTCTTTTGTATAGTGTGGTTCTATCCAAGGAATTATTTATTATTTATCGAAAGTGATACTCTCTGATTTGTAAACTAAGGTAGGACATGCCATCTTCTTTGGATAGCCTGCAAACTATCTGTCCCCAACATCCTAAATGTGTCATAAAAATGTAGGATGGATTGATCTTGGGTTGCTATTTATCTAGGTGCCAATTTAGGATCATAGGAGATGAGATTGTGGTTGCTGTTGACAACCTTGGGGTTCACTAATTTTGATCTGATGTATAAGGGCTCATTTTATTCCTTTTCCATCACCCATTTCACTTCTTCAGCCCTTTTTTCCTCATGTGTCAACTAAGAGGATAATGATATTAGTTGCATGTCTCCTAATCTTGAGTTGGGGTCTCAGAAATTCATGTCTACGAAGATCAAATTTTTCATGTAAAACCCAGTCAGTTTGGCTCTGTCCTCAATTCTCGCCTTTTTGAAAAATTCAATGAATTGTTTGTAGTATTGAAAAGGTAAGGAGCCATAACGTGTTATTATCTTTATCTGGAATTGCAACCATTTATCGTTGAGGAAAATTGCATAGGATTTGGATGGCTTCCTGTATTGTATGGCTTCCATAGATAAACTTTCCATAGTGGCAAGTTGTGTCTCTTTTTCTTGCAGCTGCTCTCTTAGCCTTATTTTTTATGCCTGTAGCTTATCCATCATGACTGACTCCCTTAGTATCAATTCATTCAATTTATTTCCCATTTCATTGAATTTATCCTCGATGAGGCCCACATATTATACCTTTTTGGATTTTTCAATTAGCATCCATCTATGTGTTCTATCTTTTTCCTTCTCCAACTCAACGAAGGGTGCGATAACAATTTTCTTAGGTATAATCCTACCTCCCTCAATAAAATTGTACTAGGAGGCTAGGTTGGGTTTTGGATTAGGCTCCTAGAGTTCTTGGGGGAATTTTTACTCTTCTTTTGGAGTGGTTACTTCTTCTTGTAGTACCTCCTATTGCTCCTGTAGCAACCCCTATTTAATCCTGCAACAACCCCTATTTCTCCTGTAGCGACTCTTGTTTCTCTTGTAGTAGTCCTTGTTTCTCCTATAACTCTTATGTTTCTTATTTTAACAAGGAATCTTGTGTCTTAATACTTTTAAATGTGATTTATATAGTGGTGGGCCTCCCCATGGGTAGCATATGTTGCTTAGTATTGGCCTTAGGAGAGGAAAATTCTTCAATCTTTCCTTCACTAAGTCCCACTTTTTCCTTTTGGCTTGCTGATTCATCAATGGTGGTAGGGATTTTTGAATGAGGATGAGGCTTCCCTTGCATTATCTTGGTGCTCTTCCTTTTTTTAAAATATAAGAGGCCTTGCCTTGGATTCTTTCTTTTGGTTTTGATAAGTGTTCCAAGTGTGGCCAATGTGGCAACTACTTCTTGCTCAATGTTTCCTGGTGAGAGGCTTATCTGTTGTCCTTCTCTTTCAATATCCTGAGGTTTGGTTGTATCCTCAGGTATCTCTCCCTTTTTTCTTTGTTTCTCTTACTATTTTTCCTAGATTTATTCTTCCTCCTTCTCTTCCTTGGTTTCTTATTCCTCCTTCTCTTCCTTACCCCCAATACTAGAGGTTGGTGTTCCTTCTTGCTGTGTGAAGGAAATGATTTTTTTTCAATGAAAATTTCCATATCCATGTCTGTAAAGTCAGTCCATAACACAAGGTTCCTTAGGTGGATCAAGGAATCCATAACAATCATATTAATGAGGCCATGACAGGTAATGTGTCGGTGTTTCGCTTCCCTCACTTTCTGGCTCATTTCAATGATAGAATGCAAAAGGAAATGTGGAACACTGAGTCTCTATGAAGTGGGTAATTCTTCTTTGAAACTTATCTGATGGATAAACCTAAAATGATAGGCATACACAATGCTCAAACTTGCCTCAAAATATATGTATTTGAGGATGTGATAGGCCACTTCATCACAAAGGTATGGTAGGCTCTCTATTCTCACTCCATTTTTATCTTTTACAGGATTTCTCTATCAATGAAGAAGTTCTTCCTGGATGTAACACTTACTGCTTTATCCTTCTTTATCCATCGAACTCCTAAGTATAGGTTAGTCACTCTTCTTGTGATTTCAACATTTAAAGAGATGGAAATTCCTATAACAATTGTAGTGGCACTATTTTCTCCCTAAGAATTTAGTTCCATGGAAAACTATTGAGTTATCTCATCATCATACCCCTTTAATTACTCAAAGAACCCCATCCACTGATGTCTCAAGATTTTTTTTTATAATGGGGGGATGCTAATGGATTATTTTTGTTTCTGTGGGTTCCATCCTATTAAAATATCCCCCCATTCCTTCTACTTCTCCTTGTTGGGGTTATTTTGGGTGAATTTCAATTTTGGGGCCTTAGAGCAGTGTCAGGTGCAAAGATAATATCAAATTTTAATTCTTATCATAGGAGTAGAAGGATGATATTTTTTTATAAAAAAAAATTGTTCTCTGCCCCTATCTTACCTTCTCATCAAATAAATTTTAGAGGAAACTACAGCACAATTTTTTGCTACAAGATACCCAATTCAAACATAATTCTTCTTTCAAGTGTATGGGAATTTAGAGAGGGACGATGCTACTTACTGATTCCAAAATAGTTTTCTTGCATGCATGAGGGTTTGAGGATACTATCTAGTTGTTTTGGCTCTCTTTCCCTTTTAATTATCCCCTATAGTTTCCTTTCTCTAATCATGTAGTAGTTCAAACCCTCCTTCAGTAGTCCAGACCCTCCTATAGCTCCTCCTATAGCACCTGTAAACACGGTCTATGGAAGCTCAGTGGTACCCTAGGCAGTCTCTAGTAGCATCTAGCTCGTGCTTCTCCAACTATTTTCTATAAATGAGTGATTATTTGAATGGAGTCGAGCCTTGTACATTTTATTCCGTTTGTGTTAAAGGCTCAGAGCGCTGTGGTGACTTGACATCTGCACAAGTTTCCTTTTTCTAAATCGTTGCCCCCAATCCTTGTAATCATCACCCCACTTAACTTGAATTTTCCACGCAACTTCGTGGCTGAATAAACTGTAGTTAATTGATAAAAGGTAGCCAAGTTTATTGGCCACCTCTAGCCCATGAAAAACTCCCTTCTCGATCATTAAACATATTTTTTCATTATATGCATAGGGAAGAGGTGAGGGGTGTCAAACCCGAGTCTACATGATATCGAATTGTTGGAGATTCATGCATGCTGATGTTGAGATTCATATCATGATGAATTTGAAGGTGTTCATTTCCTTTCTTTGCTTCTGCACATGTCTTCATAATTTTTATTTTTTGACTAATAAAATCCATTTCATTTTATGTTGTTGTGCAAGAATCTTCTCAGTGCTCATTATGCTGCTATTTTGATGGATGTATACCTTTTATTCTTATTTCTTGGGATGGTGTGTGCCTTCTTAGCTTTAGTAATGTCTTCATGATGTCTCAAGGTTTTTGGATCCTTTACTTTGGGGATGTAAAAAAATTGGTTCAGAATTATATTGTCACTGCGCAGGCTGCTACAGGAGGGATCCCCTTCTTGTATTAGTCACCTCATCCCTCCTTAAGACCTCATATTGCATTCGAGAACCTAGAAAAATCATGGGAGGTATGGTGACATGATTAAGATCATTAGAGGGTGGTGTATGCAGCGAAAAAGTTGAAGACAATTTTTTTTGGTTTTTTTTCTTTATGTATGGCAGAGTGGAATCTTGAGGATGAATTTTGGCCAGATGGAATGGATGAGTGATGGATGGGTTTTCCTTGAAGTCTCCCAAAATTTTCTAAGGAAAATATGACCTTTTGACTCCTTCTCCAATTGGATCTACCTCTTGTAGCAATTTAGGTTTCTCCTGTAGAAATTTAGGATAATACTGTAGCACTTTAAAAATGAGGCAAAACATGGTCCAATTTTTGGCTAAATGATGGAGAGAGGTAGGGAAGTGAATGAAGAGGGTGAAAATGAAATGGATAGATGGAAAAAACATAGAAATGAATTTGTATAACTATTTTTGTAGCCACTGTTCTTTTGATTATCTGGAGTCCTATAAAAGGGAGATGCTAGAAAAATTGGTGTAAGGATTCCTTTCTCGTGTCTTATTTTTTCTTTTTTCTTTTTGTTTTTGGGAGACATTCAGGTCGCCTTTGCAAAGGTTTTCAACCTTCATGCCACCCTTAGGCACCTTAGAGGAGGTTTTCACCTAGGGATATTTTCATCTTTTATTTTATTCATTTATTTATTTATTTTTTCTCTTGGGCTGCCTCAGAGAGGTTTTCGACCATAGAGTTGGCCTTAGATGCCTCATAGAGGTTTTCATCTAGGTCCTTTATTTATTTTATAATCTATGTGGATTTAGGCTTGTGATTCTCTTAATCACATTCAATTATTTTTAGATTGATCTAATAAAATCTTCCTTGGACAAAGGTCTTTCATACAACTTCAAACTATAACCATTGGCAAGTAAGGGAATCCCTTCCTCATCGATTTTTTTGATCTGGAAAAAACCATTCTCATGGCATATCTCTACTAGATAGGGACCCAACCATATTGTCATTAAGTTTCCCTTGAAACACACCTTAATCTAGAATCATACAACATGGCCCAATCTCCTTCTTGAAAATTCTTCTCTTTAATGTGTTTGTCATGCCAAATATTCCTTTGTAGCTGAATTACCTCGGTGTGTAGGATAGCTTGCATCCTAAATGCATCTAAACCATTGAGTTGGAGAATTTTCTCTTGTTGTGTTGTAGTGAGGTCCAAGTCTAACCAAGATGCCATCATTAAGATGTTGTATTCAAATTAAATAGAAAACATGGCCTTATTCCCATAAAATAGCTCGAATGGAGTAAATCTAGTGGCGGTCTTCCAAGTTTTTTTATAGGCCCAAGTGGCTTCTACAAGTCTATCTACCCAATATTTTATCCTGCTTCTAACAACCTTGGTTATACTTTTCTCAAATTCTATGTTTGTAACCTTCACTTGCCCATTTGCATGAGGGTGATAGGCAGTTGATGTCCTATGCTTGATGTGTTCCTGCCTCATGAAATCTTCGATCATATTTGATGTGAATTGTGTTCCTTGATCAATGAATAATTCTCTCGGATTTTTTTGTTGTTGTTGCATATGTTCTCCCTTAGAAACTCAACAACCTTTTTCTCAATTTCTACCTTTACTACCTTTGTTTCATCCCATTTAGTAAGGTAATTTGTGCACATAATTATATAATCATTCTTTCCTAATGGGGGATCAATAAGTCTAATGAAATACATTCCCAACTTGTCAAATGGCTCTAGAGTTGTAAGGGAATTTCATCCTTAGGTTTGGGCTTACCCATCCTTTGGCATTGATCACACCTGATGGTGTACCTACTTGCATCTTGATGTAAAGTGGGCCAATAGTAACCTGCTTGTATAACTTTGAAGGCTGTCCTCTTAGCAGCAAAGTAGCCCCCACAAGGTCCATCATGGAATGCTAAGAGGATGTAAAAGACATCCTCTTCCCTCACACATCTCCTTAGGATCTGATCTGGCCAAAATATGAAAATATTTTCCCCAATCCAAGTATATGGAGAACTTTTCCTAACAATTTGGATTTTTTCCTTGGAGGATAGTTGAGGAGGGAATCTCCTAGAAACCAATTAGTTAGCTATATTAGAAAACCAAGGAGAAAGTATTGAGATGTAAAAGAGGTGTTCATATGGGAGTTGGTCATCCACAATCTCTTCCTTTTCTGCAGGTAGAGTTAGTCTTGACAAGAAACCTGAAACCACATTCTCTTTCCCTGGTTTTCCAATAATAGTCAAATCAAATTGCTGAAATAATAACAACCATCTAATTATCTTAGCATAGAAATCAAGTTTATTAATTAAATACTTAATGGCTGCATGATTAGTGTGAAAAAAAGTTTGATAACTAGTGATATAATGCCTAAAATTGTTCAAAGAATTTACCACAACCAATATTATTCATTTTAGCCCCTCCATTGGTTTCTCTGATAGGGAAAAACTCATTGTTCTTGTTTTCAACCGTGGCTTGGGTAGGTGAGATATGTTGAGTCTTCCCTTATGTGTTCCTCAAAATTTTCAGGTTGCTCACCCTATGGGTTCCTCAAAATTTTCAGGTTGCTCACCCTATGGGTTCCTCAAAATTTTCAGGTTGCTCACCTAGAGGGTCTTCTAGTTCCCTTGTAGTCAGAGAGGGAAGTTCACAATCACCAAAGAAGAATGAAGGTTGAGTGCTTGAGGGGGTGGGGGTTTTTGGTAAGAATTTCCCTTGGTTATTCCTACTCCTACATGGCATCAAATTTTCACTGTTTTTCAAAACAATAAAACTGATGCAAAACATAAAAAAAAAACAACTCTTAAGTATAAATAATACCTACTTAGACACCTCCTAGGAAATGACGCAAAAAATTGATGAGCCCTGGTATTACACCAAGGATGTTGCAAATTGAAAGGGCTTCTCAACTTAAATTATCAACTTGGAGTTTGTACAAACTTAGAGATGATAGTGCTATATGCACGACAAGTTAGGTTCTACTCATGTCACCCTCAGTCATGAGATCATATCAAGGTATTCAGAGACCACTCCTTTAGCTAATAAAAAAGAGAAAAACATGTCATAATTTCAGGGAGATGAACATGATTCTAACTATAAAAGTGAAAATTTCATTCATTCAATGTAAATACTGAATTGAAATTGCAAGAAGGAAAAAAAATTTAGTTTAGTTGTAGAAGTAAACCATGTTATTCTATTTTCATACTTAATCAAATTAACTACCTACTTGCATGAGTCATTCATCTATTTGAAACTTGCTTGAAAATGAGAAATTCAACCTTCAACACAATTAAAAAAAATACTAATTCTAATTCTATTTTCTTTCCTATAGTTACAATGAGGAAAGGATGGGGTTGGAGTGGTCTTAGAGTCTTCCCTAATAATGAAACCAAATCTTGGGGGTAATTATTGAACTTCAATATTCCAGGGCAAAAAATATGCAGTGAATTTGGTTGAAGAAAACAATGCGACAAGTTTGCTCTAGTAAGTGCTATAGGAGGCTCTGTATTTCTACAAGAGGCCCTTTTTTGCTACAGGAGGGGGTTTCGAGAGATTTTTGAGTAGAGGAATGGTGTCTTGAAGGTAGAAGAAGGTGAATTAAGGTATAATAAGGTGATTTAAGGGTGTGGGAGCCCCTTTTCCAAGCCTAATACCCCTCGAAGGTCTATCTTGTACCAAAGTTTGTTCATACAATGTCCTCCATCTATCTTAGTAGAGTGGTCTCAATGGAAGAGTTTGGAAGCAATGTGCGGTGTCTAGAAGAGAGATGGAGTGGCCTAGGTGTATGTAGAAAGGTGTGCCCACCCCTGTAGGTCAACACAATCCCTGCAAACCAATCAAACACAAGCATCCAATGATCACTATTACAAAAAGGTAAATTAACATAGAAAATATGAGATGAATTTTATTGAAATCTACTCTATCCTACAACAAAATTCCAATTTCCAAACCAATGTTGCTAACTTATAAGTTTTAGAAACTAAACATGCAGAAGGATTATAGTGCAATACTTAACAATTTTCAAGAAATCATAAATAAATATTTTTGGGTTGTTATTGTAGGTCTTCCAATCACTCTTCTCACATGATAGGTGATAGGAAAACCTACAACTACAAGTTCTATAATATAACACCTACTGAAACAAGAAAAAAATTGCAATAAATTGAGCATGACAATGAATAAATACAAGAGAGGGACTAAATCCTCTAGGTTGGGCCCAAACCCAACGGTTTCAACCCTTAAAAACTACCTCAGAGGCAAACCAATAGAGAGATTCCCATTAACAGAAAATAAGAGTCACATACATCATATGAAAGATGAGAATAACAATGTCAAGAACTAGGATCTTAGTAGCTATTCCTATATTCAATAAAAAATCGAATCCACATGAGACTTTTGGTTGGCTTATTTATACAAAAAGTAGTTGAGGGAAAATCCCTTCAAAATAGGAGTTCTTCCCTACAAAATCTCTAGATTTGTGGATCTAGTTCTCTTTGATTTTCACATGCACTTGGATTTCCTTGGCTTCTAGTGAATTTGAGCTATTGGTGAGGATTATGTGATCTCAAGCTGATTTCGAGAGTTAATGAGGTGGAAAATCCTCCTATATTCTCTCTGGTTGTCTTCATCAATCCCTTGCATAGTAAATACCTCAAAAATGCTTCTTTTTCCTCCATATTAATCACATGAGGCCATGCAATATGAAAAAAACCCTTTAATCTTATTACTAAGCATATTATGGCTAAAAATGTGAATTAATGTGAGAAAAGGAGAGTTTTAAGGGATGGAGGTTAGCACAATGAACCTCAAAATATACCTATTGATGGGACCAATCACTCCTTACAAGGTCTGATAAAGTGTTCATCACTAGTTAAAATCAAATCATCAACATATAAGACAATAATTAACAATTTACCTTCCACCAAAACATGATAGAGGTTTGCATCCGCCTCACTTTTGGTGAAGCCCAAACTTGTGATATATCTATCGATCCTAGTGTACCAAGCACATGGTGCTTGCTTCAATACATTCAATTCTCACTTGAGTCTGCACACATGTGATTCTCTGTGAAAGGTATAAAAACCTTTTGGTTGCTTGATGTACACCTCCTCCTCAATAAATCCATTAAGGAATGTTGTCTTCACATGCATCTGGTGGATATTCAACCCCATATGTGTAGACAGTGCTAGAATTAACATAATGGAAGAGTAGCTTGATACTGGAGCAAAGGTCTCCTCATGGTCAATTCCCTCAACTTGAGATAACCCCTTGGCCAAAAATATGCATGCTTCACTTTTTAAAGCCATATTAAACCCACCATTGATTCGTCCTCTGGTCTTTGGACTACTTCGGAAACACAATTTTTGACAATGGAATCACATTGCTCTACCATATCATCAACCCATACAAGCTGCTCTATTGCTTCCTCAAATGGGGATGGTTCTGTCTCTACTAGCTCAATCATCAGAGCCATGTAGCGAGTGTACCTATCTGGTGACCTCCTCTACCTATGTTGTGAAGTGGGTGCTCCCACATTCTCTCTAGCATATTGCAATAATCTCTTAGCTTCCCTGGTTTGTTCCTTCCTTCTCTTGATGTCTTTGGTTGAGTGGCTATCTCCACAACTTACCGAGGTTATTCCTTTGGATCCAAAAGCTCCTGATCTGAACACAACTGAAGCTCCCTTTTAAGAGAACACCTCATTTCCTTCTCCTCATCAAAATTCACATCCTATCAAACAAATGTTATTATGCAGGATGGAAAGTACACACGATAGTTGTGAGGTGTTTCTATGTACCCCAAAAATATCCCCAACTCTATTGTCGGATCTAGATTTTTTCTTGATTCCTTGGAGACATGGAAATATACTGATGCTCCAAAGATCTTGAAGTGTGACACATTTGGTTTCTTCCCTAAAAAATATTCTTCTAGTGTACTCATCCCAAGAATCCAATGAGGACACCTGTTCTGCAAATAGACCATTGTGTTGCATGCTTCAACCCACAAATGTAGTGGTAGGCCTTGTTCATGCAACATATCCCTTGCTTCTCTCACAATACTTATGTTATTCCTCTCAACCATCCCATTCTGTTGTGGGTTGTTGGGTGCTTTCAACTCCCGTCGAATTCCTTTCTTTACATAGAAAATTGTAAACTCATTCGACACGTACTCACTTCTGTTATCGCTTTTGAGAGACTTCACTTTTTTTCCAGTTATTTCTCAACAAGTGATTTAAATTAAAAAAACTTGGAGAATGTCTAGTCTTTCTTCTACATGAAGAAGATCCAACACTTTCATGAGAAATCATTTACAAATATAACATAATACTTGTACTTGGCAGTGGAGGTTGTCGATAAAGGTCCACATACATCCGAGTGGATCCTTTCAAGGAGTGTATGAACCCTACTGTCCTGATAATTGAAGGTATATTTTGTGTACTTCCCTAATGTTAACCCTTTGCATGTATCCTGCTATTCTAGTGCTCCTTTGGGGAGGCTTGTGGTGATTTGCTGCATGATCTTGAAAGCTCCATGGTACAAATAGCCAGGTCTTCTATGCCATAATTCGTCAACATATCAACCCTGCACCTTGTTTTCCTTTGATGAAGTTCTTCCTCTCTCTTAGATGAAGTTCCATGTCTAATAATTGTGCTAGCTCTTAGGAATGCCTAGAAGGGATAGGTTCACCAAATAATCATTTGGGACTATGACATTGACTCCTGTAAGTTCATCATGAAATTGTGTGAACCTGTTCAGATACTGCTGAATTGAGTCATTCTTCTGCATATTTATACTTTGAAGTTTATCCTTGAGCACCAATTTCCTGTGATCGTTGCTATTTTGGAACAGATCTTTCAATGCTTTCCACATTGCATACAAGGTCTCTTCCTCATGTATATTAGTGACAATATGATATCAGACTCCCTCCAATACAATTATCCTCGCCTTGGCTACACACTTATTCCATTCCGCCAGATTCTGAGTATCAGCTGCTGTTGGTTTTGGGATATCAATATCAATGAATTCCTTCAACCCATTCTCTTCCAGTACTTCCTCCATGCGGTCCTTCCAAGCAACATAATTCTATCTTCCCTCAAGGGCATACTTGAGTCTTAGTCCATAGAAAGGAATCCTTATAGCTCTGAAGAATTCATCCTACAAATATGATCCTCTTGCAAAGACAACTTCGAAATATATTCTCCACTATGAATCCTTCTCGATACCATGTAGAAATTAATGTTTATATTTTAATATGCTCATGAAATTTACTAAATCACAAGACTAGAAGCTACTCTATTGATCAACGAAAGCTAATTCAAAATCGAGAACACATACCATCAACATGCAAAAGGAAACATCACACATGCATATATATTTATCTAGTGGAAATAAATTTCTCAAAAACCCTTACTATATATATTGCATTGATCAAATAATAGAGTTGAAATACAATGCTTGTTCAAGTCTGAGCACAACCCAAAAGTGTATACTCTATCTCTCTGCCTAACTAAATGAACCTGGCCAATACTTCAAGTCTCCAAGCTCTTATTTCCTTGTTTTGTTCCTTAATGAATTAACCTCTATTTTTTAGGGAAATTACTCAATTAGATTGCGCAACTCCTGCATGCCCATCCTTTGACTGCATGCACCACCTGTACACATGGGACTAGTCTACAAATGATAGTACATTACTTTGCAATCTCCATATCAATTGAGTAACTCAAATTATATGCATGTAACAATTATTTAAGGTCGATTTATCATTTAATTGAATGACCACCGAGCATGATTGAAGTTACACTGCACAACTTGACCTTCCACTAGTTTCTCCAACAGTTAGAACTAGTTTAACTATAAATAACTCAACGTAAATGAAATAGATTGTTACAAATTAGCAATCAATCATACTGAAATGAACTCAAGCTTCCCCAACTCGAATTTAATGATTTAACTGAGTGAAAAGATCCATGTCACCTCATTTAACTACCTCCAAGATTATCTTGATGTGGAAATTCGAATTTTCTCTAGTTTGACCAAGGCAAGGTCAAACTGAGATTTTCTTGCTGCATTTGCAACACTAGATTTGCTCCATATTATGACCCTTGGGTATTGAAGTTGAATAATGGCCTGAAATCCTTTATTTCATGATCAGGGAAGACTCTAAGACACCTCCAGCCCCATCCTATCCTCACTGCAACATAATACAACAAATAGAATTAACATTGTTTTTTTTTTTTTTCATAATTGTGTTGAAGACTAAATTTATCATTTTCAACAAAGTTGCAAATAGATAAATGGTTCATGCAAGTAGGATGTGTTACACGTTATTTTGTTACCATGACATTTGACTGTTAATATAGGTTCATCATTACTTGTATTACACTTCCTTAGAAGTAAAAAACCCTACTGTTCCTAAACCAAGTCTTGGAATTGGAGAAAAGCTCATTAAAAGCCTAAAAAGTCTATCTCCTCACTTTTCCTAGCCCTTGCGTGTGGATCTACAGATATTTTCTCTATAGCCTATGGCACATCCAACATGTTTTTCTTATAAAACTTGTGGACCCTTATAAACAGTCAAATAAAGGAAAAAGTAAGTTCTAGAAGCCCAGTTGGACTAATATTCTCCCAACTGGAAGCTTCTAGAAGCGCGTTCAGTTCGAGCTTTATCCTATACTCATGAGCTCTATCCCTTCATTCATGGAGCTTATTCCTTGGTCTATGGAGCTCAAATCCCTTCATAAGAGGAATCCATCCCCCTCTTCATGGAACTGAGCTCATGTTTCAGTCTCAAGGGTAGATGGTAGCCTATAAATGGTAGAGACACATATGTGGTAATTGTTGAAGAAATTCTTAAGAGAGCATACTCTCTATACTAGCCATTTCTGATATGAGAATGATCACACACTCATGTCCATAACTTTATGCTAGTTCAGAGAGAAGAAGGCTTGTCAATTTGAGAGAGGATGATTGTTCAAGACCCCGGAAGAACCTTTATAACATCAAGGCGAAAGGCTGTAAGGTTACTTCTTATTATACAAGTTAATACAAATGAATTCCATTTTCTCATTGAATTGTTCATGTATCTATTTGAGTATTTCAATTATTGGATTCCTTGATCACTGAGATAGATTAGTTTTTTCTCAATTATTATATCTTGCAGGTGCTTTTAATCCTTTTATCTGTCTTTTATTGCAGGTTTCACATGTTGAAGTGACCTCTTTTGGAGCGACTGGATAGAAGATTTTGGCAAGCGTTGGAATTCAGGAAGGGGCATGTCCTCGTACTTTGTTATTAATAATTCTGAATCACAAATGATCTAGAGAAAATGGTTTGCATTTGTTTGTTTGTTTCTAGACATCCTTAGGATACTAGGGAGATCGTTCTTGTCCGCAAGAAGGATTTATCCGCATAACAGGATGTTAATTTGAATAAGTTTTCAAATAGAATAACATGGTTTACTTCTACAACTATACTATCCTTTTCCTTTCATGCAATTTCAATCAGTATTTAAATTGAATTATGTTCATATATTTTCAATAAAGAAATGCTTTTCTATTTTTAGTTAGTTGGAGGAGTGGATTTTGATTACCTTGATTTAATCTCATGACTGAGGTTACATGAGTAGAACCTAACTTGTTTTTCATATAACATTGTAACCTCTAAGTTTATACAAACCTTGGGTTGATATTTTAAGTTGAGAATCTCTTGAGAGTTGCAACATCCTTTGTTATCAATTTGAGCGGTCGGTTCTCCCATTATCAACTCCGGAACTTTTTTTGCCAAAAGCTCTCAATTTACAACTTTGAAGACAAAAGGTGAAAATGACTTTGTTAAACTCCTTTTTATAAGATTTTTTGAATGAATAAAATAAAATATTACATTTTGTTTATTTTCCACTTTAAAAAGTAATTTTCAATGTTTTTACTTATTGGAAACAAGTATGTTTAATCTTTCGAGTTTTTGTGCAGAATACAAATTTTCTTGGTGAAAAGAATTATTTTGATGATGAGTACACTTTTATCACTTTTTCGGGCTCTTGAAAATTACGAAAAAGAAAAACCATGGAGTTCCCTTTTAAGCCCTTTTCAGACTCTCTAAACATGAAAATATCACCAAGTACTTGATTATTCAAACTCGTTAAAGGAAATGAAAAATCGTCCTTTCAGTATAATTTTACCCCTTTTCTGGACTGAAATGGACTATTTACGAAAAATGTATACGTTGACTAATTGTAGAAATTTGAATAACTGATATGTTATCCACCGAGATTCTCCTGATCACACACTATTTTATCTTCATGCATAATACAGAATCTCTTCTACCATTGATCATCACATGCGGAAATAAAATCAATTGCACGCACACATTAAAACCATAAACAATCACAAATATGAACACAGTATTTCATGGGAAAGCTTAAAGCTGAAAACTCCCAACTATCTGTATATTATATGTCATGGAGATCATGTAACGATCATTGTACAAAGTTCCTCACAAGCTCTCAGCACAACCTCCAATTGCTACACACTAATCAAGCTAGATCTAGCAAAACACATGCTCCAATATCTGCCACCTGATAGCCAGCCTCTATTGCGTAATCAATGTTGTAGGATGGCTCATTAAATAACTTGAACCACCTGGCTTGTACTGCGCAATCCTCATGGGCTCCTCCAATCACTGGTTGTTGCAAATATGCAACAATATAGTCACAACTGATAGTTAACCTGCTCTTTCACCTATCTCTGCACTGGTCTCCACTGAAACTGTCCATGCACTGAAGTTAACTGATGTATTATTTAGTCGATTAATGAGTTTATAATTAGTGAATTAATTAATAATTAATTCACACCACTCTCACTAATTGTATCAATCAGTTAAACTAGATACAAATAGCTCAACTATGTTTAGATTAGTTAAACTTAACACAACTCCATTAACTTCCTCAATCAACTCCACCAAACTCTGTCACATGAGTTCTAACTGAAGTATCCATGCAATAGCTCCACTTAACCCTTAGGAATAGCGTAATTCCTTCTGTCAGCTCCTGTGCCACATCTGTGCACTTAACTGAAGTGCTCCAAGAGAATAAGATAATGTTTATAGTCCAAATATTATTAAGAGCTAATAATATTCGACATATCTATTTTTAGACTAGCAATCTAAAAATAGATTTCGCCCAATATGTATAAAAATAGAAGTCCATCTATTTTTTCCGATTTGACCAACCATCCACAAATAGCATCTTGCAACTTATAGAACATGATCCATATGTCTAAAAATAGACATGGTCTAAAAATAGACTTTGCGCCAAAAATAGCCTGTGGGCCCACTTAGTGAAGGCGCCTTCTTCCACTAAGCTCATCATCTTGTTGCAATCTCAACACTAATCATGGTCAATAGAGTTCTCTCTTGTATTATTTTATCCTTTTTTGGGCTTGAGAGACTAAAATTATGAAAAATTACAACCACAGAGTTTTCTTATGTTTTTCTTCTGACTCCCTAAAATTGAAAAACACTGAGTTTCACCTATACTGGACTCGTTAAATTTTAACAGTAAAGGACCTATCGATTACAAACAGGAATGAACCGCTACTTCTTAGGGTTCGATTTTATACTAAGTTGGACTCATCCGAAGGGTGAGCTTACACAACAAGCAAATGTTATCCTCCTCAAGCTTGTCAAAAATAAAGAGGTACTTGCTAGAAATGGTGGGGGAAAAAGAGAAAATGAATCCAGTTGTCACACTTTGTTTTGAAAATCAGTATACCACTCTTGAAAACGACACTTTATGTCACACCTGTACCTGGGTTGGGAAAATCCTTTGTCTAATAGTTAATCAAACCACATTGAAAGGCTTGAGCTGGTTTTTGGGTATTAGCTTTAGGTCAATTTTTACCAAACCATTTGTAGTGTCGTTATGTGTTCAAGAGACATTTCAAATAAACCATTCATTGCAAACGTTTGTCTCCATTCACGTTGACCATCCCTGAGTCAGTCCTTGCTAAAAATTTCTTCAAATACTTGATCTAATGGTTTCGTTTTGTGGGCTTTCCTACGATGGGTCGCTTTCTATCGATGACATTTCATCATCTAGAAAGTTGATCTAGAATCCTATCAGTACCTTGGGATCTGCATTCCCTAATGGTAGGTTTCTCGCCTTCTACGACATGTTGCATCATTGACCTTCGATCGAATGATTCCATGAAGTGTTTGATTGCAAATCATTCATTCACACTTCATGGATTGTACTGTGTACTTTGAGAGCCATTTTCATTATTGGTGGTTTCTTTCACATTGTTAACAGTTCACATCATTGACTGGAAATCAAGTGGTTTATACCATGTTCAACTTCAACACAATCAATTGCATGGATAGAATCGTACTAGTTCAGGAAGTGGAAATCAAGACCCTGGATCTTGTTTCCACCATCCAGGATGCGAGGGGTTTTATTATTCATGATATAGTAGACTATTTATGATAGATGGTTGCATTTATGTTGTGTCTACTATTGATGTAATTTTAAAATCATTTCTGTACCAGAACATGTAGTTAGTTTTGATCTGAGTATGGGAATGCCTACCTCAGCGATGATATACATATATATGTTTGCATTGAATGTTTTTACAGGCTTTCGACTGGCATGTACGCAATCTAATCCTCGGAAAGATAAAGCACTTCATTCTTCAGAACTACCTCAGACTTCACACTTTAGGGGGAAATCTGTTACACATTATTTTGTCACCATGATATTTGACTATCAATATAGGTTCATCATTACCTGTATTACGCTCCCTTGGAAGTCAAAATCCCTAATGTTCCTAAACCAAGTCTTGGAATTGGAGAAAAGCTCATTAAAAACCTAAAAAGTATAACTCCGCACTTTTCCTAGCCCTTGCATGTGGATCCGCAGATATTTTCTCTATAGCCTGTGGCATATCCCGCACATTTTTCTTATAAAACCTGCAGACCGCCGTAAATAGTCAAATAAAGGAAAAATTAAGTTCTAGAAGCCCAACTAGATGAATATTCTCCCAACTGGAAGCTTCTAGAAGCGCGTTCAATTCAAGATTTATCCTATACTCATGAGCTCTATCTCTTCATTCATGGAGCTTATCCCTTGGTCTATGGAGCTCAACTCCCTTCATGAGAGGAATCCATCCCCCTCTTCATGGAACTGAAACTACTTCCATTTCCCTATAAATTGAGTTCATGTTTCAGTCTTAAGGGTAGATGGTAGCCTATAAATGGTAGAGACACATATGTGGTAATTGCTGAAGAAATTCTTAAGAGAGCATACTCTCTATACTAGCCATTTTTGATATGAGAATGATCACACACTCATGTCCATAACTTTATGCTAGTTCAGAGAGAAGAAGGCTTGTCAATTGGAGAGAGGATGATTGTTCAGGACCCCGAAAGAACCTTTATAACATCAAGGTGAAAGGTTGTAAGGTTACTTCTTATTATACAAGTTAATAAAAATGAATTCCATTTTCTCCTTGAAGTGTTCATGTATCTATTTGAGTATTTCAATTATTGGATTCCTTGATCACTGAGATAGATTAGTGTTTTCTCAATTATTATATCTTGCATGTGATTTTAATCCTTTTATCTGTCTCTTATTGCAGGTTTCACATGCTGAAGTGACCTCTTTTGGAGCGACTGGATAGAATATTTCGGCAAGTGTTGGACTTCAGGTAGGGGCATGTCCTCGTACTTTGTTATTAATAATTTTTAATCACAAATGATCTAGAGAAAATGGTTTGCATTTGGTTTTTTGTTTCTAGATATCCTTAGGATGCTAGGGAGATCATTCTTGTCCGCAAGAAGGATTTATCCACATTACAGGATGTTAATTTGAATAAGTTTTCAAATAGAATAACATGGTTTACTTCTGCAACTAGACTATCCTTTTCCTGTCATGCAATTTCAATCAGTATTTACATTGAATTATGTTCACATATTTTGAATAAAGAAATGCTTTTCTATTTTTAGTTAGTTGGAGGAGTGGCTTTTGAATACCTTGATTTAATCCCATAACTGAGGTTGACATGAGTAGAACCTAACTTGTTTTTCATATAACATTGTGACCTCTAAGTTTATACAAATCCTGGGTTGATATTTTAAGTTGAGAAGCTCTTGAGAGTTGCAACAGCCTTTGTGCAATACTAGGGCTCATCAATGAGGCTTGTAGCATTTCGGTGTATGTTCAGAACAATAGTCTTCACCATGCATCGGGGAGGAATATTATTGAGGAGGTTTTCTCCGGGGAGAATCCCGAGGTTGGGTACTTTCGAATATTTGGGTGTCTGACATGGTCACATGAAGCTTCAAATAAGAGGAAGAAGTTGTTGGAAATACTGAGAGGGGGGTGAATCAATATTTGTCTTCAATTAGTTAATTTTAACTTCACATATCATTAATTATCATTAACATTAGATAAAAACATAAATTAGCAACACAATTCAACAATGCACAACATATAATACAATAGACTAGAAATTTTTAGGTGGAAACCATTTTGGGG
Organism: Pinus albicaulis; assembly: GCA_034641835.2. Taxonomy (NCBI): domain Eukaryota; kingdom Viridiplantae; phylum Streptophyta; class Pinopsida; order Pinales; family Pinaceae; genus Pinus; species Pinus albicaulis. The sequence continues at coordinate 1,211,136,644 of CM076580.1, read as the reverse complement.
GAAAAGGCAATGAAAAATTCTTAATATAGGCATTTAAAGATTACATCGTAGGGAGCTCCAACTTGCAAGATTCTCCAGCTACAACTAGAAGGAGGATTTAACACCCTATTTTACTAGCATCCAATTGAAAGGATGCTCCAACACCCTACTTTACCAACTCCAACTGGAAGGATGTTCCAACACCTTGATTTACCAACTCTTACTAGAAGGACACTCCAATTCCTTGATTTACCATCTCCAATTAGAAGGACACTCCAATTACCTGCATATACTCCAACTTACCCTAGCAACACCCTGCCACCGTGAAGTTTTCTCAGTATCTAACTTGAAGGAGACTGTAATCTCCACCTTGCACTACCTTTTCAACCTGGTTAAAAAGCCACCACTTGTCTGGAAGGATATAGCCTTAAATTCACCATAGTGGACCACATTTCATATATTTTCAAACTAGATGCACATCTGCTCAATAAAAAATATCAAATTTCAATGCAATATCTTCTCAACAATCAAACATGTTTCAACAACATGACTGTACCACTGATATCCAATAATCAAGACAATTTGGCAACTAAGCCATAAGAAAAAATAGTAAACTTATGCTCATGAATAACCTCAAGGCCTAGCAGTAGTGTATCAAACTTACAACATGAAGCCATAACTCATCAATTCATCATCAAAATCAATATAAGATATTATTACACCCCTCCACTAAGAAAATAACTAACATGAGTTTAACTCAATGAACCCTTGCCACCCCTCCACTTTTCAACACCTTCATCCATCATAGCCATTGAATACTAAATTTTCTATGCTCATGGTAACCCTCCACGTTTTTTCGTATGTCCCAATTTTCAACTCTTTTGATATCCTTGAAATTTGGTATAATGCCGTTTGTGCATAATTTGATTGGATTTAGTCTTATTTTTTTTCCAGTGAAGCAATTTTTGGGGGATTATTCTAATTAGTTCCCATTCTCTTAAAATTAACAATTTGGAAATATGGGTTAGTTGCTAGAGTAAAGCTTATTTTCTTAGAGGATTCATTCTTTCTTTGGTTGTGTTAAAAATATGATACACAAATTTGTGCTAACAAAATATATTACTTGATTTTTTTTGGTTGGAACAGAGCCTTCCGCTGGGAAGTTTCTACACATGAGTGATTTTTCAAAGGAGGGAAAGAAGAAGAAAAAGAAGTAGGATCCAAATAGTTCCCATTCTCTTACAATTACCAATTTGGAAATATGGGTTAGTTGCTAGAGTAAAGCTTCTTATAGGATTCATTCTTTCTTTGGTTGTGTTTAAACTATGATACACAAATTTGTGCTAACAAAATATATTACTTGATTTTTTTTGGTTGGAATAGATCCTTCTATTGGGGAAGTCGCTACACATGAGTGATTTTTCAGAGGAAGAGAAGAAGAAAAATAAAAAGGATCCAAACAAGCCAAAGAAACCTTCTCCGACATATATTTTATGGTGCCAAGAAGAATGGAATCTAGTAGGTCTTATTAGCAAAATGTAGGTGTGGAAGGAAAAACTATGCTAATTATTAAGGGAAATATCCCAAAAGTCCTCTGGGAATAGTATTTGATTGACTTCCTTACAATATAAGTCATGAACAAAATTCAGATGGATTGGGAACTTCAGTCTTCAATATTCTCATTACATGTGCACACTGAATATGCATTGCCCTCATGTCATAGACCATATTGGTCTCTTTAAATACAAATGGAATATTTGATTCTCTTATAATTTCATTATGAAAATTAATTATGGCATTAGAAGAAAGGATTTGATTTTTATTATATGAATGTTTCACATGTTTCTTCAAATTTCTCATTTTAATCATTTTCTCAAATTTGTTAAGTTATGCTACCAACAATGAAATCAAAGAATCCAAATGTTGTTTTCAAGGATATGGGATCCATTTTGGGAGAAAAATGGAAAGAATTGAGTGCATAAGAAAATAAACCATATGAAGAGAAATATAAGGTTGAAAAGGAAGAATACTTGAGGTACATTATGAAACCCTTAAAGTATATTTACTATGGACCTTTGTGTTTTCCATGAGACATTTGAAGGGCTTTTCAATATTTTGCTTTTGAAGGTTGTGGGAAAAGATAAGTGTGAGACTGAAGCACTAAAGCTTCTCCAGGATGAATATAAGCAAAAGAAAACACTTGAACTTGTATAAAAATATCTATAAGACAAGAAGTTAAGTCCCATTAAATTTTCTCCATGATTACAATTACGGTAAGGGAATGAATACCACAAACTCCAAAAACTCTCTAAGAAATGTTGAAAATTTGTTTTTAATTTTGAGCGGCTGAGATCAAGGGCTTAAATTTAACTCCACAAGTACCTACATTATCTTTTTGACTTGGGACATCACCATGGTCTTGTGTATAACAAGCTATGATCCTTGTGACCCGTTGTGAAAAAATGAACTAGAAAAATTTCCCATGAGCTCATTTGGGTATTGCCTTACACATTTTAAAAATGAAAATATAATATGCCTATTAATTTTTTTTGTAAGTATGCTTATCAAAAAAATTTCTAGCCATGTTGTGGTTAATAGGATTTTAATATTTCCCCAAAGTTCTTAATTATATTATGCCTTGTATTTGAAGAAAAATAATCACTAGCATCCTATTTGGAAAGAAAGAGAAAGATCCATCAATGTCAAAAAATCCAGTGGGGAAGAACGACGTTCATTGATGAATGAAAACCATTAATATTAAACATATATATATATATATATATATTTCCTTTTGATTTCTCTATCTATCTTCTATTCATAGATGAGTTGTGACAGATGGAATTTTTTTAAGGAGGAATGGAAAACATGAAAAATGTAGACAAATAACCATATAAATAGGCATGTTCTTAATATTTGTAGAATTAATGAAAATACTGTGATTACTAAATGCATTTCATAAGGCCTTATTCACACCATATTGATTGTACTATAGTACCGTGAGATCCATTAACATCATCAGTGGTTTCTCTCATGTTCATAAATAGGGTCCTTAAGCTCTCAAATTCGTTCCTTCAGAAAATGAAATTTAGCATGGACCGGTAACAGGATTTCCTCAATCCATTCAATTTTTATATTTCAACCATTTGAATGGATACAACAACATTCACTTTTAGGGTTTGGGTTGTTCCGTGGTATGATTTTTCCTCCATTTCCAGCTTCAACCAATGTTTGTGATTTTTTATATGTATAAAACACATTGGATTTGGGTTTTTGAGTGGGGTGTTTTTGGAGTTGGGTTGATATATAATAATGGAGAAAAAGGATGGATACTATAAAAAAGGACATGGATGAATTTAACAAGCATGGTTTCTAAATCCTTGCTTAACAAGACCCTTTTAATGAATTTTGTATGACAAGAACGATCTATATTTTCATATTGAGCCATTTAGAAGTTCTGTCTTATATTATAAATCTAAGACAAATTGTGAAAGGATTGGATTTTATTGATATGGATTTAGTTATTGTTTGAAGTTATTGCTCTTTACTTAACCTCATATCCTAGAAGAAATAAAGTTTTTCCAATGTTCAAATTGACTATTTTTCTTGAATATTCTCAAGCAGAGGATAACTAATTAAGATAAGGTGAACCTAAATTTCGAACCCGAGTATGGAAATTACACACTGTCTCCTCGGCTGGAAAATTAATAAACTCACAAGACCATGCTTAGCCCAAATTTATTTATGTCGCCTCACTGTCACAATAGGTATAATAAAATCTTTGAGTTCAATTTGTCTCAAGTGTTAGCTGTCATTTATAGTGTAAGTTTATATCGGAATCATACTCAATATTTTCTTGAAAATAGATAATCCAATAACCTCCTTTGCATGATTAGTAGGAAGAGAAAGCACTATTTGATTCTATATTAAAAAAATATGTGCGAAGTCAATGCTACCTTGGAGCCAACTCAAATGTCGAGGTGGTTATTGGCAGGGAGGACAATGTAGAAAGAAGTGGAGGGTATAGACTCTTATAAGTAAGTTCCTCGTAACATTAAAATGAAAATATATAAATGATTGTATATTTGATTACTTTATTTGATTTCATAAGTCGACATTCTTCACTTTAGGTTGCTTAAAGTCACAATCTGCAGGCCACTAGAACCAACTAATGGCAGATGGTCTGTAAAATATTCCTTGCCATTATTCATCAATGAATGTTTCCTTTGAGACAATATTAGGGTCAACAACTGAAAGGTCAGTGTGGAAAGCAGTATAGGCTGCTTGCTTTTAACATTAAAATGCAATGATCTCAACTTTTATGGTAATTGTTTGAACTAATTTAAGATATTCCGTTTATAGCTTTTCTTATTTTAACAATGATATATGAAGAAAGATAAATTTGAAACTTAGCTGCTAATATCAACTATAATTGAGACTCCCCAAACATATACGAACTTCCATTTTTTAATTACATCATTTTAATGATTCAAGCCATTTTTCAATTTCCTTTAGATATTATATAGTGCGATTGTCTATTTAAAGGAGGTTCCCTCTGAAAATTCCTTTAAAGGCCTTAAATGTTATTTCTCAGAAATTGACAATTAATTTGTTTTCCCCTTCATGTAAATAGTCTTTTTGCAGCGTAAATAGTGCCTTGGATATGATGTTCTCGTAACTTATTCAAAATCACAACTCATTTGTATGTTATTTTCATGTTATGTGTGCTACTATGAGAAATAATCCATATCTTAAAAATTCACAACACAATACATATTATTTTAGTTAGTGTCAAATGAATAAATTGAAGAAGTGATCAACACTACTAGTTCTTGTGCTGAGATGACAAAAAATGGGTAGGTTATGAGAAAGTATTGTGGAAACAGGGTTGCCATTGCATACCAAAAAAATAAATGCTAAACGAGGTAAAGCAACCATGAAAATCTATTCCATTACTTCAAAGTATCATATTTACATGATAAATAACTACAAGCTTCTCTAAATCCCTTGGAATAACATCATTGATGTGTGAAGTCACACAAGAATTAACAACTTGTGACAAAGAGCCACTCATCTACGTAGACACATCAAAGGTGATTATAAATGAAGGATAACGAATATTTCATAAGCTTAACCCTGTGAAAGAAACTTTAAAGTGGTTAATAATTGAAAATTTATTCCAACTTCATTATACAAACCATCAATGATTTCATCAACCTATGATTCAACATGTTTTAACTTTGAACCACTACAGCAAATTAAAAAAACCTCATTCAAAGCATTTTAACTTTGAACCGGATACAACAAAAAAAAAAACTCTTAATCACTTTCTTCATTTTAACTTTGAACTAGTTACAAAAAATTAACAAAGCCTCTTAAACACATTGTTCATATTATCTTTCTACAATGTCCACTTACTCCTCTATCATCAAACTAGGAAAACTCCTCTTCCTTTAAATATTCAATCTTTCCCTTCCCTATCTCAACTTTTGAACCAACAAAATATCTTTCTTCTACTAAGGAATTATTGGTATCCCTTCTCACAACAACCCAAATAGTGCAAGGATCCATGGGGAAAGGTGATGAAATCCAAACACTTGAGAAGGATGTCATGGCATACTGATTCATACAAGAAAGGAAGAACTCAATTGCAGGTTCTACTGTGTGGAGAGCCTTAGTGAATGATTTCCCTTCAATTGGTAAATGATGAACATAAAATATTGGAAAAATAAATAGTTTGAAAATAATGGAAGCATCCTGGACAAGCTGCAAAGGAAATTATGGAATATTTGAGGAGGATCTGATAAGAGACATCGATCTCTTAGGAATTTTTTCTTTGGAACATGCAATTTCAAATGATGGAAAAAATTCTTGGTATTAGACATAGAAGCTAGCAAAATATTTGGACTTACAAGTGGAAAAATATTAGGAATGGAATCATTTTGTTCGAAGCCTAAATTCCAATACCAAAATTTTGAATCATGATGACTTAATTAAGTGGTATATACACTACAAAGTTGGGGTACAAGGAAAATATAAAAGAAGGTTTGGTCAGGGAAATATCTTGGTGGTGGAGCTTGGTTTAGAATTTAGATATTATTTTAAAAGTTATCATTTTCTTTGGTTAGATTTATCTAACAAAATTTTAACTTGGAATAATTTCCAAAAGAGAAATATGCAGGGCCCTCGAAGATGTATATTGTGTAAATGTAACATACACCTCCCCTCACATCTACCCACTTTCACCGACTTACCTGGGGTAAACATGAGATGATGGGAAGTAATGACTACACTCAACCTCCTAGGTGACTGATCTGAAAATGGAACTATTTGTAATGCTATGCAAAGTATCCATTTCCATTTAATTTAGTGTGCAAAGTGTTCTCCATCTCTTGCAGGTTAAACAAGGTAGTTTTGGTAATGTTTCTGAGTTTTATGTGTGAGGATTTGTTATTTAAATTTACTGTTTAATATATCACAGTAGAAATATACAACAAGTAAACTTCACCATAATATAACACAACAAAATTATTAGGCAATTCACCCCTCTTGGGCTACATCTGTCAGTCCAAGGCTCCCCAACGACATTTCCTTGCCCTATTAATTTTCTCAAAATAGTTACACAGTGAAAAATATGACTAAACAGGAAAAAAAAATCTGTAAATTTGACTTCAGAAGCTAGAAATAAGCTAAAAATGGCTTTTGTTTCACCTCAAACAATGAAGTACAACACAATACAGCTCCATCTCCCTGATGGCCCTGATGGCTATTTCCTCTTCCCTGAAGCAAAAGCTGTTGTAAAACACCTTTGTTCACTCTGAAACCTATTCAAAACTCTCTAGAATGCTCCAGAAAGCCAAAATTGACTAAAATTTTGTCTTGTTTGGTCGAAAATGGAGAAAGTTATGACTAAAACAGATTTTTTCCCAGTGGCACTAGAAAACCTCCTCCAAAATTGGAGGAACTCTAGTTAACTCACCAAAAAGGCAGAATTTCTTGAAATGGTAGAACCCCGCTCTAATTTAGGGATAACATTAAATTTAACTGTCAGTTGGATGGCGCGATCACATGCGGGATTTTCGGACAGTTAGCACGCTGGCAGATAAGGTTTAAACCTGCGCCCATGGTCACAGGTCGGAGGTCATAAGCGGGAGGAGCTAACCACTAGGGGCTTAACCCTTTTTCCAACGGTTTGTAATGGGGCTTAGCCCTCGGTTCTAGCCTTCGATCGCATGGCATTGAAACCTTATCCCTGAGGCTTATCCAAAACTTCACCCATTCTAAATGCCAACGAACCGACTATTCGTTCAGTCCTCCGCCTGAATCGCCCAACGTTCAACACAGTGCCTTTGCCGTGCCGGTCGGGTCGATCTTGCCCGAGGAGTTGGGTCGAGGGTTTGATCCTTATGCCCTCCATAAATTTTAATTTACCTTTCAACCAATGGCTTTGGGCCACGTGGCAGGCTCTGGGTAGGCTATGTGGCACCCACTAATAGGCCCTCAATAACATAAAAAAAAATTAACTTTTCCATAATAATTTTTTTGTAGAAAATGACAAAATCATTTAGTCAAAAAGCCCTGTTTTGGAGGTCACTGGACGAATTCAAACCTCAGTAACTTTCTCATACAAACTCGATTTTGAGAACCGTTCATGGCGTCAGAATCACAGTGACAAGGTCTTTCCATTCATTCAGATTGTAACCATTTCTGAGCACTTCCATTTTTGAGCAATTTTTTAACTTGGACATGATCTCCTGATCACACCTCCCCATTGGGAAGCTTTTGGACCCCAAAAGCTATTTGAATTATAGAAAATGAAGATGAGGAGACTGATTCTCCACTCTTCCAACCTTGAACCACTGAAATCTCCCTGAATTCATCAAATTGAGCTTCTCATAAAAAGAAAAATTCTTCCTTGAATTTGTTGACCAACTGTTGCTAACCTTGACTGTGTTATGCTGCAAATTTTTGAAACTTGTAGAACAACAACTGAAATTTGCAGAAATCATACTGTTCCTACAATGGTCTATCTTCAAAGGAAACTGAAAACAAGATTCAACTTGCCAACTGTCCCATTGGCGAATTTTTACCAAATGAGCCATGTACTTGTGTTGATTCCCAACCAATTTTTGTCGCCATACCAACCTGCAATTTTGAAACCAGCATTGATCCTTGCTGAATTTTGTGTCCTCTTTGCTTGCATACTTTTCCCTTTCTTGGATTCTTGCACCACTTTGCACTGATCGACACCAAAGACACTTTCTGCAATATCTTGTCATCTTCTTGCAAAGACGACCTACTTTCAGACTAAAAAATATCATCATTTATATCAAGAATAACATGAAAAGGATTATGTACAAAATATTTTTTCTTAACCATCAACAAAGTCAAATTTTGACTTGCATTGACAAGCCTTTTCAATTGCCCTACATTCACTAAAGAAGATTCTAGTTTCTTCCGATGTGCTCTCACAATAAACTCATTGCCATCCTTGAAAAGATGATATTTGTTCTCATGGTGATGGAAGATCGCTTTTCTGTCATATAAGTACGGACTACCCAACATCACACATGTAATGTCAAGCAGTACCACATCTAATTCAACCACGTCAACATAATGAGCTGTTATGGTGAAGCGCAACATGCACTTCCTTGAAACTTGTAAATTAGCATCCTTGCAAATCCATCCAAGTGGATATGGCTTTGGATGTGGAATGGTCCCAAGTTTTAGCTTCTTGACTAAGTCTTTTGAGATGAGTTTTTCTTGAGACCCACTGTAAAATGGTGTGTCTATATTTGTGTGTTTGGAAATTATCCTCACATGAAAAAACTCAATCCTCCTCTCTTCATTTGGAGCTTCTATGTGATAGTTTAAAGTGCTAGAACTAGGATTTGTTTCTTTTACAATCTCTTTCCCCTTTATTTTCTTTAGTACCATGGCTATGCTTTTGGTTTCATCTCCTAATTCAGACACTAAGTCTTGTTCAACTATTGCAACTGTTTTGCCTTTTTCTTTGGCCTTATCTTTGGTTTTAATTTTTTTCTAGCTTCAACTCCGAATGAAGTTTCCAGCAATGGTCTTCATCGTGGCTTGTTTTGGAACAGTTTTTACAAAATAATTTTCCTTTTTCTTTCCTAGTGTTTGCATTTCTTTTTCTTCCTTTGCCTTTCAATTCACTATCCTCATTCCCATCAAAAGATTGTTTCCCTCTAGCCTCTAAATGTGTGGCTTGTACACAAACCTCGTCTAGACTATTAGGATTGAACATAAGGATAGTATGTATAAGATAGCTGTGTAAACCACCTATATATTTCAGTAAAGTCTCTTGGCTATGAAAATCAATTCCAAGTAATAAAGCCCTTCGTCTAAACTCTTGAGTGTAATCTTGAACATTTTGTCCCTTAAGTTGTCTAAAACTTTTCCAATTCATGATAGCCTTTTGTAAATGAACTAATGGATAAAATTGCTGCTTAATTGCGGAAATAAATTCAGCCCATGATAAAGTGATCTTACCATGTTTTTTAATTTCATCCTTGGTCTTGGCTTCCCACCATACCAATGCTGCTCCTTCCATTCTCAAAGAGGCTAATTATATCTTGGTGTCATCATCATGAAGGTTCTGTATCCTCAAATAAAATTCCAACTATCTTATCCAATTGTCAAGTTTCTCTGCATTGACTTCACCCTTAAACATAGGCAACTCAAATTTAACATCAAGCTTTAAAAAATGGACTTTTACCAGTGGTTTTAGACTTGTGAGATTGATTCACCGAAGTAGAGGATGACGATGTAGAGGAAGAGGATGAAGATGGGGATGGTGGATCACCATTTCCTCCATATACTTTCTTTGACTTGTCATCACTTTTCTTTCCTCCTGAAGAACCCTCTTCTTCTTTCTGATGTTTAGACCCTTCTCCTACAAGCCTATCATTCCTTTCTTGGTAGAGTATCCTCACCATCTCCATCATGTCTAGGAAAGCCTTTCGGAACACCCGTTCTTCTTCTTTGAGATCAATGTCTTTAGAAACTTCTCCTTCTCTTGAAGACATGCTTGAGGATTCTTCTATGGCTCTTGGAGGTAAATTAGAAGGTGGAGTTAAAGGCACTCTGGCCCTCCTTTGTTGAGGATTAACTTGTGCTCTAACCAATTGTCCTTCCCCTCTCTTGAGTTTAAGCCTAGTAAGCATCAAATCTTGCAAAAAATCAACTATATCTTTGCACAAGAACAAATGCAGAGTAAAACTCTAGCTCTGATACCAACTGATCTGAAAATGGAACTATTTGTAATTCTATGCAAAGTATCCATTTCCATTTAATTTAGTGTGCAAAGTGTTCTCCATGTCTTGCAGGTTAAACAAAGTAGTTTTGGTAATGTTTCTGAGTTTTATGTGTGAGGATTTGCTATTTAAATTTACTGTTTAATATATCACAGCAAAAATACATAGCAAGTAAACTTCACCATAACATAACACAGCAAAATGATGAGGCATTTCACCCCTCTTGGGCTACATCTGCCGGTCCAAGGCTCCCTAATGGCATGTCCTTGCTCTATTAATTTTCTCAAAATGGTTACACAGTGAAAAATATGCCTAAATAGGCAAAAAAAGCTGTAAATTTGACTTCAGAAGCTAGAAATAAGCTAAAAATGGCTTGTTTCACCTCAAACAGTGAAGTACAACCCAATATAGCTCCATCTCCCTGATGGCCCTGATGACTCTTTCCTCTACCCTGAAGCAAAATATGTTGTAAAACACCTCTGTTCGCTTTTAAACCTGTTCCAAACTCTCCATAATGCTCCAGAAAGCGAAAATTGACTAAAATTTCGTCTTGTTTAGTCGAAAATGGAGAAAGTTATGACCAATTTTTTTTTTCCCAGTGGCACTAGAAAACCTCCTCCAAAACTGGAGGAACTCTAGTTAACTCACCAAAAAGGCAGAATTTCCTGAAATGGTGGAACCATGCTCTAATTTAGGGATAACATTAAATTTAACTGTCAGTTGGAAGGCGCATTCACATGAGAGATTTCTGGAAAGTTAGCACGCTGGCGGATAAGGTTTAAACCTGCACCCATGGTCACGAGTCAAAGGTCATATGTGGGAGAAGCTAACCACTAGGGGCTTAACCCTTTTTACGACAGTTTGTAATGGGGCTTAGCCCTCGGTTCTAGCCTTTGATTGCATGGTGTTGAAACCTTAGCCCTGAGGCTTATACAAAACTACGCCCGTTCTAAATGCCAACAAACCGACTGTTCGTTCAGTCCTCGGCCCGACTCGCCCAATGTTCAACACAGTGCCTCTGCTGTGCTGGTTGGGTCGATCCTACCTAAGGAGTTGGGTCGAGGGTTTGACCCTCATGCCCTCCATAATTTTTTATTTACCTTTCAACCAATGGCCTGGGGCCACTTGGTAGCCTCCAGGCAGGCCATGTGGCACCCACTGATAGGCCCTTAATACCATAAAAAAAAATTAACTTTTCCATAATAATTTTTTGTAGAAAATGACAAAATCATTTAGTCAAAAAGTCTTGTTTTGGAGGTCACTAGACGAATTCAAACCTCAGTAACTTTCTCATACAAACTTGGTTTTGAGAACCATTCATGGCACCAGAATCACAACGATGAGGTCTTTCCAGTCTTTCAAATTGCAACCATTTCTGAGCACTTCCATTTTTGAGCAATTTTTTAACTTGGACATGATCTCCTGATCAGTGACCTTAAGGAAATGGAGTCGACAAACAAATCTTCCTAACTTCCCTCAGGTGCCACAAGACGCTCCAGGAGTAACCCAACCCCTATAGGTGTCAATCCCCTGAGACAACCTGAATTTTCCCCGAATTTTACCCCCATTTGCTCCCTTTCCAAGGCATTAGTGCGACTAGAAACCCATAGTCGCTCCCACATGCTTGCATCAGTGTGACTGTGGATGATTTTACTAAGTTTTGTGCCAGAAACTACAGATTTTAAGGCTAGATTCCAGGGCTGGGGCTAGATATTTGCCCAAAAATCCTTGTAACTTTAAGAAATCATTAATTACACAAGGAAAATGATTGTAAGCCAAAAAATGACACCAGGACTAGGCCTGACCATCCCCAACCTGATATTCTGTCAAACACTTGAAACAATGCAATCTAAAGGTCATGAATACAAGAATGAGCTTAAGGGACTGGATAGTATTATGAAACTTATCAAGAAGGATCACCACCCTCTCCTGTTAGCTGTGTTAACATTAATTAGGTCTTGCATCCATTATTCTTTCAGTTACAAATAAAAACATGAAATCAACCATGAATAGAACTAGTCATATAACAATGCTTATAACCAACATATAACCACAAAAATAACCATGATATAACAACCATCAAAGCCACAAAAATACAAGTACAAAGCAAGAGAATTTAGCTTTCATTAAACATAGTTAAGAGTTAACCAGGTTCGAGAATTCCACGTACCTCTCGACCATAGACATGGCTGAACCAAATATTTCTTTCATCCAGTCACCCTCGTGCCATATTCCAAGCATGAATGTGGGATCTCATGGATAAACCAATCCAAAAACAACCAAGGGAATCCAAAAGTAAAACCACCTCCACCCTCACCATACCATGATCTCACCTAAACTAGCACCGAGATTACAACATCGAACCAAGCTTGGAATGCCTTTGGACCTCATCACTATCCTTGAGGAATTTTCCATCTCCTTGTTGTTGTAAAATGTAACTAGGTTGGTCTTCATGTTGACTATGTAATTATGAAAAGAAGAAGACAAAGATAATAAAATGTATTTTGTTGTACTTACCTCATGGGTTTCATGAGTAAGATTTTATTATTTAGGTTAATAGACTTCTTCTTGATGTCTAGTAGGTTTGTGTCTTCTAGGTACAAAATATAGTTAAGTGTCATATAGGATCTAGTCTAATATGCTCCAAGATCTTGTGGTAGAAGGACAAATAAAATCGCTGGAAGACAATCCCTACATATCGTGAAGAACTCCTCTCTCAACACAGTCAGCCCAAATCTTTGTTATGAAGTCAGCTCAATAAGTTATTGTATGGTTGGCCTAGAGGCAAGAACAGTGCACTATATATACGCTGCACTGTGGATCATTTGAAAACACAGTTTTTGCAGATTCAACTCTGATTTAGTGTAGATATCTCAAGGAACAATCACGGGTTACATAAGAGATAATAATTTGGTATAAGGATAAGAGATGTGCTAATAATATAACAGTGTAGAAGAATATTTGCGGATGAATCTGAGGTTGAAAGCACTGAAAGGAAGTAGATCAAAGGACATATGTGAATGCGGATTTATCTGAAGGAAGAAGGAGCTGAAGGATATAGTTTTCGGAAGTAACTTAAGAGTATAGTTTACAGAAATAACTGAAGGATATAAAATTATGAAAGCAACTGAAGGATTGTGGAAGTAACTGAAGTATATAGATTGGTGAAGATACAGATTGCAATAAGTTACAAGATTGGTGCAGTAAGGTACATGAAGGATACAATAAAGATATATCTGGTTTTATAGACAAAGACAGTGATCTCAAGGTGATAGAAAGTGAGGAAGGTAAATCAGAGATTTAACTTCCTAACTACATTCTCAAGATATTCAGTTACAAGTGAAAATAATTTTGTCTCTACATTGTTGACTAGATACTTTGATAACTGACTTGATGAAAGATTAACTAAGTTAAAGAAGAAAATACATAAGCAAGATCACAAGTAGTTATCAAGAAGAGAATTTCTATATTAATCACAAGCCCTACAAATTATCAACATGGTATCGGAGCTAAGGTATTGAAAATAAGGGCTGGTTGTCAACAAAGTCACTCAAAGAAGCAAGGATAAAATTCTGGATTGAAAAGACAAACCAGTCTAAAAGAAACACTATCCAACTAGTTTATATGAAAACATTATCTCATTAATCCTTGCACTCAAAAACATTGTTTGAAGGAGTTTCACAAGTTCTGAAGATAGTCATTTTAGTCAAGGGTTCAAGAACAAAAACTTTGAAGAAAATAAACTCTTGACTTAATCAACATAAAGAGAGCTGCAAGAAAGACCACTCAAGTAAGTATTCATGACCCTAGCTATCAAGATGCCTTTTTGTAAAGAAAGCAACAAGCTGGTTGGATCATCAAACTTCAGTGCATGGAAGAAGAGAACAGACTTGAGTTTAATTCAAGACGAAGTAATGAACTACATCGAAGGATCTATTATTCAACCTCCAAAAGAAGATACTTCAGCCCATGCCAAGTACATGAAGGGATAAATTAGAGCTCAAATGATTCTCATAGAATCCATCAAAGACTCTCTCATTCCGTATGTATCAAAACTAAAGACTGCAAAACAAATATATGAGAAATTGGTGGAGCTATTCTCTGTGAGTACTGCTGGAGAAGCAATCTCTCTGAGACAAGAACTCTACAAAATGAAATTATCAAAAGAAGCAGGAATCATCCCATACTTTATGAGGATTTCTGAAATAAGAGATCAACTACAAGAACTAGGAGAGGTAATGTCTGACACTGAGATGACAACAATGGTGTTGAATGCTCTACCAAAGGAATGGGGAAGCTTCACTTCTAGTCTGCATGGGAAAAAAGAAGCCACTCCATTCCATGATTTTTGGTCTCTATGTAAAATAGAGGAAACAATACTAAAGGCCAAAGTTGATATAGAATCAAGTGAAGAGAATCATACCTTTGCAGCCTCATACAGGAAGAAAGGAATATTCAGAAAATTCAGCCCTCAAAATAAAAGAAGAAATATGGACAACATGCGATTCTTTGGATGTGATGTTCTTGGACATTATAAAAGAGATTGTCCTAAATCTGGAAATGTCAAAAGGAAAAAGGAAGAAGCTCATGTTATGTAGAGAAGAACTCGACACTAAAAGATCTAAGAAGGAGGAAGTAAGAGATCTCTATTATGGTTGAGATCATCTTTCTCTTTAAGTGATCTCTGATTGTTTGTATGATAGTAATGTACATTAAGAAGCATCTCAAAAGAAGCATGGAAAAATCTCTCAGTGTAACAGCTTCTAGAAAACCTCCCTACTCAAGTAAAGCAGTCATCAGATCAAGGGTCATCATGGGTACAAAGCTTTGAGATGTGATGACATATTGATGAAGCAGGTCAAAGGAATAAAGCTCTTCATTCAAGAGAAACCCCTACAGGATGACTCAAATAAAAACAAGTATGAGGCATACAGACTTGTATGCTAACACATATGCTATGAAGTCATCTCATATGATTGCAGGTAATGAACTTCTGTATTGAGAAGTATGATCTATAAAAAGGGAATCTTCAAAGGTACGTACATATGAAGAATATATATGAGATGGACCATGAAATGAAACTGAAGGTTCCTTTTAGGCAGGTACCATTCAGAGGCCAAGAATATGTGACTAAGAGATCTCTTGGGAAGATATGTAGACTCTGACAAAATTATGGTAAAGAAGAAGACCCTGGAAAAACATACCATCAGGAGATGTGTCAATCTGTATAAAGGATGTAGATACCTATAAGAAGATGTCATGGTGAAGGATCATCACTAAGGTAAAAAAAATTTCTGAAATTTCATATGTATATGCTTATCTGGATGAACTTGTGCAGGGCGACGAATCATAAGAAATGATGTATGATCCTTGAGATGATTCTAAGAAAAGCAACATGGCATAACAAGTGGACCAGATAAGGAAGTCCGATGAATCACTTTCTGATAACCGACTTGACTTAGGAGAAAAAGTGATGGATGATCTGTGCCCTATGAAGTTAAAAGATGGAGATTCCTCAATATCGAAGTCCATGACATCGAGGAAAAGAATTCTTCATGAGTAGTTGGGTGTCCCACCATTGTTGCTAGAGGTCCTTGGTTAAGAGGGAGCCTGATGGTAAGTTTCTTACTTGGAATAAACTTGGTAATTCCTAAGGATGATCATAGGTACATTCTTTGTATAAGAATGAGTACATTCCCTTGTGGAATAAGTCCTCCCTAGGAGGGAGAGATAGACACATCATTCTATTCTTGGGAAGACAGAATGGAGGATTGGGTAATCATCTTGCATTCGATACTCTTTGAGAATGTGATAGGAAATTCAAGATAAGAGTAGTCAGGGACCGATATTCTTTGAGGGCTAGCTACCCAATAGAAGAATAGTCCAGGAAGGTCATACTTTGGGAACACCCAGGTGGAGTATGTACCCTAGAGAGACAATGATGAAGGTGTATATAAGTCATGTGTCTCGCCAGCATTGAAGCCCATTTTCTCGTTGAAGAGATGGGGCTGTTAGTCATGGCCTTGCACTAGTAAAATGCTGGTTGATATGATGCTATACAGATGCGATTACCAATATGATTTTTCTTATGAGATTATTTAAGTTTGAAAGTAATCATGTAACTATATGAATACCTCCCTAGTTAAGAGGGAGTGTTGTAAAATGTAACTAGGTCGGTCTTCATGTTGACTGTGTAATTATGAAAAGAAGAAGACAAAGATAATAAAATGTATTTTGTTGTACTTACATCATGGGTTTCATGAGTAAGATTTTATTATTTAGGTTAATAGATTTCTTCTTGATGTCTATTAGGTTTGTGTCTTCTAGGTACAAAATATAATTAATGTCATATAGGATCTAGTCTAATATGCTCCAAGATCTTGTGGTAGAAGGACAAATAAAATCACTGGAAGAAAATCCCTAAATACCGTGAAGAACTCCTTTCTCAACACAGTCGGCCCAAATCTCTGTTATGAAGTCGACTCAATAAGTTATTGTATGGTCAGCCTAGAGGCAAGAACAGTGCACTATATATACGCTGCATTGCGGATCATTTGAAAACACAGTTTTTTGCGGATTCAACTCTGAGTTAGTGTAGATATCTCAAGGAAAAATTGTGGGTTACATAAGAGATAGTGTGGTATAAGGATAAGAGATGTGCTAATAATATAATAGCGTGGAAGAATATTTGCGGATGAATATGAGGTTGACAACGCTGAAAGGAAGCAGATCAAAGGACATATGTGAATGCGGATTTATCTGAAGGAAGAAGGAGCTGAAGGATATAGTTTTCGGAAGGAACTTAAGAGTATAGTTTACGAAAATAACTGAAGGATATAAAATTATGGAATAAACTGAAGGATTGTGGAAGTAATTGAAGTATATAGGTTGCTGAAGATACAGATTGCAATAAGTTACAGGATTGGTGCGATAAGGTACAGGAAGGATACAATAAAGATATCTCTGGTTTTATAGACAAACACAGTGATCTAAAGGTGATAGAATGTGAGGAAGGTAAATCAGAGATTTACCTTCCTAATTACATTCTCAATATATTCAGTTACAAGTGAAAATAATTCTGTCTGTACATTATTGACTAGATACTTTGATAACTGACTTGATGAAAGATTAACTAAGTTAAAGAAGAAAATAGATAATAAATCTCACAAGTAGTTATCAAGAAGAGAATTTATGTATTAATCACAAGCCCTACAAATTCTCAACACTTGTCTCTAGGCTTTACCGTAATCCACCCCAGATCACTAGACCCTTACTGAGAAACCATCCTCATGCTTTACCATGTATCCCACCAAAACTGATCAAGGGATTCCTAGGACTTTGGGAACATTCCTGAGACAACCTCCGCCCCAGATTCTGGAACCATTCATAAATTCCAAAACTCAAAACCAAGAACAATCCCATCACACCATGGCTATCCATAAAAAGACAAGGTAAGGATGAAAACCAATGTCAAAACCCGACAAAACCATGCCACCGATAACAAAAGAACCAAATACCATAATGCACATACTGTGCATGTCAAAACCATCTAGGAAATCATACATGCAATCTGTTACCTGCAAGTATTCTTGTTGAATATTCTTGATCTTACTCTTGCTTTATCTTTGCTTTCCTTTCCTTTCCTTGTCCTTCCTTTGCTTGATTTTCCTTCCTTTTATTGCTTGATATATTTCTCCTCTTGGTTCTCTTCTCCTTTCTAAGTGTAATTCTGAAAATGAACTAACGAAAGGCTACCAATTGATGCTCTAACGTCTTTTTATCATTCATGCCTCTAATTTCTTCAAATTTCCATTATTTTCATTCAATATCCTCCTCACATGAAACATGTGACCTTTCACCTTCCTTTTCTCCTAATTTATTTTATTTTCATAAATAAATGTGCCAAAAAACATTTTTTCATTTTTAATGCCTTAGCCATTGCCTTTTCCAATTTCCCCTTATCCATAAACACATCCAGTGATTCCCACTAGGATATATTTTCCCAACATTCAACTTGTAATAAGTGTCCCTTAACTGTGGTCTTATTTCTTGCCTTTATTATATTACATGAAATTTTAACCCGAGTCTGTTATAGTAAATCCAATGAGGAATCTGCAGATCGCTTGTTTATTTCCTGTTCTTTTTCCAGAGCTGTTTAGTTTGAGATATTCCAGATTATAAGTGGGAAAAAAAATTGAAGCAGAGGTATCTGTTAGAATTATTTTCGCCCTAGGATAATATATAAATCAATTAAATCTCTCATGGCTTTACCTTGCTTTGTGACTTAGGGTATCTGGATATCTAGAAACATAATGATATTTTGATGCTAATAACTGCGCCTAGCACAGGTGGCCTATGAAATTAAGAGCACCTACAATGAAAATTGATCTTCCACAAAAGAGAATATAGTCAAAATTTTAAAGGATAGATAAATCATGGAGAATCAAAGTATAGTGTTGAACAAGTAGGTGTAATTGTTGAGTTCTATGGTAATTTACAACTTGGTTTTTTGTAACAACGTAACACTAAAATTCAAAAGTTAATATATCAATATAATTGCACTATTATGAAACCAAACTATATCTTTTTCCAATTTAACAATCCTATCGGCATACCTTTGCACCTTTTTGGGGCAATTACTAGTTTTAAAAAGATTTATAAATTTTGTACAATTACTATTTTTAGAAGATTATTACTAAAATATTGCAAAAAAAAATACTTAAATTAAAAAAATAGTTAATTTTAAAGAAGAACCTTAGAGAAATATAAAAAAAAAATTGGCACAATTCTCTAATATTGTTTAAAGAAAATAATTTTTAAAATGTTAATCAAATAAATATAAATTTACAATTTTTAATTTATATTTGTAAATGTTATTTTTAGGTTTATAATTGGTGATGATACATTGGTTTTGGCCCTATCTCCATAGAATAAAATAAACATGATACCGTGGGTTGATTTGGATAAATTTCTTTCATTGATGCAGGCAGGACCTGCAAACCCCAGAATCTTCCCAAACAATATGCCTTTAAGAATGCATTGCAATCACTGCCCAATTAACACTCCAATCTGGGCAATTTCATACACTTTTCAATTGCGGAAGCTATCTTTCACATTTAAAATTAAAACTCATCCAGAAACTTATCAAACATAGGATGTGAAACCCCTCATCCATAACCAAACATTCAGATGCTCCCTTAAACAATCCCAAAACTTCGTTTCAATCCCAATTTTAGAAACTTCATTCAAAAATACATTTCAGTTCAACATTCAAATATGACTGGGTTCAATCAAAAGAATGAACTTATGTTTTTCAACCTCAACTGGACATGGCAAACATCACCAATATCATTTGGCATGCACAAAATTACATGTTTCAACCAAACCAAAGTACCAAATATATATGCACCCTCTTCCCTTTCAGCGTACCCAGCGGTCTCACATCAACACAGACATTTCAATATTTACAGTTGATTTTTCCAAGCAATTCAATTTATCTCCATTAACTGAGTTCATATATTCTTCAACGTGTTTATTTAGAGACTGATGCTGCTCATACCTGCAACAGACTATGTAATTTTGACCCTTTCACTTTAGTCGAACCAATATTAATTATGTATATCAAGACGCTCTTTCTCAGTCAACTTACCAAACTCATAAAATCGAATGCCAGAACTTCATACTTACCCAACGCTGCCTTCAACGAATTTTCCAGACTTATATTTCTGCGTTCTCCAATGCTTATTGTTCAACGATCTGCATTAAATTTCCAGCACAGACTTAGATCTTCGACTGCTGCTTCTAAACTACAATTCGATTTCTTCTGAATCTGAATTACACGGATTTTTTAAATTGATTCAACCCAGGACTTTTAAATCGATTTCAATTGTCTTAAACTCATCAACAAAATTTTAAATAGATCAGAATTTCTCAATCGATGCCATTAAAAGGAATCGATTCCAGCAACATATAATTCAGTGCATCCTCAAGTTCAGAAATTAGTTTACTGCGTCCCTCAGACATCAGTAATTCGTGTAAAAACCAGATTCAATATCGATTTCTTCAAATCGAATTCAACAACCTTTTATGTAACAATTCCCATATATATATTTCCAAAGTTAAACAAGAATTGCGCCTCTTTCCATTGCTTCAATTCACGGCTTGCCAGATTGTAATTCGTTTTGTCAGACCAAGAATAAATTGACTGAGTTTTTTTCTATATTAACACGCAGATCATTCAGTAGATCAAATGCGTTAACCAATGGATATAATCCAAGAGAAATTAAGAGGGTGAGAACGCCCTCTTGACCACCATAATCCAGCAAACTCAAATTCACACAATGTTCATACCCACTCAGCACAATTGACATCGATTATTCAAATCTGCGCCAAAGCAATGCTACAGCTCTTCAATGGTTTACAATTCATTTAACACATTATGCAACAGTGAAATCCATCCACTATCGATGTCACTGAATTACACAAGTTTTTCTCAATAACCAACAAGCCTGACAGAATAGAGTTTTTACATACAGAGTTCCACACCAAGCTGCAGACTCAATGCATTACAATACACCCTTTACGCAGAGATTTAACGCCATTTTACACTCAATGATTATGCATGGTGGTTTTCACACAAAAATTAATGTAAATTCAAGCCCATCGATCATTTCTTCATTGATTCAACAATGCCATGAACTTCAGAAATCAAATATACAGTTTCTCAATCAATCAACCAATGTATGTATAATCTAAAACAAAACAATGACTTACAAACTTTTGTTGGCCAGATATTCTAGTTCGGTGGTCCTTTACAATTGCCCGAAGGCTTACAGCCTTGGCCTCAATCACACTCTCACTCTCTCCAACTATTCAAGTGTCTTTTCCTCTCAAAAACCACTCATATTTATACATAGATAATGCACTTAATTCACTCAAAATATCTCTCCACCTAATCCTCAACTAATCTATATTTTAGGTGTGGACTTCAACAAAGTCCCATACATAGAATTCCTAATCTCTAATTTTGCTCCTAAACTATTTCTCTCATATCCTTTTATTTAATAAAAGAATATTTACAAAATCCTCACTTTTCCAAATTATCTCCTATTTTAAAAATAACAAATTAATTAATAAAATAATAAAAATGTCACACCCCCCTTTTATCACATATTTACAAATGAAAAATGGCCTTGATGCTCCTGCATCAGACTCCCAACGTTGAAATTAATCATGATCGCCTGATCATGTGTTCGGATCTGTGTATGTCTAGATCCCATATCTTGTGCTGCAACTTTCCACTTGTTGTTGTTTCTTTCTGATGTTCTTCTCCAGGTATCCACACTTTATGCTGCATTCTGCCTCTAGCTATACCTTCATATTCTGCCTTTGTATTTCCCTTGCTGAAATTCCTCTTCTTTCTTTCTATTGTCTGCTGCCTCTGAGACACCTTCACCATCATTCTTCTGATGGTTTCAATCTCTCTGTCCAACCTACTGTTGTCTCCAATTTCTGTTGTTTCAGTTGTTGTAGCTGCTTTTGTTGTTACTGCTCTTCTTGCTGCCAACATTGATGTTGCTGCTATCAATGTTGTCTCAGCTACCACCATAGATGTTACTTCAGCTGCCACCATAAATGTCGCTTCAGTTGCCACCATAAATGTTGCTAACATTGGTTTTATTCCTGCAGATGCTACCCCACATGTTGCTTCCTCCCAAACTTCCTGTCCCTGTGCAACACTCTTTTGCTCGTCACCTGCAATTTCATCTGCAACTTCTTTCTCTGGTTCAAATGTCTCCATCAAATATTTCAGCATTTCATCAACATGCTGCAAATTAACTCCAACATAACCTCTATCTTCCCCTTCGACAATATTCAGAAATTGTCCATTATCATCTTGATTGATTCTGGAAATCCAATCAAGTTTTGCAAACACTGTAGCTTCATCCTGTACTACTGTAGCAGTTCCAAAATTTTGTCCACCAGTCTTCTCTTGGCTATACAGACAAGCCAACACTTTCTTGTCACCCATGGTAACAAGCCTCTGCTTATGAGACATAACTGTCTCATCTTCTACCTGCAACAGTTCTTCTTCTTCCAAGACAATTCCAAGTGATGAACTGTCTTCTATATCACCTGTAAACACAATCAAATTGTCAGCTTCAAAATCACAAGACCCAACGGTCTCACTTGTTGATTCAATCATCCGCAGTTCCAAGTCTTCTTCAGGACTCAGAAAATCTTCACTGGCTTTCTCCTCAGCTTCCTCTAGCAACACTTCAGTATGCTGCTCTGAGTTTTCTTCTAGCTCCTTTGTCAGTACATCAGTATGCTGATTTGCATTCACCATGAGGTTGTCAGCTAGTCTCGCCTTCTTACCATCCTCTGCTCCAGGACTGTCATTCATAAAAAATTCCCTACCTTGCTTCCTCAGCAAATTATCCTGCACATAAGTCCTCTGTCTCTCCAATTTTCTTCTCTGAAGATCTAGCTTCCTATACAATTCAACAATTTCATTAGGACTAGAACTTGGAAACTTCACACAATTTTCCATACCTTCACCAGCTCTTGACCAATCATCAGCTGGTCCTTCTCTCTCTGCACCAACATTCTGATTAGACTCCTTCATCTTCATTTCCTCCTGAGATCTTTCTCTCTCAGCATCGATCTGAACAGCCTTCAGATTCAACTCTTCTTGAACAAACTCTAAAGCTTGCTCATCTCCCTGTGTTGTACCTGCAAACATACACAACTTATCAGTTTTAAAACCACAAGACTTTTCAGTCTTGACTGCTTCCTCCAATACTTTCCTTTGAACAAATCTGCGTGTGGAATCTTCAAATTCCATCTCTGGCTCAAGAACTCTAAGTTATTTCTTCAATAAGGCAATCGCAATCTGCCTCAACTTCATCTGCAATGGTTGCCAAATCACTCTCTTTCCCTTCAGTGGGAAGATCCATCCTCTATTCTAATTTTCCTGCTCTTGCAACCATTCTTCTAGTACCTGCAATTGTACCTTCATTACTGCAATTTCTCTTTCTCTGAATTCGTCAATCATCTTACCTCTATGGCATTCCTCTGAACCTCTTCTCTGATCCTCCATGATCATCTTCTCCATGAGTTTCTCACTCACCATGAGTTGCACTAGCCTCTACGACAGCAATATCTTCTGCTGCCACTTACCTCACCAAGCTCTCCTCACTCAGTCTTTTGGTAAGTACTTGGTTCACTGCCTCTGGAACCCTTTGAGCATTCTCCTCTGCTCTTTCTCTAGGCTATCTCTTCAACTCACTTTCTCTTCAGGACACTGCAATTTTCCTCCCTATCCAGCCTCTAGCTGAATGTCAGGTTCACTGCCATCTTTTCTGCAACCATAAACTTCAATCACAAATTTCAAATCAGAAAAATCATCTCACCTTTAAGATCTTGCATGATCTTGTCCTCCCTTCGTTTCTGCAATCATGTTCACTGCAATTGTGTAGCTTGCATATCAAATTTAAAAATATGATCTTCCTTTCAATCATTCATCACACATTCAAAGAAACACACTTTAATTCTCAACAAAACCTTTTGTCCTCATTCAGAAAAACAAATATCTTCTATTCCAACAGAGCCAAGCTCTGATACCAAAAATGATGCAGGCATGACCTGCAAACCCCAGAATCTTCCCAAACACTATGCCTTTAAGAATGCATTGCAATCACTGCCCAATTAACACTCCAATCTAGGCAATTTCATACACTTTTCAATTGCGGAAGCTATCTTTCACATTTCAAATTAAAACTCATCGAGAAACTTATCAAACATAGGATGTAAAACACCTCATCCATAACCAAACATTCGGATGCTCCCTTAAACAATCCCAAAACTTCGTTTCAATCCCAATTTTAGAAATTTCATTCAAAAATACATTTCAGTTCAACATTCAAATATGACTGGGTTCAATCAAAAGAATGAACTTATGTTTTTCAACCTCAACTGGACATGGCAAACATCACCAATATCATTTGGCATGCACAAAATTACATGTTTCAACCAAACCAAAGTACCAAATATATATGCACCCTCTTCCCTTTCAGCGTACCCAGCGGTCTCACATCAACACAGACATTTCAATATTTACAGTTGATTTTGCCAATCAATTCAATTTATCTCCATTAACTGAGTTCATACATTCTTCAACGTGTTTATTTAGAGAATGATGCTGCTCATACCTGCAACAGACTATGTAATTTCAACCCTTTCACTTTAGTCGAACCAATATTAATTATGTATATCAAGACGCTCTTTCTCAGTCAACTTACCAAACTCATAAAATCGAATGCCAGAACTTCATACTTACCCAATGCTGCCTTCAACGAATTTGCCAGACTTATATTTCTGCGTTCTCCAGCGCTTACTGTTCAACGATCTGCATTAAATTTCCAGAACAGACTTAGATCTTCGACTGTTGCTTCTAAACTGCAATTCAATTTCTTCTGAATCTGAATTACACGGATTTTTTAAATTGATTCAACCCAAGACTTTTAAATTGACTTCAATTGTCTTAAACTCATAAAAAGCATTTTAAATCGATTAGAATTTCTCAACCGATGCCATTAAAAGGAATCGATTCCAGCAACATATAATTCAGTGCATCCTCAAGTTCAGAAATTAGTTTACTGCGTCCCTCAGAGATCAGTAATTCGTGTAAAAACTAGATTCAATATCGATTTCTTCAAATCGAATTCAATAACCTTTTATG
Source organism: Pinus albicaulis (assembly GCA_034641835.2). Lineage (NCBI taxonomy): Eukaryota > Viridiplantae > Streptophyta > Pinopsida > Pinales > Pinaceae > Pinus > Pinus albicaulis. The sequence goes on along the minus strand of CM076580.1, from coordinate 1,211,111,648 downwards.
TAACAATTCCCATATATATATTTCCAGAGTTAAACAAGAATTGCACCTCTTTCCATTGCTTCAATTCACGGCTTGCCAGATTGTAATTCGTTTTGTCAGACCAAGAATAAATTGACTGCATTTTTTTATATATTAACACGCAGATCATTCAGTAGATCAAATGCGTTAACCAATGGATATAATCCAAGAGAAATTAAGAGGGTGAGAACGCCCTCTCGACCACCATAATCCAGCAAACTCAAATTCACACAATATTCATACCCACTCAGCACAATTGACATCGATTATTCAAATCTGTGCCAAAGCAATGCTACAGCTCTTCAATGGTTACAATTCATTTAACACATTATGCAACAGTGAAATCCATCCACTATCGATGTCACTGAATTACACAAGTTTTTCTCAATAACCAACAAGCCTGACAGAACAGAGTTTTTACATACAGAGTTCCACACCAAGCTACAGACTCAATGCATTACAATACACCCTTTACGCAGAGATTTAACGCCATTTTACCCTCAATGATTATGCATGGCGGTTTTCACACAAAAATCAATGTAAATTCAAGCCCATCGATCATTTCTTCATTGATTCAACAATGCCATGAACTTCAGAAATCAAATATACAGTTTCTCAATCAATCAACCAATGTATGTATAATCTGAAACAAAACAATGACTTACAAACTTTTTTTGGCCAGATATTCTAGTTCGGTGGTCCTTTACAATTGCCCGAAGGCTTATAGCCTTGGCCTCAATCACACTCTCACTCTCTCCAACTATTCAAGTGTCTTTTCCTCTCAAAAACCACTCATATTTATACATAGATAATGCATTTAATTCACTCAAAATATCTCTCCACCTAATCCTCAAATAATCTATATTTTAGGTGTGGACTTCAACAAAGTCCCATACATAGAATTCCTAATATCTAATTTTGCTCCTAAACTATTTCTCTCATATCCTTTTATTTAATAAAAGAATATTTACAAAATCCTCACTTTTCCAAATTATCTCCTATTTTAAAAATAAAAAATTAATTAATAAAATAATAAAAATGTCACACCCCCCTTTTATCACATATTTACAAATGAAAAATGGCCTTGATGCTCCTGCATCATTCATGAAACTAAGGGAGCTTTCTGAAAGCTAATGCAGATTTTTCTTTCTTTGGTATAGTAAGTCCATATCGTGTCTTGACCCCACTATAAACAAATAAATGAACTTTAACAATTATATATGTAAATCCTAAATGTAGTTTTAAAAGCTAATAAAAAAATGTAGTTTTATATTAAACATATAACTAGGATTTTAGAGCAAAAAGTAAATGTGAAATTAATAGCAATGATTAGAGATTAACAAAAAAAACAATTTACATATACTAATGATGAAAATAATTAATACACCTAACCATTGAAATTATATAAATCTACAATAAAAAAAGAAGACACAATAATCACCATTGCATAAGACACTATACAATAAAAGAAAATTCTTATATCCATTTCAACATAAATAAGTGAAAGAACAATATCACACCAACATATATACTAGAATAAATATCTAATAGTGGCTAGCTTGGCTTATATATTAGTATTGAAAATAGTTGGCAATGCTAAGCAAAATGTTGTCTATCTTATCTATACAAAATGAGAAGAGGAACCAATCTCTTTGGTTATTTTACTTGATTATTTGGATTCCTAGCTTTATTGTTTTGTTCCACAACTTGAGAGTTGAATGCTTCCCCTTGTTTTCTTTTACAATTTTCAACAATGCTTTCCAAGCTTCAAAAACTTCATTGAGTGCATCACTATGCGGGAAAATATGTTTCTTGGAAGGAGCCTTATAGGATGGAATATTTTGGCTCATTAAATTTTCAGTCTTTTCAAGATTGGGAATTATATGTTGATTCCCATGGTGGGAGATCCAATAAATATTGAATGATAGATTCATTAACTTCATAGAGAGAATGAATAATCTTCTCTTTGAGCTAATACAATATTACAATTCTCTAGACACCTAGGCATGTGGAAAGAAACTATCCTTAGATCTAAATAAAGTTAGGTGAAAAGTGCTCGTAGTGCTATCTGTAACTTGCAACCTAGTAGCACAATTGTTACTTCATGCTTGATTCCTCTAAGATAATTTATGGGTGAGTCCTTTTAGTACTAGAGACCAAATTCTATTTTTTGTAGCGTTGTTTCTATGAAAATGAGAATTTATTGGAGAATGTCATACAAAGAAGACTATTAATACTTTCCATCGTTGAACTATAACTATGTTTGTTCATAAGAAATTTGTCCATGCTTGAATATGATCCAATAATTTTTATATGTATTGACCTACAACTTTCAGATGTTGAGCTCTCTCATAGAACTCTCTTTACATAGTGTTTAATTCATTATGCAATTAAAAAACATAGTCAATAAAATTGTAGGATTTATTTTTGTTATATTTTTAATAGTTGACGTGACTTTATAGCATAGTAATATTGTCCTCATATTACTTTATTTTATTATAAACACACACAACTTATGAACAATGGCTTCAATGATTTCAAGGCCAACAACTGACTTTGTTGAGGGAGGTAAATCCTCTGCACGCCCACGTAGGCGATCCCTACTAGCTCAAGCAGGTACTAGCAACAAATCAAACAATGTTACGACGCAAGTTCCTAGTTATGAATGAAAATAATAGGGATAGAAGCCTACCTGGATTCCAATGCTATGATCTTGAAGAAGAAGCGTCCCCGTTCCTCAGCCTCGGCAGATCACAATCCCTCCACGATCTCCGCGGATGAACACCTGCACATGGAAGAAATGAACAGATACAAGCATAAAATCCGGCATACGTAACTAAACATCAGTCAGAAAGGATGTTACTCATATTAACATGATGGAAAACAAAGTAGAACCATAATCGTAATCATCTATTAAATAACAAACGAAGAGAGATTACAACCGAGTTCTGACGTCGCGGTCTCCTTCGGATGGGTCTCCAGTCGTCCACGTCTCGCAAAGCTCGCCAAGGAAAGGGAAAACCTCTCCAGAGTCTCTCGACGATGGTCTCCTTACTTGAGTCGGCCTTAAGGAAAAAGAGGGCTCTTTACAGCACAAAGGCTCTTGGGAATATGGAGATTCAAAGCTTAGGCACTTCAAGACTAGCTTGCCATGGGATTGAGCAGGCTTTTTTAGATGGGGAAGGAGGGAGTTGGGATCCCTATTATTATGGGATTGGCCCTATCAACAAGGAAGGTTCCATGGGAGGTGGCAAAACTACTTCCCTTCCATAGAACTCCCGCAGCCAAACCTCCCAACTCAAGATAGGCAATGGTTTTTGAGTTTGTTGAAACTCAACTTCCGCCATCTTTATTTAAAAAACACTCCTTAAATTGGCTGGCGCGACTACTGCTCTGGGACAGAGCGCCAGTTGGCGCGGCCTCTTTGCAGGATTTTCCCCATTGGCGCGAGTTCTGAACTGTCTTCCCGCGCCAATGCAAAAAGGGATGTTTTTCATGATTTTTGCAAGGAGATGTCTTTAGGGAAAATGAAGCTCATGCTTAGAGGAATGCATTGATGATGTTTTCAAGGCATGACAATGTCGTGAAGGCCATGAAATGGGCCTCATTTGTGTGGAGGTGTTTTGTACTTGACAAATTGAATGGGTAAATGTATGCCCCCTAAAGTATGAGGCCCGAGAGAGAGAGGTAGCACACGAGAACATGTCTAATCCGATGTCTCACGCCGGAAAACTCGTAGAAAGATACAACCGATATCTCAAGTACATGATGTATATGTGGTATGGACGCAACGATCCGAAACAAAGTATGATAATCCGGATCCATGGGTATGGGCGCAACCACAACTAAGATCAAACAACAGATTTTATGAAGTTCATCATCCAATCAGTGAGTCATGTACATAATGTTAATAACTGACAATCAAAATTTACCGGATTACAAATGTATTGATAATCCAGGGTCTTGCGCTCCATCTCGGCCCAACAGAGTACAAGTTCAAGCATGTGAATATGTGAGCTGAAGTCGAACATGCAAGAACATCGTCTGATTACCAGCCAATGATGAAAGTTGTTAACAGACACGAGAGAAACCACAATAATGACAATGGTCCTCAAGGTACTACAGGTACAATCTATGGCGTGCGAATGAATGAGTTGACGTCGAACACCCGTTAAATACTCGATCGAAGGCCAATGATGTAAACCTCACGTCGAATGCGACGAACCTGCCATCGAGGCATGCAGTCTAAGGTACCATAAAGAGTCTTGGACCAAACTCTCCCCGATAATGAGTTGCCGATGTTAGCTAACTTGACTCAAGATGGCCTGCCGTTTCCGCATCATCGACACGAGACAGAGGAACATGATGTTTTATGAATCAGATCATACGAGAATCGTAGGAAGGTTGATATTCGCAGAGGCCAACTTCTCTTGAACATATAAACGACATGATAGTGGACTTGGCAGTATTTGACATCAACGGATCAGAGGTCATGGTGACGAGGCAAAGGAACAGATGAGAGGTCAAAACAAGATTGAAGGGGATAGCATATTCTTGCAATATAAGTCCGCCGTTCGGGCGAATCCATCCTAGTTCATTTAACGAGTCCTAGGAAGGAGGAACTCGGAGAACGTCATTTCGACTAAATCCGATGTCATCAGGTTTTAACGAGTCTAACAAAGGAAGAACTCGGCGTCTTTTCATGTTTAGAGAGTTTGAAACGACAGTTGAAAAGAAAACTCCACAGGTCCCTTTTCGTAAATAGTTCCCCAGATCCGAAAAGGTAGAAAACAATATCCGGAAAAACCTCCTAGTCGCGATAGGCTAGGGTATTCCTTTTTCGTAATCAATCCATCCCAGCCCGAAAAAGGGTTAAACTTATACTGGGTGAATGTCGATTCGTGTCCATTTTAATGAGATCGAAACGACAAGGGCCTCGGCAATCTTTTCATGTTTAGAGAGTCAGAAAAGAGCTGAAAGATGACTCCAGAGTGACTTTTTCGTGTATTTACCGAGTCCGAAAAAGTATAAAATACAACTCGTTTTCATCGTTTAAGTCGCAAAAACCTGCTGCTGCACATACCAAGCAAGCGTAAAATCTATTTTCGACATAACATATGCAAAAATAACTTTCAAAACTCATTTAACGTCGAAAAAGTTATAAATATGTCAAATTGGTAAAAATAAAATTACTTTTACTATTTACCTTGGTGGAAAGCAACAGTGGTCCATTTGGAGCAGAAACTTCTGACGGTGATTGCGACAAATCCAGTTGACCATTCAGCCTCTCGTCTGTCATAGGTAAGAGGCGTTCCCTTGCTCTTCATTTTCATTCATTTTTTAATAAATTTCCCTTGAAAATCAGTTCTACGTGGCCATTTTTTAAATTTTAGGGCTGCGCCCATTGGCGCGGGTATCGGGCACGAACCCGCGCCAATGAGCTCTTTTATATAAAGGGATCGCGCCACGTGGCACGAATGTTCACAAAACAGCCGCGCCAACGGCCGAACCTAAAAATCCGCCCAAAATTTCGACATTTAGACCAAATTGCATGGAATTTGAAGCTCATCAAAGATCTAACTAAGGGTTTTTGACCATATGAATGTAGGTAATCACTCAAAATGGCAATCGAATGGAAAGAACGAGAGCACGGAGAAGAGGATGAACAAGCCATGCAAAGTCAAGCTTGCATGAATGCACTTAGAAACTGTGGATTGAAAAAGTTCTTCCTCACACCATGTTTACGAGCTCAGCCCGAGCTCCTCCAGTATTTAATCAGTATCTGGGACGAACATGAACATGTGTTCAGGTTACAATACCAGGTGTTAGAACTGGAGGTCACCGATGTTTATTTCATCACTGGATTGTCCCGCAGAGGTCCAATCCCTGTATTGACTGGAAGCAGACCATCTGGGGAGAAGATGGAAGAAGTGATGGCACGGGTGTGCCGAGGGGCACAAACAGGATCAAGAAGCAAGAAGGTGGATATCCACACTATCCCTGATCTGGCATTGAGAGTAGTTCTCCATACCATCACGCGGGCTGCTGAGTCGCAGGCTCCGCACGAGGCCACGAAGGCCCAACTCCTGCTGGCCTCAGAATGCATGGGTCCCTTACTGTTTAACTGGGCAGAAGTAGTAACAATCAACATGAAAAGGCAGCTCACAAAGTGCAAACAGGGGAAACTGAAACAGTTCGGTTATGGTTCCATCTTGGTATCGTTCATTCTGGAACACTTACCAATCTTCTAGGGCCAAGGGGCCACAGTGGCAGATCCGATACCACGAGAGCCAAGAATGGCTCGCTGGGCAGCATTGATGCCCAGATCTGGAGGTGGCCAACAGATGTCCTGGAGGCCAGAGTTTTTTAGGTGGTTACGGCGCCAGCTAATTGTCATGGAAGACTGGCCCTATGCAGAAAATGACTTTACCGGGGACCCAGATCTCCCACTGCCAGAGGGAGACGACTGGGATGAGGAGTTGGGTAAGACCTCATGTTTTTGATTTTATGTTCATATGTTTTTTTGTTAATACACATTCGTCCTAACACAATCATATATGCATGCAGATGTGGGACCTGAGAGACCAGCTGGGATGTCTCCAATCTCTCGGAGGACACAACTCGCCCCTGAGATTCAGGGAGAAGGCACCGGAGGAGAGGAGCTGATCCAGAACCTCGAGGGGATTGCCCACGGGATTCTAGACTATGCCCGGCTAGCAGACGTACCGATGGCATACCAGCGCCACACGGTGGGAGTTCCGAGTCGGATCCACCGAATCCTGAGGCGCTTAGTGCGTGCAGTCACGTGCTATCATGAGCACCATGCGGATTAGTCCTTAGGATTTATACCACACCTATTTTTTGAGAGACATAGCGTCTCCGGATGTACTAAGACGATTATGTATATTTTTTGAGTTTTATGTGACACACTCTATGTGAACATTTCGATATCTATATATATATATGCATATCTATTTCCGGATGAGTCTTTCTTTACATGTGATGATGATTTATAAATTGCGCAAATGTCTGTCTAATACCAAATTTGCTACTGCATCTGTTAATGTATTCAAATGCCTGGGTATATGATGATATGTAATGTAGTCAAAATTCCTTTCCAGTAATCGAATACTCAAATACAGACGTAGGATGGACGGGTTTCTTACCGAATAGTGTCCGTTCAGCTGTAACACTACAAGTTGTGAATCTAGATACACGAGCAATTCATGGATACCAAGGTTTACTGCCTCGGTTAATAATTCCAACACGGCACTATATTCCGCGTTGTTGTTCGTGGTACGTCCTAGACACACTCCTTGCAGGTCAATCAATTCACCAGTAGGATTGTAGATTACCCAGGCTGTGGAAGACAGATTCCTGGTAGTGCGGGAGGCACCATCCGCGAAACCAACAAATGGATGAATAGACATCTACACAACCAGGAAGACCCGATCAGCAGAAAGATGTTTACAAAGCACACCACACCATGCACATAAATGACAATCACACACCTATGTACACACACCACACCACGAAATCACTTCAGGCATATTATTTTTTAAGGTACAACCCATTTCTGGGCTGCGCCAGCGGAACTCCTTCGTAATCTATAAGCTCGTAGGCCCCATTTTTCAAAACGCGTTTTACTATATAGGGTCCGTGCCACATAGGCTGGAGCTTACTGGCTCCAAGCTTATCATGTGCCTGATCGTACAGGAGGACGAGGTCTCCTTCAATGAAAGAACGGGGAGAAATAGATTGATCAAAATGAGTTTTGACCCTCTTCTTTTGTGCTTCGATGATCAAAGCAGCTAGACGACGGGTTTCATCCAACCGTTCGAGATACAGAAGACGTTCTTCCTCAGGAGAAGTATCCGGTAAGAGCTCCACAGCTAATTTAAGCGAAGGAATCTCACATTCAACCGGCAGAGTAGCTTCCAGACCGTACACCAATTGAAATGGTGTGAACCCGGTTGCACTCTTAGCAGATGTTCGGTATGCCCAGAGAGCTGAGAACAGTTGGAGATGCCAACTGGATTTATGAATCCCAACCATTCGCTGAAGCATGGTGACCAAAACCTTGTTCACCGCTTCAATCTGACCATTCGCTTGAGGGTAGTATGGTGTTGAGCTATCGTGACGCAAGCCCAACGCTGAAGTCAGCTCCGTCATCATGTAATCACGGAAATGAGTACCATGATCAGTGACGATGGCTTGAGGAACCCCGAATCGTGCAATAACGTGGTTGAATATAAATGAAGCAGCCGTTCTTCCGTCAGCAGCTAGTGTAGGCATCGCCTCAGCCCACTTAGTGAAGTAGTCGACGGCGACAATGATATACGCATGCCCCCCGGCCGAGTGAGGGTTACACGTCATAAAATCCACGCCCCATTTCGCAAAAGGGCCGACGGTAATAACGGGATGTAAAGGCAATGGCGGCGCGCGCATCTTGCGCTGAAAAATCTGGCACGGATGACATTTACGGACTGCAGTGATACAATCCTTGAATATGGAAGGCCAGAAATAACCTGCCCGCAGAATCTTCTGGGCAGTAGCATACCCGGACATATGTTCGCCACAGGCGCCACTGTGGCAGTCATTCAGGACCTTTTCAGCTTCTTCCAAGGTAAGGCATCGTCGAAGCACCGAATCTACTCCAATGCGATATAAGGTATCTCCTACTATATGGTAGGGTTGGGACTGGTGCCGAATCCGACGGCGGGCAGCTTTATCCAACTCAGACCGAAATGTCGAGGTTTGAAGATACACTATTATGTCACCGTACCAAGGATCACGAGTACTGATGAGGAAAAGCATTTCGTCCGGTATATGGTCTTCAGTGTGTGAGGGAACAGAGTCTGTAGGGAGAGAACATATCAAATCCGCGAAGACCAGTGATTTAGTTGACTTGGCAGTAGTGAACTCCAAGTCAAACTCCTGTAGGATCACAATCCATTTGGAGTACTTGCCCCTAGTAATTGTCTAGAAAGAATATACGTCATAGGGTTGCAGTCTGAAACCACTGTTATCGTGCGCAAAAGGATGTAATGGCGAAAGCGTTGTACGGCGTGTACTGCTGCTAAGGCCAACTTCTCGACATGTGCATAACGCATTTCCGGGTCGAGAAGGTTCCGTGACAGGTAATAAATGACATGTTCATCACCGTCATCGTCATCCTGCACCAAGACCATGGCGATGGTGCTACATGCGGCGGCTAGATACAAAGTAAAGTCGCGGTGGTAGTCCGGAGGACGAAGCAACGGAGCATTGACTAGCAATGTCTTCAGCTTCTCAAAGGATTCCTGAGCAACTTCGTCCCAGTGAAAGGGAACATTCTACTTTAACAAACGAGTGAATCCTTTGGCCACCTCGGCATAATTCGGGATAAAGCGCCTAAGAAAATTCGCTTTCCCTTGCAGACTCTGTAACTGATACAGGGAGGAGGGTGATGGGAGATTTACGATGGCCTCGACCTTTAGAGGGTCAAGGCGAATTCCGTCTTTCGAGACTATAAATCCTAAAAGACGGCCAGAATCAACGCAGAAGACGCACTTATGAGGATTGAGCCTGATATTGTAGCGTCTGCAACGAAGAAATATCTGGCGGAGATGCTCAGGATGGTCCTCTCGCTTGCCCGAATGGGCTGGCAAGTCGTCCAGGTAAGGCTGGACGATATGGCGAATGTCATGAAAAGCGTAGGACATCGCACGCTGAAACGTGGCGCCAGCGTTGTTTAAGCCGAACGAGAGTTTTTTGTACTCGAAAGTGCCCCACGGATAGATGAATGTGGTCTTATGTTGATCTTCAGGTGCGATATTTATTTGGTTATAGCCTGAGAAACCGTCCATTAAGGAATAGATCTCACTCTCGGCACATTCGTCGATGATCTGGTCGATAAACGGAGTGGGATAATTATCCTTTGGACAGGCGCGATTGATGTCGCGATAATCCACACAGACTCGAATTGTACCCTGCTTTTTATCGACAGGGACAATATTGGACACCCATTCTGTAAGGGGGATAGGATAAATAAAACCCGCGTTCAGAAGTTTTTCAACTTCTGCCTTGATAGCGGCGGCTTTCCGAGGATGCATGGGACGTAAGCATTGGCGCACGGGTTTCGCACCTGGATAGGTTGGAATCTCGTGCACGACAATACTAGGATCAATTCCCGGCATTTCCTCGTAGGACCATGCGAAAACATCTTTGAATTCTTTGAAAAGCTCAGTATAGACTTGAATCTCCTCGGGAGAACAAGTCACACCCACATGAATGTTCTCAACAATCCCCGGTTTAACGGAGATGTTGATTGGAACAGTTTGAGCAATGTTACTCAGATTACCCTCCGAAAAGACCTCGTGCATTAAGATCGGTGTTTGAAGAGGAGGGGAAGGAACCTGAGTAGCATAGCGCTCCAGACAATCAGTCATTGCCCCCAAGCTGGGCATAAACGAGGAGCGGTGATGTCCATCGCCCCAGGGAAGCTCCTCAAGAGACATGGTTTCGATGATAGCCTCATCTGAAGGAAAAGTCTCTCTGAGAGGATCAGGTGAATCAGCCTGACCAAGCCAGGGGGATTGCGAGTAGACGTCGAGAGACATGCTCATCGGAGCATGCTGAGGGGGTGGAGGGTCCGATGCGGAAAAAATCTCACAGTAGCTGATCTCTACTGGCGTTAAAGGCATGGATTCTCCAAACTCATATACCTGCTCAGGTGTAGGAATAAGCCAGGGGTCATCAGTCCTGGACAACATGTTGACTTGAGCGGTATTCGGTGGCGGTGCGGGGAAAATACCCATGAGGACTGGGTCTTTGAAAAGACCAGGTCCTATGCTGTCTGGGGGATTCGGAATTTGATCCACGTATGGCACGTTGTTCTCAGAGCTAGAGGTGAAAAATGACAACTGATCTACCGTGACAATCTTGCCTTCATGGGGGAACTTAATGAATCGAAAGACGGTAGACGGCACGCAGAGCATGGCATGGGTCCAGCTGCGGCCAAGAAGTATATTGTAGTTGAGTTTAGCATCAACCACTTCTACTTCCACGTTGACAGTTTTTCCCTGTAATGTGATCGCAAGACTCTCGAGAACTCCCAGGGGTTTAGATTCCCGACCATCAAATGCCTCAAGGGCATTAGGAGATGACGACAAGGCTGGAGAGCCGATGGCCTTCCAGCAAGCGGAGGACATAACGCAGGTAGATGCACCCTCATCTACGACGGCCCTATGAACGTTTAGACCGTTAATCCCGACTTGAATGACCAAAGCGATTTGATGTGGAAGCCGGGGAGTAAAATTCTCCAGATCGAAGGTGAGAAGGCTCGAGTCAGCGGGATCAATACCACCGATTGCAGACAGTAAAGCCTTCCGTTGTGAAGGACAACTTTGAAAAACCTCAAGTGCGGACATAGCACATGGCGCCTGTGCCAGATCCTCAACAATGCTGTAATGTTGAGCGGCACGAGCATTTGGATTATAAGAGGATCTTCGAAGAACACCCTTGGGAGGTGGTTTCACAACGGGTTCGGGAGTCGGCTTCTCGATTTCCAATGGACCGGAGGCAGGTGGGGGAGGCGGCCCATCCGCAACTGCCTTCCCGGGTGCCTGCCGCGATTCATTGTAATCCTTCGACCGCGTAGCGATAGTGATAGGTGCATTAGTCTTCATCATGAAAACTTGAGACCCAAACGGTGCAGATGGTGACGCCTGTTCGACCATCTGGGTCTGTTGAGATGGAAATGGCTCTTTTAAAACAGCCGGAGTCCCTTTTGAGCCTTTAAGAAGTTGACTAACTTCGGACCGTCGTGGAAAATCCTTAGTGTAATGGTCACCTTCACAGATGAGGCAAGGGAATTTCGGCTTGCGTTGGGAGCCATCCTCAGTTCGAGATTTAGATTCCGGTTTCGGGGCATCAGATTTTGATTTTCCTTTGCCCTTCTTCTTCCCCTTGGAGGATTTGTCCGCAGGATTGGCCTGGACGGCATTCACCTCCGCGATTTTACCAGAATCGGATGAGGCGGGATTAGCAGAGGTATTGTTGGAAGAATTAGCCTTCTGCTTCCCATTCGAAGACTTCTTCGAATTTTGAGAGATGGAACCAATGACACTGTCCACCGCAGGGGTAGGTGGGGCCTTAGAGGATCCGGGCCATGGAGCATCAGTCAAGATGTCATAAAGCGTGCTAGACTGTGAATAGACAAGATCCAGGTACTGGGCACGCACGATAGCTTGTTCCTCCGTCACACACGCTCCCATCGCGATATCCTGAGCGATTTTATTCACAAAGGAGGTGGTGAACCAGTGAGTCAAAATCTGATCAGGTATGTGAAACTTGATCAATCGACGACGGCGCCGCCACTCATGAATGTGATCTGAGATGTGAGTGGCTTTGTCCTGCTTCAGAGAAGTCAGGAGGTGCGTCCCGGCCTCATACCGGACCGGTAACTGGAAGTGCGTGAGGAAAGCCATGGCTAAAGAGTTGAAATCTTGGAAAATGCCACGTGATAGCTCTATGTACCATTTAGCAGCAGCCCCTGTTAAAGTACGCTGGAAAAGACGCAAACGAATCGAATCGTCGACCCAAGAGTTAGACGAACACCAGAGGTGATACGTCATCACATGCGCCTGGGGGTCTTCGCCGGCTTTTCCCTCAAACTTGGGACAATCACCTGGTATCTTGGTGGGAACCGGAGGCCAATATGGATTATGTAAAATCGGATCATTGGTCAACTTTGAAACGTCCCGCAGTTCCAAGGTAGCCAGGAACGACAATGGAGGGTTAAGCTGCCATGCGAAGCCCGGAGAGGATGGCCCGTACCCATGCTCCACGATGGTTGTGAATATCCACCTTTCACGGGTTACGTGCGGGATTAAGCCAGTAGGGGCATAGTTAAGTATAACCATCTGCGGTTGGATCTTGGTAACCATGGTGCGGGGCTTGATAACCAGGGTTCGGGCCCTGATTAGGCGTCTGCCCCGTATAAGCAGCATTAGGATTCGACTGCTGAGTGTAGGTAGAACCGGGTGGAGGAGGATAATACTGAGAGCCTCCAGGGTGGTTATAGTTCGGTTGAGATTGACCATGAGGATAATAACCACTCTGAGGATGAGTAGGCTGCTGATAAGTGGAACCCTGCGGAGCCTGGTACGTAGGGCGCAGCTGTTGATTTGGCTGCGGCATTGAATGAACAGGCTGTTGAGCAGAGTGAACGGAATGAGAGGTACATACTGAATATGAAACGAGTTGACACATTGAGAGAGGTACCTTTGAATAATGATGGCAGGATAAATAAGCGACGCAGAAGTTGCGCGAGTTGACCTGGTTGTAAAAGTGAGCCCAGTTGTCACAGGATAAATGGGTAACTTTGGAAGCGAGACATTTGAGTTGTCTTGGGATGAACCGGTTGGCCTGGTGGTGGGACAGGACCAGGTGCTTGCTGGAAACCAGTTTGACCTGAAGCAGAACCATAGGATGGTCCTGGCTGATATGCAACGTTAGAAACAACAGGATACCACGGTTGCATTGGTAAAGAAGGCTGGATTTTCCCCCCAGGACCATAGGCCGGTCCCGGTTGATACCCCGACTGAGGCTGAGCAGGTTGACCAGAAGGGCTATAATATGGTCCTTGCGGATTGTACAATGGCCCTTGTTGGCCCGCAGGGTAGCCTTGGATGGGCTGTCCCTGTGGGTCATACAAATAGCCAGGTTGGCCTGCAGGTTGGCCTTGGAAGGGTTGTCCCTGCGGGTTATAAGCCTGGTTGTACGGTAAGCCTTGAGCATATAAATAAGCCTCAGGAGCGGGAAGGCGCAAAACCTCCCCGTGCTCGTCATACTGACCTAGGAAATCATACACGGGAGTACCATCCTGTGCATAGTGCGAAAAGAAATATCGGTAAGGATCTTGGGGGAACGGTCCAGCTTCGGCGTTCGGCTGTTGCAAAGACAACCGATACTCCTCCGGAGAGATATTGTCCGGTATATCAGTAGCTAGATAAACATCTTCAGGAGTTGGCCCAGCCCTGGTAGCAGATGCTGAGACAACAGGAGAAGAGGCAGCCACACAAACAGTGGGCCGAACGGGAACAGAAGTGACAGGCGTTGAAGGGGACACCCCGGGTGTAGTGACAGCTGGCCTCGAAGCAGGAGATGATATTCCCATAGAGGCTGCAGCTGAAATGATCTGACCCAGAGATCTGTATCCTTGTGGTAAAGAAGGACTGGCTGTCAACATGGTAGCCAGCTCAGAGTCGTCTCCCTCAAACAACCTACGCGGGATGCGCTAATAGTCGTCACCAGACGTCGGAATTTCCTCACCAGAATCACTCATGGTTGATCCTGCCGTTAAATCACGCAAAAGACGGCGAGGACTAGGAGGAAAAACAACATCAACAAACGGTGAACCCGATGTAAGAGAAAGGAAATCAGCTCCTAATCTCAATTCAGACACAGGGTCCGAAAAGGGCCAATTGAACTCAACTGGTCCTCCAAAGGGTTGCTTAGCGAGAACCGGTCCCCCGTCGGGAAACTCGGAAACAACAGGCTGCTGTGGTTCAACAGAAGACTGAGAAGCTTCTGAAGAATCGTCCGTGTAAGGACTACCAGTAGATGAAACCGAAGGTTCCGCCACTGTGGCAAAAGACTAGAGAAAAAAGGACAAGCACACACACGGGCTGAAAACGAGTTAAGACACACGATCAAACGGTCAACAAGCAATGTCTAAACGGGTGTGTAATCGTGGGCGATTAATTTTACCACATTGGAAAGTAAGAAATTCTACCGTTTCATATTTTAAGAGTCGAGAAACGATAAAAAGGTGACTCTATCTCTTTCAGATTTGACGCAAGCGTGAAAGGACAAGCGCTTGACGGTCTTTTCAAGTTTAGGGAGTCAGAAAAGACCAAATGACTACTCAGGAAAAACTAGGCATAAAGGGTGTACCAAATATCCGTGAACTGCAATATACACCTTGGTTTCAATAATGAAACAGAAATCGACCAAGGACTTTCCGTACGTGCAGGTAGTCTCCCCGAATGCTGTGTTCGGTGTATCACGGGTATGGGGCGGCAGACTCGGCTTCCTGTGGATAAAGGATTGAAAACCTAGAGGGGTCTCTCTTTATATACGCGACGGTACGGGGAGCACAAGTCCGTACTAGCGCTGTCTAAAGCCAACAGGCGAACGACAGCTGCTAGGTTTAACGACGCCGGAACACGTCTCTAGCCTAGACCTTCTAAATATGTTTCGTTAAGTTCCAATGCCGCCTTAGTTTAATTGAATAAATTTTACAGTTGATCTTCAATTAAGTTTCAATTTTCAGGCCCTATCGTATGTAGTGTCTCGAAAGACTCCTAAATGCAAAGCTATATGCCATAGTCCAACATTTCGTTCGATGAAAACTAGTTAGAGAAGAGTTGAGAGCTTTTACACAAACGAAATGAACGGAAGACAAGCAATGAGATCTCTGATGCAACTAATGAAATTGAAAACTTTCCATTCAAATCACTACTCACTAGCAAAATGGAAAAGATCACAATTTACACTAATCAACAAAAGCAAAAGAGATTTTTTTTATTTTATTTTCAATGTCTGATAGCTAATATGCACTAAACAAACTTGAAAACAAATGGAACAACTTGAGAAATGATATTAAAGAGAGCGAAACAAACAAATTCCACTCAACAACACAAGCAATCAGATCCCCAAATCGACCAAAGTCTCTCAAAACAAAGAAAAGACTCAAAAGCTTCCAATGGACCGTATGATCTATGTCCAAGGCAAGACCAAACGAATTTCGAATGAAGGAATGAACAATCACCCAAAAATCGCAACAAAACAATGAACAACTACTTAGAGGATGCGGAGAATCAATCAGATAGTTGACAGGACAATCAAAACACCAAAACTCCCAAGGAGGGCTCGATACACTAAGCCACTAGATGCCCTAGGGCTTGAAACGTGAAATCGGTAGATAAAAGCAAACAACCAAAGGACAGAGGTGAATTCCCAGTCAAACAGGACTCCAACACACTCAGGCAGTCGGAAAATCAAGAAGAAAAACACTGACCAAATCCAGAGAGCTCAAAAATGAGGAAACTCAAAAACCTTACAGGAGTGGCGCGACTGTAAGGATGAAACTGGTGCCAGAAAGCAATTGGCGCGGGCTAAACAAAAGAAACATGCGCCAATTGGCGTGATTGTCGGGTTAAAAACCGCGCCAGTCGAGTTTCTCAGCCAAAATTAAAAAAAAGTTACTCCAGAAGCAGATCAATGCAAACTAAGAAAACCAAGAAGAAAAAACAGTGAAAGAACCCAACCTAGAAGGTTCATAAAGCAAGGAAAAACATAAAATAATCAAAGCGAGACAACACAAACGAGACAGTGAAATCTGGACGTCTCCCCAGTGGAGTCGCCAAATTGTTGAGGAGGTAAATCCCCTCTGCGGACAGAGGCGATCCCTACTAGCCCAGCAGGGGTCTAGCAACAATCAAACAATGTTACGACACAAGTTCCTAGTTACGAATGAAAAGACTAGGGATAGAAGCCTACCTGGATTCCAATGCTATGATCTTGAAGAAGAAGCGTCCCCGTTCCTCAGCCTCGGCAGATCACAATCCCTCCACGATCTCCGCGGATGAACACCTGCACATGGAAGAAACAAACAGATACAAGCATAAAATCCGGCATACGTAACTAAACATCAGTCAGAAAGGATGTTACTCATATTAACATGATGGAAAACAAAGTGGAACCATAATCGTAATCATCTATTAAATAACAAACGAAGAGAGATTACAACCAAGTTCTGACGTCGTGGTCTCCTTCGGATGGGTCTCCAGTCGTTCACGTCTCACAAAGCTCACCAAGGAAAGGGAAAAACTCTCCAGAGTCTCTCGATGATGGTCTCCTTGATTGAGTCGGCCTTAAGGGAAAAAGAGGGCTCTTTATAGCACAAAGGCTTTTGGGAATATGGAGATTCAAAGCTTAGGCACTTCAAGACTCGCTTGCCATGGGATTGAGCAGGCTTTTATAGATGGGGAAGGAGGGAGTTGGGATCCCTATTATTGTGGGATTGGCCCTATCAACAAGGAAGGTTCTATGGGAGGTGGCAAACCACTTCCCTTCCATAGAACTTCCGCAGCCAAACCTCCCAACTCAAGATAGGTAATGGTTTCTGATTTTGTTGGAACTCAACTTCCGCCATCTTTATATAAAAAACAGTCCTTAAATTGGGTGGCGCGACTACTGCTCTAGGACAGAGCGCCAGTTGGCGTGACCTCTTTGCAGGATTTTCCCCATTGGCGCGAGTACTGAACTGTCTACCCGCGCCAATGCAAAAAGGGATGTTTTTCATGATTTTTGCAAGGAGATGTCTCAAGGGCAAATGAAGCTCATGCTTAGAGGAATGCATTGATGATGTTTTCAAGGCATGACAATGTTCACAGGTCACAAAATGGGTCCTCCATTGTGCGGGATGGGGAATGGTAGGGACGGTGACAAATTACTGTGTAACACCCTTGTTTCTATGAGTCCTAAAATTTTTGTATCCATCACAACAATCTTTGTGGTAAGCACCATTTCTAAATCCAAGCCATTTTTTCTATGCTTATGCATTGTCTCACTACGTAACTCTTTTGTCTATAGTGTAAATAACTCCATTTTAGTATCTTCATCAACTATTGTGTGTATAGGAACATTTCTTCCTGTAACCATACCTGAAGCAAATGTACTAGAAAATATTTGAGCAAACTATACTTCTTCCATGGGTAGTGGATCTTCAGCTCCAATATTTTCCACATTTTGTTCCTTTTGTTGTTCCAATGTGTCATATTTTGTCTCTTATACTCTGCTTAAGAATGATATTAATATTCTATTTTCACTTCATTTTACATGCTTCTTTATTCTTGAACTTTCGAATCAACGTATTTTTTTGGATTGTTCTTTTCTCATCTATCTTGCTTCAACTTGTGCTTTAGTTTCAATGCCAGAATCCTGATTCTTTTTAGCTTTTATTATTTCTTTGGCTTGGGATTCATCTTCTCTTATTTTATTAACTTATAAATTATTTATGGCTTAGCCACTTCTCTCTCTTTCATTTCTACTTTCTTCCCTTTTTATGCCTCAGCTTTAGGCTTAACTTCTACATCAACTTTTTGTCTTCTTTATTAGTACTTCCTTTCTGGCATCTTTTGTTGGTGCCCTTCCTTTCATTTTGATCTCAAAATATTTCTTGGGACTTCTCAAGTGATTATAACCTCATTTTTATCGCTCTTTTATCTTCTCTAAATCATCCTATTTTTCAGTGGAAACTTTGTTAGTGTAACATACACTTCCACCCCCTTTTCATAACTCGGGTTGTGGGATGTGTTACTTGTTTTCTTTGAATTGTTATCCAAGGTATGTTATGAATATGGGGTACAACAACCTATTTTTATTAGAGTTTTCAAATCACAAAACAAACTCCACCATCACTGATCAGGGGCTCAATTTTATGCTAAAAAATCAAAGTTATCAGATTGGCTCGGAACCTAAATGACTGTGTATTAATCCCCATTCTGAATCCGACGCACTTTGTTTCACGAAAAATGGTCTCTGTATGCTCCCAGAAACGAGTTCTGTCTGCTTTGCTAAACATGTAAAAAAAAAAAAATGACGGTCAAATGCCCAGTCAGCAGTCCGTACTGTTGATGTGGCATGCTGATTGTGCATGGTCATTTGTTTGGAAATTTCTCTGGTGAATGATAAGCTTCCAAGTGAGAGCATAACACTGGTCGAAACTCTGGGTGATGTGGCAGAGTTTTATTGGGTAATTTTTGGGCCAATCGGGTGAGGACACATGGTGCAGCATGGGGCCACCACATACCCCCCCACAAGTTGAAAGATTTAAATTTTTTGGGTCAAGTCCGAGTGGAGGCATCGGGGTTTGACCCCGTGACCTCCAACCTCACAGTGCCAAGCCTTACCGGCCCGCGTGTACATTAGATATTAATATTCATTGGTGTCGACATATATTTAAATTTAACCATTGTTTATGGTGGGGTAAGGTGGGGGCCAGCCCCCAGTCCATAAGACCATCACCCAAGACCATCGACGGAGCTCCAGAGCTAATGCGAATATTAGAGACTTAAACCATGATTTATCAACCTTAAATAGGTTTAATTAGCGACTAATCCAGAAATAAGTGTAGATTAAATTAAGCACGGGTTTAGCGCTTAAGTGCACTTAGCTAGCACTAAAATACCACTTAATATTAATTGCGGATTAACTTGGAGGACCCCCATATTTAGCGAAGACTACTAGTTTTAGTTGCAGTTAGCTAGTTTAGGGCCTGACATAGTGGGAAAAATTAAAATATTCATAAATTTTGAATTTTTCGACCAATTCAGGCTTAGAAAGAGGCTAGCTGACCATTTTGAGCCATTATGGACTCATTGTAGTAGGTTACACGAGCAAAAGAGCATTATAAATAGGTCAATTTGACAATTTGAGCATAATATAGAGGCCCAAGCCATGGAAGCTGGACCAAGGAGATGTAGCCCAGGAGGGGTGAACGCCTTCATGAAATACCTGTGTTAATGTTATGTATGGTGATGCTCTGTACTTTATTTTATGTTGTTTAGGTCTTGTTTTTATGTTAAATTGTTCACTAAGTTGACATAGAAATCACTCATGAGACTTGATAATTTTCAAGAAAAATTGAACCCTTAAGCACACATAAGACATTGAATTCATAATCTGAAAGAGTAATTAGAACAAAAACACTAACATACTCCATTCAGATCATTTTTGGTATCAGACCCCAAGTTCTTTAGGTTTTTTTGTGCAAGAAGGGATATAATTTTTTGCAAGTTTGTGTCATGCTTACAAGGTTAAAACTCAAAAGAGGAGAAGGGAAGCTGGTTGAGAGCCCTGCAGTTGGGTCAAGAGGAAGAAGGGAAAGGTTTATAAAATCTTCAACACTAGCACATACTCAAGTTGAAGTTGATTCTTTAGTGAGCATGTCTCATGAAGGAAAACCTATCATGATAGAAGATGAGAGAGCATTCAGGAAGGCATTATTTGATATGACTGAGATGGTTAAAGTCCTCTATGAGGAAAGGAATGTAAGGATGCAAGGATAAAGTTCAAGGCCTCCAAGAGGAGAGGGTTCTCCAGGAGGAGGAGGCCATGGAGATGTTAAGAAGCCACCATCCACTCCACCATAATCCTCGCCACCATCTTCACCTTCCTCATCATCATAATCTTCCACTACCACAACTATTCCATATAGTCATACACATACTTCCAAAGGAGATGGTAAATCAACCTTACTTAAAAATGATGTTAAATTTGAGCTTCAAATGTATAATGGCGAACTAAATGCAGAGAAGATGGATAATTGGATTCGTCAATTGGAGGTTTATTGCAGAATTAAAAACCTTCAAGAATATGAAATAAAGATTCAATTGGCTTCCTTGAGAATGGAGGGTTCAACACTTGTATGGTGGGAAGAGAAGACACAAGAGGAGATTAAGAAACATGGTAAGATCTTAGTGTCCTGGTAAAATTTTATTGCTACCATTAAAAGTAAATTAAATCCTCTAGCTTACATGAAAAAAAATATTATGAGTTGGAAAAATTTTAGACAATTAAAAGGTCAAAGTGTGCAATATTACACTCATGAATTTAGGATAAGAGCTCTTGTGTTAGGAGTTGATTTGCATAGCCAAGAAACTTTTCTGAAGTACATAGGTGGATTTTATAGTTACTTGAAACATACCATCCTCATGTTTAATCCCACTAGTCTAGATGAGGTCTGTGTGCAAGCTACACACCTTGAGGCAGGAGGGAAAAATGTACAAGATGAGGGTAAAAAGAAACCATTCAAGGGCAGTGAAAAAGGAAAGGGTTTCAAGAGTAAACGAAATAATAATTAATCCATTAATAAATAAGGGGAGAAAACCACATGTACTCATTGTTCCAAAGAGGGTCATGATGAGGCCCACTGTTGGAAACTTCATCCATAATTGAGGCCTAAGAAATTCAACAATAAGGGGAAACAAAATACAGCTGCTACCACACAATAGGATCTTAGATCTGATTCAGGAGATGAGACTAAAATTGAATCCATGGTCACAAAGGGAAATGAATCCATAGCAAGCACAAGTGAAGAAACAATAATATAGTTGTTTCATGTAAGAGTGATCTCAAAACATACAAAAATTGACACACTATTTTATAGTGGGTCTCAAGTGAACTTAATCTATGAAGACTTAGTCAAGAAGCTGAGTCTTGAAACCTTACCTCATCATAATTCATACCCATTGGGTTGGATAACCAAAGATACAAATTTACATGTTACAAGAAAATGCATTTTTCGGTTTGCAATTACCGCAAACTTTGTTGATGAAGTTGAGTTAGATGTTGTACCGCTTGGCATATCTGGAATTATTTTGGGTAGCCCATATCTCTATGATAGGAAAGAAGTATTCTATCACCATGGGAACAAGTACCACTTTTTCAAATATGGGGTGTAATATATTGTGAGAGCTCATCGCAAAAAGCTAAACCTATCTTTGGTTAATGCTGGGCAAATGAAGAGGCTAGTAAACTCAAGCAAAAAATTTGTGCTTCCTATGATGAAACAAAATAATGATAAGGATTTTTAATCTTTTCAAGGTTGTGATGATAGATTAAAATATGATTTGTTTGATGTGGTAAGTTAGCATGGCGAGATGTTTTAAGAGCCAAAGGGGTTACCTCCCAAGAGGGGAATCCAACATGAGATACAGCTGCAACATGATGTTCCACTCCCTAAAATTGGCATGTATCGCATGTTGATAATGTAAAGTGTAGAAATCAAGAAGAAAATCCAATAATTGTTTAATAAAGGTACCATTCATCCATATACCTCGCCATGTGGTTCACCGGTTGTATTGGTGCCCAAGAAGGATGGAACATGGCGCATGTGTGTGGATTTCAAAGAACTCAACTAAATCACGATAAAGAATCGTTATCCACTCCCAAGGATTGATGATTTTCTTGATCAATTGAGGTATGAAAAGCGTTTCAATAAGTTAGATTTAAGAAGTGGTTATCATCAAGTTAGAATAGCTGAATAGGACATATGGAAGACCACATTTAAAACTAAACAAGGATTGTTTGAGTGGCTTGTTATGCCTTTTGGTCTTTGAAATGATCCAACTACTTTCATGAGAGTTATGAATGATGTCTTAAGACCATTTCTAGATGAGTTTTTCATTGTCTACTTAGATGATATTTTTATATTCAGCAAATCACATGAAGAACATGTCATGCATGTGAACAAGGTGCTTGATGTCTTGAGAAAAGAACAATTGTTTTTGAAGATGTCGAAATGTGAATTGGTAAAACTTATTTAGTGTGTTTGGGACATATTGTTAGAGGAGGTGAGCTGAAGATAGAGCCCTCTAAAATTGAGGTCATTGTGAATTGGCCTACACCCAAGTCAGTGACAGAGGTAAGAATTTTTCTAGGAGCAACACAGTATTGGAGGAAGTTTATTGCTAATTTTTCCTCTATTGAAGCTCCGTTACATGCATTGACGAGTGTTAAGAAAGTCTTCCAGTGGGGAGGCAATAAAAAAAAAAACATTTGATGCTTTGAAGAAGAACATCAGTTCAACCCAAATATTAGCATTACCGGACTTGAGACATCCCTTTGAGATTCAAACAGATGCAAGTGACTATGCCATGGGTGCAGTCCTCTTACAAAATAGTAAGCCTATTTCATTCCATTCAGAAATGTTTAATGGTGCAATGATAAATTATCCTACATATGACAAGGAGCTATATGCGTTGGTACAAAGTGTGAAGAAATGGAAACATTATTTGATGGGAAAGGAAACCATCATTCACATCGATCACCAACCATTGCAATACTTGCAATAACAAACCAAATTGTAGCAGTCAAGGCACTTTTGATGGATGGGATTATTGCGGAAATTACACTTGGTCATCAGGTATAAGAAAGGTATATACAACAATGTTGTTGATATGATTTCTAGGCCTATTATTAATGCAACTACTTTACTCAAGAATACTTCTATTTGACATGAAAGTTACATTTAACAATATGCATTTGACAATGAATTTCAAGATGTTTATGAAAAATTGAGTCAAGGTTGCCAAGTTGAGGAATTAGATTATCATGTTCATAATAACTTGTTGTATCATTCGGGCAAGCTTTGTATTCCACAGGGTGAGAGAGTGAATGTCATAAGGGAAGCACACACTTCTCTTATTGCGGGACATTTTGGTGTAAGAAAAACAGTGGAAAATATTCAAAGGTATTGTTATTGGCCTCTTATGCTTGAAAGTGTGTCACGTTTTATTAAAGGGTTTTCTTTATGTTGAATCAATAATCCTAGTAATAGGAATTTAGGATTGTACACACCACTTCTGGTTCCTTCATGTCCATGGGAGAGTATCTCTATGGATTTTGTAGGAGGTCTTCCTTTGTCGAAAAGAGGTCATAATTATTTGTATGTAGTTGTGGATAGGTTTAGAAAAATGTGTATTTTTATGCCATGTAAAAATAAAGTTACAATTGAACAAACAACTCATATTTTCTTTCAAAATGTTTGGGTTCATTTTGGGTTGCCTACATCTATTGTAAGTGATCGAGATTATCGATTTGTTGGGAATTTTTGGTCAAGTTTTTGGGACTTGATGGACACTAAGTTGAATAAGAGTACAACCTTTCATCCAAAAACAGATGGTTAAACCGAGGTGGTTAATAGAACAACCATTCATCTTCTTAGAGGATATTGCAGCAAACATCCTAAGTTAAGGGATGAACAGTTGCATTACATTCAACATGCTTACAACCATGCAAAACAATCTTCTACTCAAACATTTCCATTTGAGACATGTCTTGGTTACTTGCCAAAGTCGCCATTGGATTTCATATTTTGGAAAGATGTAGCTATCGATGGACATAGCGACATAGATAAAGAAAAGAAATTCATTGATCTAATTCAGTTGATTCATCAAACAGTACAAGAGAAACTAGAGAAAATTCAAGGAAAGTACAAGGCGAGGCATGACAAACATCAAGTGGATCATAAGTTTCAAGTTGGTGATGAAGTTTGGCTTCACATTATCAAGGAAAGGCTTCAAGGAGAAGGCAAAAATTTGAAACCAGTTCATTATGGTCCTTTCAAACTTCTAGAAAAGATTAGTAATAATTCCTTCAAGCTTGATTTGCCTTCATACATCCAAATGTATTCAGTTGTTAATGTTGAAAATTTGAGATTGTATGAGCCTCCTTTAATTGAAGACCAAGGAGAGAATTTTCAGTTTCCATTTATTGAATATTTTCTCTAGATTTCTTTGTTGAGCTACAATAAGACACCATGCTTCGCAGGAGGACAAGGACATCAACAAGAGGAGATGTCAACTATCTTCAAGTGGGGCTTAAAGGAACAAATCCTTCAAAGGCCAAATGGATAGAAATTGGGAAGGTGAGGGAATTTTACTCTCACTTATTCAACAATTGAATATGATCTTTTGGGGTCCAAAAGCTTCCAGTGGGGAGGAATGATTAGGGGCTCAATTTTAAGCTCAAAAATCAAAATTCTTAGATTGGCTCGAAACTTGAACGACTGCCATTAAGGGAATTTTGAGGTTTAAAATGGGCCTCCTAAGGAAATTATAAAATAATAGTGGAAATAATAAAATAATATTTGATTCCATCATCAAATTTTAAAGGGAAAAAAGGAAAAACTATTTTTTCAACTCGTATTTTCAACTTATCACCCTATGGGTTTACTCAAATTTCAAGTGGAAACAGTCGTTGGATGGAAAATTTGATTTCTCATCCAATGAGTATCAATGTTGCATACTTCCGATGGACCCTGCTACACGAAAAATGAGAAATACATGAAAAACGTGATTGCAAACATATTTTTTCATGTATTTGTCATTTTTCATGTAGCAGGGTCCATCGAAAGTATGCAACCTGGGTACTCCTGGGATGAGGAATTAATTTTTTCATCCAACGAGTACTACCTCTCGAAATTTGAGTAAAACCGTAGGGAGATAAGTTGAAAATACAAGTTGAAAAAGTAAAATTATTATTTTATTGCTTTTTATTATTTTTACTTTTTTACTCCAAAAATGGTGAATCATCCCCCATGGTTGACATCATCATATTGAATCGTATTAGTTTTTATGAAGTTTATTTTTGTTGTACATTTTTCTTAGGAGGCTTGTTTTAGACCTCAAAATTCCAAAAGCCTTACCAACCCGCCTGTACATTACATATTAATATTCATCTGCGTCAACATATTTTTAAATTTAACCATTGTATATGGCAGGGTAGGGTGGGGGCCAGCCCCCAGTCCATAATACCATCGCCCAAGACCACCGACGAAGCTCCAAAGCTAATGAGGAGATTAAAGACTTAAACCATGGTTTATACCCCTTAAACATGTTTAATTAGCGACTAATACATAAATAAGTGCAAATTAACTTAAGGGTGAGTTTAGCACTTAAGTGCGCTTAACTAGCACTAAACTCCCACTTAATATTAATTGCGAATTAACTTGGCAGACCCCCAAATTCGGTGGAGATTGCCAATTTTAGTTGCAGTTAGCTAGTTTAGGGCTTGAAATAGTGGGAAAAATTAAAATGGTCATAAATTTTGAAGTTTTTGACCAATTCAGGTTCAGAAATAGTCTGGCTAACCATTTTGAGCCATTCTAGACTCATTGGAGTAGGTTATAGGAGAAAATTAGCATTATATATAGGTCAACTTGAAAATTTTAGCATAGTATAGAGGCCCAAGTCATGGAACCTGGACCAAGGAGATGTAGCCCAGGAAGGGTGAACTCCTTCATCAGATACCTATGTTAATGTTATGTATGGTGATGTTCTATACTTTATTTTCTGTTGTTCAGCTCTTATTTTTATGTTAAATTGTTCACTAAATTGACATAAAAAATCACTCATGAGACTTGATAATTTTTGAGAAAACTTGAACCCTTAAGAACACATAAGACATTGAATTCATAATCTGAAAGAGTAAGTAGCACAACAACACTAACATACTACATTTAGATCATCACATTCAATTCATCGAGAACTTATCGACAATATAAATTTCACCTAGATCCAACACCTAGATAGAAATTTATTCCCATCATAAGTTTAACCAATTATATGAGGCCATACCATCATTATGCTGCCACATGGAATTAACATGGTATTTGTCTTGTTCATGTGGCACTGCCATGTAAAGATAACACAAGGTCCATTGATCCTTCGCTAATTCGTGAGCGTATCCAAACTTAACTAGATCAGAGCCGACACATTTTTGATATTACATACCACCCTTGGATCCATGGACTTTGAGATAGCCTAGTGGGAAGGTTCTTATATGTCAAAACTCCACTAGTAGGCTAGTCTTCCAACACGAAGAATGATACCTCACTCACATCATATTTGAGTCTTTCAAATGGTGTACGCATTCACCACCCCCAGATCTATGGATCTTCAGATCCACTTCACGTGTATTGTATCTGACATGTGTACCATAAAATGGTATTTAGCCAAATTCATATCCAAGCCTTTACAAAGGTTTATGCCCTCACCAACTCTAGATCCCTATATCTATAGATTAATTTCCACTTGAGGGTAATCTGAACTTGGATCAATCTTTGTCCTTGTATATGTGTTGGCCCTCACCACACTCAGATCCTTAGGTCTCCAGATCCATTTATGCCTGAGGGTAATCCGACACTGGTGTAATCCGACCTCCACATAAATATTAGCCCTTACTCAACCTCAAATCCATAAATCCTAGATACAAACAAATTTTGAAAAGGAAAATACAACCTTGGATGAAATGATTCATCATAAAGGGATTTCCAGCCCTGGACCCTGAATCTCCATATTTCTGCAGACACACAAAGGTAAAGGAAAATAAGGGAAATTTATTAAGGTAAGGGGTAGTGGTCCAAAAGCCAAATTTCTTGAAGATAATGGCCAAGCCATGAACATACACTCTCAAAATTACTATGTCATGTCTAGAGTGAGAAAAATGGGGCACCGACAAGGCCCAAACTACACCATATCTAGAGTGAGAGGAAGGGGAATGGCTCCAAAATCAAATTCACACATATTCAACATTGTACAAGGTGAAATGCACAAATAAATTATGTTTTTATATATGTTGTAGGTTAGTTAAACTTCTCCAATGATATAGGATTCTTTCATTCATATTCAAGGATATATACATGTTTTTATAACCATTCAAGTGGACTACAAACAATTTTTTAAACAATATGAATCTTAGTATATTAAGCTAGTTATAATTCTCAATGTTGTGGTGGATTTGATGCATGGGTGTATGAAATCACACCAGTTTAAGGACTGTGGTATACTCTTTAAACTATTGGTAACAGGCAGAAAGTGGGGGATATCAAAAACATAAATTTTAGTGGAAAAAGTATGCTAAAGTATGCTTAGGTTAAACTAAAAATAAAACACAAATATACAGAAGCTATAAAGAGAGTCAAACGATAATAATGCAAATGATGGCTCAAAGGCCTCTTCTCATTAAACGCTTGATACGGAGAAGAAATTTTACCCACTTGCCAAAGGGCCGCTAGACAATGGTTCTAGGTCCCAATGCAAGGATGTTGCCTTCCAAGCTCTGCCTTTGATGCAGTCTCCCTCTCTCTCTGCTATGGCAGAATAGGATTTTTGGGTGGCCAACGATCGAGTCCTCTTTAGCTCCAGCTCCGGGTCACACAGTGCTAGTGTTGCTTGGGCAACTTTGGCCAACATAACAATGTGATCACCCTTTCTTCATCTCTTGGTGGCTTTATATAGGGGAGTTTCAAATCCTCCTTCCCTCCCTTGGTACATGATGGATAATGAACCAAAGGAGAGGTATGATTCCATTATGTGCTCCAAATATTCCTTTGTGTGCTCACATAGTGTCTAAGGAGGCGCTAGTGGCTGTCCTTAGGCGGCTTCATATAAGGAGTAACTGTCCTTTGCTTTGTGTGGTCCCGAAAAGAGACTTTTTTCCATTTCCAGGAATGCGCGCTTATCAGGAAAAAATGCGCGTAGAAGGTGCTCTTCTCAAAGGATTAAGCGCACATTGTAGCATTTTAAGACTAGTTCAAATATGATTTTCTCAAAAACTTAGAGATTTTAAATACTTTCTTGATTCCATAATGTGTTCCCACCCTGTAAATCCTTAGGCTTGACATTAATTAATGTCGTCTTCTGCTGTACGATTTTCTAGTGTTAACAGTTGCCCCCTAATGTGTGAGGTCTAGGAAGAAATGTATAGTTGAAATACATTATAGTTTCTTTTCTATATCATGCACAGAGAGAGAGAGAGAGAGGCCTACGTGAATCTTGGAATTGACAACACCTTGCGCTGTTTCCGAGATGACCATGGCCTAAGGGACCCCGTGCAAGCAAACAAAATATACAACATATATACAAAATTTCAATGAGGCGGGCATGTCCCATTCTCGTGATGCTATGGCTAGTTAAACAAAATTGATAGATACATGTCCTGTCTGTGTCACTACTGTGGTAGTGATGCCAGTGGTTGTTGATGATGACTGTTGATGCCCTCAGGGGCATTTTTTCTTTGACGATAGGTGGAATGTGGTACCCATATGCATAATCTTGGCATGGCATATAACTGTGCAATGTACGCATATGTACTGGTTGGGACCTTCCCATGTAAGCATTGTTGACAGAGACACTTAGGGAGGCATGGGTATTCGACGAATATGATCAAAGTGTAATGGTTGTAAGGTACGATACCATCGTGACATGAAAGCTTTTGCTGTAGTCGAATTTCAGGAGCATCAATGACATCTGTGGATAATGATGTCTCCCACAGTACCACCCAAGGATACCCATTTGCATGGGGAGGGGTGATCCAAGGTACCGCTTCCTTTTTGGAAAAGACGTGTCGACGTCGACAAAAAGGAAGCCTTAACCGAACCATGGGTCACCGACCTGAGGGGTCGGGGACCTAGATGTGATTGGTTTAACATAGGCATGTTGGTGAGAGGTGACTGAAGATGGATGATGGGGATTCAGTGGCCCGAGGTTGGAGTATACTTCAGCAACTTGGCGACAGTCATAGTTATTTCTGAAGGGAAAATCCCTGGAGTCGGTAGGACTTCCAGGGCGGGTGTGAACTGGCTATGAATGTCGTGATGGTGCATGCATGGGGGTGAAATAATTCAACCAAGGGGAATGAGGGACTACTTCCATGGGGGAAAAGATGAAATATGAGGGTGAAGCGGCGAAGGGAATCGTTTGTGGTCTTTGTACACTTACCAAAAGAATAAAATAATGAGGTTTGGTTTGTACAAAACACAGAGACGAGTACCCCAAAACATGAAAAGGGGTTGCTCACTGAAGCTGTGAGGGCAGTGTTTTGCTGGGGATGGGGGTCCCATTGGTTGGTCTCATGTGTGGGGTTGATGAAGTGGAAAATGTTGCAGATGGGATTATGCTGATGGAGGTATGGTGGGACAATGCGATGCGCAGAGGTGCGCTTTCAATTTGCTTGTACAACCTGGTCGTCCGGGAAGGGGGTTTTTAGTTTGAATGGTAAAATTGACCTTATGAACGATAGATAGATGGGCACAAGGTGCTTCCTGGACTGAAATGGGATGGCCATGGCGTCACTTGTGCTATGATATATGGTCTACTTTGGGTGACAAGTGCCATGGAGGGGAGGCTCTACCGACCAACACAAATGTTTATCATATGCAGGGTGAGGTGATGATAAACGTGGTCAGGTATGGGGACCCTATGGTTTATTTCTGATGGAGAAATGATGTCAGGATATGCAAAGTCTTCTGAGACTCTATCATGATGAGGGTAGAATGATACCTACTCTGGGACTTTCAGTGGACGGTGTCGAAAACAGTTTGCGGGTTCTTCCTACAAAAACAACTACCTCAAGTGAAAGCATCTTCTTTTCATCAAATATTATTGAAAGACATGAGCTTTAAGAAAGAAAGATGGGAGGGTGCATACCTGTCGGCACTGAAAATTTATTTTTTCTAGAAAGCGAATGTGTGGCTTCGCTTTCATTTGTCATGACATACTGATGATGTTGCAACTTACGGTTTACGGAATGGACCTTCTGATCTCCTGTTATGGACCTCTGAAGTTCTGGAAAAGGGAGATAAATATGGGATTATGGCCCTAATCCTATTCATTTGTACTTGCTAAGTTTTCGGAGATCATAGGTGCTTGTAGAGCCTTTCTTGCCGTTGCATTTAGCCCGTGTACCAAGGATTAGCGATATCATGCCGAGGTAACTTTCATGACGTCCTTCATTTCAATTTTTTCAGTTTGATGGTGCCGGGGCCGTACAAATTAGGTTTGTATGGTCTTTGAGTAACTTTTTTCCTAGATTGTGCGGGTGATCTAGGCAAAAGAGTGCCTTCCTTGCACGTAGTTTTGAAGGACAGGCGTGTGAGGGCACGTTGTTCCCTTATTTTTGCGTGCAAGGGCATGCCTGTGAAGAAAACAGGCGCGAGGGGGCGCACATGTCTGAGAGACAGGCGTACAAAGGCCATGGTGACCGAAAAATTTGATTTTTTATCTGTTTTGATTATTTTCTTTGTACTGATGGGTGTCTGTGTTGCTTGGCAGGTTGGTGTGGAGAGAGCAGGATTGGCATGAGATTCGGACCGCTCTAGTTGCTGATGCTGGGGCACGTTGTCAGTTGGCCGCATGGGGCCTTCTGAAGTTTGTTGAGAATGAGTTCCTTCGGTCTTAGGACTGACTGTTAAGTTACATTATATAGCATTGGCGTAGGAGGCGCAACATGTTCATACTGTGGGGCACAAACTTGATTATCCGTCCAGAGACAGATATATACTTTGTGACCGAGTTACTGCCTCAGGGTGAGGCTATGAGGTACCCACTCCCTGCTGGGAGAGTGAACCTACACAGATTCCGAAGGCGGCATTGCGGTGGTGCACCTCATACTGAAGGGTGCATCAACATTGCATTAGTGACAGATGTGGTCGAGCGGTGTGCTCTGGCAATTATTGTGTGACTGGCAGGGTCGTTTGCTCCACATCGGGCATCGGGCCCGCAGGTGGGAGTTTTACGCCGATTGAGGGGCCGACATTTTTTTGATTTCGCCCACTTTTGTTTTGATGGCATGGTTTCACAATTGAACAAGGTCCAACGTGGATCTAAGTCATTTGCGTACGCTAGCATCCTATGCAGCATTATGTACAAGAGGGTGGTGCCGCTGAGGCCAGTGGTGGCGGTGCCTATTGGGGGGCCGCGGGAGCCACGCATGAGGAGGTGGGCTCCGATGATGCCATGAGGCGGTGGTGGCATGGTGGGTCATTATTGGAATGACACGACAGAGGCCTGGTTTGAGGCCAACCCATAGATGTTCTTGCCATAACCCTATGTGGGGATGGACTTTCAGGGTGACCCAGACATTGGTGTCCCTTTTGGTTATGTTTGGGGGCCTGTAGGTATGTGTTATATTTTTCTGCATTTGTTGGAGTATTTATGTACTTATGTGTTTTATTATTGACACTGACATTATTTATGTTACTCTTGCAGATGTTGGCGAGGTAGGTCGCCCAGTGGCCCGACTGGTGGGTCATGATGCTCTGCTATGACCTCGTGGTGGTCAGGGGGGAGGTGGCGCAAGTGGACCGAGTGGTGGTGTCGATTGACCTGGAGGGGATGGTGCTGGTCCTTTTGGTGGGGGCATCAGCGCAGTTGCAACAGAGGTTACGGCCGAGCGAGCTCATGCAGATGCGGCTAAGGCATGCAATGTAGTACTGGTGGCTCAGGTGGCCTCTCTAAAGGACTTCCAGGGTTGAGTGGACTACTTGACCTAGGGCATGCCTACTCTAGGTTTCATGGATGACTTATAGGAGGTTTGGTTAGAGTAAGTGATGGCCCACGAGAGGGATCATTGGCCCACTCTACATCGGGTAGCGATCGCAGTGGCGACAACAGCTCCGGTGGTGGCACTAGGAGCAGTGGTGGGTCCAGGTGCTACTCTTGAGGGGGCACCCACCTAGATTAGTTTTGTACATAGGGAAAGCACCCATTATGAGGATGCTTCCCTTATTTTTGACGAGTTTTGTATCTTTGGGCTAGCCAGTGGGCCAGAGACACTATTTTTTGTACTCAGATACACATATTTTTTGATATATATATAAGATATCTTTTTTTGGCTCTATATGGTGTGCTATTTATTTCGGCTTATGTATTGTGTTATGCTGATGGATGTCTATATTTTTGGTTTTTTATGTATGATGGTTTATTCGAGATACATTCCAGTCTAGGATATTGTTGGCTATGCGATCACTTGTTTGGTTTTGATTCTTTGATACATGTGAAAATGTAATGTAATCAAATTGTCTGCTTAATATTTTGGCACACAAATATTTTCTAAATAGGTGTGTGTCTCTGGTCTCAAATGTTTGGTTCAACTGCGATACTACTAGCTGGGAATCAAGGTAGACATGCATATGGCAGATGCCCTGATGGAGAGCCTCTCACATAAGTCCGATGATGCTATCATATTCTGCCTGATTGTTTGTTGTTGATCCGATGCACACGCCATTTGAACACAGTGGTGATCAGTCAGAATGGTAGATTACCTAGGCGGTTGCAGCTAAGTTTTGAGACCATCGCAATGCTCCATCAGCAAATCCGAAATAGGGTTCAAGTTGGTGATCCATGGTGGCACTTTGATTGCGTTTTTTATATAAGTCATCGGGTCAAAATTATTTTGGTGATTGGTTTTTTGTGTACTCTAACTCTAGGGGAAAAGGGCTGTTGGGGCCCTTATGGGTAGAACTTCTTGAGGTAAAGGCCGTTGATGGGGTTAGTGAGGCAGGTCCCGTCCAATTCCGTCAAGATGTATGCCCCCTCTCGGAGGTAATGTTTGATGATATAGGGTCCTTTCCACAAGGTTTCGAACTTTCCTGGCCCTAAGGCCTCTTTTGCGAAATTGTAGCGAAGGACTAACTCTCCCTCGGTAAATGAGCGAGGGGTTATGTGGCAGTCGAATGATGCTTTCACCCTTTTCTTATGGGCCTCATTGTGTTGCAGCGATTGTCACCGACTTTCATCAACTAGCTCTAGTTGTACTAGGAGTTGTTATAGAGGTTGGGTGTCATCAAGGAGTTCGATGGTGGTGTGCAGGTTTGGGGTCTTGCGGAAATCAATGCAAAAGCGCAAGGTACCTTGGTCATTTGCGATAGGAATAAGGTGGAAATTTTGGGACGAGGGGGCGGTTGGAATCCTATCTTGGGTGTGTGATGATACAAGTTGTATATGGTGAATTGTGTCACTGGCATGCGGCGGGGGAAGGATCTTGGTAATGGAGTCTTGTATGAGCATAAGGTCGGGTTTCCCACCAGGATAGTCAATTTCCAGTAGGTGGATTTTTTTCTTATCACAGAGGTGCCTGAATGATTTCATCAGCGGTCATACCTCTGGTGTGTGATCTTGGCCAGTGCAAATGGTGCATGGTATCACAGCGCTGACATAGTAGATAGTGTGAGATTCTATGCTACTCGTTGTTCCTGATGTGGACGCTTGGAAAGGGTCAATCGTAGAAGAGGTCGTCTTCTGCTTCCATTTCCACGTTGTTGGTTTAGACTTGTCTTCCTCTTTGGTGGATGGTAGACTTAACACCACTCTTGCCGCTCTCAACTTAGGGAGATGTACACACTTAAACATATGATGAAAGTGTGAGAAAGTTTGGCAATAAGTGCGCGTGATATTCTCTTGATTGGGGAGAAGTTTTTGAGGGAGAGAAGAGGCTATGCAGAGACTATTTGCAAGGGGCTTGAGTTCTATGCATTGGTTGACTCGGTGATCATTCAGATCACATAGGCCACATGTTATCCTAGGCTTGGATGAGGTTACTGCTTGGTGGTGTGTTGTCTTATTAGGCTTGATACACCCTTGCGGTGGTGGGGACATTGACCTAACGATGTACTTTTTGTGCCATTCTTGGAGATCGTCCTATCTCTTCTCTATGGCATTAATCATGTCATTAGTGGGATAAATTTTCGAGGCATAAGTACAATGTCACTCGTAATGATTTCCCTGACATATTAGGCAAAATATCCTTGATATGAAGGTTCCATCTAGTTCAGTTCGGGTTCTGATGGGGAACCAGTGCCGGAAGGCTGCTAAATTAGGGCAATGGACGACTATATGGTCTGTCTTTTTGCATAACGCACACACTGGTCATTGCTTTGAAGTGCCATTGGGGGTAACTAGGGGTTCCTTGCTAGGTCGTTCTTTGGCTGAAAAGAACATGATAGACCCGCTCATCTCCTCTGTTGCACTAAAAATTGTCATCCTGACATTCTATTATGCGTATGAGTTCATTATCACTCATAATTCCTCCTTTTCAAGTCTAACACATCAGTTCCTCATGTCAAGCCTTGAAAATCAAAGAAAAGTTCTTAAAAATCTCCTTAAATTTGGTATCGCACTTTCTCCCTATCTTGCTTGCGGTCCCGCACCTAATGTTCATGTCTCCTGCGTACCTGAACACACTTTCTCTGTGTTATGGGTGCGGACCCCTGTAAAGATCAAAAAGGCGCAAGTAAAACTAAAAAAATATCACTTTTAGTAAATTCTAGAAGCCTCTAGAAAGAATCTTGCGGTGGCAGAACCGCTCTTTTGAGGTTCATGTATTCCTTACCTTATGGAGCTAACCCCTTGATGTGAGGAGATTATCCCTTTGAAGGAGGATTCTATCCCTTCATAGTTGGAACTGAAACCTCCTCTTTTCCACTATAAAAAGAGGCATTGGGTAGCCTCAAAGGGAGTTCAAGCTTTAGAATTATTTGAGGTTAAGTGCTGTTGGGATTCAGACTCATTTAATTGGGATTTTTGTGAGGAGAGATCACATACCTCTATCTGTCTCGGTTGGAGGAGTGCAAGACTTGTCTTGGTAGAGGAGATTCCTGCTTCGGACCCCGGGAAGGCCTGTTCAACATCAAGGCTAAGGTTGTAATGTTTTCCTTCTTTTAAAGTTAATACAAATGAATTCATTTTTCTCAATAAGTTGTTAGTTAACTATTTATTTCATGGATTCCTTGATCACCATGATAAGCATGATTTATGATTTTTACTATTCAGGCGCTATTTAATGTTTGCTTGTTTGTGACTGCAGGTTTACAAGGATAACTCCTTCAAGTGCACGAGGGACAACAATTACTTCAAACAATCATTGGACCTACGGTAAGTCTTTGACACCTCTATAGTGCTTTTTGTAAATCGTATATGTTTAGAGAAAGATAGGTTTATTTGGCTGTTTGTTGCTAGATTACTTTTGGGTACTAGGGAGATCGATCTTGTCCACAAGATTGATTAATCCGTAAAACAAATTGGTGACTCCACTGGGGAAGAACTTGTTGTTTTTGGTTCTCTTTTACTTTGATTTGAGGAAAAGTTTTTCCTGGTTTTTTATTGATATATGTCTGCTTGGGTAGCTTAGGTTTTCTCTGTTTTTGAAAATTTTGAAATCTTTTACGTTTTTCTTGAACTTTTCTGGGGACCGCACTTTGCCCTTTTGCACAGTGCGGGCAGTTTCGCACTTTCCTTGAGTAAACAGTGCGGGACCGCACCTATTACTTATGGAAGCCTACGGACCCTGTTAAAATTTTGAAAAAATTTAGATTTCTTTTTCCAGTTTATTTTTAGTTTGTTTTAGAGTTTTTATTATCTGCCCATATTTGTGTTCTTTCTGTCAAAAGCCTTTTTTGAATGAATTCCAGCAGTATTTATGTTTTTGATGATTTTCTAGAAGTTTTGCAAGTTGGATTGCTTTTCGTTTGGTCTATGTAGTGACTCAAAAAATTGGAAGTTTGAAATACCTCATATTGCATTGGTATTTTTTGCCTTCTTGCTGAGGCTGACCTGATTGTGAAATCCATCCTTTATTGAGAAATAGATCTATTTGTTTCTTTACAAAATCTTCGAAAAAACTTTGTTATAGGTTTTGAAATTCATTTTTATAAAAGAAAACATCTTTGAATTTTTTTTGATTTTTTTGTTATTCTGGACAAATAGATCCTTCGTTTACTGAACAACTAAGTAAAACATTCTTCAAAAATATTAAAGCTTTTATTCAATTAGTTTTTTTTTTGGTAGATCTCAAGATTAGTTTTGTAGTTTTGAGTGCTTTTAAAATTTGTAGATTTCTTTTGAAGGAAAGTTGTTTTTGTAGTTTCCAGTTTTTGAAAGTGAAAGGATTTTGTTGTGAGCTTTGATAATTTGTCTCCTTTTGAGTTATTGTTGAAAATACAAAAATATTTTCTTTCAATTATTCTTATGTTCAAATAAAGAATTGTTTCTTAAAAGAATTGCATTCTCAAAACTCTTTCTTTAGCTAGAATTTCATTGAAAGGAAACGAATTGATTATCATTTTTAGGTGCATTTTTAGTGTTTTTGGAAGTCGAGTCTTCACACCAATAAATTTTCGTTTCCGTACCTATTGACTTAAGAAACAACTCATAAAAGTAACGCTTAATTAAAATTCATCTGGTAATCTTTTTATTTCTAGGGCTCTTATCACTAACATAGCTTAGGCTAGTATCTTGGAGTAGGGAGTAATTAACTCTCCAAGATAGTTAAAACAAACAAGTAGATAAATCTTGCGGTAGGAAATAAATCCAATTGTAATTGGTACAATCTGGGAAGCTTCTCTTAAAGGAGTTAATCACGATATCATATCCGACCTTTGAGACAATCAATTCTGTTTCATTATGAAAGATAGAAGATTATGCGTGCATTACAAACGATAAACCTCGGATTAACCATTGTTGAGGAGCCTGGGGTCACTTGTCAGTAAACCTCGGATTGACCATGTCGAGGAGCCTTCAAGGGGATTGAGCTTTGTTACTCTGCCCTTGCGCGTGGAATCGGATCGTAGACTGTTCCCCTAGTTGTATTTGTTACTATTGGTAACCTTAGTGTCCATAAGCTTAAGATTATTTCCTAAGCTGACGGTGAAGGAAAGATCTCACAGTACCTGGAGCATACGTTGACTAGAACCACTTGGACTCTCTGGGGGGTTCTCTTCACATGAGATGGTTTTGTGAAGAAACTTGTGCTAGTTTGTTTCATTAAGCAGGTTTTAGGGGTAACTGTTCCAACTGCCCTTTCTGTATTAAATTTTTACTAAGTTGGATTTCATCACCAACTAGTGTTTTTTAATATGGGAACTTACTGTTTGTGTGTGGTTTGAACTCTTAGATTTTTAAGCGTGTGATTCAGTTGTTTGTTTCTTTAGATACTTTAGGTGTTTTCATTGAGATTTTCTTTGTTTGCGTGTGATTAGT
Organism: Pinus albicaulis; assembly: GCA_034641835.2. Taxonomy (NCBI): domain Eukaryota; kingdom Viridiplantae; phylum Streptophyta; class Pinopsida; order Pinales; family Pinaceae; genus Pinus; species Pinus albicaulis. Next base: position 1,211,074,260 of record CM076580.1, on the reverse strand, counting down.
TAATATTTAATCGTGGTAGAATTACCTAGACAATCCCGGAGACTTCAGGGGAAGCCCCCTGAATATACACCAAGTCAGCTTAAAGGGCTGCGTGCTCTAGTATCATCTAGTAGCGGTAGAATTAGATCAACGGAAATTGGAACTTCATCTATAGTTGTTCATCCTGATCATCAAATACCCACAACAGAACACATTCAAGAACCGATTTCAATTTCTGAAGTTACTGGTAGTATTTCTCCTTCCAGTGAACTAGCTGACGAACCTGAAATTTCTGAGCCTGAAACTGAACCTTCTGTTTTGGAAACATCCTCAGGATTTATTACACCAACTTCTAGCAATCTTGGTTCACCTAGGGTAAGAAATATTGTTACTGAAGATCTTCCATCTGGCCTCATTTCTATTGAAGAGCTTACTAGTCTAGATGAAGAGTTATCTCTTCCCGAATCCCCTCAGTCTTTAAATCTTAGGGAGCATGAATATATTTTCTACAGCCCTATTCAAACTGACGCTTGGTATCTATCTTTGACAAAATTTTTAGAAAACCCGGGTCTTGCTTTTTCTCCACCTTAAATTCCATTTCATCCTACACCCAGAGGTTACTATCCTTCATCTATTATGGCAGGAGAGTCATCCATGTTTTCCCAGACACCGGAAGCATTTTTACATGGTGGTCCGTCTGTTCCTTCGGGATATTAGGCTCTGTCTGGTACTTTCTCTGGAGTAGCTCCTCGACCAATTGAACAAGTAGTATCATCTGGTCTTAATGGGATTAAAATTTAAACGTCGAACGCAGAGCAAATATTTATGATGTCTGGTAATACTTCGAATCCTCAACCTCAAGGCAGTCAGTTACCGCCTGGAGGATATTTTCAGGGAAGTTAATTACCGCCTGGGGGGCAACCTCAAGGTATTCAATTACCGCTTGGGGGGCAACCTTCGAGCAGTCAGTTACCGCCTGGGGGGCAACCTCAAGGTAACTTTTTCCCAGGACAAACTGTGAAATCATATTATTTTGGAGGACAACCTTAAGGACAGTACATACCTCAAGGTTATCAACCTTCAGGACACTACATGCCCCAAGGTCAATCCAAAACTCAATATGCTCCTCAGGGTCCTTATCAACCCCAGCTTCAGTACGCGCCTTAGGGTTATCAACCTCAAGGTCAGCACCCAATTCAAGGTTTCCAACCGCCTTTTGGTCAAACATCTGTGCAAGGAGCCGGAAATTTACCACTTACTTATCAACCCTACATTCAACCAGGTTATGGTCCTTACGTTCAACCTTCTACGGGAGAATACTCCGGAATGAATATGGTGTGGGATCCATCCTAATATCAATAGGCTATGTAGCCTAATGTGCAGTTGTCTTCTCAACCTGGACAGCCTTTGGTTTCTGGTCCAACCCAGCAACCCGTCCAGCCTACTATTCAAACTCCTGCACCTAGTTCTGTTCAGCAGTCTGGGCCTAGTACACCTCAGACTCCGCCTCAAACTGCTGCAACTGCTGCAACGTCTGTTCAACCTGTAACACCTATTTCTGGAGTATCTGTAACTCTGACTTCTTCTATCCCTGCATCCGTGGAAATCCCTCAAGTCTCTGTACCCCAGTTAGGACCTTCAGTTCAGACTTCAGTTCAGATGCCTGCGGGACAAGTTGGTACAAGTACTGTTGTCACAAGTCAACCACAATTCACGTATCAACCATACCGGGACAACCTCAATTTGGTCTCGGTTCACAAAACCCAGCTTATCAATATCAACCGTACCCTGGCTATACTTATCAACAGCCTCAACAACCCCAGTTTGTTCCGGTTAATCCTTGTTATCCAGGAGGTTACACAATTCCTAATGCAAATCTGATTCCCAGTTATCCTGGTATCCTCCTCCTGGAACTGCTTTGGCTACTCAAGGTTTTCGCGACCCTAACCGTTAGTTACCATTTATTGCAACTTTGGACTTACTTGATTTGATGCGCCTTACGAATGATCCAATTTTCTATTATCCGTACTGGCCACCAATGCCGCATAAGTTGCCCGGTGATATACCAAAATTCAAGGGTAAGTCAAGAGAGGATCCAACAAATCATGTTATGACTTATCACCTCTAGTGTGCGTCTAATTCAATAATTGATGATTCAATTCGCTTACGTATTTTCCAAAGAACTCTTATTGGTCTTGCCGCCAAATGGTACATTGAGTTACCACGAGGCTGTTTTAATAGTTTTAGTCAGTTAGCAACTGCCTTCTTGACTCATTTTCAGTTGCCTGTCAGATACGACAATGGCACGGAACTATTAACTTCACTAAAACAATCCACGTCCACATATATTTTTGATCATATTCATGAATGGCGACGTAGAAGGCGTTTGGTGAAAGTTTACATTCCGGATCAAATTTTGGCAGAATTGTTTTGTTAAATCATTGTTACCCAAAATCAGTGAAGATGTAGCTAAGGCCAGAGTTGTTATTGAGGAGCAAGTGATTGCTCAAGCTCAGTACCTTGACCTCGTCTATACGCAGTCAGGTACTTTACATGAAAAAATCCCCGATCTTCCAAAACAAGGTCAAATAACTGCAGCTCCTTCAGGGTCTCATGCCGCTGATGGTATGATTGGTATAGTCAATACTAAAAGCAAGAATAAATCTTCAAAGAATTCTTCTCCTATTATAACTTTACCTGATTCCCCAAAAGGAGAGTCTTCCCCCAAAGTTTCTACCGACATTCATGTCGTGGAGACATCTATGGCCAAATCTAAATCTGGCAGTAAAAAGAAAGGGAAGAATAAAAAAAAAAGGAATTCAAAAGAGAAAACTGATAAAAACGAAGCCAATGATGAAAAATGTAAGCCTCGTTATCCTTGTTACATTTGTGACGAGGATCATTTCACTAAGGAATGCCCACATCGATCAGAGGTTGCAAAATTCATTAAAGGTTCACAACAACCTGCTATCTTGAAGGATCCTTTTCCCACTCAAGATAGTAAGATGATTGGTTCTACCTCGAATGCCTCAGAAGAACCTATTCTGATGATGTCTCATGTCAGGATTGTGACGCGATCGCAAGATTATGGTACTAAGAATCCTATTGATGGTAAAGAAGCAAAATATTCTAATGCAAATACATCAAATACACCTCCTCTTGTTTCTGGTCCGCTACAGATCGAGAAACCCAATCCAGAATTTATAATCAAACAGCCTGCTAAAGGTGTTCTTCATAAATCAGCTTTCAATCCACATGCGAGAGCTGCTCAGAATTACAACGTTGTTGAGGACTTAGCTATTTCCCCTTCAGCAATGTCGGCTTTGGAAGTGCTGCAATCATGCCCAGCATAGCGTAAATTACTTTTATCTTCCATAGGAGCTATCGATATTCAGGATTTGAACCTAATAATCTTCGATTTAGAGAATAGTACACCTTGTCTACCTCATCAAATGGCTTTCCAAATTCTAGTATTAGTAAAAAACAGAATGATTTTTTGGACTGTGATTGATGAGGGAGCTTCAATGTGTATTATGTCGATCCAGTGTTGGAAATCACTTGGTTCTCCTATACTCAATCAGTCTCCGAAGATTCTAAAGGCTTTTGATGGCTGAAGTTTCCACCCTTTTGGTATTTTGCGGGATTTACCCATAGGGGTCGAAGGTAAAATCGTGAATCTAGATATGGAAGTGGTTGATGCCCCTATAGATTACAACCTTCTCCTGGGTCGTAGTTGGTCTTATGCTATGACTGCTGTTGTTTCTTTGGTCTTTTGGCTTATTAAATTTCCACATCAAGGAAGGATCATTACAATAGATCAGTTAACTTATTTTTCTTCCGATCCAGCCTCTACATAAACAATCCAGCACGTCGGTAAAATGGCTATCCCTTACAAGGATGTTGGAGTAGGTTTGATTAAAGATTTTGGTTTACTAGGAACTTTTTCCTTTCCTCCTCCTAACGTATCACCTTCTATCGCAACTATTCACATGATTTCATCAAATACTATTATGTTTGATGATCCTTGGATCGTACCTTCTAACTTCGAGTTAGATTCATTTGATGGCATGATGCCTTTGAGTCCATTTGAAATTGCATATCAGGTTGTACAGTCACTTTTCGACACTTTTTCAACCGAAACTGATCCAATGAATGGGATCCATGAGGAATCACTTTCTATATCTAGTTCAGCCACAACAACATTTCCTGATCTTGTTCATACTGATGAGCAGATTCATGAACTTTTGTCTGTTGACGATTTACCATGGGAAGATCTACATCACCGATCTTCGTTTTTACCTGAGCTCGATCATTTTGAAGATGATTTCGCTTCAATTTTTACTGCTGAATATGTCAAAGAACCGCAGAATCCATTGCGAAATCCTGATTCTGAGTTAAATTTGGAAAATATCTCTCGAACGATTCCAATTTACATTTCAGTAAAGCCAGGAATAATTGAAAACATTCATATAGGTGCTTGTTGTATAGAAGATGAAATTCAAACTTATAAAGCCCTATTTCAAGAATTCCATGATGTGTTTGCCTGGTCATATGAAGAAATTCCAGGAATCGATCCGTCAATTGTCGTACGTGAAATCAAGACTTACCTGGATGCCAAACATGTTCGTCAACGTTTACGTCAAATACATCCTAGAAAAGCTACTGCTATCAAGGCCGAAATTGAGAAATTACTTCGTGCAAGTTTCATTTATCGAATTCCTTTAACTGATTGGGTATCGAATATTGTTCCTGTCACTAAAAAACAAGGAACGATACGAGTATGTATCGACTATAGGGATATTAATCGAGCTTGTCCTAAAGACAATTATCCAACCCCCTATATCGATCAAATAATTGATGATTGTGCCGGCAGTGAAATGTTTTCCTGTATGGATGGTTTTTTTTTGTTACAATCAAATAAACATACTCCCTGCTGATCAACCAAAAATAGCTTTCATTTGTCCATGGGGGACATTTTCTTATTGCAAACTACCCTTTGGATTAAAGAATGTCGGGGCAACTTTTCAAAGGGCTATGTCTTACGCATTTCATGACATTAAGCACATTGTGCAGCCTTATCTCAATGATTTTCTTGCTCATTCATCACATAGGGCCGACCATCTCACTCATTTACGAGCAATATTTATGAGATGTAGGTATTATAGAATTAAGATGAATCCACACAAATGTGTTTTTTGTGTAGAATCGGGTCGCTTACTGGGATTTGTTGTTTTGAAAGCAGGCATTCGCGTTGATCCGTCGAAGGTCGAAGCTATTGTTAATTTACCTCCTCCTTCGACTCTGTGCCAACTCCAAAGTTTGCAGGGGAAAGCAAACTTTTTACGTTGTTTCATTCCTAACTACGCCGAGCTAACAAAGGGTTTTACCCAGTTGTTAAAATAGGATGTTCCATTCTTTTGGGATGAGATCGCTAATCGATCTTTTGATGCACTTAAACACACGTTGACCCATGCACCGTTATTGCATCCTCCTAATTACAACCGAGATTACGTTTTGTACCTCGCCGCCTCTCATTCCACAATTGGGATAGTTTTAGTTCAGGAAGATGAATTCAACAATGAACATGTGATTTACTATCTTAGTCGAAATCTGCATCTGACTGAGATCAAATAAACGCATGTGGAGAAATTGGCCTTGGCAGCTGTTCAAGTTGTCCAAAGATTTAGACACTACATCTTACTACGCAAAACCACGGTAATTTCTGACTGTAACCCTATGATGTACATTTTAACCAAGAAATTACTAGGGGGCAAGTATTCCAAATGGATAGTTATCCTGCAAGAATTTGACTTGGAGTTTGAAAAATCCAAGGCAAAGAAATCTTTGGTTTTTACCGAAATGATGTGTGATTTCCTCTCTACTGATACTGAAACTGTGGCGGAGCAGCCCATTGCGGACGAATCCTTGTTTCTTATCATTACTCTTGATCCATGGTATGGGGATATTATTGTTTATCTCCAAATCGAATCTTTTCGGCCTGAAATCTCATGATCTCAGCGACAGAAAATATGTTTCCAATCCCAACAATACAATATTATTGGTGATACACTCTATCGTCATGGAGCGGATTCTGTTTTCCGACGCTGTCTTACTCATGAAGAAGCTGAGAAGGTTTTAAATGACTACCATTCTGGAGCATGTGGTAGTCATATGTCTGGGTCTACCACAACCCAAAAGATATTGCACGCTGGTTATTTCTAGCCGTCGTTATTCAAATATTGTATCTATGCAGTCTGGAAATGCCACAATTGTCAACTCTTTGATCATAAAATGTGTGCGCCACCCGCTCCTCTTCACCCTATAATTATTGTTAGTCCTTTCGCAAAGTGGGGCATCGACTTTATTACATGTAACCCTCACTCGGACAAGGGGCATGCATATATTATCTTAGCGATAGATTATTTTACTAAGTGGGCCGAGGTGATGCCTACATTTTTGGCAGATGGAAAGACTGCTGCAACTTTCTTATTCAATCACATAATTGTTAGATTCGATGTTCCTTAAGCCATTATTACAGATCATGGAAGTCATTTTCGAAACATCATGATGAATGAACTGACAGATCAACTTGGCCTGTGCCGTGATAGTTCCACTCCATATTATCCGCAGGCTAATGGTTTGGTTGAAGCTATCAATAAAGTTTTAGTCACTATGATCAGACGAATTATTGGTATTCATAAGTCAACTTGGCATTCCATGTTATTTTTAGCACTTTGGGCATATCATACCTCGGTAAAAACATCAAATGGTTTCACTCCCTTTTAACTGGTTTATGGTTTGGAAGTTGTGTTGCCGATTGAATGTGAAATTCTGTCATTGAAATTAGCCATAGAATTACTCCCAGCTGTGTCTGAAGAGGAGAAACGTTTTTTATACTTGGCTCAGTTAGATGAGAATCGATGAAACACTGCAATAGCAAACGAGGCTCATGTAAAACAGATAAAAGCTTAGTATGATAGAGGTGTTACCCCTCGAAATTTTTCAGAAGGAGACCTAGTATTAGTGTACGATCAAGCCAACGATAAGCTAGGAGCTGGAAAATTCGTGCCCATGTGGCATGGTCCTTTCATTGTTAAGCGAAAGCTAGCAAAAGGGGCTTATGAGCTGATATATTTCAACGGTGTCCCTTTAGATAAACCCAGAAATGGGCTTTATCTAAAGAGATATTATGCTTAAACTTGGTGTGGAGATTTTTTATTAGATTAGATTTCTTTACTGTTGGTGTGTCTTAGATTAGAAAAGCGTGCCTAGTTTAGAAGTGTGTTTTTTATCACTATTCCTGCTTATCTGTGTTTTACTCTTGATATTTCAGATGTCGATGTCTCTTCAAACCTGCATTGGTTTTGCTGATGGTGCTTGTTGTAGTACACAGAACATTTCTTCCACAACTTGGGTTATCTATTCACCCTCTGACGAGTTAGTATCCATGCATGGGGTAAGCCTTGGTCAAACAACGAATAACATTGCAGATTATAGTGCAGTGATTGAGTTATTATTTGAATCCATATCATTTGGAATTCGGAGTTTGATTGTTAGGTGGATTCTGAACTTGTTGTATTACAGCTTAACATGGTTTATGCCATTAGAAATCTAGTGTTATTACGGTTATTTTTAAGAGTTCGTCTCTTGGAACGTGAATTTTATTACATTGAATATTAACATATTCCAAGATGTTTAAATACATTAGCAGATGCAGTTGCTTCTAGTATGATAAATCGACATTTGCAATAATCAAAACAGTAAATTAAACAACATTCATAACATGTATACAGATAGCTGGTAAATAGTGATATATCATAGTATAGAAGTGTTTTCAAAAAATATACATCATCTTCGATCATAGGTTGGAAACACCTTATGATCGGCAAAAATGGTAATACAAAAGGTCAAAAATATTAGTCTACAGCACGATCATCCTATCACTGATGATGATCATGATAAGATACCACTGCTCGGGCCACCCTGCATAGGAACCTCCTAAAAGGTCCTGGGACACCAATCACGTATCTCTGTAATCTAAGTGGGATATGATCTATGTCAGTCTTTGGAATGTCTAGAGTCAAACGCTCTAGGTGATGCTCTAAATCAGACAGAATATCTGTTGATTGGCCCTCTAGGGCTGATGATGCGGCAGCTGGATGCCTCCTCTCATAAGGCTAGAGATGGGCTGGTCATCGTGGGCCCACATCTGCATTTAAAACTTTTGGTTATTAATTTCAAGACAATCAAAATACAAAAAAAAATAGAACTTAGAAATTGTTGAAAATGATTTTACCTGATTCATCCCACTGTTCCCCTACTGGGAGAGCCATCTCTTGGTCGCCGTGGAAATTTATCCCGACGTATGGAAAGTCCTCTATAACAAAAATTTGGCGTTCTAGCCAATGAAAAAATGAAGGAGGAAATCGAACAATCTCTATGCCCTTAGCAGCGTGACGGGCCATCAATGCAACCCAACGAACCATCCTAGGTTCTCGAGGTCGACCGACATCAACAGGAATGTTCTGCGGAGCTAACATGGGGATCCTCTCTAGAGCAAAGGTGACTACAATGGATCCATATCCAAAGTTATTTATCTTTCCGTTCTTTGCTCTGGTTAGTTGGCCTTTTACATTTGCCAACACAGCTTCGCACCAATTGAAAATGGTGCCTCAAAAACAGTCTACAGCAATGTGCATTTGGGAACCGGTAGCCACATGCAATGCTGTGTTCCCACACAGTCTAGTGACAGTAAATGCAATAACTTTTAGCTCGGGACAGATGATAGTTTTTATATCAATCCATTTGTCCCTGGGGTCTGCCTAATCATCACAGAACTCTTGTCAAAGACTAGCGACAGTCTGGCCACCTAGCCTAGTCCCAAACAGAGAAATTTGTTTGCCCCTCTTGGACAAACCAGTCAAAAAATAGATATCCTCCAACTCAATTTCGAGCCAGTGGCCGCCAATAATGAAACACTGGTCCTGTACGTTCCACCTGTTCACCAACCATGTTAGGAGGTCTACTTGTGCCCTCATGCCCTGAATGGCCCAAAATTTATACAAACCACATGCTCTTAATGCCTGAATTGTAGGCAAATGGAGCATTGCGGCGTCATCTACGTCTTCATGCTCGTGTTCTCTCCAAATAAGAATCTTGTATTTCCTACAATGCATAAAAAGACATATTAGAACAATATTTTTTGAAAAATTTTAGGCGGGAATTGAGAAAATTTAGTTTAAAATTTCATTGTGCAGGGTCTGCAGCTACAGTTCATACATAGTGCATAGATACACATGTGCGCTGTGGAATAGGTGCGGACCCAGGACTTTTTCCCATGTATAAAAATGTTGGGGTCCACAGGGCCGCATGTTGCACTTGCGGACCCCTGCGGGCAATTTTTTTCAACATATTTTTCCTTAAAAAATGAAATCTAAAGCCTAAAAATGAAATGCAAATAGATGAAATGCAAGATTAGGAGGTCGTGGATTACCTAGAGCTGAAGGTTCTCAGTTTTTTCGAACGGATTTTCCAGAATCTTCACAGGAACTTTCTTCCCAAAAGCTTTTACTTTTCACTCTGAACTCCAACGGTAAAAATGAAGTTAGAAAAGTCCTTTTTATAAGTTTTTTCGAATAAATGAATTTTTAATTTATTTATTTTTCACTTTAAAAAGGTTATTTTTGAAAGCATTTTTATTTATCTTAAACAAGTATGTGTAATGTTTAGAGTTTTTGTGTAGAAATTGGATTTTTCAAGAAAATTGATCGTTTTCAACAAAGAGCACACTTTTATCACTTTTTCGAACTCTTTCAAAATTTACGAAAAAGAGAAAACTTGGAGTCCTCTTTTAAGCCCTTTTCAGACTCTCTAAACATGAAAAGATTGCCGAGCACTTGATTATTCGAACTCGTTAAAGTAAATGAATGATCGTCCTTTTAGTATAAGTTTACCCCTTTTACGGACTAAAATGGACTATTTACGAAAAAGGTATACGTTGACTAATTACGGTCAATAGAGTTCTCTCCCGCATTATTTATCCTTTTTTGGGTTCGAGAGACTAAATTTATGAAAAATTACACCCATGAAGTTTTCTTAAGTTTTTCTTCTGACTCCTTAAAATTTAAAAACATCGAGTTTCTCCTATACTGGACTCATTAAAATGTAACAGTAAAAGACCTGTTCAATTTCAAATAGGAACGAACCACTCCTTCTTAGGGTTCGAATCTTAAACTAAGTTGGACTCATCCGAAGGACGAGCTTATAAACAAGAAAATTTTATCCTCCTCAAGCTTGTCAAAAATAAAGAGGTACTTGCCAGAAATGGTGGGGGAAAAGAGAGAAAAATGGACTTGTTTGTTGTATTTTGATTTTTTGAAAAACCAGTTAACCACTCTTGAACACGACACTTTTTGTTCACTTGGGTTGGGAAATCCTTTGCCTAACAGTTAATCAAACCACATTGAAAGTCTTCAGCCGGTTTCTGGGTATTAGCTTTGGATCAATTGTCACCAAGCCATTTACAGTGTCGTTATGTGTTCAAGAGGATAGTTCAAATAAACCATTCATCTAAAAAATATCTGTCATCCATTTTGACCATCCCTGAGTCAATCCTTGCCAATATATTTCTTCAAAACTTGATCTATGATTTCGTGTTGTGGGCTTGCCTACAACGGATCACTTTCTATCGATGACAGCTCATTATCTAGGAATTTGATTCAGAAATCGTCAGTACCTTGAAATCTGCATGCCTCAATGGTAGGTTTCTCGCCTTCAACGACAGGTTGCATCATTGACCTTCGATCGAATGATTCCGTGACATGTTCGACTTCAGCTCATTCATTCACATTTCATGGATTGTATTGAGTACTTTGAGATCCATTAACATTACTGGTGGTTACTCTCACACTTGTTAATATTTTACATCATTGACTGGTAATCAAGTGGTTTCTACCATGTTCAACTTCGACACATTCATTCACATGGATAGAATCGTACTAGTTCGAGATGCGGAAATCAAGACCCTGGATCTAGTTTCTACCATCCAGGCTGCGAGGAATTTTGTTATCATTTATACAGTGGACTATTCATAAACAGATGGTTGTGTCCATACTGTGCCTACACATGTCTATACTATTGATGTATTCAAAATCATTCCTGTATCAGAATAGTTTGAATTAATTTCTAAATAGTTTTGATCTGAGTATGGGAATGCCTACCTCAGCGATGATATGTACACATATATATTTTGCATTGAATGTTTTTACAGGTTTTGACTAGGTTGTCCACAGGATGATCCTTGAAATGATAAAGTACTACACTCTTCATATATGACAGACTTCAGCTTCATTTATTCCATACTTTTCACTTAAGGGGGCAATCTGTTGCACTGAAAATTGTCATCCTGACATTCTGCTATGTGTATGAGTTCATTATCACTCATACTTCCTCCTTTGCAAGTCTAACACATCAGTTCCTCATGTCAAGCCTTGAAAATCAGAGAAAAGTTCTTAAAAATCTCCTTAACTTTGGTATCACACTTTCTCCCTATCTTGCCTGTGGTCCCGCACCTAATGTTCATGTCTCCTGCGTACCTGAATGCACTTTCTCTGTGTTATGGGTGAGGACCCCTGCAAAGATAAAAAAGGCGCAAGTAAAACTCAAAAAATCTCACTTTCAGTAAATTCTAGAAGCCTCTAGAAAGAATCTTGCAGTGGCAGAACCACTATTTTGAGGTTCATGTATTCCTTATCTTATGGAGCTAACCCCTTGATGTGAGGAGCTTATCCGTTTGAAGGAGGATTCTATCCCTGTTGGAAATACTGAGAGGGGGGGTGAATCAGTATTTCTTTCAATTAAAGCATTAGTTAATCTTCAATTATTATCAGTGTTTGTAAAATGATAGCAGCAAACAAGAGGAACACAAATGCACACAGTTTTTAAGGTGGAAACCCACTCCGGGACAAAAACCACCTAATGTTTTTCTAATAATTCTTTTCAACTCCAATTGAAAATAAAGCTCCAACTTCTTAGAATCTAGAAAAGCATTCTTCTCCAGCTCCCACTGGATGGACGCTCCAATGCCCGAGATTCTTCAGTAGTCACTGAACGGATGCCCCAACACCCAATGAGCTACAACTCACCCTAGCACCACCCTACTACCCTATAGAAGAATAAAAGAAGAATGGGCTCCTGTACCGGGGAAAATGGTCCACTTCACAATGATATAGAATGATGTAGAAGAAGAATATATACTAGACCATAACCCAAACTTTGACACAACCACCTAATGATGATCCTATACCTCCCAATACTGCCTCCTCAACCCTTGGTAGATAGACACTAGTACAATTTGTACAATAATGTATTGACAATGACTAAGTACAATGATACCTTTACAATGATTGTATGCAGTGCTGCCCACTTGAAGACTTCATATGATGAACTTCTTGCTGCTGTTATGCACCTTGGTTGCTGATCTTGTCATGCTACCCTCTGCTGCACCTTGCTTTTATTTTCTGCCATAGAAATTCTGGTCCTTTGCAACCCTTGACAACACATGATCTAGCTTTTTCTTGCCTTCTAGGAGCTCGATATTGAATCTGGTGTATCTCTGTCATTTAATATCCTCAATATCTAATTTTCAGTCTTGTAGTATTCCTCTGAGTCATATTTCCAATTCCATAGGTCTGACCCAATTTGGATTCTTGAAGAGAGAGTTATACCCAATCTCTCACAATGCCCTAATTATGGACTGTTTCAGCAGAGCGCACTTGTACGGCGTGTCACGTGTCACTGTTTCTTCATTTGTGTCTGAAATTGATAGATATAGAACTATAGACTGTGCACTATCTTCCACTTTTTACGGAATTCCAATCCGATACTCAGAGAGAGAGTTATGACAATTTTACCAAGGTCACTTCTTTGAGATGAATTTCAGGAGCCTGCAAAAACCCTTACTTACACAGATCATATCTCCAAAAATTTTGCGCAACTTGATCTAAAATTTTTACTACAGCTTCCTTAGGATTTTGGCTTCGCCTCATAAAAATTTCAGCTTCTGAGCCTTCGTAGAAAAAAAGTTAGAGCAAAATTTCCACGATGAACTGTTTCAGATGGCTGAATCCCTTGCCTAAGGAGGAAATGAAGATCACAATATATATGAATGCTTAAGTTGAGAGGGGCTTCAACAAGTGAACGTGGGAGGGATTTTAGGAGCTTAAAAAATATTAATTATGACTTTTCAATGAACCATGCCCCAACCCCATGGGGTTTTAGCCCACTAACTGGGGTACAAACTTGAAACATGAATATCTCTCAAACCGTGAAGAATTACATGGCGTGCCATATATCAACGGAAACATCTCGACAAGTAGAAACCAAAAAAATCATTATTGACCCAGAATATATTAATTTGGTGGGTCAAAATTCCCATTCAATATTGGGTTATCCCCTGGTGCTTCTTGGGTTGACATCAATGACAACCGCTAATCAACAATCTCACCCTTTGGCATTGATGGAAACACAAGTACTCCCCCTGCGATCATGACACCTCTTCCTACAACATTCTCTCCCCCTTTGACATCAATGGAAAAGGGTAACTCCCCCTGAAACACAACCATCCTGCAGACCTGTACACACTTCCACTCGCGCTGACACACAACCGTCCTGTAGACCTCCACACACTTCCACTCCCCCTTTATATTCTGAAAAAAGGAAAATCTAATGAGAACTTGGGAGAATCCCAAGCTTCTGGCGAAGATATTCCAATGCTGGCGAATATTTAATATGTGATTCTTTTGGTGCTGATTGGAATCTTGCTACTTGTCCAACTGCTTGCATAACATCTGGTCGGGAGGCTATTTCATATAGAAGACTACTAATCATAGATATGTACAACCTTTGATCCACATCCTTAGATGAGTCATCTATGCTCAATTTGCAACCAAGTAAAGACATCTCGAAATCACTTTGCACCTTTGTAGCAAAATTCTTACTTAGTCGATCATCATTGCTACCAATTATTGTATCATCCTCTTTAGCTATTAGACATGCTTTAGTTTCTTCATCTAGAACATATATGTCGTTTGGAGCTCGACTTGCTGTAGCCACAATTTCACCATACACGCCTTTCCTGATTTCACATTTCGTGGAGTTGAATAGTATTGTGTGTCCTTGATCACACATTTGTCCAACACTGAGCAAATTGTGATTCATGTTTTCAACCAGTAGAACATTATTGGCTAGAGAATCTTTGCTTCCGAGAGTGACAGTACCTGATCCTATAACATTTGAAGATCCATCATTTCCAAAGGACACGGTTCCATCCTTCTTCTCTTTCAGAGATACAAATTTATTTCTATCTCCAGTCATATGCGTTGAGCAACCGCTATAAAAATACCACACATCTTTGTTCTTTTGAGCCTTGAGAGTGAGAGCACAATTATCATTCTTCTTCTTCTTCGATGTTCGTTCATTCTGTGGCTTCGAAGATTCTTCTGGAGGATTTTCAAGTCTGCAATCTTTGGCTATGTGTCCAAAGTTTTGACATTTGTAACATTCAATATTATTTCTTAAATGTTCAAATCTATTGATGTTTCACTGAGCCCTGGGAGGTTCATATTTGACATATCTCCTGGAATTGTATTCGTTCCTAGGGTACGTGCGACATTCTACAGCTTTATGACCAAATTTTCCACATGAATAACAGTAGCCATAAAAAATATGTTGGTACATGGATGGAAATTTTCGTCGAGGAATTGTCTTCCAAGGTTGTTCTTGCGAATCTTGTCCAATGAAGTCTTCATGCATGTCAGATCTCATAGGTTCATTGTATTTTGTTGTAGAAGGTCCTGCTTCTTCTTCTTTGTAACCGATGCTAGTTTTGTCATTGTAAGATCGTTGATTGTTGATGAGTTCTTCCAATGCCCTTGAGCTATTGGCATAGTTTTGGATAGTTTTTCCTTTCTTCACTTCCTCACACAACGAGACTACTTCGACTTCTAATTCTTCCCTTTCTTGGTTGCTTTCTTCCAACTTCTTTTGAAGTGACTCTTCAATGCATTTGTGTTCTTCAACTTCAATTTTGAGACCTTGAACTTGTTCTTCAAGAGTTTTGGAACGGATCTTCTTTGCCTTGAGATATTTTATAAGCTTGATTGCTTCCTCATAAAATTCATCTATGGTCCATTCTTCTTCTTCATTGTTTGATACCTCTTTCTTATTGTGCTTTGTTTTATTATGCTTGGCCATAAACAATACTCTCTCATTGGCTTCTTCTTCACTATCATTTTCTTCATCGGATGATGAGCTATCTTCTTTAGAGAGAAAGTTCCTTTTCGATCCTTGCTTGTTGAATTTCTTAAAGCCTTTCTTTCTTTTTGAGTTTCCATTACTTTTGTTTGGAAATTTTGCTGCAAAATGCCCAACCTCATTACAGCTGAAACATATCAATGGAAGTTTACCTTTGAATAGTCCCTTACCAATCTGTAGTTTTCTCGTGAAGTAAGCATATTCTTCATCTGAAAGACCTTCTTCATCATCTCTCTTTTCTTCACACTTACAGGTGCATTTCATTTCAATTGAAGGTTGTTTGTCCTTATTGGTTTGCTTAGATGCATCGAATGCAGTTTCTAGATTTGAAGTACCCTTTTCTTCATCAAGTCTCATTTCATATGCTATGAGAACTCCATGTAATTCTTCCTTGCTGAGTTTGTCCAGATTTGCACTGTATTCTAAGACCAATACCTTTGGGTTGAATATCCCTGGTAATGCTCTAAGAATCTTTCATATAATAGTCTTCTTGTCAATTGGCTCTCCCAATCCTTCCAGAGTATTGGTTATTTCATCAACGTATTGGAAGTATGCAACAATGTTGCAATCTTCTTTCATTATGAGTTGCTCAAATTTTGCTCTATAGATTTGAAGCTTTGCTTCTTTGACATTTGAGTCACCTACATATATATTCTCAAGCTTGTCCCATACTTTTTTGGTGGTTTTACAACCCAACACCTTATGATAAGCAGATTCAATAAGTCCATTCTTCCTTTCCAGAGTGCATAATTATTTTCATTGAATAGAGGTACACCATTCTTGGTATACTCCATGACCTCCTTCCAGCTGTTAAACTGCTATTGAAGGAACCGAGCTACGATACCAATTGTTGGAAATGTTTGGGAGGGTGGTCATTATTTATTTCAATTAGAGCATTAGTTAATCTTCAATTATTATCAGTGTTTGTACAATGATAGCAACAAAGAAGAGGAACACAAATGCACACAATTTTTAAGGTGGAAACCCACTCCGGGACAAAAACCACCTAATGCTTTTCTAATAATTCTTTTCAACTCCAATTGAAAATAAAGCTCCAACTTCCTAGAATCTAGAAAAGTATTCTTCTCCAGCTCCCACTGGATGGATGCTCCAATGCCCGAGATTCTTCAGTAGTCAACTGAATGGATGCCCCAACACCCAATGAGCTACAACTCACCCTAGCACCACCCTACCACCCTATAGAAGAATAAAAGAAGAATGGACTCCCGTACCAGGGAAAATGGTCCACTTTAAAATGATATAGAATGATGTAGAAGAAGAATATATACTAGACCATAAGCCCAACTTTGACACAACCACCTAATGATGATCCTAGACCTCCCAATACTGCCTCCTCAACCCTTGGCAGATAGACACTAGTACAATTTGTACAATAATGTATTCTGATGATAAGTCTGATGATACCTTCTGATGATTGTGCGATCTCTGCCCACTTGAAGACTTCATATGATGAACTTCTTGCTGCTGGTATGCACCTTGGTTGCTGCTCTTGTCATGCTACCCTCTGCTGCACCTTGCTTTGCTTTTCTGCCATAGAAATTCTGGTCCTTTGCAACCCTTGACAACACCTGATCTAGCTTTTTCTTGCCTTCTAGGAGCTCGAATTTGAATCTGGTGTATCTCTGTCATTTAAGATCCTAAATATCTGATTTTTGGTCCTGTAGTAGTCCTCTTAGTCATATTTCCAATGCCATAGGTCTGACCCAATTTGGATTCTTGAAGAAAGAGTTATACCCAATCTCTCACAATGCCCTAATTATGGATTGTTTCAGCAGAGTGCACTTGTACGGCATGTCACGTGTCACTGTTTCTTAATTTGTTTCTAAAATTGATATATCAAAAACTAAAAACTGTGCACTATCTTCCAATTTTTACAGAATTCCAATCTGATACTCAGAGAGAGAGTTATGACGATTTTACCAAGGTCACTTCTTTGAGATGAATTTCAGGAGCCTGCAAAAACCCTTACTTCCACAGATCATATCTCCAAAAATGTTGCGCAACATTATCTGAAATTTTTACTGCATCTTCCTCAGGATTTCGGCTTCGCCTCATAAAAATTTCAGCTTCTGAGCCTTCGTAGAAAAAAATTTAGAGCGAAATTTCCACGATGACCTATTTCAGATGGCCGTATCCCTTGCCTAAGGAGGAAATGAAGATCACAATATATATAATGCTTAAGTTGAGAGGGGCTTCAACAAGTGAACGTGGGAGGGATTTTAGGAGCTTAAAAAATATTAATTATGACTTTTCAATGACCCATGCCCCAACCCCATGGGGTTTTAGCCCACTAACTGGGGTACAAACTTCAAACATGAATATCTCTCAAACCGTGAAGAATTACATGGTGTGCCATATATCAATGGAAAAATCTCGACAAGTAGAAAAAATAAAAATCATTATTGACCCAGAATATATTAATTTGGTAGGTCAAACTTCCCATTCAATATTGGGTTAGCCCCTGGTGCTGCTTGGGTTGACATCAATGACAACCGTTGATCAACAATCCCTTCATAGTTGGAACTGAAACCTCCTCTTTTCCACTATAAAAAGAGGCATTGGGTAGCCTCAAAGGGAGTTCAAGCTTTAGAATTATTTGAGGTTAAGTGCTGTTGGGATTCAGACTCATTTAACTGGGATTTTTGTGAGGAGAGATCACATACCTCTATCTGTCTCGGTTGGAGGAGTGCAAGACTTGTCAGAGTAGAGGAGATTCTTGCTTTGGACCCTGGGAAGGCCTGTTCAACATCAAGGCTAAGGTTGTAAGGTTTTCCTTCTTTTAAAGTTAATACAAATGAATTCATTTTTCTCAATAAGCTGTTAGTTAACTGTTTATTTCATGGATTCCTTGTTCACCATGATAAGCATGATTTATGATGTTTACTATTCAGGTGCTATTTAATGTTTACTTGTTTGTGACTGCAGGTTTACAAGGATAACTCCTTCAAGTGCATGAGGGACAACAGTTACTTCAAACAAGCATTGGACCTACGGTAAGTCTTTGACACCTCTATAGTGCTTTTTGTAAATCGTATATGTTTAGAGAAAGATAGGTTTATTTGGCTGTTTGTTGCTAGATTACTTTTGGGTACTAGGGAGATCGATCTTGTTTGCAAGATTGATTCATCCGTACAACAAATTCTATCTTTTTGCATAACGCACACACTGTTCATTGTTGCGAAGTGCCATTGGGGGTAACTAGGGGTTCCCTGCTAGGTTGTTCTTCGGTTGACAAGAACATGATAGACCCGCTCATCTCCTATGCTTGGGTTATGGAGCTACCTGTGAACTCGACATCCATATCATCTTCTTGGGAAAGATGGAAAATGGCTGAGCGGAGGCTAGCAAGGGCTAGTCAGAAGTGAGGTATGTAGTGACAATCCTCCAAAAGGTGATTGTTGGTGCATAATGGGCATGTGAATTGTGCTGCCCGTAGCCCCACATAGTAAACCCTTTCGATTGGATACCATATGTGAATGAGCTCCAATGCTGTGCACTCTTTGAGGTAGTGGCCACGTTCATCGCATAGTGTACAACGTATAATGGGCATTACTGGGGGCCATTCTACAATCCTATGTTCTTATTGTAAGTATAGTATGGTACGCGGCTCGTCGTTGATAGACTGGATGGAGGGATCCTCTTGATAGGATCATTCGATCGCGTGTCAGGTGTCCCTATATCATGGTATCTCTGGACAATGGTGAGTATAGTGCCCATAGGTGCCACAGAGAGTGCATGCATGATTGGTACGCAATGGTTTGCCTTTATTTTTTGTGGTGGGTTCCTTTTTACGGGAACGCGATGTCGAGATGTCTGCTTCAGAGCCGAGGCATGGTTTTAACTCATCCAACTCCGGACATATGTGGGTAGGGTGGCCTATGACATCACATATAGCTCAGACTAGTGAATCCCTTTGCATGGTGGGGGTCACCATTTTCTTTCCTCTTTTTGCGGTTTTCTTCGCCATGATAACTGGTTTCGCAATGGGAAATTCCTTTGTGGGGGAGGTCTCGACCGTTTCTTGGGTAGGTTGGGGCTCCTCAGGGTTGAGGGGATTTAACCCTATGGCCGTAATGTTGGTGGCTCCTGTTCTGGAGGGCGGAACGAGGCACCAAACTGGGAACACCAACGATATGTTGGGTAACACCAGTGTTGCCAACACCTGCTGGGAGACGAAGCCAGTTAGGGGGTAGAGGAAAGGGGTTTGGGAGGCAGCGTAGGCTAGAGAGGCTGTTGTGGCCGATGCCTCAGTGTCGTTACTGCTTGAGTACATGTCCTGACTAACCTCGGTGCTTGATGTGGACATCATGCACACCGAGGCCCCTATGGCATCGGGCGATACCTCAAGGATAATGGGAGGATCTCCTAGGAATGACCCTAGGAAGGACGATGGTTTGATATGGTCAGGGCCATATTCTTGGTACCGTGAAAGACCATCTACGGCTGTATATACATAGGATAGAATTACATCCGTGTTGGTTAGGGGACGCTTTTCGCTGTGCGTCAGCTGGTCTACCATAATGATTCGATCCTCTTGGGGGAACATCATGATGCAGAAGATGAAGGATGCTATGGAAGACATGGCATACATGTAACTCCTCCAAAGGAGTATATTGTAATCCAAGTGAGCGTCCAAGACTTCGATGTCTATGTGGACCGTCTTGCCAGCTAAGCAGACCGATACATTTTGGTAGAGGTCGACGGGAGTAGAGGGACGAACATCGTATGCTCGGAGCGTGGTGACGGAAGGTTTGAGTTTGGGGGACCCTAACTTCTGCCACACATTTTTTGACATGATGCATGTGGATGCACCCTCGTCTATGACACATCGGTGAATAGTGATATTTTGTACTGATACTAGTATCTGGAATGCGACCATGGAAGGAAGCCTAGGGGTGGCTTTGTCTAAGTCAAAAGCCATCATGTGCGTATCAGAAGAGTCGATAGCGCCTAATGCAAAAATTAGGGCTTTCCATTGTTTTGGGCATGACTATAGTACTTCCAAGGCGGACATAGCAACGGGTGATTGAGCAAGATCATCCATGATGCTGTAATTATGGGCCGTTTTGGAGTAGTTACCTGCCCACCTATTAGGTCCCTTTGCCATTTTTGGCATTGGTTCTAAAGGCGTCTTTGAAATCGTCAAAGGTGTAGTTGGCGCACTAGTAGTAGCCCCTGACGCATTGGTGTCTGGTGGGGTGTCGTAGCTGCGATTCTGAGTCTGGAAAAACATTTCTTCCCCAGTCATGTAAATTTCATGGCTGCTTTTCCTGGAATCGTCTGGGTTTTGCTGCTGAGTGTTGACCGTCCCTTGATGGGGGAAAGGTTCTTGCATCACTGCAGTTTGCTGGGAAGACCCTCCTTGTCATCGATTACTCTGTAGCTTTTTAAGCTTAGGGAGTTCGGGACAGTGGTGAGTATAGTGCCCGTACTCACCACATATTGAACAAGAATGGTTTGTTCGTAGAGGTGGCCTTTTGCCTTGCTGTTGGGCATTGCTTGGCTCCTGGTTCTGATTCCGGTTGGAGTTACCTCCAACCTGAGATCGCGGTGGGCACTGTTGGTTGCTACCCCCCTGTCCAGGGTTCCCTTTGGGCTTGTTTTTTGTCTTTTTATTAACCACGTTAGGAGGGTAGTTCTCCTGGTTATACTGGTGTGGTTGATTTTGGGATGGATGCACAAAGTTCACCTGTGCATCAGTTTGCGTAGGTGGGTCATGTGCTTAGGACTGAGCATAACGTTGTCCCATTTTTGCACTTGGCCATTGGGGGGGGGGGGGCTCTTCCATCATTGTTTCTTCCTGCGTACTGGGTCCCCTTAGTCAGAGGATAAGGTCCTCCTTGGTGATACGCTTGCGCCCTATTAGTCAAATTTTTCTGCGGCATATGATGACTTTGAAATCCGGGTTGAGACATGTTCTGGGTAGAACTATGTGTATAACCATGATTTTGACTGTTACTTCCTAGGTACCCTTAGGTCATTGACCCAATTAGTCCATCTGCAGAGTTAGACGCGCCTGGAAATTCTTAGTAATTTTGCAGGTGCTGGGCGTTCGGCAGGATATTGTAGATGTATCCTAACTGCATATATATCAGTTCAAGTTGTTGGGCTTTACTTATTGCATCCTCTTTGGATGTGGGGTTGCGTTGCACCACATCCTTTGAAATATCCACTGTTAGAGTTTTTAAGAATAAATCTAAAAGGACCCGGTCATCGAGTTTAGCTTTGCATAAACTGCGACGCCACCTCCATTCATGGAGATGGTCTGAGATATGGAGGGAGGGGGATTGTCTGAAATGAGTCAGTAATTCCATTCCCGAATCATGGTGAATGGGCAACTTAAAGTATGTGAGGAACGTGGTAGCGAGGGTGCTAAAGGTTCCATGTAAAGAAGGAGGTTGTTCCACATACCATTTCACGGCTACTCCAATAAGAATGCGTTGAAATAGCCTCAACCGAATAGTATCGTCAATGATGCTATTCGATGAGAACCACAGGTGAAAGGTCATTACATGATTACCTGGGTCTTCCATTTGCTTACCTTCAAATTTTGGTATGTCTGAAGGGAGCTTTGTGGGCATGGGAGGCCAATTGGGGTCGTGTGCTATGGGGTCATTCGTCAGCTTGGTTAAATCGGGTAGATTTAACGAAGCTAAGAAGGGTGACTGGGATGTTGATGCCATGGCAACGTGTGAAGACACCAAGTTCTAGTTAGAACGAGGGTTTGTTTGTGACGTACCCTGATGTGTGTTTAGTTGGCTTCCTATATGGGATGCGCTCCTCTGCCCCCTAGGGTTCGAGGGGGGAGTGGTGTGTAGTGTGGTGTTGGGAGACCGACTAGGGTTCCCAACTAAGGTTTCTCTAATAAAGGATGAACCAATGATGGTGGCAGTGTTCTGTCTTTGATGCCTAAACGGCGAAAGACCTAGAACACCTCCCAGTAATGGGGGGGGGGCGGTCCAAAAGATGCCTGGATCGATGAGGTTCTGTTGGGATTGTTTGGGTGTCGACCAGGTTAGGTTTTGGAAAAATTTGAGGGGATCGAGTTTATGATCACGAGAAATTTATGGCCACATACATAAAAAAAGCGAAAATGAAATGAATTTTCCCTTTAACTTAATCTATTTGATCAATCAAGAAAAAAAGATGGTTTTTTTTGTTTGCACGTGATACTCAAAATCCTAGAAGAAATATTGCATCCTCACACACTCAAAAGTAACTGGGCCTTGAGAAGATTTCTTGCGAGTGCTGGCGACGCTCCCAGTCAACCAAAGAGAATCCACCAAGGTAAGGGTAGAGGGTCTGGTGCTTGCCTGCATCGTCACCTATAGGGTAAAGGATGCCCTAGTTTTTGGCCACTGAAAACCACCGTCCCACATGAGCATTCGGGTCTTGGGATTCTTGGTAATCAGCTAACAGTACCCAGTATTAGCCGGGTCAGGTAGCCCCAACTGATACTGCACGCACTGCGCCTAAGCCTAACCCCCTCTGAATTGGGTCTCTTTCGCGCTTGGGTTTTCTTTTCCGTGGGCTGATAGGTGGATTTTGAAGCTCCCTAAATACACAACTTCTATGTTTCAATATGAATTGTGATCAAGGCAACTTATTGGATGCCTACCCCCTTGATCCTAACTTAATCTATAAATTCTTTTGTGGCCCTTGTGGCGAGAATTTAGTGAGTTGGTTTAAGTTAGTTTTGGGTGGATTTCTTTGCTTAGTGGGTGAGTGTGTGTGAGCGTATGGTGAAAAATCTCATAGTTTGAACATATGGATATCAGTGATTCTTTACAAAATTCCCCTAGTTAAACTCTGTGACGTTGTTCCTTGCTCAAATGGAAAACATTTGCGGATAATGGGCCGCTTCCAAATCTTCCTAGTTAATATATGTGACTAACTAAAGGGAGATGGAGAATCACAAATGTAGAGCGTTCATATGCTTGCCTAGGATCATCGAAGGGTGCAAAGGCAACAAATATTACTTTCTCTAATCGGTGATTCAATCCTAGTCTCGTAATTTCCTAAATGCAAAAAATTGAATTAAGCTAAACAATTTCTACACTAGCTTATGCATGTGTGGTCTTGGGCCACTTACTTGGACTAGTTAAACTAAGTGTGCATACCAGAATTTGCAAAACATAAATTGTTTGGAAAGCAATGGTTAATTCGCCCTCTACTTAAACTATGTGAATATTTTTTGCAAAAGACCAACTTAAATGAAAACTAACTCTCTGCCTATAGAAAGTAGCAAAAAGTGAGTTCTTAGAAGCTGTGGGGTATCACCATAAGTGTTGGCAGATACATTAGGGGCTGCCCAGCACATTACAAGCAGAAAAATGCAGAATGTAGGGATAAAAATATCATTCTGGAATTTGCACGGAAAAGGCTCTGACAAGTGCGCTTCCCTGCATGCAGGTCAGTCCTGAACGCATGCAATGTGCTTCTGTGAGAGGAAACTGCGCACAAAAATCCTGCAAGTAAAAAAGATTAGGAGTAGCCTTCTTCAGTCTGTCACTCCAGTGAATCTAGGGACTGTAAGATGGATCAGAGGACTGTTAGCTCCACTCCAGCATAGAAAAAAGGTCTCTTGCAATATATGACACAACCACATAAACTTGGAACACGTCAGTGGAGTCACCAATCTCGTTGTGGTGGATTTGACGCACGGGTGTACGAAATCGCACCAGTTTAAGGAGTGTGGTCTACTCTTTAAACTATTGGTAATAGGAAGAAAGTGGGGGAACTCCAAAGCGTAAAATTTAGTGGAAAAAGTATGCTAAAGTATGCCCAGGTTAAACTAAAACTAAAGCACAAATATACAGAAGCTATAAAGAGATTCAAACGATAATAATGCAAACGATGGCTCAAAGGCCTCTTCTTATTAAACGCTTGATACTGAGAAGAAAGTTTACCCACTTGCCAAAGGGCCCCTAGATAATGGTTCTAGGTCCTGATGCAAGGATGTTTCCTTCCAAGCTTTGCCTATGATGCAGTCTCCCTCTCTCTCTGTTGTGGCGGACTAGGATTGTTGGGTGGCCAACGATCGAGTCCTCTTTAGCTCTAGCTCCAGGTCACACACTGCTGGTGTTGCTTAGGCAACTTTGGCCAGCATAACAATTTGATCACCCTTTCTTCATCTCTTGGTGGCTTTATATAGGGGAGTTTCAAATCCTCCTTCCCTCCCTTGGTACATGATGAATAGTGACCCAAGGGAGAGGTATGATTCCATTGTGTGCTCACATAGTGTCTAAGGAAGCGTTGGTGGCTGTCCTTAGGCAACTTCATATAAGGAGTAACTTTCCTTTGCTTTGTGTGGTCCTGCAAAGAGAATTTTTTCCATTTACAGGAATGCATGCTTATCGGGCAAAAAGGCGCGTAGAAGGTGTTCTTATCGAAGGATTAAGCGCGCATTGTAGCATTTTAAGACTAGTTCAAATCTGATTTTCTCAAAACCTTAGAGATTTTAAATACTTTCTTGATTCCATAATGTGTTCCTGCCCTGTAAATCCTTAGGCTTGACATTAATTAATGTCATCTTCTGCTGTACGATTTTCCAGTGTTAACACTCAGCCACATCAATAATATGAGTGTGTACAAACCCAAATATTTATCACATCATTCCATAACTAAATAATCATCAACACCAACTAGATATTAATTTAACTCACAACATATAATATAACCTGGAAATCCTGAGTATGCCAACAACTTTCACAATTCAATCATTCATTACTACCATAGATTTATAATATAGTTGTCAACCATGAATATAACAGAGACTTTAAGAATTCTTTAATGAATAGTACAAGATCATACATCAGTCAATAGCATAGGAGGGATTTCCATAATCCATAATCCAAATATGCATAATCCATTATACTTATCTTAATGTGTTAGAATAAATGGAAAATAAAGGAGGGGCTTCCACTCTCCATCCTGTTGGAGCCCCAGGGTCGCCTCATTGTGTAAACAATGTAGAGCCTGAGAACATCTAAGATTTATTGTTTCTTAACATTTTCCTAATTTTTTCATTTGTTTCATATATTTATTTAGGATTTATGTTAGAAACACATAGAACCTTTGAAAGAGACTAATGGGTTTTTTTTATTTCAATTATTTTTATGTTGAGCCATTCATACACTGGGGTTTGACATACAAATTATGGGTGTGGTGGAAATTTGAGAAAATGAATGATATGAGAAGAACAATAACTGGGCACTTAATAATCCAATCATTTAACAAAGACATAAGGTAAATTTGCATTTAAAATTTAAAACCCATGTGATATTTCATAAGAAGAATGAATACTTCATAAAATCATAATTCTTATCACAAAAATAAGAAGAAAATTGTAATGTTTCAATTCCTCTCATTATCTACAACATGCAATCATGCATTAGAAAACAAGATGTACCATCAGAAATTTCCATGAACAACTTCATTTGTATTAAATTGAAATTGAAAATTCAAGTTACAAAATAATTACATGGTCATAGAATAAAGTACTGACATCCCATCATGTACTAGAAAATCCTAGTTCTGATCATAGCTCCAGATTACAAGCCCAACATATTTTAAAAAATTTGACATAGTTTGCATACAAAAAAATCCCCTCACTCCTTTTTACATAAAAATAGGGCCTATTTATAGGGAACAACATCATAATACATAACCCTAAACTACTAGTGGCAATATAAAACTACCATGGTAGTTTACAATGGAAAAATAGAATTTTGTAACTAATTGCCTCTGTGGAATTCTAGCTATCAAGGTGGGTCCCACTTCTACAACTCACTCTTCTTTCCATTCAGATTCCGTGGGCAACTTAACAGAGGAATGGGTGGATTGATGATGTGTGTGTTTCATCCTTGATGTAGATGTTGATGGTGTTTTTTGGGTGGAGGTAGATACTAGTAGAGCTGCAAGCTTTGTCAACTGCTTCTGATACCATTTATGAGTTGAATTTATATACTATGAGATCAAGCTCCAGTATTTAGTTAAAGGACACCTATAATGTTAGGTTTATTTGATGGTGACTACCATATCATTAATAGATTCATATTCCAAAGGCTTGAAGCTCATGAAGATGTCTTTCAATTTGAACATAATGTAGAAGGATGACTTCAAGTCTCAGATGATGTCTTTAGGAACCACTGCATCTCCTTCCTTTTCAAGCATTATAGGGTAATTTCTGACTAATTCCAAGCCAATTTGATAATGTTATTTTTTTGATACTAACCCATTTTTGTCCATGAACCTGGTAAAATCTCCCTTGAATAATGGCTTTAAATATTTTAAGATCTTCATTACTTTGTCAAACATTTCTCTTGCCTTCTTCTCCATTTCCTCAACGAGCTTCATCTTTTGGAAGACCATGCTGCATTGTTGGAAAAGGAAAGCCCTGTCATGAAGTGATAACTCTTGCCTGGTTCTTGTGGGTATGAATTGAGTCAATATACAACATTGTTTTGGCTTTGTCTCCATTATTGTTTTTGTGGTTCTTTCCTCCTTTCTGACTTTCACAACTAGTGCCCATTTTTCCTGAAACTGTGTACTATGTTCCCAATACTCATCATTTAACATATCCTCATGATCTTATGCCATATAGTATTATAGGTCACCTAAATATTAGATTGACAGGCATGTTTATTTTTTATGGTGTCTAGATCTCACTGGATCTGGTCATGTGACATCTCTCGCTCGTCAAGTTCTTCATTCAATTCCTAAATTGCTCTATGTTTTTGGGCCATTTATTCATCCCTACTAGCCAATAAATTCTTGAGTCTATTAAATTTATCATTCATTGAAAAGCATTCCACAACAACAACAACAAAAAATTCTGCAAGGGTCTGGATAATAATATTTTCTCCATTATCGTTGGATTTCAGATCGTCCACTTTTTATTTCAATAAAAATATTTGATATTTTTATTTATATGCCTCTTGAGTGGCTACATATAATTTCTTCACCAAATCCTCTTTTTGTTTCTCAACCTCCATCAACCACATTGTCTGAACTGGATAGGAATCCCATTTTCCTTGTCTCCTCAGGATCTTGATTTATTTATTCTTTTCATCCAATATCTTATTTTATTCTTGAAACTATTTCTCGAATTTTTTTTTTTTAGAATTACCTTCTCCAAGGCTTCAATTTTTATAATTCTTTCCCCGGTTTCCAATATTTATTTCTTCAAATTCTTCTTTTCCCTATTGTAGTCATCTCTTAATATTTTTAGAGATGAATGGTATTTTTGGGCTTCATTGTATGTGATATCATTTAGATCCTTATAAAAAAAATTAGGTGTCAGGAAAAGGTATTTGGAACATATCATAAGTTATCCAATTGGATTCATAGTCTTCAGCAGAGTGAACGTCTTTTCCTTTGACCTTCAAGATTGAAAAATTCAACTTGTCTCCCTTATAATCTAGGACACTAAGTAGTCAAGTGCTCGACATCCTCCCGGTCTTAGTAAGTCAAAGGTATCTCTTCATTTATTGTTTATATTCCTTTGTTGTACTTTCAAATTATGAAATGAGGGATGATGTTTCCTTACTAGTTTGAATATCAAAGGTGTCCATGGCCTCTGAGGAAGTCAAAGCTATTGATATGTGTTGCACTATGACTGGTGAGCCTTTGGCTATCACATGATTACTTGATTGACCTACAATAGTTATTGTAATCACTACTAGGGCTTTATTTATACACTCCCCTTCATCGTCATCACATTCGATCTCTGTCATTTAAAACTTCTTGGAGTTGGACTCTCTTTCATGATCTTTTTCCATGTCATCAGTCTTTATCCTCTTAGTACTAGATAACTAAGAGGTTTGTGAGTATGTTGGTAGGAGAACTTACTTTACTTCTTCAAAAGTCATGTTATTCTCTACTTGTTCCAAAATAGGGCTTGAATGATTCCAGTGATTTTCCCTGTCCTCGTTCTTACTTTCATTGTAAACTATATCTAGAGGATCAAACACCCACTCTGCTCCTTGAGAAAAATGTAGTTATTTTAGAATATTTTGTACTGTCTCCTAAGCCTTTATGGTTTTATATATGAATGGCCCAATGTCATGTGGAAGGTGAAATGTTATAGTGTACTTTGTTTATGAAAAGTGTATCCAAACACTGATAAACCTTTGTCTTATGAATTCCAATGCAAAAATTGTGAGCTTGATGAAATTAGGTAAAAAGTATGGATTATCTTTGAAATTATAGACCCTCATTACAATGTAGTCTTCCTGGAGATACCAATCTTCTATCTTCCAAATTTCATTCATTTATTTTATCTTATGGATGACCTCGGGTAAAGGTTGCTCATACACTAGATGGTAAAATATTGACACGAAATACTGGAAGTAATACATAATTCCTATGTTATCTAGGGTTTTCCTTCTAGAAGGTATCCACTCAATGGTAGGAATTACAATGTTAGAAGAATCAACTAACCTTGGGGTTGGGTGCTCCAGGGAGCTATATTTTTGGTGCATGAAAAGGTGGATGATGTATGAGTAGTATCTGAATGCATTTGTGGAATGAACGTTTCTAAAGTGATGATGCAAAACATATGATATATATTCTGGGAAATAAAATAGTGAGTAAGTTGTGGTGTCAGGGTGACAAATGGATGCTAGGAAACCTAACATTGTCTAATAAACTTGTGAGTCTTTTTCCATGCCAAGTACTTGAGTAATCATGGAGATGGATATCTTGGCTTGTTTAGAAAATTTCACTATGGAGTAAGATGTAGGCCTTGTTGGATCCACCACTCCTTCAGACACATGTTTTGTCAACATTTTTTCCTTTTTCTCTTCAATTGGGGCCTTCCAGTAACCGAGCAAGGTGGCCTCATCTATCTTTTTTAATCCAACTTGGTATGGGAATCATGGAATTGTTTCTATTGCTTATGGAGTCACCGAAACCACCACCTTGTATCCTGTCGTAGAAGATATAGTCATGTTTTCAAAGTTGTAATGTGGCACAATTTAGGTGATGATTTCTGGGAAATCATATACCTGGGCTAGCACTTCTTTCAGCATGTTACTTTTGAACATATTTTCTAAGTCGAGTCTTGCTTGCACATTTGAATAAATATGTCAAATGGAAGTGTACATGCCCTAATTTCTAAGAATGGGATGATGAATTTCAGAGTGTGCACCTACGAGCTCTTCTTCATGTGGATTCACCATTGCTATGGAAGTCACTAATTCTAGGTCGTGCGACATGTTGGAAATGAATATGTTGACTATGTTTGAATTTTGTTGGCCAAAATTTTGATGGAACTTGGAGGTTGAAGGGGAATTCTTGGAATACTGTGGGTATTACTAATGTAATCCAAATATTTTTTAGGGGGATGAAATAGGGCTAATTTCATGGCTAGTGTTTCGGGAATAGGGGACCAAAATTTCCCACCAAAATTTGAAAGGGCGTAGTCGAGTTTGAGTTCATATGTGAATTTTAATATTTGAGGCTTGAATTTGATTAAAAGTGAACTAATTATGAAAATTAGTTTAGGTATGGGGGGAAGAAAAATGGATCTAAGGGAAGTTAATGACGACGTTTAAGTCACTCAGGTTATCTTGGCTATCACAGTCAGAGGACAATGCAATGTGTCACAGTTGGTGTTTTAGCAATGATCGATATGTGCAACGACCAAATTAACAGAGATGATGGGGAATTGGTGCAAGTTGTATGTGGAGGATGCTATGAGATCTATTCAAAATTTCTTCTTTTTTAATGAATTTCTTGGCAACAATGATTGGAACAACACCCCACTGGTCATTTTCTCAAAAAAAAAAAAATTACACTTCCATGTGTCAATTTGTGATTAGGTCTAATGACGCCATGATGAAATCATTGTATGGTGGTGATGTCATCATATGAGAGGCCATGGCGCTGGCATGTGGAGATGATGTGGAAGTAGAAAGGTGACATGGAGTGGGTGGTTGATGTGGCAAGGAAGGTGACGTGGTGAGACGAAATTGAGGTAGGTGGTGGAATGTCCATCGTGGTAAATGACGTGATGACATCCTGGTGGTTCCACCCTCCTCTTCCAAGCGATTTTCACATGGTGTGGAGGGTGATTTGGTACACCACTCGAGCACACGGACAATGGTGGTCTACCACATATCCCGGGTGACATTCCACCACACTGCCTTCGAGCATTAACCACTGTGCATGTCAATGGTGGGGTGTGATTTGTGTCGTTGATCTGCATGGTTCATGGTTTGTCAGATCCTGGGGCCACACAACTTCCGTGTTAATGTTAGGGTGATGTCACGTGACCCAAAGTGACACACTGACATCATTTGATGCAATTTTTTTTTTGAAGCTTATGCTATCTCCTGAGCAAAAAAATAGCAACAACACTCCCAACCATAGGCAAGTTGCACTGTAATTTTATTATATTTGACCATTCGCGACCTGGATCCAAAGTATCAGGGAATGATTTCTTAAGGAAAATTCACACCAAATCTTGGTAGACACCCACAATATGAAATTCACTATCCTTTTTTTTATCAACTTCTTTATGACAGTAAGCACCAAAGTGACTCACTTACTCTATGAGCTTAATCACAGGGCTTCACCCAAATTACAAATGGGTTATTTATTAGTTCCAGGAGATTGAATCCACTATTTAGGTGGTTTCAAAATTATATTTTCATAACAAGTACTACAAGGGTTAGTAGTCCACTGTATAGGTGGTTTCATAACTCTTCCTGCAAGCACCATGCTGGCTCACATTTCCTTGTCCAAGTGGTTTAATAGATATACAACAAGCACCAAAATGACTCAATCATTCATTGAGCTTCCCACTAACCACTCAAGGATAGACGCACAATCCAGTGACCTCAAATAAAAAATCATAGGGATTAACACCCAAGGTCATAGAGCACAAGCTCAATAATCATCTCCAACGCAACTAAGTCATCTATGCCATGCTCCAAAACTCCATATTGTCTAGAATTAGCCTTGAAATCCTACTATCCTCTAGGATAATGAGAGTTAACACACACCAAAACCAAAGGGAGACAGAGAAATCCAACTCCCACACATGACTAATGGCCATTCCCGTTTCCTCAATGTCCCTTTGCAAATCTAAGAGACAATATACTTGGATTTTCCATGCATTTGAGAGTGTGTAACTTGGAAATTCCATTCATAAAGGGAATGGGCACAAACTTCTGCTTCCATCACCACAATATAATATTCATAATAACTATAAAAAAATTCACTTATTCCTGAATCACATCACAATAAAATCTGTCAAGAAGTGAATTCCCTATTTTTCAATTGCCTTTGACATTCAATTTGATTGGTATGTATTCCAAAACATATGAAAAAGAAATGTCCCTCGAACTAAGGATCCATAGGTATTTACTTTATTTTTTTAATAAATTTTAAATAATAATTAGTAAATGCTTAATCAATGTATCAAGTAGTCGTGGTTCTCCACACTGGTATTGCAGTCACATGTAGCATTACAAAAATCACGGGTAAAACGAGGGATGTTACATGTTGAATTCTGCAACTATGGTCGGTCTTCACAAAGAAAAAAATATTAATATATTTATTTATTTTATTATTTAAGCATGCTCTTCATGCTTGGGTCAAATTATTAAAGCATGTTCTTCATGCTTGAGTCAAAATAAAAAATTTTATTTTCAAAGAGAAGAAAAGTTGATTTTTCTTGAAGAGTATTTTTAGATCCTTTAAAGCTAGGTCAACCTCCTCCTAGTGAATTCGTCTAATCCTTTTAAGGCACCCATTTGACCCAAACGATTCTATAAATATAAGTCAATTCACCTCTCTTAGGAAAGCAATTTTCCTTTTATATTTGGAAGACAAATTTGGCCTTATGTGAGGCAGGTATAAGGCTCTTAAGTGGATGAATATGAGGAAAACAATCTTTGGATAATTCAGGTCTATCTGAGGCTACATATATGTGAATATGAGGTCATGACAAAGAGAGAAATTGAGGCAAAATAAGAATAATATGAGGTATGAAAAGGAAAAAAAAAATATGAGGCCATGCTTGAAGCATATTTGAGGAGGACTGAGGAATTATTATGGATCAATACTTCATTGGGAGGATGGATCAAGTTTGTCTTTGTGTCTTACTTTGATGTCTCTCCTGTTGACTAGATTCTATAAGGAAAGGATTGTTCAGTTTCCCCCTTGGAGTTGGGCTTTCCCAAAGTAAATTCTTGTGTGATTGTCTCTTCATGTTTTTTTATTATACTTATCTGAATAATTATGTCATGATATACAATAATAAATGTAAGAATGGATGAAAATAATAATCATGTGAAAAAAGCTAAGAGAACTACACTAAAAATTAGCATGGTATCTGAGCTAGGGCATGAAAGAGAAGCCCTGCAAATTAAAATAATCTATCCATAGTTGCCCCAAATCGATTTGAAAATATCAACCTCTATTTTTTCCATGAAAACTATCTAGGACAAAGAGAATGAAAATAAGGTCATCTCTGTAGGTTGAATTCCTCAAAGTTCGAAATCATAAGACCAACATTTTTAGAGTTGAAGAAGCTGAAATTATATCTATTCTAGCAAGTCCAAAAATTTCAAGAATTGATTACAGGGGATCAAAAAATCTCAAATTCTATAAGAAAATAAGCCTCATAACTAATGTTTTGGAGATATAGGTAATCATTTATCTCCATACAAGCAAACACGTCCAACAAAGCAAGTACCCTATAAAATGTATGAATACATTGCCAGAAATAAATTCAGGGTATTTTCCATTGACTATAATTCATGCCTCAATGATCAAAGTGACAATTTCAAGATGTTGAATAAGCCTCAGGTCAATCTCAGAAGAACAAAAAATTTATGAGAATGAAGTATTAATAAGGTTCTATAATATTCCTTTTTTGGGAATTTCTGCAATATGGTCCTCAAGGATGTTGTATAAGGAAGGCAGTGTAAAAATAAGCTAAAAGGGGGCTTCTATCCCCTTTTTAACTCATTAAATACTTCTCTTCCAGAAGTTGAGCCCAAAGAAATGACCCTAGAATGGTTATTCGGATCTCCCCAAACTAGATCCCTTTAAAGAAGGCTGAAAGAGAGAGCTTACAACAATACATGAACACAATCATTAAAATCTACAAATCTGAACATGTCATAAGATGAAATATAATACAACCATCATGTTCATTAATATATCAGCAAAAATATACAGAAATATCATGAGGAACAAACCCCTCATGCAATGGAAATCAATCTCCAAAAATTAATACATGAAATACAAGAGATGCAGCAACTGCAAAAAATGTCGGAAAGCAGTGACTGCACTGTCTCTAGGAGTGTAGTTGCTGCTATATATGTGCACACATGGGATATGGCTGAAATATACAAAGAAATGCCCAAGAATAGAAGAATGGGCTCCAATACAAGATTTCTAGCCAATCTAGGAAAGATTGCTAGAAATGCCGGAAAATGTACAATGTGACAAATAACTTGTCACTGCAACTGAATCAAAATAAGAATGAGGCTATGGTAGATCTGAAATACTCATGCCCTCCTCTGATAATGTTCTCAAGCAAGGGCTGATCCCTTTTATAAAAAAACACCCCTCCTAATAAGCTTAGATGACCCTCCCAGAAACTGCCCGCATAAAATAATGCAGTTCCAGCCCTAGACTGCACTGTGATAGATGGTGAATGATTGGCCTGGTGCCAAATATCTAAAATGATGCCCGAGAGTCTCCTCTGATTCTCCTCCAAAGAATATACAATATCTCCACTAAATAACAAGCCAAAGAATGACTCCATGAGTTCCTCTGTTGCTGCACCCAACAACTCAACGTTTTCTGCCCAACAGAATAATGCTGTAGCTGAAGGATTAAGCTTGGTCAAATGTCGAAATGAGGAAATGAAGCTCAAACCCTCTCCTTCCTTGAGGATGAGGTAGGGATTCCCGACCAGGAATACCCTTGGGTTCAAGAACACTACAACCCTGCTAAATAGCCCAGGGATGCAAGTCTTTGCAGACCCAACGAAAATGATAAGCTAATGCATAATCAAAATGGGCTGCCATCTCCTCCTTATAAAGAAAATGAACTAATCTCACCATGGGTCCCATTCACACTTTCCCCCTAGCTCATGCAAGTGGAGCCTCCTCTACAACTGCGTTGTCCAAGAAGGTTCAATGTATCTAGACAGCTTAGTTGAATTTGGTCAAAATGACTAGATCAAGCATGATCCAAACTCGTTCACACCATGTGGTGCTCAAATCAGCTGCTTTATTCTTCCTCCTTTCACATGAGAAGTGTTTATTCTTCCTTCTCAAGGATTATGGGGCCTCCTTACCCATTTTATTTAACTAAATAAAATATTGCTAGCTATAATGTCCCTTTTAGCTTGAGGCTAAAAATTGGGAACATTACAGGTTCCAAATATAGATATTTCTCTAAAGACTAAATCATTCAAATTTTAAGAATCCAAGAAGTTAATATCACCAAATATGTTGAAAGGCCAAGCCAATATTTTATCTCTATAATACTAAATATGATTTCGGAAAGCTTGTTATGAAATAATTCCTTGTTGGTGAGAAATGGAACAAAATTTTAATAATCCAAGGGATCTCAGAACCTCTTCAATGATTGAGAAGCCTCAGGAAATTCAGGCTGTATCTAAAATTTATGGAGGAACCTACATTCAATTTATGTTTTGGTTTGTATATTGTTCTTGTAATATATCCAAGTCATCATTTTTGCTTATTCTAAGGACTTTCATTTATAATGAAAGATGCATTGTACAGGAATTTCATGTTTTTGTGAAAATATCATGAATGTTATAGAGGAAAAATCCTCATATTGAACCTCAAGCATGGATTCCTCAGTCACTTATATCGAAAGACCAAGTGACTTCTCAAAAAAAATTCAAACAATCTGATTTGTTTAAGTGGTCCAAGTCTTCGCAACTAAGACATTCATGTTTTTAATATTGTTATGTTCAATGAGACTGACCTATTGTTTAAAAAAAATACAAGTTGCTATTGCACTTTGTCATGGTAGATTAAATTTTAGAAGCAAATATCATTTGATTTTCTTCAAAACCAAATAATCTTCAGGTACCAAGTTCAAGTAACCTCAATTCAAAGATTGCATCGGTTAATGTCAAAACCAAATGTCCTTCAAAAGGTCCAATGAAAGTATCCTGACAAATGTGAGAGCGAAGATCTATGTGTATGACACTTGAGGAACCATTCATGGCTATAATAATCAAATTGTACGTGGATTGAAGATGCATTTATAGGCCAGTAATGTTACAGGTATGAAATTTTAAACCTGGAAGATAAGGTATGCATTTTAGTAACTTTATCAAAATCACTTCAAGATTGCATCCATAATAATTGATTATATATATGTTGGGGAAAAGTATTATATCAAATATATCAAAGGTTTGATTTGAAAGTGATCCCTGGGGAAACCATCGAAGGAATTCATGAAGAAGACAATAAATTATAAACCCTATAAGGTCACAATCTATTTGTTACAAATCATAAATAACCCAGAAATATAGTGGAAAAAATTTGAAAGAGTCATGTGAGAATTTTATCTTGTATTTATTTGAAAGTAGCAGTACAAAGGAGTTTTAAGACATCTCTATGTGTTGAGAAAAGATACTATATAAGAATTATTATTTTTTTAGATTGTTATATGCTATATCAATTACTGTAGCCCAAATTACTTCTTCATTAACAATGCATCGAATTATTAGCAATTTAAACAGTCATAAACTGTAACTGAAAATAAAACAATACATGCAGTGACAAAGAAGACAATAGCACAACCATAAGAGACAATAGATTGGTCCAATACCAGGGAAAACCCCATTATGGGGGAAACCCTTTCAAATCTTCTTCTTCAATGGATCACCATAAATTTTTTTGCAGAGAGTACAATGAGCCCAATACACATATATAATGGAAAAAAATAGATCAGATCTACATATATGCGGATCTACAACATCAAGAGCACGAATCCTATAGATCACTAGAACCAAGTGATATCAACTACCAAGCCTTAGATCCAAATCTAGGATGTTGTCAAAGACTATTATGAAGCAACTGCAATTGAACGACAGATGTATGAAGGAACTGCACAAGCAAATAAATGTGACCCAATTGATATTTTAATAGAAAATCCCTTAGCTGCGACCTCAAAACGCTCAACCCAGGGCTGAAGCTTCCCTGGCCGTGGCCTAGACACTCTGTGTTGTGGCTATGGTGCTGATAAGCCCAATCTAGCCTAAAAAACCTAGCTATGACCTTAACACTGTTAGCCAACGATTATAGCAGCTTAGACGTTTCCTTGACACTCTTAGCCCTCTTCTCTAGCTTGGAAAATGTAGTACTGTGCTTGCGTCCCTGGCTTAGAAGACCCATATTAGAGCGAGCCTCTCGCATGTGATCCCGAACTGTGCACGAGCTTCTCTCGTCGAACCTGTGTGAGCCAAAATAGAAAATATGATCCAAAGAAAAAAACGGCAAGAAGAAAATCTCATGAGCTAATGTGTGAGAAATATCTTGAGTTTTATTATATTTATATATTTTGTGAGGGACCTCTTGGCGATTTGATCAAATCCACATGAGTTGAGGCTGACCCATTCCACTTCATTAATAAATAAAAGAATTCATAACTTAACTTCTGCTTAACCGATTGGGGCGATCTATAGGTTGATTTTGGTCCTCGAGAAAAGAGGGATATAATGAAATTATAATCTTAACTGTCTAACTTGTCCAAAGTGGAATTTGACTCTAGTTTAAAAAATTAACAAGAATGATTCCCTAAGCGACAATGACTGCAAAGCAATAATTCTATAATCCATAATGCATTTGTCACACACCTGGTTTGTAATTTTTTTTTTCTAAAACTGGAATAATTTATAATATTACATGGTCCTCCTCCGGGATGGCAGGTGCGAGAGGGGTAATAATAAACCCCGATGAATCAATAAGGATTGAATTCACATGGGGCCTTGGTATCAAAACTAACAACCAGGTGGAATCATTGGCGCTCTGGAAAGGATTAGAACTTTCCATCCAACACAACATACACTCCCTACACATTATTAGAGACTCTTCCTGGGCTATAAGCAGCTTATTGCACATCCATAACAGAAAGGGTAGGAACACAACCCCAATATGGAACATAATCAAAACCACTCTACCCCACTTCGAGTATCTCACAGTGTGGCACATAACGAGAGAACTAAATGTTCAAGGAGACGACAAATCAAACCAGGGCGCTCGCCTTCATCCAAACCAAATCAAGCTGGGGGCCACTCTAGAGTCTCATCACCTTCCATAATAATTTATGATTGGCGTTCAAATCCACATGCTTCGGCGTCAAGGGAGTATCTGTATGAATTACAATCAAAATCCTTGCAATTTAAGTGGCACGCTTCACCTCCACAACAACAGCAAGTCTAGCGGAAATATGAAGCGACACGTGACAAAAGAATGGGAAAATAACAGTAAGTCTCCTCTGATAAGACGCCCCTCCCTTTAGCGAATCAATGCGCACGTTGGTAGGAAGTACCACAGGCTGTGCAACTCACGCTAGAACGGGAAGTGAGAAATGATGACTGTTGTGGAGGATGAGAAGTATGCCTCCCAGCGTCAGCCGAAGCATGCGAACATGAAGAATCACATCAGCCAGCCAAGAGCAGCCAAGGGGATGATCATAACGTTCACAACTGAGGTTGGAAATAACCACGACATTGTCACTGATGGAAACAGAAAATCGCAGAGGAGCAAGGAATCGAATAACGCTGGGTTCGTGACCACTCTAGCCATTGCAGGTCTGCACCCAACTGCATAGAAGGAGATGGAGGCGAGCAGGAGGAAAAAAATTGTCTCAGAGGAAGAGAGAAGCTGTCATACCAGCCCAATGGAGAACCGCAATTTGAATTTCGAACCCTTCAATGAGTCACAACCTACCCCAAATGAATTGCGCAAGAGACAGGCTGCGCAGCTGGAACACCTGCAAGCCAATTTGAACACGTTGCTTCTCAATTTGAGAGACAAATACAAGGTCACGACTGAAAGGATGGAAATATAGGATATTCATATTAGGGACCTGGAGAAGTAGGTGGTTTGGCTTCAAAGTGAGGTGGGGCTTCTGCACTGGCAGCGAGACCAAGACATGCAAAGGCCTACCACACAGAGCCTTCTCGGAACCTTTGGAGATAACCCAGGAACTGCAATCGCGACACAACATGGCAGCAATGAGGGCACTCAGTGTGAAAAACATGGAAATCTTGGAGCGCAACATCGTTCGAATGTTAAGCAGAAAAAGGACCCCTTCATCAATCTGGGTTAGGGATTTAATTTCCCTTAGTTATGTTTTTAAATGCAGTGTTTTAGTGTCTTAATTCTAGGAATTTACTACAAGCAGTATAGTGTCTTAAGGCTCGATAGAGCTATTAAAGATAATAGAAGTCAAATTTTTGCAAGAAAGCTTTGTATAAATGGTATAAATCCTACCAAAACAGACATGTCAAAGCAATATGTAGCTGGGCATGAAACCAACAACTTTTGAATTCTAATATAAACCAGTATCCGATTATGTCAACAACAACAACAAAAAAAATCGTACATGGTCCTTCTTGCTTCAGGTGGCCTCTTAAAAATCTTGTTACTCAAATTGGTATCCTCACATCTAATTTAAATTTCCCAGGACACATATAGTCCTAATAACACTGATTGGAAAGGTGTTGGGAACATTTTGAGACCTAGGTAAGAACTATGGTATAAATGTATGATTCTTATCCCTAGTATTTGCACCTATAGTTTACCATACTACTTTGGTTAAAGTGCAATCCTAAGTGATACCCAATGCTCATCATAGTCTAAATTATCCTTTAAGGTGATATCCAATCTCATTAATGTTATGCCTTAGCACTTAATTCTCCTCATTGTTTCTAGTTGGTTGCCTCGGTATTCACATATCCTTGGGTAGGAGACTAGTGCTAAATTCCTACCACACATACTTGGTCACATGCATATCACATGGCCTGAACATGGTCTTACCTCGGTGCGTGTTCAACGTCCAAGATCTATCCAAAATATCAGACAGTGGCCACGCTCCCGGTGAAAACCCTAACCTTACCTTGGAAATATGTTCAAGTTCCCTGTGTGCAGTGGTTTTTTTTTTTTTTTGGTATGGTTCTCCACTGAGAGGTTTTTTTTGTGGCTCGGTCTCTAGGTAATTATACTGGTCCATGGCATTAGCTTTTCCACTATGCAGGTGGCCCAAAATTTCACCGAAAGCCCATGGCTTCATCTTCTAGATATCAGAAAGCCTCTTGCTCACCCCTGCCATTTCCTTCTCGGCCCAGGTGAGAGGAAAGAGGTACAATGTTTGTTTTCCTTTTACTATTGTACATGATCTCATTCTCTTAGGCTTAATCCATCTGGTGTAGTTGGTTTTCTTCTGTTGATGATTTGGTTCAGGTTATATCCTCTAGGATTTTTCATGTAGACGACCTTGTCACCTTATCTTCCACACACAGATGGTAACATTGTTCATTGCTCATGGTATCTATCAATAGGATTGGTGCCCATGCTTTGTGGCCTTACATTGCGCATCCTCTATTTGGTTGATGCATCCTTAGTTGGTTGGGATTGTACTCTACATCCTAATTTGGAAGAACCCCTAAGAAGTGGTAAGTGCAACCTCAACACGATGTTAACACTTAATTCAAACTGATGCAATTCTAGAAAGTTCTGAATTTTTCTGTGTATACTCTACATCACCGAGGAAGTTTCTCCACATACTCCTTGGGTATTTTGGGTTTTTCGATTGAATAGTAATTAAGTTGCTTACATATGTATTTTTTTATCTATGAGTTTTCCCCTTTCTTTCGCTGAGCCTTGCTAACTCAGATTGATGGTTATGCAGGATAGGTGATTCCAAGGCAACCCAACTTTCTAGCAGGTGCAGGTAACCCCTCTCCTAACATTTCTTTTTATGCACTGATTTAGACTCATGGTTCACCCTTTGAATTTAAACTAATGTCACTCTAGTTGTCCTTTTTCCTCATAGGTAAGGGTTTGATATTGGTGGCATATTTTAAGGTAGGTATGATATATATCCTTGTCTAATGCTACACTTGGCATCTCTAGGTCAGTTTCCCACCTCACCTAGTATTTCTGAAGGAACAACCCAATAATGTTTTTTAGTGTGGGTCTTTATGAACTGTGGCCTGTTGGATCTGGACTTGTATTGTATTGTTCACTACAAAATCTAATTTGTGGATTATCTCCAGTGAATTATACAATTTTTTAGAGCACTTGTTTTAATAGAGAGGAAACCTCCTCAAATTTGTATCATAACCACATCCGAGGATATTTGAAAATTTTGAGTTAACGAATATATGGAATTTTACTGTAATTAAGTTGTCAATAACTTTGACATTTCCTACCTGTACTTTCATATGTATGGTAGCCTGTTAGTATATAAGAGGGTTTAAATTTTTGACCTTTCGCTCTGAGTTATATTAATCCATTTTGGTCAAGAATATATGGAATATGTTGTATCTTTATGGAAATGTAATTTGTCTTAGCTTCCATGGAATGTTAGTTATACTTCAAATTATAAGTTATCAAAATCTCTGTCAATCGACAATTCCAGTTCATACTGAAATGGTTGTTTCATTTCATTCTTATTTGTAGTGGTAGCATTCATCTCCAGAACTTATGAACCAGTACTGTATTTTTCCTTTACTCACTAACTTGTTATTTTCGTAATAACCCTCATCAATATAGTTTATTTATTGTTTTCGAGTATGCTTCAGTACTTAATAGGGTTGGTTTAATAAATCAAACCTCACACTTCTCTTTTAATCTTACCACTTAAATTGTTAGAGGATATATCTCGAGAGGTTTACTTAATGCAACCCGCAACTGCCCCCCTCTCCTTCATTTTGATTTCTCCATCGAAATAAATATGAGCTTACTACCCTTGTGTGGTACCTAAAAATTGTTGGCTACACTCTAATTGTTTCCATCAATATTGTAACCATCTTTTGACTATTGTTATAACAATTCCTTAGCAATTTTATAGTGAGGGTATCATGTCTCTACTATCATTTATCATTTCTGAAAACACATAATAGCAAGGTCTCTTACTGATTTATTCTTTGCACCTCCTTTCCCCTCTTCAATATCCTTCTGCACTCAATAGAGGTATGGATTTATTGACATCCCAACTCCTTCATCCCCAATTTAAATACCTGACATATCTAGATCTTAGGCCACAATTTATGCTTAAGTACGATACTTAACGCTTACCAGAGAGATACTAATCAAATACATCAATATCACAATTAATAATCAAATACACCCATATCATGATTTCATAACATCATTATACACAATATTTGTTGTTATACTAACATAAGGGAAACATCATCCATAAAATCTGTATATTCCTAGTTATTACCGCAGTTAACTGTACTAGTTGCATCCCTCGGTACTAGCTTCTATGCATACATGCATATATTTCTAGTGTATTACCACCTGCTACTAGACCAAGAATTTGGGGATAATAATGATATCATTGCATAATAAATAAACCATGATACAAGAGCACCATTACTAATCCCAGTTATTAACACATCCAAAT
Organism: Pinus albicaulis; assembly: GCA_034641835.2. NCBI lineage: Eukaryota > Viridiplantae > Streptophyta > Pinopsida > Pinales > Pinaceae > Pinus > Pinus albicaulis. The sequence continues at coordinate 1,211,032,299 of CM076580.1, read as the reverse complement.
TTACAACCCCTAGTTTGATAACTTCATAAACTAAGATATTAGAACAGTATAAAATGGATGTCCTTTCCTCTACTTTCCACATCTATCAAATTTTTTAATTAATGCTAACTCATTATACATATAGTCTTTCAATGCGTTGTCCCTAATTATCGCCTCAACTTGGAAGAATCGATTTTCCTCCCACCCACAAACCACTACTAATTCTCCCGCATGAAAAGAACATTTTCTTTCCCAGAGTCCACAACCTATGTTGCTCTGGTGAAGGCATTTTTATGCCTACTTTCCAAGGAGTCTTTCCTTAACAACGTCTCGTTTTTATGGGGGCTACGAATCCTCATAGACTAGGATTTTTGACAAAAATATATTTTTGTCTTTAAAACCAGCTTTTATCTACTACAGTGCTTTCCTCACCCATCCCCAATGTTTTTTCCCCACACGGGGTGATTTATTAGATTTTTATCCTCAATCTAAAGAAAAATCATTTAATTTTCCCCTAGGGATTTTTAGGAGAATTTTTGGGAAATTTTATTTATTTATTTGCATTCCATCCCAATCACTCAGGTTGGAATTATGATATCAACATTTCAATTCTTTTTTCCAAGTTATTAGCTTTAAAATTTTCAATACATCCCCATAATTTTTTCTATAAGTCAAATATAATATTTTTTCCATACTAAAAATAGTTCAGTAACTAAAAACATTATACATAAAACTGGGGTATTACATATTCCCGCTCTAAAACCAGAACATTGTCCTTGGTGTTTAAAATTTAGTCACTTAATAATTAAACAGTGTTGTATAAGCTTCCTTCATGCTATCCTCACATTCCCAAGTGCCCTCCTCGGGTGTAAAGTTCCTCCAATGCACCTTAACTTGGGCAACAGTTCTATTCCGGAGCATGGTTTCTTCCTGCTCCAAGATACAAAGTGGTTCTGGAAGAAAGTCCCCTTCCGGTTCCACCTGTATCAAATTCCAGTCAACTACGTGAGAAGGTTCATGTACATATTTTTTCAACAATGATACAAGAAAAAAATTATGAATTATAACATGACTAGGTAGATCCAACTAATATGCCACTGGACCTATTCCATCCAAAATCTCGAATGGCCCAAAAAATTGTGGTGCCAATTTGGCACAACTACCAGTATTAAGGATAATTTTTCACTTTTTCACCCTCAAATTGACATTATCTCTAACTTTAAACTCTTTATGTGTCCTCTTTTTGTATGCATAACTCTTTAGTCAATCTTGAGTGGTCTTCATATGCTGTTGGATTTTCCATACTGTCTATTCCATTTCATACAATGCATCCGACCCAAGGACTGGTCTATCCTCAGGTTGACTCCAAATAACTGGGGTGTGGAATTTCTTGTCATACAAAGACTCAATGGGACTCATCTTTATCGAGGCTTGGTAGCTGTGGTTATAAGAAAATTCAACTAAGTGCATAAAATCCTCCCACTTTGTGTGCATAACCATTACATACATCTAGAGCATGTCTTCCAGAATCTGATTTATTCTTTCAGTCTAGCCATCTGTTTAAGGATGGTATGCAGTACTAAAGTTTAACTTGGTCCCCGTTCCTCTGAATAGAGCTTTCCAAAATTTTGAAGTAAATTTTGCGTCTCTGTTGAAGACTATCATCTTCGGTACCCCATGAATTCTGAAAATTTCTTTCATTAAAATGTTGGCCACCTCTGCTATTCCAAAAGTAGACTGTACAAGAATAAAATGTTCATCTTTATTCATTGTGTCTACCACTACCATGATGGAGTCATGCCGATATTTTGTCCTTAATAGACCTGTTATAAAATCCATGGAGATCACCTCCCATTTCCATTCCAGAATCGGTAATTGGTTTAGTAATCATGTCGGGTGTTGATGCTCCACCTTTACTTGTTGGAACTCTAAGCACTTTTCCAAGTAATATGCTACCTCCTTCTTCATGCCCGACCAAAAAAAGTTTTTCCTTAGAGCTGTTACCATTTTCTAGTAACCTGGGTGGCCAAAATATGGTTTCTTTTGGTATTCATCTAGTATCATATGTTTTAGTGAAAATAAATTAGGAACATACACCCTATGATAGTACACAGTTAGCCCTTTCTAGTTCATATCAAACCCAGGAATTCCTTCCTTTTGTATTTTTATTTGCATTTTCGGATTCCGTTGATCTTGTGGCAGGGATTTATGCACCTGATCTTCAAAACATATCTTCACACTAGTACCCATATTGGTTATCAAATAATGGGCATGCCTACTTAATGCATATGAAATTTTTAATTCCTTTACCTTGATATGCTTTATATCAAATTCAAATTCACTAATGAAGGCTAACCACCTAGTTTGTCTTGCATTTAAATTTGGCTGACTAAAGAAATATTTCAAGCTAATATGGTCAATCATCAACACAAACTTCTTACCCAACAAACAAATGCCTCCACATCTGCAAGGCATGTATGACAATAGCTAATTCTAAGTCATATACTGCATAATTTTGTTCATGTTTCTTCAATTTCTATGATTTGTATGCTATAACAACATTATCTTGTAGTAACACTCCCCCTAGCCCTTCTATGTGCCAAGAATTTGTGCACACTATAAATTCCTTGTTAGTATCTGCATTTTTTAAGATGGGGGTTGTGGTCAATTTTTGTTTTAGTGTCTCAAAGATTTCCTGACACTTGGTTGTCCATTCAAATTTTACCCCCTTCTTCTGTAAGGAGGTAACAAGATAAGCTCGTTTTGAAAACCCTTCCACAAATCTACGATAATATAGATTGTCGGTACATCCTTTGGTGTAGGCCAGTTGATAATTGCTTTAATTTTTTCAGGATCTATCGACAATCCTTATTTAGATATAATGTGACCCAAATATTGAATTGTGTGATGATAAAAGTTAGACTTGTTGAGTTTTTCATACAACCGAGGTCCCTTAGTGTTTACAACATTAATCTAAGATGTTCCTAGTGTTCCTCCTCTTTTTTAGAGTATACTATAATATCATCTATGAAAACTAGCACGAATTTGTTTATATATTTGTGGAGGACACATGAAACACATGAAGGTAGCAGGTGCGTTGGTGAGACCGAAAGGAAATACCACGAACTCATAATGCCCATATCGGGTTCTAAAATCTGTTTTGTGAATGTCTTCATATTTTATACAAAGATGATGATACTCAGTTCAAAAATCAATCTTTGAGAAGACCGCTGCTCCCCTCACTTGGTCAAACAAATCATCAATTTGTGGTAGGGGGTATCTATTTTTAATATTCAACTTATTAAGTTGCCTATAGTCGATTCACATCCTGAAAGTGCCACATTATTTCTTGACAAACAGTATCAAATCTCCTCACGAGGACACACTCGGTCTGATATAGCCTTTATTTAACAGTTCTTGCAATTGCAGTTTTAATTCTCACAGTTCTGGTGTACTCATTCTATATGGGGCCCTGGACACCGGAGTAGCTCCTGGAATTAATTGAATAGAGAAGTATGTCTCTATGAGGGGGTAACTCATGTATTTCCTCAGGAAAAACATTATGGAAATATTTGATTATTAGCAGATTTTCTAAGGTAGTGTTTTTTGTGGGTTGTTCTATCTCTTCCACCTGAACCATATAGAATTGATAACCTTTTATTGTTGTCCTATTCAACTGAAGTTCATATATTTGTCGAAATGACACTAGTTTTGGTTTCCCCTTAATCATAATTGGATGTCCCTGTAAATCAATATAGTTCACTATCTTTTCTACACAATTTAGGACATCCCTTTGTTTTTCTAACCAATCCATGCAAATTAATACATCATATGATCCCAACGGGAGGATATTTAGTTTCACATTGGTTGGATACCCATTCATATTTATTTTGCATTGTTTTAATTTGCGTGTTACCTTTCATTTGGTACCGGTAGCCAACTGTACCAACCAGGTATTCTGAAACTTTTCTGACTGCAATTTGCACTTTTCCACAATTTGTGGGCTAACACAACTTAGGCTAGATCTAGGATCAATTAAAACAAACACAGGTTGGATATGAATAATAGCTTCAATTTCAATCAATTTTGATTGATGTTCAGCCCGATGATCCTGCAATGTTGCACTAATTCTTGGAATACTCCTTGCTACGTCATTCACAACAATGGCTCCTTGCAATGCCTGAATATTCTGAATTAACCTAGGATTATGTGGAAATTCTCGAAGCAAGTGTGGTTCCCCACAACCCCAACATTTCAGTGGTTCCCTTTCTTTGCCACTCGGTCCTTTCTTTCAGTTACTTCCATGGGTTTACACCCAGTATGGGATTTGGTTGGTTGATTTGCAACCCCCTTGTTAAATTTCTTCCTCTAATGGTATTGTCCAAAAAATTTCAAGTAGGCAGGCTTCTGTATTTTTCCCTTCATTTTAGCCTTACCTTTATCCTTGTTCAACCATGTTCTTGAATTCTCACTTTGACTTCTAAACTATTAATAGTAGAGTTTGGCCTTCCTAACAATTTCATCCATTGTCTTGGAGTTTTCAAATTCGATTCTTTCCTTGTATACTGCTGGGAGAAAATTTAGAAACCTATGCACCTTAGCTTTCTCCTCTTGCATGTATCGTACATACCTGAGTAAGTTTGTGAATTTCATCAAAAAATAATCGATGGTAATTTGTCCCAGTCATAATTCATGGAACTCCTTTACTGGGACATCATAATATCTCTCGCTGAGGTATTGAGACTTGTTGCTGGAAGTCCTCCCCTGTGACTATCTTCTCATCTATCAGGTGTATGATTTTGGTTTTCTCCCACCAAAGTGTAGCTTTACCTTGTAACTAGTAAAAAAAAACCTGGCTTTTAGGTTACTTTCATATTTGTACACCTAAAAATGCTTGACCATATTCAGGATTCAGGCTTCTGCATCCTCCTCCCTTTCCCCGTCAAAAGTAGGAGTTTTTATTTTGTGAAACTCTCCTTGCAACTACTTCTTATTCTTCTTAGACTTAGAATTTTCTCTTCCGAATTCTTCATCACTCTTAGACTTCTCTGAGCTGGTTTCAACCTCTTTTCTCTTTAGTTTTTCTATCTCCCCACCTTGGTGACTATATTTTTATGTTAATTCCTTTATCAACTGCTTTTGTTCATTAATGGCTTACAACGGTCATTCATTACTAGTCCGCAACTGGACTAGTTCTTGTTGTAAATTCCTGATCATTCCCAAAATATGGGATTTTGGGTCCAGGATAGTACCCCCCTCCCCCAGTTCCACATTCAGCTCCTCTCTATTTGACATGGATGTTGTTGTGAAATATTCAATACCTTATGTCTGACAACACAATGAATCATCAGTATTCATAATTCATTCAAAGAGTATTAACATATAGACAAGAGCATAAAATAAAATATACTATCACAATTAACATGTAATTATCATTTCCATGGTAGTCCATGTTAGGCCCAACGTTCAACGTGGGCTCTAATACCACTTGTCACACTCCTCGCTCACTTGGTTCATAATTTTTTTTTTCTTTTCTAAAATTGGATTTGTTTGTAATATTACATGGTCCCCCTTGTTTCAGGTGGTCTGTTAAAAATGTTGTTACTCAAATTGGTATCCTCACATCTTATTTGGATTTTCCAAGACACATATAGTCCTAATAGCACTGATTGGTAAGGTTTTGGGCACATTTTGAGACCTAGATAAGAAATATGGTATAAATGTATGATTCCTATCCCTAGAATTTTCACCTATAGTTTACCATACTAATTTGGTTAAAGCGCACTCCTAAGTGCTACCCAACACTCATCATAGGATACATTCTCCTTTAAGGTGATATCCAACCTGATTAATGATATGCCTTAGCACTTAATGCTCCTCATCGGTTCCAGTTGGTATCCTTGGGCAAGAGACCAGTGCTAACATCCTACCACAAGTACCTGGTCACATGCATATCACATGGTCTAGCTATGGTATTGCCTTGGTGGATGTTCAACATCCAAGATCTATCAAAAAGATCTGGCAGTGGCCATGCTCTCGGTGCAAACCCTAACCTTACCTTGGAAATATTTTCGAGCTCCCTACGTGCAGTGGTTTCCTTTGCTGTTGTATGGTTCTCCACTGAGATGATTTTTTTGTGGCTTGTTCTCCAAGTATTGATATTGTTCCATGGAATTAGATTTTCCACTATGCAGGTGGCACAAACCTTCACCGAATTCCCATGGATTCATCTTCTAGATAACATAAATCCTCCTGCTCACCCCTTTTATTTTCTTCTCGACCTAGGTGAGAGGTAAGCGATACAATGTTTGTTTTATTTTTAGTAATGTACACGATCTCATTCTCTTACGATTAATCCATCTGGTGTAGTTGTTTTTCCTCTGTTGATGATTTGTTTTAGGTTAAATCCTCTAGGATTTTTGGCATGGACAACCTTGTCACCCTATCTTCCATGCATAGATGGTAACATTGTTCATTACTCTTCTTGTAGATTTATTTTATGAGGTTTTATGGTGAAATGCTGACCATGCTCATGGTGCTTGTCAACAGGATTTGAGCCCGTGCTTGGTGGCCTTTCCTTGCACATCCTTTGTTTGGTTGATGCACCCTTAGTTGGTTGGGATTATACTTTTCCTTCTACTTTGGTAGAACCCCTAAGTAGTGGTAAGTGCAACCTCAACACGATGTTAACGTTTAATTTGAACTGATGCAACTCTAGAAAGTTCAGGGTTTTTTTTGTGTATACTGCGCACCACCGAGGAATTTGATCCACATACCCCTTGGGGGTTTTGGGTTTTTTGACTGAATAGTAATTAATTTTCTTACAAATGTATTTTGTTATCCGTGTGTTTTCCCCTTTCTTTCGCTAAACCTTTCTGACTCTAATCAATGGTTATGCAGGACAGGTGATTCCAAGGCAACCCATATTTCTAGTGGGTGTAGGTAACCCCTCTCCTAAAATTTCTTGTTATGCATTGATTTAGACTCATGCTTCAGTATTTGAATTTAAAATAATTTCTCTATGGTTGTCATTTTTCCTCATAGGTAAGGGTTGGATATTGGTGGCCTATTTTTTGATAGGTCTGGCATATATCCATGTCTAATGCTGCACTTAGCATCTCCAAGTCGGTTTCCCACCTCACCTAGTATATTTTAAGGAACGACCCAGTAATGTTTTTAAGTGTACATCTTTATGAACTGTGGCCTGTTGGATCTATCCTTGCATTTTATTGTTTTCTACATCATCTAATTTGTGGATTATATCCAGTGAATTATATGATTTTTCATAACCCTTGTTTTAATAGAGAGGACTCCTTCTCGAATTTGTATTATAACCCACATCCGGGAATATTTGAAAGTTGTGTTAACGAATATATGGAATTTTACTGTAATTACGTTGTCAATAAATTTTGATATTTCTTAGCTATATTTTTGTATGAATGGTAGTCTGTCAGTATATCAGAAGGTTTAAATTTTTGACCTTTTGCTCTAAGTTATATTAATCCATTTTGGTCAAGTATTTATGGAATTTGTTGTCTCTGTATGGAAATGTAATTTGTCTTAGCTGCCATGGAATTTTAGTTATACTTCACATTATAAGTTATCAAAATATTAGTTAATCTACAATTTGATTTGATACTAAAATGGTTGTTTCATTTCATTCTCATTTTTAGTGGTAGCATTCATCTCCAACACTTTTTAATCAATACTGTATTTTTCCTTTACTCACATACCTGTTATTTTTGTAATAACCCTCATTAGTATAATTTATTTTTGGTTTTCAAGTATGCTTCAGGACTTACTGGGGTTGGTTTAATAAACCAAACCTCATGCTTCTCTCTGAATTTTACCACTTAAATTGTTAGAGGATATATCTCGGGTGGTTTACTCAATGAAACTCGCAACCAACCCCCTCTCCTTCATTTTGATTTCTCCACCGAAATAAATATGAGTTTACCACCCTTGTGTGGTACCTAAATATTTTTGCCTAAACTCTACTTGTTTCCATCATTCTTGTAACTGTCTTCTGACTTTTTTTATAACAATTCCTTAGCAATTTCGTAGTGAAGGTATCGTGTCCCTACTGTCATTCATCATTTCTACATACGTATAATAGTAAGGTCTCTTACTGATTATTATTTTCACCTCCTTTCCCCTCTCCATCCTTCTGCGCTCAGCAAAGGTAGGGATTGATTGACATCCCAAATAATTCATCCCTAATTTAAATACCTGACATATCTATATCCTAGGCCACAATTTGTGCTTAAGTAAGATACTTAACGTTTACCAGAGAGATAATAATGAAATACATAAATATCACGATTAATAGTCAAATACACCCATATCACAATTTCACAACATCATTATACACAGTATTCATTGTTGTACTAACATGAGGGAAACATCATCTATGAAATATGTATATTTCTAGTTATTACACAATTGAATATACTAGTTGCATCCCATGGTGCTATATTCTATGCCTACATGCATATATTTCAAGTGTTTTACCACCTGCTACTAGACCAACAATTTGGGGACAACAATGATATCATTACATAATAAATAAAACAGGATATAAGAGCACCAATCACTAATCCCAGTTATTAACACAACTATATTTACAACACCTAGTTTGATAACTTCATAAACTAAGATATTAGAGCAGTATAAAATGGATATCCATTCCTCTACTGTAATATCCCAAGATGGGAATCACACAGAAAGCCTGCTGAAATAACGCACTTCTGGGAAATATGTGCACAAAAATGAGTTTGCAGCTCCTGGATCCCTTAGATCAGCTTATCTAAGATCTAAATCCAAAATGAGAGCAAAAAAAAATCAAACTAGGTGGGTTAAACAGATCTCCCACAACCTAGTCTTGCTGAAAAACACCCAAAGAGAGGGGCTACAACTATGTACAACAAACTGCTTCAGAAATAACACAGTTTTAGAAAGCATGAGCAGGAGGCCATAAAATATGATCAAATTTTGAATATACAACATCAAATTAGATTTATATTGATGCTCTTACATTATACAGTAGAATAAAGAAGTCAAGAGAGAAGGGAATATTCAGAAAAGAGTGTTGCAACACATGTATATGCTACAAAATGGCTTGACAGCGTTATTTAATGGAGATGTAGTAGCTGAATGCTACACTTCAGATCTAGAGCAGATCTGTGTACAAAATATCAGATCCATTTCAGATCTGTACACTAGAAAGGCTCTATTACAAGATCCCCTTGGGTTTTTGACCAAATCAAGCAACACAAAGAGTAGATCTGAGTTTTAAGTAGCAGATCTGCAATATTATTCAGAAATTTCTGAAGATGATTTTACATTAGAAATAGATAAGATCTATACAAAACATGGATCAACAAGCTAATCCATGGATCACCAAAGTGGAAGGCAAAGCCCAGCACCAGAGATCTCTCATCAAAAATGGGGTCAAAACACCCTGCAAAACCTCCACTGAAAATAACGCAATCCCTGAAGGGAAACTGCATTGTATCTTGAGTAATTGAGTTGGCCTAATGCCAAGATACAAATATGAAGCTCAACAGCTAATGCACTCTTCCAGGAGGTTAAAAGACACACTCACTAAGAAGAGGCACTAGTATCATCTAGATCTGAGCAGATCTAGTGTTCCCACTTGTTGTAGCTTACAAGAGCAACCAAACCCTCACTGGATCTGTGTTGCAATTGGAAGTAGAGCTTGGCAAAATTCCTGATAGTGGATGAAATTAGCAAGACTCCTCCAATAAATCCTCAAGGGAAGAGAAGGGATCCCTGCATAGGAACTCCCAAATGCTAAGCAGCACTATTCTCAACTAAACAACAAAGAATGGTATTTGTCTAAACAGATAAGATACTTAGAAAATATACATAAGAAACAACCTTCTCTTGCTGCCTTCCCCTTCCTTTTATAAGATGAAAGCCTTGGAAAACCCTAAACCACCTTGATGAATTAGCTCCTTTCACATGAGGGGCCTCCTTCTAGAACTGCGTTGTCCCTTCATGGGGTACATTGTATCTAGACAGCGATGTGGATTTGGTCAAGGTTGAATCAGTCTCATAGCTCAAACCCCTTTCACACCTGCAAGTGATTTGTTTGCATGGCCCATATTTATCCTTGTTCATATGGGTATTGATTTATTCATTCTTTTCAGGAGTTTTACATGTCCTCCTTTATTCATTTATTCATGCAACAAAAAATGAAACAAAAATGTATATTCCTCTTAGCTCAGGATAAGTAGGAATATTACATCTACTTTCCACATCTATCAACATTTTTAATTAATGCTAACTCAGTATACATACAATATTTTAATGCGTTTTCCCTAATTACTGCCTCAACTTGGAAGAATCGATTTTCCTCCCATCCATAAACAACCAATTTTTCTCCCCCATGCAGAGATCATTTTTTTTTCTTTCTCAGAGTCCACAAGCTATGTTTCTCTGGTGAAGGAATTTTTATGCCTAAATTCCCAACAAAATTTCCTTAATGACGTCCCATTTTTTTGGGGGCTGCTAATCCTCATAGCCTAGGCTTTTTGAGAAAATTATAGTTTTTTTCTTTAAAGCCCGCTTTTATGTACTATGATGCTTTCCTACCCAATTTTGTTTCCCTATACAAGATGATTTATTATATTTTTATCCTCGATATAAAGAAAAATCATTTAATTTTCCCCTAGGGTTTTTTAGGACAATTTTTGGGAAAGTTTTTTTTTTTTTAATTTTTATTTTAATTTTCATTCCATCCTGACCACTCAGGTTGGAATTATGATCTCAACATTATGATTCCTTTTTCCAAGTTATTATAGTTTTTCTTTTCAATACATCCCCATAATTGTTTTATAAGTCAAGTATAATATTCGGTCCATACTAAAATTAGTTCAATAACTAAAAACATTCATACATAAAACTAGGGTATTACAACATTATTAGGAGTTGAGCTGAAGGATTTAAGAATCTTTGCCTTAAAGAAAAATTATTAATGGTTGAAGCAAGTATTAGGTCAAGGAAAATTGATACCTTATGAGGATTAATCCAGAAAGAGATATGCAAGAAATGTATTACATAGTTAATTTATTTTGTTCCATTGAAATTTGAGGAAATTATCTGACAGAATGCATCATGTGTTTATACTCAAAGAAAATAAGAGAGATTTGATTTGAAGGAATCAAGGAGACATGAATTCTCTATGATAGCTTTCTACACTGAGTTTACTAAAACGAATAGGTTGAGCCCCTCCTTAAAATTAAATACTAAACTTGATAAAGCATAGACTTTTGATGAAGACATCTTGTTGAAGAATTGTGATCCGATATATGTCAAAGTATTTTTGAATTTCAAGAAAATATAGGGTTTAGAAGGCTGAAATTCTTGGCTATATTCTAGGGTTTTATATATTGGAAGGTCTAAGTTTTTTAAACCCTAGTAAGGGCTTCAATAAGAAAGCCCTAGGGCTTGTGGACAAAACCCTAGGATCAATCGTTTTGAGTGAAAGTAGAAACCCTAGTTCATGGATGGAAGGTATGACATCATCTTGATATTGAAGATAAGGATGTTGAATTTTCTAGATGAATGTAAGAAGGCTAAGATCAAGAGGGAGCTATAATTCTCCTATAATTATCAAAAGATAAGTACTCTATATCTCTCCTCTTTGATTATTACTATTGTTATTTTATTTAATATTCGATTAGTATTTATATCTTTTTCTTGGTTGAAATCGTTCTTCCATGACCTCCTGGTGAGGATTGCAAGTTAATGACAAGCACTACCTAATCTTTGGAAGGAAATGGAAGAAGAAAAAGAATGAAGAAAATAAAGATGATATTGTTAAATATAAGATCTAATTCAGAGGAAGTGAATAATTTGAAGTATGCCTTGATTGTTCCAAAGAGAAGTCAAGATTTAACATGCAAAAAATGGCAACATAGAAGAAATATTTGAGAAGATACTCCTAACAATATGGAGAGGATTGTGTCAAGAAATTTTCCTTTGTTGTAAGAGTTGCCTCAGGTTTTTGAAGAGCATGAAGAGAAGTAGTATGGCTTAACAGAATACTTGCAATATTGTATGATGAAAAACATGGTAATGAAAGGTGCAGTGAATCTCGAGATATAGTTGATATTATATCAAAACCTCTATCTAGAGGAAATTTTGTGATCTTTCAAGAAAAGCTTGGGCTTTGGGGATATTTCCTCCCAGGTTGAGAGGGAGCAAGGCTAATTATTGCATCATGGATATGGTTTCTCACTGTGTCATGTACTTTGAATGGAATTAGAGATGTTATCCCCATGTCAAGTAGATTGACCAAAATTAGGGATAATGCTGGATAGATTAGATAAAATAATGGACAAAAATTCTACATGTGTCATGTATTCTGATCGAAATTAGGAATTTATCCCTATATCAAGTACAATGACCGAAATTACGAAGAATGGTATGATGGATAAACATTTTCCTATGTTGTTGTATATTGACGTGATTAGGGTTGTAGTTTTTTTATTCCCAAATCCAACCCTCCTAAAAAAATTATGCTTCTATGATCCGTAAAATTTTGTGGATATTCCAATGGAGAGTTCATCACAATTGATCTGTTAATAATATATTAAAATACTGAAATTTTACATTATTACAGTTTTATTAAAATTCTAGATTTGTAGATTTAACTGTAATTAGTGCATGCATGAAATTGGAAATTATGCATAAAATTAGAGAATGACAAAATAAGCTCTAATACACACATAATATAAAAAATATGCTCTCTATGAAACCCTCTCGGGAGAAAACCGTCAGCTGGAAGGTGAGGCCACTTCGCTGTATTTCTCTATCTGGAAATATGGATGCAGGTACAAAGAAGTAATGCTTGTGGCTTGTGGGCTACTACAGTGCACAAATCATCTTTTTGTAATCTACCTCCTATCTCTCTTGGCTATCTTTTCTCAGCTATAGAATAAAATTCTCTCAAATGAATGGAATGCATCTTTCTCCTAGTGGCCCGATTATAACAGAACCCGATAGCCTACTAGTGGTTAATTTTGACTACATCAACTCTTAACTAGAGTTACATTATAAAATATTATAGAGTATTTTACATCATAATAACATGGATATCCGATTTTCCATGAATAATGGGGGCTAACGTGGCATCCTTCTAAACTATATGTGTGAAAACATGAAGGTAAACTTCTAAGTGGCATTAATTTTGCATACATACTCTGATTGACATGCTTATTGTGTTGTTGGAGATATCTGTGTGTATAGAATAGCATGAAATGGTGCAACACTAAATCAAAAGAGTTTTACCCCGAAAAAAAATTGTTTTATGACTCAAAATTCTCTCGAAAGGTTTCAGACCTCGTTTTTCCAAACTGGGTCCCGCCGGTAAAAATGGTCTCGTGAGATAATTCCTCCACTTTTTCCACTCAAAATGCATTGATATGGATGAAAAAAAATATAATGGTCCAATATGGATCATAATTCCCCATTTTGGGAGGATTTTGGTCCCCAAAAGCTTCTACTTAATGAGGTGAGAAAATTTGTCCTCCACCTTTTCTCTGGTGTACAATTTATCTTTTTTGGGAACCAATCTTCTAAAGGTCATGTTGCCCTTTTCTTGTAGTTTTGGACCTCTTCTGCAAAACTATATCTTCTGTCAACTCTATCTAAGAATCTAGTGCCAAATCCTCCATAGAAGGTAGGACCTGTTCCTCTTCTTGATCTATCATGTAAGACTCATAGAGTTTCAAATTCTCTACATTCACAACTGAGTAAATGCGCATGTATGGTGGTAAACTGAGTCGATAGGAATTATCACCCACCTTTTGTAGTATCTCAAAGGGACCATACCTCAAAGCCTTGATTTTCTTACCAAGCCCCTACAACCTCTCCTTATTCAACTGTAACCATACTTTGTCTCCCACCTTAAATTACTTTTATGTTCTTTGTTGATCATGCTTGGCGTTATACTTCTCCTACGACTTTTGCAATGTTTCTTGTAGCTGTAGATGGATCTCCTTGATCTTCTCTATAAAATATTCAACCCTCAAAGCATATCCTATAATATATTCCCTCACTTATCCTTGTTTCCCATATGCAAAATCCAAAGGTGAAGGTGGAAAATATCTAAGCCAAGTTTCAAATGGCGACTTTATTGTAAAATCATGGACTTCTTTGTTGTAAGGATGTTGTATATATTCTAGATTTTCTTCGCAGCTCTTCGGATGCTTCTAGTTTTATCCCCTTAGAATTTGCACCAAAGTCTTGTTAACTACTTTTTTCTGCCAATCTATCTATGGATGGAACACTATAGATCTCTTCAAATTCGTGTCCATCTTCTCCCATAGTGTAGTCCAAAATGTAATGAGAAATATTGTATCCTTCTCTAAAATTATTCTCCTTCGTATCCCAAAGAGTGCCTAGACTTGTCCAAAGAACAAGTTTGATGCTTCTTTCCCGCTGGTGGTATTTTTACAGGGCATTAGAACACACATTTTTGTTGAACCTATCAACTACCACAGATAGGTATTCATTTCCCTTCCTGGTTGTCAATAAACCTCCCATAAAGTCTATGGAAATTATTTCCCAAGGACGAGTAGGTACATGTCAGGGATGATATAAACCCTTTTTCCAGTTACTAGGCTTGCTTTTAAAATAAATCATGCATCCTCTTATGAACCTAGCTACCTGCTCTTGCATCTTGGGTGAGTACACATACCTCTTCATGTTAGCCACGATCTTCCCTGCACCAAAGTTCCCTACAAACTTAGAGGTGTGAACCTCTCTAATCAGCTGCAATCACTCAACTTTAGGAACACATATTTTCTTCTAGATTAACCCATCCTGGAGATGGTATTCAACGGTGCTATCACCATCGTGCACATGACTCTAACTATGCAACTATTGATACACCTCCTTGAAGTCCTCATCCTCTGAATATGCCTCTCTGTATGCATCATGGGTGAATGGTTCCATGTGCAGAAGAGTCCCCAAATATGTAATCTTCGATGTGGGTGGCCTTGAAATCATGTCGGCAAACTTGTTTGTGCTTCCCTTCTTATACTTGATCACCAAATGAAACTGTTGTAAAAACCCCATCCAATTGTAATGCCCAGTCTGTTGTAGATTACTTTGGGCTTGCAAGTACTGCAACAGTTGGTGATATGTGTGTTAGTGATTTTGTGGAAATGGAGTATGAAATAACACCTCCTTAACAGTTGTTTGTTCCTTGAAAAACATCACAGAGATAATTGGTGTTGTTACTAACAAACTTTAACATAGAAAAACATGATTAGTACTAGACGTAATGCATGTAGAAACATAAGCCTAAACAAAAGAGACAAATAAAAAAAAATACTCAATGGATAAAACATGTCAATATATCAATGGAGAAATACTCCCTTTATTGACTATTGGTGGTAGAAGATTAAAATAGAATGCTAAAACACTTGAAGAGAATCCTTTGAGCTGTGGAGCTCAAATATCCTAAACAAGGAGGTCCCTTTCCTTGGTCTCTTTGCAAGCTTCTCCCCTCTCTCAAAAGAAGTGTGAAGACTCTCCAATGGTGGATTTATCTTAAGATGTTGGATTTCTTGGAAGCAATATGGCCAACATGCTAGTGCTCTCACTTCCCTTGCTTGAACAATGATGTGTGGTGTTTCTCTGGTAATAATTTGGCCAACATAACAATGGCTCATAATTTTCTCTTCCCATGGATTTTTTATATATAATTTTTTAAACTCATATTCCCTCTCTTGGCCCAAGAGTGATATTGACCCAAGGGTAGGACAAGAGATTCCTTTTAGGGTTGCATATCTTCAGGTCGACCTCAATTTGGATGTCCTTGATTGGCCATGACAAAGAATCAACTCCCCAAGTGTGGGAAGTGGTCTAGGACAATGAAATTTCACCATACTTAGGAACGCATGGTTATCAAAGGAAAAGGTGTGTGGTCTGCACAAGTTTCCTTTATTCCTGGTGCATGGTCAAATATTTCTCACATAACCTTAGGAAAATTTCGAATTTTTGTCCTTCCATGATGTTCTCTACTGGAAAATATTCATTTGTACCTCTTGTTGGGAATTTTATAATGTCTCTTGCAGTGTACGATTTTCCAGTGTTAATAGTTTACCCCTAATGTATGAGTTCTAGGAGGAAATGTATGGCTGGAATACTTCACATTTTCTATTCTTACTGAGAGTCTGTGTAACAACTTTTAGAGAGAGAGATAGAGTAACTTGTTGTGGATATAAGTAGGGGAACCCCTTAATTTAAGTAAAAGAGTAACCATGCTCTGTAAGAAACCTTAAGTGATAAAATAAGAAATTTTTCTACGAGGTCGGCATGTCCCATGCTCATTATGATGACTAGTTAATACGATTTGACATATACTAGTTCTGTCCAATCACCTTGTGGTAAGTGACCTGCTGCTGGTTCGTGATGATGATTGTTGATGCCCTCAAGGGCGTTTTTACTTCGAAAAAATAGGCCAACTTTGGTACCCACATGCATTTTCTGGGTGAAGTACTTTTTGATGAGCTACTCAATGTATTCATGTGTATTTGACTTTTGGGACCCTACCGTGCATTGTGGTTTAAGAATTTTTGAAAGAGATACTTATCAATGCACATGTCTTCGAATAAATGGCATAGCGCATCAGTTACGAAGTACGATGCCCGGTTGATATCAAAACTGGTGATGATGTTGAATGTCAGGGGGATCAATGACATCAATGGGGAATTTTGATTCTCATTGTGTCATCCGAGAATGTTCCTTAATTGGGGGGAACCATCTAAGGTACTACCTTAATCCTGTAAAATGTTTTGTGAAGTCGACAGGAAAGAAGCATCAACCATCCAAAACAAGTGTTGATACAAGGGATCAGGGTTTTGGGTGAAGAAGAGTGTAATGTGGGGGGTTATCAAGGAATGATGACGAGAGTTGGTTGTAAATGATGGTTATGGAAAACTGGCTTGAGTTCAGATTTGTAAATGCACGTGGTGGCAGTCAGAATAATTTCTAATATGGGTAGTCCTAGAGTCAATAGGACATCCAGGGTGGGTTTAAGTATGCTTTGACTGATGTGATTGGGTTTTGGTAAAGAATAGGCAAGCTCCGACCAAGGGTGAAAAAAAACTACTGTGAGGTATGAAACATAAAAATATAGGTGGAATTATTTCTCCTAAAAAAAATTTTTACACTTTCCAAAAGAATGTAAAAGTTTTTTGGATGGTACAAACACGGAGACAGGTGCCCCATAAATATCTATGGTCATACATGATGAAGCGAGGAAAGTATTTGTTTGCTGAGGGTGGGGGCCCCTTTGGTTGGTAGTGGTGTGAGGGTGATGAGGCAGATGAAATTACATAGATGGGCTATGCTCATGGGGGTGTGATAGGCCAAATGTGAAACACAGTAACATGTGTTGCTGATCCGTCTTAAACATATTGGTGGTGGCTCGGGAGTGGGTTTTAGTATGCGATAGTGAAGAAAAATGGTGTTGATAATCAAGGCATATAAATGAGGTGGTTCTCGGGCCATATTGAGTGGTCATGGATCCTGATAGCATATGGGGGTCTATGAGTATGATGGGAGCCATGAGTAGTGAGGTTTTACTGACCGTCACACAAATTTATCATGTGCAAGGTGAGGTGATGATAAACATATTCAAGGTGATGGAACCTATGGTGCACTTTGGAGAAATGATGTCAGGATATGCAATGCTTAAAAAGAAGCCATCATGTTGAGTGTAGAATGATACCTGGTCTTGTAATTTCTTTTTTTGGATGATGATATAAGCATGGTGTTTTTGATGTACTTGCAACATCTCTGGCCAATATTGAGTGAAAGCATGTTTTATAAACATATGAATAATCTATGATGACATGAACTAACAAAAAAGAGAGGGTGTACTTGAGATGAATTTTGAGATGTGCGACGGGCCCAAAACTGAGTTTTGGTATTAACTAGAATAGAGAGTTCCATGTTGAAGATGATGAAGTATTGATCCTTGTGTCTCTCGATGTTTTGAGAATGGACACTCCGAGCTCTAGTTATAGGCTCTAGAAAACTAGAAAAAAAGGGCAATATATAGGCCAAATGGGCCCAATTTTCATTCATTTTCACTAATGAGCTTGAGAGGTCAGAGACTGTTATCAGAGTGTTTCTTTCCATTGTGGTTATCCAGAGCACCTGGGATACATGTAGAGAGTTCCAAGAAGGAGCTATAATCTTATCCTTTTCATTTTTTCATCTTATAGGGTAGGTAGGCCATACAAGGGTCCTTGTACGACATTTTAGGGTTAACTTTAGGGGACTGTGCGGGCGAATCAAAGAGAGTCATGCAATCGATGCGCGAAGCCCTGAGCTTCACGCGATGACCCTGGGAAAAAGCATGATGCGGGCATGTCAAACTTTGCGTCTGTGTGAGGCACAGACATAGAGTCATTGCATCTGTGTGAGGCACAGACGTAGAGTCATCGCATCTATGTGAGGCACAGATGCAGAGTCGTCATGTCTGTGTGAATAACATGCACATCAACCAACCATGGTAGTCGACGTGCTTGTTTTCTTAACAGATGCGCTTAACATGCACCTGTTAAGCACACAGACACATAATACACATGTCTATGTAGGCTAAAACGTGCGGTCCTGCTAAAGAAATTTTTGTTTTTTTAAAGCTTAGAGGCGCTAAAAATTGACGGTTTTTTATGTTTTTTGGTGGTAGGATGTTGTGGAGAGAGAGAGACTAGACCACCCTCTGCGGTGAGGTGTCACATGACCCAAGTTTTCATGAGACTCTGCAAGGTGGGGCTTGCTGAAGTTTCTTAGGAACCCCATCTTGAGATCCTATGACATATTTTTATGATTCCTAATTTGATACTAGTATAGAGAACGAAAGATTATGGTAGTGAGGTGGGCTGAGCTATCTATATCGGCTCAGCTAGATGTATACTTTGTGACTGGTTTTCTTTTTTTCAGGGGAGTATTTTATTATCCACTGGCACTTGGGGCGGTGAAGATCCAACATTGGGCAGAGCAGGAGCGTCATTGTGGGACTGGTACCATTGCAGAGGGATGTATTGATGTTTCCACTATACTAAGTATGACAAAGCACGCAGCTCTACCGATAATTGTGTTTTTGGTGGGGTCAGCTTCACCCCACAGGGTGTCAAGTTTGCATATAGAAATTCTGCAATAGTTGTAGGTGGGTCATTTTTTTGACTGGGGTTCCCTAGTTTATCATGGTATGGTATTTCAGCTTTCTCGGGTGTGTCAGGGTAGAGCTAAGACCTTATTATATGCCATTATTATTTGTGGTATCATGTATGAGAGGGTCATCATGGTAAGACCATTTATTGCAGTGCTGCCTAGCCCTCTGAGGTATCCTTGAATACGGATATGGGCACCCATTATGCTTCGATATGGAGGGAGCATTATAGGGAGATATTGGAACACCGTTGTGGAGGATTGGTTCAATTCCAACCCTCAGCTGATCCTAGAGTTTCCCTATGTTGGAGTGGAATTTTGTGGCAACCCATACATGGGTATTCCTTTGGTTTATGCTTGGGGGCAAGCATGTATGATATTTATGTTTTCTACATTTGAGTATTATTTACATGTATATATGTATGTGTTTTTTATGATGACACTTATACCATGTTTTTTTATTTGCAGATGCTAGCCCTGTAGGACGACCTCTGGCCTACCTAGTAGGCCATGATCCTAGGGGGATGGGAATTCTAGGGGCAGCATAGGCCCTGCTTAGACCGCAAGTTGATAGACCTCCTCTCAGGCCTATACCACCGGTGTCGTCACTGTAGTTAGAGATGGGTGGACCCTTGGGGGAGGGCTCCAGTTTTGTGGTAGCTGGAGATTTTGTAGCTTTACTCGCACGTGGAGAGGCAGTTGAGGCTCATGCTACGGATGTTGAGGCTTGGTTGCAAGAGTATAGAGAAACCTGGGAGAGGGTAGAGACCCTGACCTGAGGGATTCCCACTAGGGGATTCGACGACCTGGTAGGGATTGTTATGGAGAAAACAATGGCATGTGAGTGGGCACATCGCTCGACATTGCGCCAAGTAGCTCTTGCGGTGGCTATTTCTTCTCCCATTATAGCTCTTGGTGTGGATGTGGGTCCATAGGACCCATCTGGAGGGGCTCATCCCTATATTTTCTTATGTATGTACCATGGAAAGCACCCATTATGAGGATGCTCCCCTATCTTTTTTATGTCATATTGTTTTGCCTGATGATGAGCCAGTGGAATCATTTTTGTATACTGGGACACACATACATTTTCTGATATATATATGCGGGATGTATTTTGATGACTCTCATGATTTGTATATGGATATTTTTTATGATGTTTTCTACATTTATGATGGATTTTATGTTCATGATGGATTATATATTAATGATGGGTTTTCATGTTGCTTATGGTCAATGGTATATATGCGATGCATTCCAGTCTATAATATGGTTAGCTATGCTATAATATTCATTTATCTCTTAGTATATGTGTAAATGTGATATGATCAAAATTGCGGCCTAATATTTGTGCATGCATGTATTTCCTAAAGAGGCATGAATCATGTACTTGTAAGGTTCAATTTAAATACGATACAACTAGTTGGGAATCAAGTAAGACATGTAAATGGAAGATTCCTTGGAGGGAGGCATCACTTAATAATCCTATGATAGGATCATATTCTACTTGATTGTTAGTGGCTGACCCGATACTCAACCCATTAGTGAGGTATGGTGACCGGTCAGGAGAATATATGGCTCAGGCGATGACAGCTAAATTTTGCGACCATAGAGAGGCATCATCAACGAATCCAAAATGGTAGGTTGGCTAACGATCCATCTGTGACATGGGATGAGAGAGCGTGCTTTTAGAACAAGTTCATGTTGATGTGATCATCATATAAAATTATGGTGCATACATATTCATTTTAAGGTATTGAGGCCCTTCATTTATAGTTTAATTTTTTTGAGATAGAGCCCATTGACTGGGATTTTTAGGCATGTCCCATCAAGCTCTGATAAAATCTATGCTCCCTTGAGGAGACAATGTTTAATGATTTATGGACCCTTACATAATGTCTTGAATTTCCTGGGTCCTAAAGGTTCTTGTGCGACATCATAACATAGGACTAGTTCTCCCTCGATGAATGACCGAGGGGTGATGTTGCGATAAAACAATGCTTTGACCTTCTTCTTGTGGGCTTCGTTATGTTGGAGATACTCTCGTCGAATTTCGTCAACGAGTTCTAGTTGTACCAACCGTTGCTCTAAGGACTTAGTATCAGTGAGAAGTTCAATGGCTGAATTCAGGGTGGGGATTTCATGTTCGATGGGAAGAAAAACCTCCACCCCATAAACTAACTAGAAGGGTGTGAATCCTGTTGATTCTTTGACCGCAGTGCAGTACACACACAAGGCTGAGAAAATCATGTGGTGCCAATTGGTTTTGTGGTTTTTCATCATACGATGCAACATTGTTTTGAGGACTTTGTTAACAACTTCAACCTGACCATTATACTGGGGGTAGTATGATGATGTAAACTTGTGTGAAAACCCAAGGTATTGGGATAATTCATGGAATATTTTTTTTTCGAAATTTTTCCCATGATCTGAAACCAATTCCTCGGGGACATCGCACCATGTGATGACATGGTTAAGGAAAAACTGCGCAGTCGTTTCTATGGTTTTGTTGTATGTGGGTATGACTTCTACCCATTTGTTGAAATAATCGATAGCCACAACTATGTACTTGTGGTTTCTAGATGATGTGGAGTTGCAAGTCATGAAGTGTATGCCCCATTTAAAAAATGGGCCTACTATGATGACTGGGTGTAGGGGAGCTGGAGGGGCTCGCTCCTTATGAGCGTAGTGTTGGCATTGCTCTCATCTTTTGACTGCTTGGATGCAATCGTGAAAAAGGGTGGGCCAGAAGTAACTTGCACACATGACATTTTGAGTGGTGGCCATCCCCGAGAGGTGGAAATCGTTCATAAATTGCTCGACTTGGTCATGAGTGAGGCATCGACATAAGATGGTGTCGATGCCTAATTGATAAAGGCCATCTCCTAAAAGGAGGTATCGGGGGGCTTGATGGAATATGCGCCTTCGGTCATCACGAGTGAGCTGAGGTTTGAACTTTTGAGTTCATAAGAAAATAAGGATATCACCATACAGAGAGTCCTTAATTGTCACTAAGAACATATGATCATCAGGTAGTGCATTGTTAACAGGGGATCCTTGGGTCCCTCTTGGTAGATCAGTGATGAATTCGACGAGGATGGACGCCTTTTTTATTTTAGGGGAGCTAAATTGTAGATCAAATTCCTGCAGTAGAACTACCCATCGAGCGTATTTATTATTCATCATGTGACGAGTGAGAAAATATCGCATGGGGCTGAAAACTGCTACGAAAGTGGTGGTTAGAAGGATGATATAGTGCCAAAGGCTTTATACTGCATGTACTAGGGCTAAGTTTGTTTTCTCTTCTAGCTCATACTTCATTGCATACCCGACTAAGTTTTTTCTTATGTAATAAATTACGTGTTCCTTTTTAGCTGGTCCATCCTAGACTAGGACCCCTGCAATGGCTACATCTGATACACACATATATAGGGTGTAATATTTATTGTGGTTGGGTGGGCCGATCAAAGGAGCAAAAGAAAAGGTGTCTTTTAATGCTTCAAATGATTTTTGGGCCTTTTCATATCAATTGGAAGGGAATGTCTTGACAAAGGAGACACAGGAAGCCTTGCGCACAAGTGGCATAGTTGGGGACAAAGCATCATAAGAAGTTGGCCTTACCCTGTAGGATTTTCAACTGCTTCAATGTTTTTGAAGGTGGTACTTCTTTTATTTCTTGGAATTTGAGAGGGTCAAATCTAATAGCTTGCTGGGAAAATATGAATCTAAGAAATCTTCCAGCATTAACATAGAAGACACATTTGAGAGGGTTCAAGCATAGGTTATATTGTTGGCATATCTGAAAAACTATGCGCAGATCTTCCAAATGGTCAACACGCATCTTGGATCGTACAATGAGGTCTTCCAAATAGGTGAGGATGAGATGATCGAAGTCTTGAAAGATGTAGTTCATGGATTGCTGGAAGGTGGAACCACCATGTTTAAGAATGAATAGCATAACTTGGTATGTGAAAGTACCCCAAGGGGTAGTGAATGTGATTTTGTATCGATCTGTATGTCGAATCTGGATTTTATTATACCCGAGAACCTATCAATAAAATATAAGGCCTTGTGATCGGCACAAGCATCTATGACTTGGTAGATGGTGTGGGGTAATTTTCCTTGGGACAAGCTTTGTTTAGATCCCAAAAATCAATAAAAACGCAAATAGTGCCCTATTTTTTCATGACAAGTACATTGTTAGAAACCCAAGATGTGTAAACAATCGGGTAGATAAACCCATATTTGTGGAGTTTATCTATCTCCTGCTTGATTGCTTCAACCTTAGATGGGTGTAATTTACGTTGTTTTTTCCAAGCGAGGAGGGCGTCGGGCCATGTGTCAAGATGATGTTCTAAAATGGTGGGACATATTCTTGGCATCTCCGAGTAATCCCACACAAATATATCCCTGTATTCTTGTAATAGAGAGGTGTACGAGGCTACTTCTTCTGGAGTTCATGCTTCCCCCAAGGAGATTTACCAGATTTTTTTGAAATATTTACCTTAACGGTAGGTGAAATATTCACCATGTTACCTTCCTCAAACGCATCAAGTGCGGGGATAGGATTTTTGAACCAATATACTTTTCCTGATGGTAGGAAATATTTGGTTTCAATGGCATAGATATCATGGGTTGGTGTGTTTCTAGGAAAAAAATTTTTTCTGGTAGAAAAAAAAACGATGGTGCATGTCATCCCATGGACATTCAGGTTCTGTCATGGCCTCCAAAACATATTCTTCTCAGTGAAGAAGGATACCTAAGGGGGAATTGGTTTGTATAAGGCTGTGAGGAGGGAATCCACGTTTAGCAGTGCTAGTTGACAAACAAGAATATGATTCAGTGGTTGATTCCGTAGAACCTAATGAGGTTGAAAAAATGCAGATAGGTTGTGTCTGCACCATTGATAATACTACTACTGGTATGGTAGTTGTAGCGGTCTCGACACCATAAAACGATGAGAAAACAACACAAATCATGGTTCCCACGGATGATGAGATGAATCGTATGTGATGTTGCATGTTGTCAACGTTAAGTGGCGGAATAATTTCCATGATGATTGGTTTGTACTAGGTGGGAGGGGGGGGGGGTTCATGTGACCATGTTGGTGCAAAAGGGGCAAAGGAATCTTCCTCTATAGAAAATTGGAACTGAATCCTAAGATGATGAAATTTTTGTAACATAGGGCATGCTTCTGTACTGTGAGAATGACTGGTGCAAATGTCGCACACATGGTAGGTACTTATTGAGTAAATGGAATACGATCTACTACTACTCACGATGTAAGACGATGATGCTTGGTCGGGGTTGTGAGATGGTGAATTTATGTGTTTTTTCCATATTTGGGTCTTATTTTTAGCGTGATGTGGCTTCCTTGGGTGGTTTTGGTTTAACACTGCTCTATTTTCTTGCAATCGTGGAAGATATTGAAAATTCTTCATATGATGAAATTGGGAGCATATGCGACAATAACAGCTAGTTATTTTCTAGATGTATTTGGGGGATAGGGGTTACTATGCGGAAAATATCAGCGAACCTGGTCAACTCCCGACATTGGTTTACCAGGTGGCTGGGTTTATTTCATAAGTCACATGGGAGGTTAGATTTGTACCATGTATTATTGGGGCGTTTTTTCTTTCTCCCATATCTAGGCTGGTGATGGTGAAAAGAGGGCTATTGGATTCTTGTTGGCTTTCTCTCTTCGAGCACGCAAAAAATGGACCTAGATGCTTCATTCCCTTGAGTTATGGTACTTTCCAAATATTATGAGTCCAAATTAACTAAGTCACAATTTTCAGTGATGAACCGATGCATGAAATCTAACATAGAGAAAAATCGAGGGAGGTGGGTACAACAACGCACATGATGGCTACTTCTACAAATCTAACAAGTGTGTCATCTATGTCTACATAATTTGCTTTGGGAAACATGGGTGATTGGGTACCAGTGATTAAATGCCCTTAATTCAGGGCATTAGGTGATCAAATTACCAGGTTGATAAGACAAAGCACAGACTGGGACATGAGGTGTAGCCTCTGTTTTCCTTCTTGGTGCCTGCATGGTTGGGCATGTTGGGTATGAGCATGCCGCGATTATTTTCATATGTATAATATGTTTTTGGATCCATCCTCCCCTATCTGCATTGGTGTTACAAATGGATCATGGGAATTGGATTGCATCAGTGCATGTAAGGCATCCTTATATCGAGGTATTTTAGGGAAATGATGGGTATAGTTCCCGTACTATGCACATATAGCACATGCATGGTTGGTGAGTAATGCCTTACCTTGGATGTTTGTGACCTGTTGTGACCTTATAATTTATAATATTGGCAAGAATAAACGATAGAGGAAAAAATCAAATCGCTTTGGGATCTAGGACCTAACATTCCTAGACTTAGATAGAGCTCTCTCTATTTATGATTGGAAGTTATCTTTAATATTATGAATGTTGACATCAGGATAGTTACAGTAATGGTGGTATTGGTTGTTTTGATTGATTTTTTTGGTTGGATGAGCAGGTCTGCAAGGACTAATCCATTGGGCTATGGAGTCAAAGGCTGGATTGGTACATCAACGTTCAAGAGCATCATAGGGAAAGCTAACTGTGCTAAATGGATCTTTAGAGTAGTATGAATTAAGAGGTGAAAGAAATCGTAAGGTTAAGTAGTGACTAAAGAGCAGTTAAGAATTATTTAATCAGACTTCAGAAGAAAACATTCAGATTGTAAATGAAGACAAAATTAAGGTGCTCCGACAACAAATCTTAATCTAAAATTTCCGATTTACAATTAGATGAACAGATGCACTGCAGGGAAAACAACGGAAACATTTAAAACAAAGAAGTATCATATCACCATTTTAACATAGCTCAATAATCATGTAAACAGTCTTCGATTATTGATGTCCAACTCCAAAATTACAGTGCTCCAATATAGTAGTTCTTACAGTGCAAGGGCTAACAATATCCAACCCTTGACAATGAAAATTCAAGCAATATTTAACTAACAACTACATAGGTTTCCTTAATATACTTCGACAATCTTCATTAATTACAATCAAACTAAAATTAGACAAGTGTGGCCATGCAAGGCCTAAACAATGAAAATATCTGATAGAGCATTTCCTGTAGAATTAATTTTAGCAGCTCTTCATGAATGAAAAACTTAGGCAGCTCTTTGCGAATCCAAAAAGTGGCTTGTAGGTGGCTGAGATAGTTGCAAAGAGGAAACAATGGGTGACTTTTGACATATGGCTCTATTTTTGGGCCACCTCTGTTGGATCATTAAATACGATGCTATGCTGGTACTTTTAATAAATCGGTGGTTGTGCTGATGTGTCCACCGTACCTTTTCAATCTTGGTACATGGACAATTTTCCCCACTAATTATTTCTTGGAATTCTCATACCTATGACTTGTCAATACACTTCATCCACCTCTGTGTACTTGCTGAAAGTGGGCCTGGTGAGGAAAACATGCTTCAACTCATGTTGAATAAAGATGTCATTTCTTAAGAGGTCCAAGACAACTTTCCCGGTCACATTTACTTTGATGTTGGTGAATTTGGTGGTATCCTTATCTGCTTCTCTGAGCTTGGTCACATAACCTCCCTTTTGGAGCAGCTTGTTATTAATTACATACATTAATGGCAACCATTTTCCCACTAGGGGTTCAATCTTGTTCAAGAATCTGTTGATGGCCATGTCCAATTCATGACACTTCTCCTCCAATTGCCTTACTAAATTCCTCTTAGTGGGGACCTTTTTCACCTCTAATATGGTTTTTTTTTTGTCCTGTACATCCAAATCTTCAAGCTTATAGCTAGATTTTTATTTCAGGAATTTTATGATTTTAGGGGTTGTGATTGGCATATTCCCTAATTCCTGATTTTCTTTTTCAATAGCCACTATGAATTTGTCAATCAACTGTTTCTGCTCAAACATAAAGTGGATTGAGTGCCAAATTTTATCAACTGACTCTATGATAATGCCCCATATTATCAACTTCATTTGGCCTAGGATGCTGCTGGCTGAAAATTCCTTCTTTTCCTTCTCCAACCTCTCAATCTTCTTCTTGGCTATCTCATGAGCAGTTTCTGATCTAGTCTTTTGATCTCTCAGGATGCCTATCTGTGCTTCCAATTTCTTGATCTCTTGTGACTGTAGGGTTATAATTTTTATGGCCTTTGACAACTGGTCTATCCCACTAGATGCTCCAACAGTTGCTAGAACAACTAATGGAAGTGATGAAATGGGGACAACTTCTAGTGGGATGAGTGCCACTCTAGCTGCTTCTTATTTTTCCTTTATTAGCTTCTCCATCTCAGTCTCCATCTGTTTGATTTGGGCAGACGGTTCCATAACTAACTTCATTAACTCTGCCTTCTATGACTCATCTTCTTCAATGCCTTTATCCAAGGGGTCTTCTATTGCTAACATCTTGAGTTGTTTTCTGAGGGCTGTTATGTCAACATTCTTCTTCTTCAAAAGCTCCTCCACAGCTTGAAAATTGTTTGGGTCATAAACAAGCTTCTCTATTAAATATTATAGAGACTTGATCCTTGAGTCTTTAGCCATGGCAGATATCTTCTCCATCTTGAGCTATGATTGAGCATTGGATTAAGATACTTGCAGTTTTGACAAGCTCATAGAAGTACTTGTTAAGGTGGAGGCCACCATCTCTCCGGTATGCTTGTGTAATTCCATTTGGTTAATCGGATGGATGTCCTTGGTATTGAACTCGAATGATGCCTTCTTGTAATCTCCTGTTCCTTGGGGTCGTGGGACCATGGCTTCTAGAAATTCCATCTGCATCCTTCCCTTCTCAGTGTCAAAGGAATACATTAGCCTACTTTGTGAACTTGGGGTCTACTTCCAGAATTGATTGTATGTGTTAGTCTTCAACACCTAATTTCTCAACTTTATCTCATTTAATGTGTCATAAATTGATTTTCTTGGCCTTTTATGGCAAGCCTAGAAGTAGATGACTGCAAGCTCTGTTGCAACAGAGACATTGTGGCTGAAGATGTAGGGGAGGCCATTATTTGATCACCCACTGGAGATGACCTAGGGGTGTCTGCAATATGAATCACTATTTGCTGCCCTGATTATCCTCCTTGATCAATATTCATGTGAACTCTGGCCCTCTTCCTATATCTTAGTTTGAATTCTTTACTAGAGTAATCAGTCACTGAAGGTGACTGATCCTCTCTTGGCCTCTTGCTCCCTATCTCTTTATCTTCTACTCCATTCCTTTCTTGAGGGGTTTGGGTTTGGATGCCTGAAGTGGAGATCACTTGTTCTTCATATTCTTGGAGGGTGCTAGTCACCCATTCTATTTGATTGGCATACTGCTCAATTGCAAGTCTATGTGTGTGAACATAGGGTGTGGACCTGTTTTCCACCCTTTTCTTGGAGATAAAACCTACAGGGTCATAATACCATGTGAAACTGTGACTGAAACCAATCTCTTGCAGTATCTTCTCTGCCTCCTCTCTTACTGCTCTATTGTTACAGATGAAAGGCCCAATTTGTGTCTTGATCTTAAACTGAGCCTTTTTCTTTGCAAAAACAAAATGGAGCTCATCTGCATGTATCATTTTCCTTATGTACTCTAGTGCAAAGACCCTCATGGAGAGGAAATTTGGAAATTTGTAAGGGGCCATCTCATTTCCATAGACTCGAATCTCTGTGTAATTTTGGTACAAGTACCAATCTGTTTTCTTTACTTGCTATGTTAGCTGCATATTTCTCCCAATTTCTTCACTTGTCCTGGGCTCTGCTGCACTATTGAGTGTGCTGATGTCTAGGTGCCCAAACAAATCCACAAAATGCTTGTATGTATAATTCTTCTGATCTTTTAATAGCAGGGCAGTCTAGAAAATGACAAATTGAGGCTCAACATCTTCATTTACCTTGATCATCTGAAATTGAAACCTTATGGATGGAAATAGACAAACATATATATCAACACAGAGGTGTATTTAAAAACCTCCTCTGTATTAAACTTTACGAACTGTTCATGAATGGCCTCTGCAAGAAATTGAGCATAATTGAATAGGACTATGGGTTTAGTATCTAAGGAAAGAGTAGACAAAAAGCCTATCATAGCTTTATCAACCCACTAATTAGTGTGATACCCCAATAAATAAGATAACATGGTTAAAATGTGTTTGGTCCTATCAGGAAATATAGATGAGGGATAAGGAGGGTTATTTTTAGGTATTGGGGCATTAGGGGCCATGAAAATTTAAAAAGCTTTGGCTCTGCTGGCTAATTCAAGCTTCTGATAAAATTCCCTAAGGGTTTCATAAGAGAAGGGGACTGCTTGTTCAAGAGTGAGAGCATGCATCATTTGTTGAATGGATTGGGAATTGATAGCGAACAAGATTTCTCCCGTTAGGGTGAATACAATTCTTTGATTAATGTCATAACTGATTTGGCACTTCCTGATGAACTTTGGGCAACTATGGGTTTTTGGAAATATGTAAAGAGGTAATTGGGCCTCCCATATACCTATATCATTGTCTTATTCAAGGAATTTATCCTCGAGCCAATAGTAGACATCGACTAAATCAAAGTCTGACTCTGTCTCATGGATTTTATAGTATCTGTTTGCTAGAGCCAAGTGATCCATGTCCACTTGTGGGTAGACCATTTTTATGCGGATTAATCCCTCTTGCAGACAAGATCGATCTCCCTAGTATTCTACGAATGGATAGAAACAAACATCCATTTGTAAATATTTTTCTCTAGATTATTTGCAATTCAGAATTATTATAAACAAAGAGAGAGGACATGCCCCTAACTTGAAATCCAATATTCGATGCAGTCTTTTATCCAGTCACTCCAAAGAGGCTTCCCAGTAAATAGAACCTACGAGTAAAATTTTAACACACGAAAACAGATAAAATTTCAACAAAATAGACCTAAAGTCTCTAAGGAAACAATCAAATTGATCACATGCCTAAAAAATCTAAGAGAGAAATCCACACACAAACAATATGTTCCCACACTAAAAACGCTAGTTGGTGATGAAATCCAACATCGTAGAATTATAATGTGGAAATGGCGGTTGGAATATTTACCCCGACAACCTTCTTAATGAAACAGTTCAGTGAAAGTCTCTCCACTTATGCCATCTCGAAGAGAAAAGTACCCTCTGGAAAGTCCAAGTGAGTCTAGCCGACATCTTCTCTAGGTACAGTGGGACCTTCCCTCCACCATCACCTTTGGAAAAAATCCTAAAGTTTATAGTTGCTAAGGTCACCAACGGGAACAAATGTACCTGGGGGAACATTCTACGAACTGATATACATGCAAGGGCAGAGTAACAAGCTCAATCCCCTTGAAGGCTCCTTGATATAATCCAAGGTTTACTAACAAGTGACCCCAGGCTCCTCGAAAATGGTCTGTCCGAGGTTTACCATTTTTTGTACGTGCACATCTGCTATCTTTTCGAATGAGATAGGTATGATTACCTCACTGGTTCTGACATGATATCGTGCTCGACTCTTTTAAGAAGAACTTCCCAGAGCACAAATGCTATAATCGGATTTTCTTACCGCAATATTTCTACTTGTTTGTTTGAACTATCTTGGAATGTTAATTACAACCTGTTCCAAGACACTAGCCTAAGCTATGTTGGTGGAAAGATCCCTAGAAAATGTAAAATATCTAGATTGATTTTATTAAAGCATTGTTTTTAATTTGGTTGTTGCTTAAGACAAAAAGGTATGGAAGTGAAACTTCAATGATGTTTGTGACCTGACTCAAAAATTCGCTAAATGCATCGAAATGATGAGTGTGACTCTTTTCTTTTCAATGAATCTTATTTAAGGGAAATATTGAGAGATTTAACAATTTTCAAAGCACCAATTCTTTCATTCTTAAACAAAATCTTCGAAAAGAAGACGATTTCTTTGAGAAATCAATTTGAAAAATGATCAATTACTTGTTCGAAATTAAATTCCTTTAACAATCAGATCAGAAACTAAAAATCAATAAACAAACTATTTCCAAAATAAAACACTATCTTAAAAACTCGAAAACATAAAATTCAAAATCAAAGAAAAATCTAATTTTGAAGTCTATCTAAAAATTTTGAAGACATTCTCTCCTAGTTTGTGATCAAACTAAGAAGAATTTCTACTTATCTCAGCAGAAATGAAAAAATCCAAAAATTCTTTGGTGTGAAAATCAGGCTTTAGTAAGCTAAAAGCTCTTCCAAATTTGCAAATGAAAACGGAATCAATTTTCATTAAATTAAGGTTTGCAATGGTTTTAATGGTTCAGAAAGAGAATATCATCATACTAGTAAGCTGAGGTATATGAAGGTATATTGTATGGAGGAGAAATAAAGTAGGGAAAAAACTCACTCATAAAATGCAAATAGGATGATAAATCACACAAATGCAAAAGTTGCTTAAGAGAAATCCACACATAAGATTTGACAACTAAGATAGACTGGGGAAAACACAAAGAATAGGTAATCTAGCTCCTAAGAAGATAATTCTTAATTTTTTCAAAAATTTTCCAAGGGTCCGCAGGTTCTAATGGAAAACAGTGCAGTACTGCACTATTTTGAACTAAAAACTATGCATGCTGACACACCGTTTTCAGATAAAAACTGCATAGGCAAGGAAAAGTATAGAAAAAAGAAATATTTAGCTTTTATTTTCAGGGATTCTTAAAATTTACCTACCCAACCCAATCTTAGACAAATCAAAATCAGAAAACTTTCAAAATTCAAACTGAAAATAAAAAATGAAAACTAAGTTCTATATCCCCGGCATAGTCGCCATTTTGTTATGCAGATTAATCCCTCTTGCGAACAAGAGCGATCTCCCTAGTATTTTACGAATAGATAGAAACAAACATCCATTTGTAAATATTTTTCTTTAGATTATTTTCAATTTAGAATTATTATAAACAAAGAGAGAAGACATGCCCCTACCTTGAAATCCAACGTTTGATGCAGTCTTTTATCCAGTCGCTCCAAAGAGGCTTCCCCAGTAAGTAGAACCTGCAATCAAAGACAAGATAAAATAATAAAAGCACCTACAACATATAATAATCAATAAAATCTAATTTAACTTAGTGATCAAGGAGTCTA
Organism: Pinus albicaulis; assembly: GCA_034641835.2. Taxonomy (NCBI): domain Eukaryota; kingdom Viridiplantae; phylum Streptophyta; class Pinopsida; order Pinales; family Pinaceae; genus Pinus; species Pinus albicaulis. The sequence goes on along the minus strand of CM076580.1, from coordinate 1,210,999,989 downwards.
AGTATTGATGTTATTCAATAAGCACAAGAACAACTCAATGAGAAAAAGAGATCCATATGTATTATCTTGAATGAAAAGATTAACTTTACAACCTAATGCCTTGATTTCATACAAGTTTCTCCTGGGGTCCTGAACAATCGTTCCTCCTTCATTTTGACAAGCCTTCCTCTCTAAATACTAGCATGAAGTTATGGACATAAGGGTGTGATCATTCTCATGCCAACAATAACTAGTGTAGAGAGTATGCACTCTTGAGAATTTCTTCAGCAATTACCATATACAAGGTACCCTTGAGACTGAAACATGAGCTCAATTTATAGGGAAATGGAGGTAGTTTCAGTTCCATGAAGAGAGGGATGGATTCCTCTCATGAAGGTATTTGAGCTCCATAGACCAAGGGATAAGCTCCATGAGTGGAGGGATAAAGCTAGAACTTATCACGCCTCTAGAAGCTTCCAATTGGGAGAATATTCGACTAGCTGGGCTTCTAGAATTTAATTTTTCCTTTATTTGACTTTTTACGGGGGTCCGTAGGTTTTAGTAGCAGAACATGCAAGGGCTGCCGCATGCTATAGAAAAAGTATCGACGAACCCATAGGAAAAGGCTAGAAAAAGTGCAGAGGTAGAATTTTAAGGGTTTTAATGAACTTTTCTCCAATTCCAAGACTTGGTTTAGGAACATTAGGGTTTTTTATTTCTAAAGGAGCACAATATAGGTGGTGATATACATATATAGACAGTCAAATTTTATGGTGAAAAAATAATGTGTGACAACCATAGGATTAAAAGGCTCTTGGTCTTTCTTAAGAGGCATACTTCTTCAATGTATCTTCTTTCTCAACCTGCAATGAAGAATGGGATGACAGAAAGGGGAACAGAGACAGGGAAATTTCTATGGATCAGCACTGGGGAAGGGACATGATAGAGGGGGATCATGACCAGGATTAAACAGTCTACAGGAAAACTGCAATATGATTCACAAAGAGCTGACAACTCTTATTTGATAAACAAATGGCTCTTCGGCAATCAATTTTCACTTTCTCTGATAATACCTGCGAATTCCACACTTGCAACAATCTAGCAATAACAAACAGAGTAAACTCTGCATTTATGTCAAATTGTGGATTTAAAACAATGATTTTGTGGTGTGAAGGTGGCGTGGGTCCGTTGGATAATGACCCAACCCTTTATGGCGCAACGGCAGTGTTGGCGGGGGTGATGGGATAGGATGCCAGGGAAAAGGTGGGAGCAAACATGGCAAAAATGGTGCAAATAATGGTCAACATGCATGGCGGTGTGGTTACATAGTAAAACCGTTTTAAGAGGGGGCATGAGCGGTAAGTGGTTATGGCACCATTTTAATTTTTGTTTCTTTAGAGAAAATCTCGTTTCTCACCCCTCAGCTTATTACAGTAGATCGTGGGGAACCTCGTATGGCATGTTGGGTTGCATTAATGGGCTGCCATGGTGGCGATGGCAGTTCAGTGGTTTGGTTCACTCCGGCATACTTTATGTGGCTAAGGAACCAAGTATTCACAATCGAAGACTTCCCCTATGCAGGTATATATTTCAGAGGTGATCCTGAGATGTCTTTGCCTCCAGGGGCACAGTGGGACGAATCAGGTAAGCGAACTATTTTGATGTTTCTAATCTAATTTTTATTTGTTTTTTATCGTCCAATACTGATAACAATATTTAAATGAAGATGTCGGTCCACGACGACCAGCTACACTCCGCCACTTTGATAGGCAGCAACCACAGCCTATAGCACCACCACAGGATCAGGCAACAAAGATCCTAGCAGATATGGAACACAATCTAGAGAGGTTAACCATAGAAATTCCCGAGATAGGGACATATGGCATTCCTCTCCGGCTTCAGAGACATGTTACAAGTGTTCCAAGACTGTTTAGGAGATTCCTGCGTAAGGTGGCGCGTGCAATAGTTTATTACCATGATTATCATCACGGATAGTATATGATCATTGTGGATTGACATATTTTTTTTTTCTATTAGTATATATTGGATCATAAGGTGTTTGAACGTATGATCATAGACGATGTAATATTTTGAAAACAAACCTATATATGATATTACTACTTTCTCTGAGTATCTTGTTTAACATGTATCGAATGCTGTTTTGGTTTACTATGTTAATGTTGCAAATTTCTATTTAGAACAAGATTAGCTAATGCATCAGCCAATGTGTTTAAATTTCTTGAAATATTTTGATATTCGATGTAATCAAACTGTCGTTCCAAGAGACGAACCTTCAAAAATAATCTCAATAACACTAGATTTTTAATTGCATATACCCTGTTTAAATGTAAGACAATGAGTTCTGAATCCAACCTAATGATAAAATGTCGAATACCAAATGAAATGGCATCAGATAATAACTCAATGACTACACTATATTTTGCAATATTGTTTATTGTTTGACCAAGGCATACCCCATGCATAGAAACTAACTCATCGGCGGATGAATAGATAACCCAAGCCGAGGAAGAAATATTTTGTGTACTACGACAGGCACCATTAGCAAAACCAATGTACGTTTGAAGGGATGTCGACATATGCAATATCAAGAGTAATCAATATAAGAAACAATAGTAGTAACATAAAACTTAAACTAGGCACACTTATCTAATCTAAGGCACACTATCTAAAAAGTAACTAATGTACAAGTGAGATATTCACACGAAAGTCAAGCATAATATCTCTTAATATAAAGACCATTTCTGGGCTTATCTAAAGAGATCCCATCATAATCAGTCAATTCATAGGCCCCTTTTGCAAGCACTTGCTTGACAATGTAAGTACCATGCCACATCGGTTCAAATTTCCCAGCACCTAGCTTATCGTTAGCTTGATCGTATACTAATACTAGGTCACCTTCTGAAAAAATAGGAGGGGTAACACTTCGATCATATTGAGATTTCACACGTTTCTTATGAGCTTTGACTGCTAATGCAATGGTGCACCGAGTCTCATCTAATTGTGCTAAGTACAAAAAGTGTTTCTCCTCTTCAGAGGTAGCTCATAGTAACTCAATGGCTAATTGGAGTGATGGTATTTTGCATTCAATAGGTAACAGAACTTCTAAACCGTAGACCAGTTGAAAAGGAGTGAACCCTGTAGCAATTTTTGTTGAGTTTCAATATGGCCATAGTGCCGAAAAAAGCATGGTGTACCAATTCAATTTGTGAGTTCCAATAATCTGTTTAATCATGGTGGTTAAAACCTTTTTGACGGCTTTAACTTGACCATTAGCCTACGGGTAATATGGAGTAGAGTTATCATGTCACAGGCCAAGTTGATTGGAAATTTTTTTCATCATTATATTTCGAAAATGACTCCCATGGTCTATGATTATAGCTTGAGGCGCACCGAAACGAGCAATCACATGATTAAATAGGAACGTAGCTAAAAATTTTCCATCTTCTGTGAATGTAGGCATCACCTCGACCCATTTGTTAAAGTAATCTACAGTGAGAATAATATACCCATGCCCCCCGGATGAGTGAGGGTTACATGTAATGAAATAAATGCCCCATTTCGCAAAAGGATCGATAAAAATGATTTGGTGAAGAGGAGCTAGAGGCGCACGCATCTTTCGATCAAAACTTTGGCAATTGTGGCATTTTCGGACCGCAATGATACAATCTTTGAATAACAACGGCCAAAAATAACTAGTGCGCAATATATTTTGGGTTGTGGCAAACCTAGACATATGACCACCACACGCTCCAGAGTGGTAATCATTCAAAACCTTGTCAGCCTCTTCGTGAGTTATAAAACGTAGAAAAAAAGAATCCACACTACAACGATAAAGAGTCTCTCCAACAATATTGTATTGCTGGTATTGGTATCAGATTCTTCGTCGATTTGAATGTGAAAGCTCTGGGCGAAAGGTTTGGGTTTGAAGATATATGATGACATCTCCATACCATGGATCTAATGTACTGATAAGAAATAAAGATTCATCTGCAATGAAATTCTCTACCACGGTTTATGTCTCAGTATTGGGAAAGTCACACATGAGTTTTGCAAACACCAGTGATTTCTTTGATTTAGATTTCTCAAATTCCAAATAAAAATCTTGTAGGATGAAAATCCATTTAGAGTATTTTCCCCCAAGTAATTGTTTTTTCAAAATATACATCATCGGGTTGCAATTAGATATCACAGTTGTTTTACGTAACAGTATGTAGTGACGGAATCGTTGGATAGCTTGAACTGATGCCAAGGCCAATTTATCCACATCTGAATCTTTGATTTCCATCAGTTTAAGATGACTTAGATAATAGATCACATGCTCATTGTGAGATTCATCCTCTTGAACGAGAACCATTCTAATGGTGGTCTTGGTGGTAATTGGGTGGATGCAATAACGATGCATGGGTCAACGCGTGTTTTAATGAATCAAAAGATAGATCAACAATCCCATCCCAAATAAAATGAACACTTTGTTTCAACAACCAGGTAAAACCTTTTGTTAACTCAACATAGTTCAGGATAAACCTACGTAGAAAAATTTCTTTCCCTTGCAAACTTTGGAGTTGGCGAAGTGTGGAAAGAGGAGGTAAAATGATGATGGCCTCAACCTTTGAGGGGTCGACATGAATGCCGACTTTCGAAACGATGAATCCTAGTAATCGTCTTGACTGCACACAAAAATCACATTTGTGCGGGTTCAAACGAATCTTGTAATGCCTACATCTCATGAAAATAGCTCATAAGTGAGTAGGATGATCTTCCCTGTGTAAAGAGTGAGCAGGTAAGTCATCCAAATAAGGTTGTACAATATGTTTGATATCATGAAAAGCGTAAGAAATGGCCCTTTGAAAATTTGCACCTGCATTCTTTAATCTGAAAGGTAATTTGCAATAAGAATATGTCCCCCAAGGATAGATAAACTCTTTTTTTGGTTGATCAACAGGGAGTATGTTTATTTGATTATATCTGGAAAATCCATCCATAAATGAGAAAATTTCATTTCCGGTAAAATCGTCAATAATTTGGTCGATATAGGGAGTAGGATAATTGTCTTTTGGACATGCTTTATTAATATCCCTATAATCGAAACATACTCGTATAGTCCCTTGTTTCTTGGTAACGGGAAATATATTAGATACCCAATCCATTAATGGAATTGGATAAATAAATCCTGCTCGCAATAGATTTTCAACTTCAGCTTTGATAGCAGCAAATTTTCGCGGATGTATTGGACGTAATCATTGTCTAATAGGCTTGGCAACCGGGTATGTCTTAATTTCATGAATGACAATCTTTGGATCGATTCCTGGCATCTCTTCATAAGACCGGGCAAATATGTCTTGGAATTCTTGAAATAGGGCTTTGTATGTATTAATCTCTTCAATCATACAAGAAGTGCCTATATGAATTTTTTCAATAATTCCAGGTTTAACTGATATGTCAATAGGAACAGATGTAGAAATGTTTCCCAAATTAATCTCAAAATCCAAATTTGTAATCGATATGGGATTCTGTGGTTCCTCGACATAATCAATTGTAAAAATAGATGAAAAATCATTTTTGAACCTATCAAGTTCAGGTAAAAATGAAGATCTATGATGTAGATCATCCCAGGGTAATTCATCCAAAGACAACAATTCTCAAATACTTTCATCAGTGTGAAATACTTGTTGAAAGGGATCGGAAAGTGATGTCAAGGATGAGTTTGATAGAGAAGAAAATTCTTCGGTGATCACATTCATTTGATCAGGAGTAGTTGAAAGTGTGTCAGAAAATGACTATACTGCCACTTATGCCATTTCAAAAGGACTAAAAGGCACCTTGCCATTGAAAGAATCCAGTTCTGATTCTGAAGCCACTACCCAAGTGTCATCGAATGGTATAGTGCTTGATGAAATCATATTGATGTTGGCAATGGTACGCGGTACGTTGGGTGGAGGCATAGAGAAAGTTCCCATCAAAGCAGAGTCCTTTATTAAACCTACACCAACATCTTCATATGGGATAGTCGATTTTCCAACATGTTGGATATTGTTTGTAGAAGTAGGGTCAGACAAATAATATTACAATTGATTGATTTTTACAATATTTCCTTTGCGAGGAAACATGATTAACTGAAAGGCGAATGAAACAACAACAGTCATGGCATACGACCAAATTTGACCCAAAATAAGGTTGTAATCTAGAGGGGCATCAACAACTTCCACATCTAAATTAACAGTTTTTCCTTCTACTTCTATAGGTAGATCTTGGAGTATTCCGAATGGATGAAATCCTCTTCCATCAAAGGCTTTAAGGATTGTCGGTGATTGGTTGAGTATTGGAGAACCGAGAGTTTTCCAACAGTTTAATGACATTATGCACATGGATGCCCCCTCATCAATTACAGTACGAAAGACTAGTCTGTTTTTTACTCATACTGGAATCTGAAAAGCCATCCGATGAGGGAGTCTCGGTGTAAATTTTTCTAGATCAAAGATCATAACGTTCGAATCCTGAGGAATATCTTGTGCATTTGGGATTGGAATGCCTCTTGGATAACTAGGGTTGGTCGGACCATATTGAGATTGAGCTAGTATTTGATACGTGTAACCAGGGTACGGTTGATGTTGGTATACTGGATTTTATGCTACAGGCCCATATTGATACTGCCCTTGATATGGTTGATAAAATAACTGAAGTTGTCTTGTTACAATTTTACTTGTACCAGGTTGTCCCACAGGCATCTAAACAATAGTCTGAACTATGGGTCTAGGTTGAGGAGCAGTGACTTGAGGGATTTCTTGTGATACTTGAGGGGTTGTAGGAATAGGGGCTGCAGAAATTCCAGGGATAGGTGTGGTAGGCTGAACAGAAGTTGGTGCAGCAGTTTAAGGTGGAGTTCTAGGTGTACTTGGACCAGGTTTCTGAGCACTACTAGGTGCAGATACTTTTGGTATAACTTGAAGCATAGGTTGGACAGGTTGCTGGATTTGATTGTAACCAATTGGCTGACCAGGATGATTATAAGGTACTTGCATGTTAGGTTACAAATTCTATTGATTCAATGATGGATTCCACACCGTGTTTACTCCAAGATATGGAGTTCCCATTGAAGGTTGTGTTGCGTAAGATGGACCATAACCAGGTTGATAATTTGGAACATAAGTTTTATAGTTGGCTGGATAATTTCCACTAAAATATTGACCTCCCTGAAACAATTGTTGTTCCTAATAGAACTGTGGCCCTAAAGGAGGTTGTTTTCCTTGGAAGAGGTTACAGAACCTGCTACATCTGAGCCTACTTTAGAGGGCATAGGGTACTGTCCTTGAAGAGGTTGCAGAACCTGAATAGAGTACTACCCTTGAGGTTGATATTGTCCTTGAGGTATGTACTGGCCTTGAGGTATGTACTCTCCTTGAGGTGTGTACTGTCCTTGAGGTATGTACTGTCCTTAAGGTGTGTACTGTCCTTGAGGTTTCCCCCCAGGTGGTAAATTACTACCTTAAGGATGCCCCAGAAGCGGTAAATTACTACTTTGAGGGTCAGGGTTAGGAATGTTTCCAGACATCATATAGACTTGTTCTGCATTCAAATTTTTGGTATGTGATTCATTTGGAACAGGTGATTGTATAAGTTTTTCGGGAGAGGGAGATGCTCCTGAGAAAGTACCAGAAAGCGACTGGTACCCCGGAGGAACAGACAGACCACCATACAAATATGTTTCTTGCGATGTAGAAAACATGGATGACTCACCAGACATGTTGATTGAAGGTCTATAATTACCTCTTGGTATAGCGTAAAAAGGAATTCAGGGTGGTGAATAGTTTAGACCAGAATTGTGTAGAAATTCGGTTAACTAAGAATACCAAGGATCTTGTTTGAAAGGGCTATAATAGTAAATCGATTCACTAGGCCTAAGATCTAAAGATTCTTGATGTGAAGGAAGAACAACTTCTTCTTCTGTATCAGTAATCTCTTCAATGCTAATGAGGCCAAGAGGAAGGTTCTCAGTGATGCGAAACTTCACTCGTGGTGAATGAGGATGACCAGGGGTTGGAGTGATGAACTCTGAAGCAGGCTCAGATGTAGCAGGTTCAGTTTTTGGTTCAAAAATTTCAGGCTCAATAACTGATACTTCACTAGTTGTGGAAGCAAGTTCAACTAGTTCAGAACTTATAAGTTTTCTTTGAGAACTCTCTGTTGTTTGAGGTTGATCTACTTCATAATCAGGATGAATAATTACTGATGTTTCTTCTTGTTCAGTTGATCCAGTCCCTAATGGTTGTCCTTTCTTAGACTTAAGATTTTCTAAGTAACTTGGTGTGTGCTTAGGGGATTTCCCCTGCATTCTATGGGATCATCTTGGTAATTCAACCACAAGTAAAATTTTAACACACGAAAAACAAATAAAACTTCAACAAAATAGACCTAAAGTATCTAAGGAAATAATCAAATTGATCACACGCCTACAAAATCTAAGAGAGAAATCCACACACAAACAATATGTTCCCACACTAAAAACACTAGTTGGTGATGAAATCCAACGTCGTAGAATTGTAATGTGGAAATGGCGATTGGAATAGTTACCCCGACAACCTGCTTAATGAAACAGCCCGGTGCAATTCTCTCCACTTATGCCATCTCGAAGTGAAAAGTACCCTCCGGAAATTCCAAGTGAGTCTAGCCGACGTCTTCTTCAGGTACAGTGGGACCTTCCCTCCACCGTCACCTTTGGAAAAAATCCGAAAGTTTATAGTCGCTAAGGTCACCAATGGGAACAAATGTACCTGGGGGGACATTCTACGATCCAATGTGGTCAGGTCATCATGTCCTAAGTGGAAAAAATGCTCAAATTTGGAACTGCTCGGAACTGGTAATAAATTGATTGATTGGATAGTGTTCTTCATTACGATCCTAACACCGTGAACGACACTCAAATCCAATGTCGGATGTGGAAGATATTCAAGTTTTAATTTTGCCCAATAACCTTTAAAATAACACTTGGGAAGGCAAAAATGGCATATTCAGATTTATGTGGAAAATGGAAAATTTTATTATTTTTATAAAAAAATTGAATGGCCAATCAATGGGTGCCACGTGGCCTGCCCAGAGGCTGCCACATGGCCCCAGGCCTCAAGGTTCAAACTTTGAAAATTTTGAAGTTTAAATTTTTTTTTTGTCATTTGGGCTGACCCAACCCGACCCGATCCGGGTGGGCACGGGCCACCCGTAGGCGGTGTCTACCCGCGAGTCAGGCCTACACGTTGAAGGGTCGTGTGAATAGTTGAGTGTTGAATTGTGAAATGCAGTGTTGGCGGGTGTGCTGTGAACAAAGCTGCGGGCGGAGTCTACCTGAGAGTCTGGCGTGTGAGCGTGTCAGGTGTGAATTGGGCGTGCAGAGGTGGCGTGTGAACGGAGCCTCGAGTGGAGTCTACCCGCGGGTCTATTGTGGACGTGGGTTGAAACAACCATGGGTCAGCAAATGTTTATGTTTAATGTTTGAACGGTAAACACTCTGACGATTTCAACACATTCTCCGCATGTGACCACGATAAACCTGACATTTAATGCCATTTAAGACTGCGCGCCAAATTTGGAGTAGTTTTGGTGGGATTTCCAATTTGGTCGAGCTAACTACAGTCCTCCCAATTTTGGTGGAGGTTTTTTAGGCCAGATTGGGAAAAATATTGTTTTGAGCATAAATTTTGCTAGGGAGAACCTTTTTGGATGAATTTTTTTTTTTATTTCGGGTATTTTGAGCATTCCATAGCCAATGGTGTAGGTTGCAGAGGCAATGGAGATCATATTTAGGTAATTTTTTAGTAGAGAATCTTGAAGAGCCATCAAGGCCTAGGGAGTGTTGGAGTTGTATTGGGCTATGGTTTACAATTGGAGGTGAAACTACAGTCATTCCTTACTATTTTCTGTGTTATGAACTCATTTCTACAGCTTATTTTTCCTATTTAGGCTTTCTGATCACTTTATAACCAATTTGAGCATCTAATAGAGTAAGGACATGCCCATTTGGGGGCTTTGGACCCGGAAGATGTAGCCCAAGAGGGGTGAACTACCTCATCAGCTGCTGTGTTATATTATGTGACTTTATCTTGCTGTGTTTTTCAGATTTGATATTTTAAACAGTAAAAATAAATAACACTCCTTAACCCATAAGACTTAGAAATTTACCAAAAGCATTTTGTTCCAATTGCAAGACATGAATGACAATTTGCACATATAATTTTATGGAAATGAATACCTTGAACATCAAATACAAGTAATTTCATTTTCATATCATGAGTGTTAACTTCTTCAAGTTCTAAAGACAAAGTTTGTAAAAGGCCAGGTAGCCTCTGGATCTCATCCTTTTATCAAAGGTGACATATCCAGTAAATGCCCCTACAATCAATCTCTGGAATAGATCTAAGAAGTTTCACATTTAAGTTAATTAAAATGGATACCTTGCACACATTTTCAAGTACTTCCATTTTTAGATCAGTTGGTATCAGAGCTTAGGTTGAGCTTTTGTGCAAATATTAAGTCATTTGTTTGCAAGTTTTGATGCTGACTAGGTTAAAACTCAAGAGAGGTGAAGAAAACTTGGTTAGTGCACAAACTAATCCACAACCAAGAAGGGTCAAAGAACCACCTCCAAGAGCCCTAGAAGCAGCTACAAGCATGTCTTCAAGAGAAGGTGAAGCTCATGAAGAGATGGATCCCAAGGAAGAAGAAAGGGTATTTTAGAAAGCTTTCTTGGATATGAATGAAATGGTAAGGATCCTCTATCAAGAAAGAAATGATAGGATTGCTGGAGAAGGGTCTAAAAAACAAAAGGAAGGAGAGGATTCCTCAGGAGGAAAGAAGGGTAATGATCAGTCAAAGAAAGGGAATGGAGGAAATGGTGATCCATCATCTCCATCGTCTTCCTCTTCCTCGTCATCATCTTCCTCGACTTCAGTAAATCAGTCACATAAGTAAAAAAACCACTGGTAAAAATCATTTTCTAAAGTTTGATGTCAAATTTGAATTTCCAATGTTTAATGGTGAAGTTAATGCAGAGAAATTAGATAATTGGATCAGACAATTGAAAGTCTATTTAAGGATTCAAAATCTGCATGATGATGACACAAAAATACAACTAGCCTTACTAAGGATGGATGGAGCAGCATTGGTATGGTGGGAAGCCAAGACCAAGGATGAAATCAAGAAACATGGTAAGCTTACTTTATCATGGGTTGAATTTATTTCGGCAATTAAGAAGCAATTTTATCCTCTTGCTCATCTACAAAAGGCTATAATGAATTGGCAAAACTTTAGATAGCTTAAAGGACAAAGTGTTCAAGAATACACTCAAGAGTTTAGGAGAAGAGCATTGTTGTTAGGAGTAGAATTAAAAAGTCAAGATACTTTGCTGAAGTATATAGGTGGTTTGCATAATTACCTTAGACATATTATCCTTATGTTTAATCCTACTAGTCTAGACGAAGTTTGTGGACAAGCTACACATTTAGAGGCTAGAGGGAAAAACACTTTTGATGCACTGAATGAGGGTAGTGATTTTAAAGGCAAAGGAAGAAAAAGGATTGCAAACTCTAAAAAGGAAAAAGGGAAATTCTTTTGCAAGAACTATTCAAAAACAAGCCACGATGAAGATCATTGTTGGAAGCTTCATCCGGAGCTGAAACCAGAGAAATATAAAAACAAAGACAAAACCAAAGAAAAGGGAAAATTTGTTGCAATTGTTGAACAGGACTTAGGGTCTGAATCGGGTGATGAGACAAAAATTATCGCCATGGTATTAAAGAACATAAAAGGGAAAGAGGTTGTACAAGAAACAAATCCCAGTTCTAGCACATTAAACTATCACAAAGAAACTCAAAATGAAAAGAGGAGGATAGAGCTATTTCATGTGAGGATGATCTCAAACCACACAAAGATAGACACACTTTTTGATTGTGGGTCTCAAGCTAATCTCATTTCAGAAGACTTGGTCAAACAGCTGAAACTTGAGACAATTCCACATCCAAAGCCTTATCCACTTGGGTGGATATGCAAGGATGCAAACTTACAAGTCTCAAAGAAGTGTATCTTGCGCTTCGCCATAACAGTCATTATGTTGATTGGGTTGAACTGGATGTAGTACCGCTTGAAATTATAGGTGTTGTGTTGGGTATTCCATATTTATATGATAGAAAGGAAATCTTCCATCGCAATGAAAATAAGTATCACTTGTTCAAGGATGGAAAAGATTACATTGTGAGAGCACATAAGAAGAAGCTAGAATCTTCTTTAGTTCATGCAGGGAAATTGAAAAGGCTAGTTAATGCAAGTCAAAATCTGAATTTTTTGATGGTTAAACAACAAGATTTTGTACATTTTCCTTTTCATGATATTTCTGATATAAATGATGGTATGTTTCAGTCTGATAACAGTTCGTCTTTGAAAGAAGATGACAATATGTTGCACAAGGTACCTTTGGTGTCGATCGGTGCAAAGAACGAAGTGTCAGTGCAAAGCAGTGCAAGAGTCCATGAGATGGAAAGGCATGCAAGCAAAGAGGGCACACAGTTCAGCATGGGTCAATGTTGGTTTTAGAATGGCAGATTGGGATGGCGAGTAAACTTGGTCGAGAATCGACACAAGTACAGGGTTCATTCAGTGAAAATTCTCCATGTGAATAGATGGCAAGGTGAATCTTATTTTTAGTCTTCTTTGAAGTTTGACCATTGTAGAAGCAGTATGCTTTCTGCAAAATATAGTTGCTATTCTGAAAATTTCAAGAATTTGCATCATGACTCAGTCAATGTTAGCAATGGTCGGTCAGTGGATTCAAGAAACAATTTATCTTTTTATGAGAAGCTCAATTCGAAGAATTCAGGAAGATTTCAGTGGTTCAAAGTTGGAAGAGTGGAGAATTAGTCTCCTCATCTTCATTTTTTGTAATCAGAGAGCTTTTGTGGGTCCAAAAGCTTCCCATTTGGGAGGTGTGAATAGGTGATCATGTCCTAAGTGGAAAAAATGCTCAAATTTGGAACTTCTCAGAACTGGTAATAAATTGATCGACCGAATATTGTTCGTCATTACGATCCTAACGCCGTGAATGGCACTAAAATCTGATGTCGGATGTGGAAGATATTCAAGTTTTAATTTTTCCCAATAACCTTTAAAACAACACTTGGGAAGGCAAAAATGGCATATTCATATTTATGTGGAAAACGGAAAATTTTATTATTTTTATAAAAAAATTGAATGGCCAATCAGTGGGTGCCACGTGGCCTACCCGGAGGCTACCACATGGCCCCAAGGCTCAAGGTTCAAACTTTGAAAATTTTAAGTGTAAATTTTTTTTTGTCATTTGGGGCGACCCAACCTGACCCGACCCGAGTGGGCACGGGTCACCCACGGGCAGTGTCTACCCGCGGGTCAAGCCTGCACGTTGAAGGGTCATGTGAATAGTTGAGTGTTGAACTGTGAAATGCAGTGTTGGCAGGTGTGCTGTGAACGAAGCTGCGGGCGGAGTCTACCCGAGAGTCTGGCGTGTGAATGTGTCAGGTGTGAACCGAGCGTGCAGAGGTGGCGTGTGAACAGAGCCTTGGGTGGAGTCTACCCACGGGTCTTTTGTGCATGGGGGTCCACCATACCCGCGGGTCTGCCATACCCACGGGTCCGCCATACCCGCGGGTCAGTTGAAACGACCATGGGTCAGCAAATGGTTATGTTTAATGTTTGAACAGTAAACACTCCGACGGTTTCAACACATTCTCCCCATGTGACCACGATAAACCTGACATTTAATGCCATTTAATACTGCGAGCCAAATTTGGAGCAATTTCGGTGGGATTGCCAATTTGGTCGGGCTAACTGTAGTCCTCCTAATTTTGGTGGAGATTTTTTAGGCCAGATTGGGAAAAATACTGTTTTGAGCATAAATTTTGCTGGGGAGAACCTTTTTGGACGAATTTTTTTTTTTATTTCAGGTATTTTGAGCATTCTAGAGCCAATGGTGCAGGTTGCAGAGGCAATAGATATCATCTTTAGGTAATTTTTCAGTAGATAAGCTTGAAGAGCCATCAGGGCCTAGGGAGTGTTGGAGCTGTATTGGGCTATGGTTTACTATTGGACGTGAAAATACAGTCGTTCCTTACTATTTTCTGTGTTCTGAACTCATTTATACAGCTTATTTTTCCTGTTTATTCTTTCTGATCACTCTATAACCAATTTTAGCATCTAATAGAGCAAGGACATGCCCATTTGGGGGCCTTGGACCCAACAGATGTAGCCCAGGAGGGGTGAACTGCCTCATCAGCTGCTGTGTTATATTATGTGATTTTATCTTGTTGTGTTTTTCAGATTTGATATGCTAAACAATAAAAGTAAATAACACTCCTTCATACATAAGACTCAGAAATTTAACAAAAGTATTTTGTTTCAATTGCAAGACATGAATGACAGTTTGCACATATAAATTTATGGAAATGAATACCTTGAACAGCAAATACAAGTAATTTCATTTTCATATCATGAGTGTTAAATTCTTCAAGTTCTAAAGACAGAGTTTGTAAAGGGCCAGGTAGCCTTTGGATCTCATCCTTTTATCAAAGGTGACATATCCAGTAAATGCCCCTACAGTCAATCTCTGGAATAGATCTAAGAAGTTTCACATTTAAGTTAATGAAAATGGATACCTTGCACACATTTTCAAGTACTTCCATTTTCAAATCAAATATACACACAAGGGTAGAGTAACAAGCTCAATCCCCTTGAAGGCTCCTTGATATAATCCAAGGTTTACCAACAAGTGACCCCAGGCTCCTCGAAAATGGTCTATTCGAGGTTTACCGTTTTTAGAACGTGCACATTTGCTATCTTTTCGAATGAGATAGGTATGATTACCTCACTAGTTCCGACATGATCTCGTGCTCGACTCTTTTAAGAAGAACTTCCCAGAGCACAAATGCTACAATTAGATTTTCTTACCGCAATATTGCTACTTGTTTGTTTGAATTGTCTTGGAATGTTAATTACAACCTGTTCTAAGACACTATCCTAAGCTATGTTGGTGGAAAGAGCCCTAGAAAATATAAAATATCTAGATTTATTTTATTAAAGCGTTGTTTTTAATTTGGCTATTGCTTAAGACAAAAAGGTATGGAAGTGAAACTTCAATGATGTTTGTGACCTGACTCAAAAATTCACTAAATGCATCTAAATGATGAGTGCAACTCTTTTCTTTTCAATGAATCTTATTTAAGGGAAAGATTGAGAGATTTAATAATTTTCAAAGCACCAATTCTTTCATTCATAAACAAAATCTTTGAAAAGAAGATGATTTCTTTGAGAACTCAATTTGAAAAATGATCAATTACTCGTTCGAAATGAAATTCCTTTAACAATCAGATCAGAAACTACAAATAAATAAACAAACTATTTCCAAAAGAAAACACTATCTAAAAAACTCGAAAACATAAAATACAAAATCAAAGAAAAATCTAATTTTGAAGTCTATCTAAAAATTTTGAAGACATTTTTTCCTAGTTTGTGATTGAACTAAGAAGAATTTCTACTTATCTCAGCATAAATGAAAACATCCAAAAATTATTTGGTGTGAAAATCAGGCTTTAGTAAGCTAAAAGCTCTTCCAAATTTGCAAATGAAAAAGGAATCAATTTTCATTAAATTAAGGTTTGCAATGGTTTTAATGGCTCAGAAAGAGAATATCATCATACCAGTAAGTTGAGGTATATGAAGGTATCTTGTATGGAGGAGCAAGAAAGTAGGGAAAAAACTAATTCATAAAATGCAAATAGGATGATAAATCACACAAATGCAAAATTTCCTTAAGACAAATCCACACATAAGATTTGACAACTAAGATAGACTAGGGAAAACTGACGCAACAATGTTGAAAGTCCGCCCCAAGGAGAGCTGGTCAACGGTGATGTGGCTCCGTCCTCATTTCCCTTTCGTTTACCCCACGTGGCTCTTTCGTTTTCTTTTTATTTAATTATCAAATTCGTAGAATTTGACAAATAATACTATCCACAATGTTTGAACTTTAATTTATATTCCCGAACCTTAAATTATGCCTTTCGAAACTTTATATTAATCTTTGAAACTTATATTAATACTCCACACTTTGTAAATCAAAATTTATAATATAAATTTTGCTCCGGGCCCACCTCTACGTCCAATAGCCAATAAAATGTACGCCCGTACCTTAGGTTAAATTCCATGCATCTTCGTTGTGCGACCATCGTCTGATGACTCTGTACCAGATCGACGGCTCTTGACGATATCGCTCGACGTCCTCGTACTAACTTTAACGTGCGATGAGAATACGGAAAGGCGGTTTTGCGCGGGTCCACTTCGCCACGTGTCGATTCCTCTATGGAATCGCTCGCGTTCAGGAAATACTTCCTACCCCGCAAAAGCGGTGCGATATGGGAAATCCACCTTTGCAAATCCGCTTGTGGTTTTGGCACAGTGACTAACCAAGGTTCCTCGTCGAGTTTGCGTTCTTCTTCATTTATTCTCCGGTTGTTAACTAAGGTTCTGGACCGGTTGGGAATTCCAATTGACAATGGAAAAACGTAAGTTTCTTTATTACGCGGCTTCTATTACCATCAAACATAGTTCCACGACCAGGGTTCTCTACACAGGCCTCGCCTGCGGTTATGGTGAATTCGCAGGGTTATCCAACAAATTACGGGAATTCAAGGACAGAGAACGGAATTACCATTACACAATTGCCTCACAGTTAAACAATTCTTCACAATTATAAATACAGGCAGTTTGGAAATCAACAGGACTCGAATTTTAGTCAACTGGAAGCAATTGCTCAATACACAGAGTTTTATTGCAAGAAGCTCCTCCCCCCTCTATACATCTGAGGGATTACATTTATATACATCAACATATGTCCTTTCGGTTCCTCTGTGAGGACTGTTATGGTAACTCAAGATCCTAATTACAATTATTCGAAAACAAAAATATGACAGATGGTCTAACCATTCGACTTCTACAACTCTAACTGATCTAATAATACAATCAGCTAAGGTATTGACACCTAACTGTAACCATTCAAATTTTTTCAAACCCTCCTAGCCACAACATGTGGACAAAACTCCGACATTGTTGGCTAGTGTCTAATGCCCCTGCATCAGACTCCTGAGGGAAATCTTCTTCATGGGCTCCTGTCCATGAGCTCGCCCACTGAACTGCCTATCTTCTGCAACATTTCTTCAGTCATCCAAGTGGCATCTTCTTCTGGATTATCCTTCCATTTGATCAAGTACTGAAAGTACTCTTGTCCTCTTGTCCTTCTAAACACTCTCTTGCCCAATATCTTCTCTGGTTGCAATGGCTGTGCTGGAGGTAGCTGCTCCCTCCACTCAATCTATTCCTTGTCTGCTGATCCTTCTTCTGCTCCATCATCTTCATACTTGTACAAATATGCAACATTAGAAATGGGAGATATTCCAACATCAGGAGGTAATTCAATCTCATAAGCATTTGCAGAAAACTTCCTAAGTATCTTGCATGGCCCAATCTTTTTGAACTTCAACTTGTTGTACTGCTTCTTTGGGAATATCTCCTTTCTCAAGTGTGCCAAAACCTGATCTCCTACTTCAAAATGAACTTCTTTTCTGCTCAAGTCTGCTCTGTTTTTTTATTTGATGCTGCTGCCTTGTATTTTCTGTTTCACTTGTTCATGTATGGCCTGGATCTCTGAAGCAAATTCCTCACCATCTGCACTCCTTAGCTCTGCATTTCCCAGATTTCTCAACTCTGATATTCCTCTGGGGTGCATTCCATAAACAATATGAAATGGACTCTGCCCTGTGCTCCTGTTTGGTGAGTCATTATATGCATATTCTGCCTGGGGTAAAATATGATCCCACTGCTTGGGATGCTCCCCTGCAATACTTCTCAACAAATTTCCCAGACTCCTATTCACTACCTCAATTTGTCCATCAGTCTGAGGATGATAAGCTGAGCTGAAACTTAGTTTGGTACCAAGTTTCTTCCACAGTGTCCTCCAAAAGTGCCCCACAAATCTGGTGTCTCTGTCTGAAACAATACTCTTGGGCAACCCATGCAATCTAACAACTTCTTTGAAGAACAAGTTAGCAACATGGGTGGCATCACTAGTTTTATAACATGGAATAAAATGTGCCATCTTGGAGAATCTGTCCACCACAACAAAGACTGCATCATTCCCTTTCTGAGTCTTGGGAAATCCTAGAACAAAATCAATACTCACCATGTCCCAAGGCCTGTCTGGAATAGGTAAGGGAGTGTACAATCCTACATTCTGGCTCCTTCCTTTAGCATACTGACAGATTTTGCAGTTCTTCACAAAATTATCCACTTCTGTCCTCATCTTGGGCCAGAAATAAAAGTGACTCAGCTGCTCATAAGTCTTATCATTACCAAAGTGTCCAACAAGTCCACCACTATGCTTCTCTTTGATCAAATTTTCTCTCATGGAACATTTTGGTACACATAGTTGGATTCTTCTAAATAGTAAGTCCTCCTGCAGGAAATAATCCAGCCACTGGCTTCTATCTGTTAAAACAGGGTTACTACATGCCTCAAATGCTTCTCTAAAATCTAGATCTGTTTTATACAAGTCTTTGAGAAAATCAAATCCTGCAACTTCAAAATTAGTTTCTTGAACAAGCATGTGTCTCCTACTCAAAGCATCAGCTACTTTATTGGCTTGGCCACTTATATGTTTCAAAAAAAAATTAAAACTTTGGAGATACTCAACCCATTTAGCATGCTTATGTTTCAACTTGGGCTGCTGTACAATATACTGCAAAGCATGATTATCAGAATACAATACAAACTCCCTGGACATCAAATAATGTCTCCACTTCTTCAATGCTTGAACAATTGCATAGAATTCCTTCTCATAAGAGGAATACTTTCTCCTGGTATCATTCAACTTCTCACTGAAATAGGCTATAGGCCTATCATCCTGACTCAAAACAGCTCCAATGGCCTCCCCACTGGCATCACATTTTACTTGAAATGGTTTGGTGAAATCAGGCAGAATTAAAACAGGCTTCTCTGTTATCTTTTGCTTTAAAACTTTAAAATTTCTCTCTGCTTCAGCAGTCCACTTAAATGGTTGTTTTCTCTTCTTTATTGTCTCAATTATGGGTGCATTAATCTTGCTGAAGTTTCTTATAAACTTTCTGTAAAAACTAGCAAGTCCATGGAAACTTCTTACCTCAAAAACATTCCTGGGTGAAGGCCATTCCACAATTGCCTTAACCTTTTCTGGGTCCATCTTCAATCCTTCTGCAGAAACAACAAAACCCAAATACACCAACTCTTTCTTCATGAATGAGCATTTCTTTAGATTTATCAGCAGTTTCTCTTGGTGCAACTTCTTCAAGACATGATTAAGATGCCTTAAATGTTCTTCTTTAGTTCTGCTGAAAACTAATATATCATCCAAATATACTATCACAAATTTACCAATGAATTCTTTCAATACTTCATTCATAAGTCTCATAAAAGTGCTAGGTGCATTTGGAAACCCAAAAGGCATTACCATCCATTCATATAGTCCTTCATTTGTTTTGAGGGCAGTTTTCCACTCATCACCCTCTCTTATTCTAATATGATGGTATCCACTTTTCAAATCTATCTTTGAGAAATATTTAGCACCACTCAAACAGTCCATTAAGTCCTCAATTCTGGGCAAAGGGAATCTGTACCTGATTGTGATCTTATTGATTTCTCTGTAATCATTACACATCCTCCAGCCTCCATCTTTCTTTGGGCTCAATACTGCTAGTATTGCACATGGACTCAGATTATCTCTAATCAGCCCCTTGTCCACCAACTTCTGTACTTGTCTCCTGATTTCCTCATTTTCCTTGGGATTCATTCTGTAGGCTACCTTATTTGGCATATTTGAACCAGGGATAAAATCTATCTGATGACTAATCTTTCTCACAGGTGGCATCTCATCAGGTAAATCATCCACAAAAATGTCACAATAATTGTCTAACATCTCTTGTATCTCTACTGGTAAATCAGAAATCTTGGTAGAAGTAAGAACTACTTTAGGTTTTCAAACTAAAGCAAAACTTACCTCTTATTCTTCTATCTGCTGCAGATATTCCTTTTCGCTCAGCAACAAGGTATTTGGATCAATCACTCTGCTGGATGGCTCTCCTTCTTCCATGGGTATCAATGTATGGTGTACCCCATCCTTGAAGAACTTGTAAGTGTTCTTCTTGCCATCATGCACTGCTGCTCTGTCAAACTTCCAAGGTCTAACCAGCAGCATATGACACACATCCATGGGCATTACATCACACAGGAACTTATGTTTATATTTTCCCATTTGCAGCTCTATCTCACACTGTTCTTTCACAACCAGCTGGTGCCCTTTATGCAGCCAGGACACCCTGTAGGGAGTTGGATGCTCCCTTGTCTTCAACTTCATCTTCTCTATTACCTCAGTGGAAACCAGATTGTCTGTGCTGCCACTATCAATGACTATCTGGCAGCACTTCCCTTGGACTTTGCATATGCTCCTAAACAAAGTCTTCCTTTGTGCAGGCTCAGTGACTTCTTTGGCTTGCTTCAACAGGACCTTATTCACCACCAAGGATTTTCCCCTCTCTGGAAGAATTTCTTCTTCAATTTCTGCCTCTTCTCCAGCCTAGGCAACAACAACATTTCTTAGACCAGCACCCACATTCTCTGGACATTCATAGTACTTATGTCCCACTTGATGACATCTATAGCACCTTAATTCTCTACCTCTGCCTCTGTCTCTGCCTCCTCTTCCTTTTCCTCTGTAAGAACCCCTTCTGCCCCTTGCATCATCCTCTGTAGATGCATTCTGAGGTGAGCTACTGTTAGCTCCATCCCTGGGTGTAGTAGGCTTTCCTCTACCACCCTGACTTCCCTTTCCACGGAAAGTACCTCTCTTCTTGGCAGACTGCTTCCTCAGGAGTTTCTCCTCTACTTTCAAGGCCATCTGGTAGGCCTCTTCCACTGTCTTAGGAGACAGGAGACCAATCTCATCTTGGATCTCCAGCTTGAGACCATTCACATTTCTGGAAATCTTCTCTGGTGTGTCCTGGAATTGCCCATCTCTTATGCTTACTCTGTAGAATTCCTCTGTGTATTATTTTACTGTCAGCAACCTCTGTCTCAGGTTCTGCATTTGCCTATACAATGTCAGCTGATAATCACTAGGCAATAATTTACCTTTTAATTTATCCATCATTCTGGTCCAGCTCTTGATAGGTTGCTTGCCAACTCTCCTTCTTTTTGCCTGCACTCCATCCCACCAAAGTGCGGCATGTCCTTTCAGCTTTGTCACCGCAAACTTGACCTTTTTATCTTCACTTATTTCTTCATAATCGAAGCACTTATTCATTTCATTTATCCAGTCCACCAACTCCTCTGGATTTAGTCCCCCTACATAACTCGACACTTCGATTCTGGTCTTAACTGTAGACCCTAGAACAGTTCTGAGGAGCCTCATGTCAGGAGGAATTTCAAAATTTTCTTCTGCTTCTTCTATTTCAAGTTCGCTGATGTCTTCGGGATCTCTGGTCTGTCTTCGCTCTATGACATCCATTCTGGCCTCGACCCTCTGCAACAACCCCAACACCTCAGCGTTGGCAACAGGTCTCCTTCTGCCAGCACCTCTACCAACTCGGATTGCCATGTCAGCAAAACAAATTCAGACAACCTAGCTCTGATGCCACAAATGACACAACAATGCTGAAATTCTGCCCCAAGGAGAGCTGGTCAACAGTGACGTGGCTCCGTCCTCATTTCCCTTTCGTTTACCCCACGTGGCTCTTTCGTTTTCTTTTGATTTAATTATCAAATTCGTATAATTTGACAAATAATACTATCCACAATGTTTGAACTTTAATTTATATTCTCGAACCTTAAATTATGCCTTTCGAAACTTTATATTAATCTTCGAAACTTATATTAATACTCCACACTTTGTAAATCAAACTTTATAATAGAACTTTCGCTCCGGGCCCACCTTTACGTCCAATAGCCAATCAAATGTACGCCCATACCTTAGGTTAAATTCCATGCATCTTCGTTGTGCGACCATCGTCTGATGACTCTGCGCCAGATCGACAGCTCTCGACGATATCGCTCGGCGTCCTCGTACTAACTTTAACGTGCGATGAGAATACGGAAAGGCAGTTTTGCGCGGGTCCACTTCGCGATGTGTCGATTCCTCTATGGAATCGCTTGTGTTCAGGAAATACTGCCTACCCCGCAAAAGCAGTGTGATATGGGCAATCCACCTTTGCAAATCCGCTTGTGGTTTTGGCACAGTGACTAACCAAGGTTCCTCATCGGGTTTGCATTCTTCTTCGTTTATTCTCCGGTTGTTAACTAAGGTTCTGGACTGGTTGGGAATTCCAATTAACAACGGACAAACGTAATTTTCTTTATTACGCGGCTTCTATTACCATCAAACAGAGTTCCACGACCAGGGTTCTCTACACAGGCCTCGCCTGCGGTTATGGTGAATTCGTAGGGTTATCGAAAAAGTTACGGGAATTCAAGGACATAGAACGAAATTACCATTACACAATTGCCTCACAGTTAAACAATTCTTCACAATTATAAATACATGCAGTTTGGAAATCAACAGAACTCGAATTTTAGTCAACTGGAAGCAATTGCTCAATACACAGAGTTTTATTGCAGGAAGCTCCTCCCCCCTCTATACATCCGAGGGATTACATTTATATACATCAACATATGTCCTTTCGGTTCCTTTGTGAGGACCGTTATGGTAACTCAAGAGCCTAATTACAATTATTAGAAAACTAAAATATGACCGATGGTCTAACCATTCGACTTCTACAACTCTAACTGATCTAATAATACAATCAGCTAAGGTATTGACACCTAGCTGTAACCATTCAAATGTTTTCAAACCCTCCTAGCCACAACATCTGGACAAAACTCCTACATTGCTGGCTAGTGTCTAATGCCCCTGCATCAAAAACATAAAGAATCAAGTAATCTGGCTCCTAAAAAGAGAATTCTTAATTTTTTCAAAAAATTTCCAAAGGTCCACAGGTTCTAATGGAAAAAAGTGTGGTACCACACTGTTTTGAACTAAAAACTGTAGATGCTGACACACCATTTTCAGATAAAAACTGCATTGGCAAGGAAAAGTATAGAAAAAAGAAATATTCAGCTTTTTTTTAGGGATTCTTAAAATTTACCTACCTAACCCAATATTAGACAAATCAAAATCAGAAAACTTTCAAAATTCAAACTGAAAATAAAAAGGGAAAACTAAGTTCTATATCCCCAGCAGAGTTGCCATTTTGTTATGCAAATTAATCCCTCTTACGGACAAGAGCGATCTCCCTAGTATTCTGCGAATAGCTAGAAATGAACATCCATTTGTAAATCTTTTTCTTTAGATTATTTTCAATTCATAATTATTATAAACAAAGAGAGAGGACATGCCCCTACCTTGAAATCCAATGTTCAATGTAGTCTTTTATCTAGTCACTCCAACGAGGCTTCCCCAGTAAGTAGAACCTGCAATCAAAGACAAGACAAAATAATAAAAGCACCTGCAACATCTAATAATCAAGAAAAGCTAATTCAACTTAGTAATCAAGGAGTCTAAGTAATGATGTCAATGAGAAAAAGAGATCCATATGTATTATCTTGAATGAAAAGAGTAACTTTACAACCTAATGCCTTGATGTCATACAAGTTTCTCCCGGGGTCCTGAACAATCGTTCCTCCTTCAGTTTGACAAGCCTTCCTCTTTGAATACTAGCATGGAGTTATGGACATAAGGGTGTGATCACTCTCATGCCAACAATAACTAGTGTAGAGAGTATGCACTCTTGAGAATTTCTTCAACAATTACCATATACAAGGTACCCTTAAGACTGAAACATGAGCTCAATTTATAGGGAAATGGAGGTAGTTTCAGTTCCATGAAGAGGGGGATGGATTCCTCTCATGAAGGTATTTGAGCTCCATAGACCAAGGGATAAGCTCTATGAGTGGAGGGATAAAGCTCGAATTGGTCGCGCCTCTAGAAGCTTCCAGTTGGGAGAATATTCGACCAGCTGGGCTTCTAAAATTTACTTTTTCCTTTATTTGACTTTTTACGGGGGTCTGTAGGTTTTAGTAGCAGAACATGCGAGGGATGCCACATGCTATATAACAAGTATCCACGAACCCGCAAGAAAAGGCTAGAAAAAGTGTAGAGGTAGACTTTTAAGGGTTTTAATGAACTTTTCTCCAATTCCAAGACTTGGTTTAGGAACATTAGGATTTTTTACTTCTAAAGGAGCACAATATAGGTGGTGATATACCTATATAGACAATAAAATTTCATGGTGACAAAATAACGTGTAACAACCATAGGATTAAAAGGCTCCTGGTATTTCTTAGGAAGCATACTTCTTGAATGTATCTTCTTTCTCAACCTGCAATGAAGAATGGAATGACAGAAGGGGGAACATAGACAGGGAAATTGCTATGGATCAACACTGGGGAAGGGATATGACAAAGGGGGATCATGACCAGGATTAAACAATCTAAAGGAAAACTGCAATCTGATTCAGAAAGAGATGACAACTCTTATTTGATAAACAAATGGCTCTTCGGAAATCAATTTTCACTTTCTCTAATAATACCTGTGAATTCCACACCTGCAAAAATCTGGCAATAACAAACATAGTAAACTCTACAGTTATGTCAAATTCTGGCTTTAAAACAATGATTTGGTGGTGTGAAGGTGGCATGGGTCTGTGGGATAACGCCCTGACCCTTTATGGCACAATGGATGTGTTGGCAGGGGTGATGGGATAGGATGCCAGGGCAAAGGTGGGAGAAAACATGGCAAAAATGGTGCGGATAATAGTCAACATGCACGACGGTGTGGTTACACAGTAAAACCATTTTCAAAGGGGGGCATGAGCGGCAAGTGGTTATGGAGCGGGGGGGCGTGAAGTACTATGGGAGTGCCACGTATCAGGGGAGGTGGTATGGGATACCGCCCTTTTCAGACCAACCCCCCCCCCCCCCTTTTTAACGCTCATCAGCTAAGGGGAGGGTGAAAAGCCTTGTGGATCATCCGATGTATGGGGGTGAGCAGAGATGGCGAGAAGTTGCGGGAAGGTTAGCGCGGATGTGAAGTGGCAAGAAGGCGGGGCCCCAACCTGTATCACAATCATAGGTTGGAATTTTTAATTTATAAGCGGTGAAAGTTAAAATTTAAGTCTCGCGATGTGTGAAGGGCGATGGCGGGAGGTGACGTGGCAAAGAGGTGGGGGTCGCCCGTAGCCTGTAGATCACATATTCTATTATTTATTTTGTTAATAAAATTATGAATCGCCGGTTGTGATATGCGATGAGCGGCGAGGAAGGGTGGAGTGGTAGGAAAAGTGGGTCCCTTTAATATCGCGTCGAGAATTTTATGAAATAGCAACTGAATTGGAAAGGGATATTGGCAAAGCGCCGATGCGAACTACGATTTGGGACTTGGAAGGATTTTCATAGGACTTAGGATAAAGAAAATATGAGCGGAGGGAGGGAAAATAAGGAGTAATGAACACTTTCGGGACTTAAGATTAGAAACATAACATAAGGTCCCTAACCTTTATAGAATCACCCTTTTTCGGACCTTAGAGTATAACGACTCCTTTCTCTTTGATTTTCTTCTTTCATCATAGGAAAACAACAAGCAATTTTTAGGCTACTCATTTATAGAACCAACATTACATTTTCCTCCATTTCTCTTCTCCAACAAGCCTACCTACCTAAACTACAACTCTAACCCTTTTCCTTCTTTTTCGGGTGAATTTAGACTTGCAGACCCTGAAACATTTTTCTTTTGACATTCTAAGCGAAACCCTATCCCTTATTTCTCCTATTGGTCCAGATTGAGTTGTTGAACCAACCTCATTTTCTACCTATCTGCTGATAAGCCAAGATTAAACAGTTTGGAAAATCCTCATTTTCTAACCTATCAGTAGAAAATTCAAAATTTGTACAATCATGCTTAAGTTGTATGATTGAACAAACCTTTTTAAAAATTAGTGGCATTTTGATTTGCAACACTTTCAGAACTATTCATTTTTTGTGGGGTTTTATTTCCCTTTTTTACACCCTCTTTTCTTCTTCATTTTGTTTATTTTTATCTGTTTTGGAAATGATTTTGAATATTGAAGTATATGTACAATATGAAAATTTGCGAGTAATAAATACACAGTCACCTTGTGATACTGTAAATTACAGGACTCTAACATGACCTTTTATCTTTTGTGTGGAGTTGGGATCACAATCATTCTTTCGGCATGTAGAAGATCTTTTAACTCTTCTAAGTCTGGGAAAGTGTTGGTAGGATGGCCAACTACATTGCATAATGCCCAAGATGGATATGTATTAGGATCTCTAGGAATGTCCACCTTCTTCCCTTTTTTCTTCTCCTCTCTAGTGGTGTTGGCTGGTGTCGCTACGGGGGTTTCCTGAGTTATGATGGCCTCCATACAAGTGATAGGGATGATACTTGTACATGTGATACTTTATTTTCCTGGCACGGCTGGTGGGAAAAATTACCAAACTGGCATCATGAGAGACATGTTTGGTAATTTAAGGGTTTCCATGACCTGGTGCGATACAAAACCAAGTGAGGGATGTAAGAAGGGGGTTGCGGTGATGGAATATGGAAGAAATGTTGAGTCGGTGATGACAACATTTGTGGTGTCGGGCTCTGGTTCCTGACTCGGTTTGGAGTTTGACGAACTCATCATGCACACCGCAACTCCTATAGTTATCGAGGATTATCCTAGTAACACGGGAGTTTCTCCGAGGTATGCCCCAAGGAGAGTGGATGGTTTGAATTGATTAGGAGAAAACTCTATGTATGTTGTGACCAACTCCGCATATGAATCTACATATGGTAACACGCCATCAAGGGCAGTTATAGGTTTCTTCTCATAATACATGAGTTGGTCTATAGTAACGACTTTCCCTTCATGGGGGGACATCATCACTCTGAATAAATAGGATGCTACTATAGTCATTGCGTACATATAACTCCGTCCAAGAAGGATGTTATAGTCCAGTTGTGAATCCAAGATTCAATGAACATGAGCACAGTATTGTCAGTCAGATGTACTGATACGTCTTGAAAAGACCTACAGGGGTAGATGGGTGCCCATCATATGCTCTAAGCATGATATCATATGGTTTCAGTTTTCATTATCCTAACTTATGTGAAATTGTTTTTTACATGATAAATGTGTATTCTCCTTCATCCACGATGCGATGATTAATGATGATCATCTGGATTGAAACCGAGATTTGAAAAGCGACTAGAGAAGGGAGTTGAGGGCTTTATTTATCTAGATCGAAAACCATTAGGTAGGAATTAGAAGGGTTTATTGTGCCTAATGTAGAAAGTAAGGCTTTCCATTGGGTTGGGAAGGATTGCAGAACTTCTAACACTTACATAGCTGAGGGGGACTGATCCAAGTTGTCCACTATGCTGTAGCTATGAGAAACTTTTGAATTATGTCCTGTGCACCTCATGGGACCTTTTACCATTTTTGACATAGGTTCTATAGGTCCCATAGAAATGGTAAATGGCACTATGGGTGTGCTTGTTCTCGCGACCACTAGGTTGGCATTTGAGGAAGCTTCATAATTTCTATTTCACGTTTGCAAGAAAATGTCTTCTCCTGCCATGTAGATATCACAATGAGAATTGTTTTGAGTATTCCCTTCGGAATAATTTTTTTGGGATGGTTGATTTTGTTGATTATTAACCACTCCTTGATGGGGGAAAGGTTCCTACATTACTGCAGGTTTCTAGTTTTGCCCCCCTTTTCCCCTATTTCCTTAGATTCTTTTCAACTCAGGGAGCTCGAGATAGTGGTGGGTGTAATAACCATACTCCCCACATATGAAACAATAATGATTGGTCCTTAGGTTGTACTTTTCTACCTTTTAGAGTTGTTGGTTGGTTCCTAGTTCTGAATTCAGTTGGGGTTGCCCCCAGCCTGTGTTAGCAGGGTTGTTGTTGATTGTTGCCCCCATGTCCGGGGTCTCCCTTTGGTCTATTCTTGGTTTTTTCTTAGAAAAATTAGGGGGATTTTTTGTATTCCCCTATTCAAATTACGGTTGTTGTTGAGCTTGGGAGGGTTGCACTAAATCAACCACTACGTTATTTTTCACTGGTGGTATATTTTATTTTTTTGCGAGGAAAGGAGAGTATTGGTTTCCTTGTCCCTGATTAGCATACGCATTCTGGGATGAGGATCTTACGTCCATGTTCCTAAATTAGTATTGGTTCGCCAAAGGGGAAAGGTATGCTCCTTCCTGTGGGGGATGATATTGGTTAACCTTGCTAGCCACATTTTTCAATGGTGCATGCTGACTAGGGTAGTATCCTGGGTGTGATACTTTTTGAGTAGTATCGAACGTTTGACTAGCAAACAACTACACATGATACTGGTAATTGTTTTTAGGATGATTTTGGGTTAAGGACCCTATCAATCCATCATCAGTATTTGATGCACATGGTATCTCTCTAGAAGTTTGTAGGCATGTGGTGTTTGGAAGGATATGATAGATATATCTAGACTGGGTATTAGTATGAATCTTAATTCCAAGCGTACAAAAAAAGACCACTTTAGTTGTGCATAACAAACAACCCTAACTGCAAATATGGCTGCCAATATCCTTAGATTTGTAGTTAGGTAATCAAGATAAATGATGCAAAAATCTAGATCTATGCATCAAAAGACATTAAGCAATAGAAAAAACAATATTTACTCCATGCATCCAATAGACAAGACAAGAATATGTTGAATGAATTTTGTATTAATGGCACCTGAGAGGAAAACACAGAAAGGTGTTACCAGTTCTCCTCAATGGGATGGGTTCTTGTAAGTCCTCGCACTTCGCATGTAGAAAACCCAAACAAAAATGGTAACAAAATATGACTATGATGGTGGATCAATAGTCAGACCAAAAGTTTAGATCCAAAGTGATCTTTAGGTAACAAAAGGTGGTAAATGAATGGCAAAACCTTTCTATTTATAACAAAATATTGAGTTAATCTATATATTGGTACATAATTAAAATATTATTAACCAAATCAAGATCCAACTTTTGTGGAATATTTTATTATATTTGTTGGAGGGAAAAGGAATTTGACTTGGGTCAAATCCCTTTATTTGTAAATAATAAATAAATAAATGATTTATTTATCATTTTAAGGATGTGGTTGAGTAATAATCCAATAAATAATGATTTATTTAATTATTTATGGGTGATTTAGTCATATTTAACAAATAATATTATTTAAATAAGGTTTAAATACTTATTCTTAGAAAATAATAAGATAAATAATGATTTATCTAATTAATTTCCTTATTTTGGGTTAAATATAACCAGGAATATTAATTAAACTGTTGTTTAACTAATTATTCCTTGAGGAAAATAAAAAAATGTAGATTTATTTAATATTTCCTCATGGGGTTTCCTGTTTAGACCATAAACAACTTAATAAAGGTGGTTTACTAAGTTATTTCCATAGTGAAAGCAATTTTACTTAGGGTAAAATTGGTCTTACATGGTGTACTTGGGTCCATCTAATAATAATAGGTTAGATGACCAAAAAATGGTGTAACACTGGGTGTATATGAGATATAGCTGTTGGGATTTACTAATGGCTTCTTCCTCAATATGCGGGGATGACGTTGCCATATCTTTTGAAATTTCCGTTGTGAGAGACTTCTAAAACAAGTCTAGGATAACTCTATCATTGAAATTTCCTTTGCACAAGCTACGACGTTTTCGCTATTCATGGATATGGTATGATATGTGAATGATGGGTGCTTGTCTAAATTGGGCAAGGAGTTCCATTCCT
The DNA here is from genome assembly GCA_034641835.2 of Pinus albicaulis. NCBI lineage: Eukaryota > Viridiplantae > Streptophyta > Pinopsida > Pinales > Pinaceae > Pinus > Pinus albicaulis. Next base: position 1,210,970,075 of record CM076580.1, on the reverse strand, counting down.
GAGTCGTGATGAATCGAGAGATGGAATAAAGTGAGGAACGTTGTCGCTATGGCGCTAAAGGTTCTATGTGATGTAGAAGGCTGGTCAACATTCATTTCATTGTAGGCCCTATAAGGGTGTGTTAAAATAGTTGCAGTCGAATGGTATCATCTATAATATTTTTCAACGAATAGCACAAGTGAAAAGTCATGAAATGGTTCCCTAGGTCTTCACCTTGCTTTCCTTCAAATTTTGGAATGTCTGAATGGATATTAGTGGGCATGGATGGCCAATTAAGTCCATGTGAAATAGGGTCATTTGTTATATTAATTAGATTTGGTAGATTCAAAGATGCTAAGAAAGGTATTTGTGATTTATCCGCCATCACGAAACGATTTTGGAAATCCATGTGAAAAGGGGTCCTCTTTGGGGATTCCGAAGGAATACTACCTTGGTGGGTGCTCCTGGGGCTATCCAGAGGAGTGATATGTGGGATCCCCAAAGAGGTAGCGATTGGTGACCCTTGTGGGGTCGTTAAAGGTATATTTTTTTAGGGAGGGGTCTAGAGAAAATTTTCCCCGATAAAGGAATATCCTATAATGATGGTTGTGCATCGTCCTCTGCACGTAAATGGTGGGAGGCATGACACACCTTCTGGTAGTAGGCGAAGGTCTAAGGAACTCCTATATCGAAAAGGTGCCTTGGGGTCCCCTGTTGTGTCGATTAATGTGATTTAATTTTTAACTTTGGAGGGAAGAATATTTTTATCAATGAAATATAATCACATACACAAAAAAAAAGCGAAAATGGAAAGGTAATTTTCCTTTAGATTAGGCTATGTGATCAATCAAGAATTTTTGTTTTTTTGTTTTTTGCGTATGATAAAAATCATATGTAGACCTGATCGTCCTTACAATTATAAAAGTAACTGGGCCTTGCAGATCTATATTTTGATGGGTATTAGGGCCAACGTTCTGAAATAACTGGTGACGTCTTCCAGCAGCCAAAGAATCGACCAAGGTAATGGAAATGAGGATCGAGTGTTTCCCACACCGTCACCCATAGGGAAAGGATGCTCTAGATTTTGGTCACTAAAGTACCTTCGTCCCATGTGAGCATTTGAGTCTTTAGCTTCTTGGTAATAAATTACATGTATTGAGCACTAGATGGGTTGGGTAGCCCCAAAGAGTACCACACTCACTGGACCTAATTCGAACCCCTTATGAATTGGGTCTGTGTTATGCTCGGGTAATATTTTCCATGGGATGATTGAAGGATTTTTAAGCACCCCAGAAGTAAACTTATATGTTTCATAGATGTAAAATGACAATGGAAGCTTATGAGATGCCTACCCCCAATGTTCCTAACTTGAACTATTAATTCTTTTATGACCCCTTTGGGGAGAATTATTTGGTTCAAAATATGGTTGTTTTTAAATGTATTGACTTTTCTTAGGGTGTGAATGGTTAAGAAAAGGTAAGCTAAGCACAAAAATATCTGAATATCGGATGCATTCTTATGAAAAGCTTACAAATGCTTATTGCGTGGCTAAGTGAACATACAAAAGTGTGATAATACATGGATATGTGATGATCCTTTACTATATCTCTCTAATTACACTATGTGTTTTGATTGTTGCTAGCATAAAATAGAAATGATTTGCAGATAATGGTCTGCTTACAATTCTCCTACTTAGACTATGTGGAACTAAATGGAGATGGGGAATTCAAATGAATTGAGAAAGCGTTCATATGCAAGCCCAGGTTCACCTAGAGGTGCAAGGGAAGCAGAGATTACTTGCTTTCTTTACTAACATTTGGCCCTAGCACCAAGAATAATAAAAACGAACACAAAAGATAGCTTGTTTAGTAGCAATATTTGTGAATGATGGGTCACTTACTCCTTCACTAATTAAACTATGTGGTGTGTATAAAATTCATCAAAATAGTTTGAAAGATATGTGTGGAATTTGGCCACTTAATCTTTGCCCTAACTAAGCTATGTTTTTTTTTTTTTAAGATATAAAAAAATAAACAAAACTCTAATTGCTCTACTAATTATGGTTAACACAACAACTATTCAAACTAAAAAATAGAATAACACAGTGCAGTGGTGAAGGAAATTCACTAAAGGCTAGAAATCACCTGAAAAAGTGGAAAAATATAAAAGGTTTTTTTGGCTTTATGGAACACAACGCGTATTATTCCCACACAGATGCAGAGTGACACGTTTGTCAAAGCCAAAAGCGCATGGTCGAGAATAGAGATAAAAAAAAATTTCTTTCTGAAGCTTAGAATAGGTGCAAAATGTCATGAAAAATTCCCAAAGAGGTCCTGAGCACCTTGTAGCTAGTTATGTAGAGAGGAGATGCTGAAAAACAACTGTTAAACCCAAAAAATAAACTAGTGGAGTCGCCAATTCTATGTTAGTTTTTTTGTGGCAATGGAGTACCAAATAGAATCTCCTTAACAGTTGGTTGTTCCCTGCAAAGGATCACAAAGATAGTTGGTGTTTTTACTAAAAAAATTTTACAAAGAAAATCATGATTATTACTAGACGTAATGCATGTAGAAACATAATCCTAAACAAAATAGACAAATAAAACAAAATCCTAAATGGATAAAACATGTCAATATCTAAATGGAGAAAGACTCCCTTTATTGACTCCTGGTGGTAGAATAATACAATAGAATTCTAAAAAACTTGAAGAGAATCCTTTGAGCTATGTAGCTCAAATATCCTCAGCAAGGAGGTCCCTTTCCTTGGTCTCTTTGCAAGATTCTCCTCTCTCTCAAAAGAAGTGTGAAGACTCTCCAATGATGGATTGCTCTTCTCTCACTAAGATTTTGGATTACTTAGAAGAAATATGGCCAATATTCTAGTGCTATCACTTCCCTTGCTTCAAAAATGAAATGTAGTGTTGCTATGGTAGTAATTTGGTCAGCATAACAATGTCTCATACTTTTCTCTTCCCATGGTTTGTTTATATAGAAAATTTTGAACTCATCTTCCCTCTCTTGGCCCAAGAGTGATAGTGACCCAAGAGTAGGAAAAGAGATTCATTTGAGGGCTGCATATCTTTAGGGTGATTTCAAGTCGGTTTCCTTGACTGGCAGTGACAAAGAATCAACTCCCCAAGTGTGGGAAGTGGTCCCAGACAATGACATTTTTCCATCCTCAGGACCATGCGACTATCGAAGATAAAGGTGCGTGGCCCATGCAAATTTCCTTTGTTGTTGGTGCACGGTCAAATATTTCTCACATAACCTTAGGAAAATTTTAAATTTTTTTCCTTCCATGATGTTCTCTGCTAGAAAATATTCAATTGCACCTCTTTTTGGGAATTTTCTAATGTCTCTTGCAGTGTACGATTTTATGATGTTAACAATTTGTGGATTACTGTCTCCTTTCCCATCATATAGTGCTTCCACTTATTCACAACTTTCACCAATACATAGGGCTCCTTGTCATAGGTAGGGGAGTTAAGAAATTCCCCATGAAAAATTCAGAATGGTAACATCTAGGCCTTCCTCCCTACATCAAGACAACTCCCATAGAAAACCCACTCTCATTTGTCTCCACTTCGAAATGCCACTGCAAGTTTGGTAATTCCAGAACTGGTGCTTGAATAATATTCTTCTTTAGCTCCTTGAAATCCATCTACTGACCTTTTCCCCACTGGAAACTATTTCCACTTGTTTTTATGGCATGGAGCGGTGCTGCTACCACTAAAAATGGGGCTATTTTCTCAGGTACTGTGCTGCCCCAATGAAATTCATGACCTCAGAAACATTATTAGGCACCGACCATTTCATGATGGAATCCATCTTGTAAGGATCTATCTTCAGCTCTCCTCTACCGATCACATATCCCAAATACACCAAATACTACTACACAAACTCGCACTTCTTGACATTTTCCAGCAGTTGGTTCTTCTTCAATGTTTCCAGCACCTGCGTCAAATGTGAAATATGCTCCTCCAAGGTAGCACTATATACCAGTATATCATCCAAATAGACAATAATAAATGAATCTATAAAAAGGTGCAGTATATCATTCATTAATATCATAAACGTAGCTGGTGCATTACATAGGCCAAATGGCATGACTAACCACTCATACAAACCTTGCCTAGTTTTGAAGGCGGTCTTATAGGTATCTTCTTCTTTGAATCGAACTTGGTGATATCCAGACTTCAAGTCCAACTTGGTGAAGTATTTTTATTGTTGTATTTTATCCAAAAAATCATTTAACCTTGGCAGGGGGTATCTGTTCTTGAGCGTGATTTTATTCAACGCCCTGTAATCTATACACATCCTCCAAGTCCCATCCTTCTTTGGCACAATGATGATGGGAGATCCACATGTTAATTTACTCGGTCGGATGACACCCAATTCCAACATATGCTAAAATTGTTTCTTCAACTTACTTGCTTCTATAATAGTCTTCTTGTATAGCCCAATATTTGGAAATGTAGAGTCTGGAAATAGATGGATCTCATGCTCCACTTCTCTCTTAGGTGGTAACCCTTTAGGCTCTTGGAACACATCATTATATTCTTGTAACAAATCCAATTTTTTTTTTTTTAGTACACCCCTCCAGAGATGCCTTTCCTCTTATTGGCTCCTATCCAGACTGAATTTCTCTTAAAAACAATAAAACATACTTCTTGCTGGAACTGATCAATTTCTTGGCTTGGTTGGCACTCACCAATGAAATTTTTTACTTGCCTTTGTGCACATTGATGATGAAATATTTTCCATCCTTGAAGAGCCGATACTCGTTGGCTCTCCTCATGAATATTAAATCACACTTGCACATGTATGGACTCCCAAACATGACTCAACATACATCAAGGGGAACCACATCTAGATCTACTTCATCAATAAAATCAAAACGGGCAGCAAATATAATTTTAAACTGTTTTGTTACCTTCAACTCTGCATCCTTACTTACCCATCCTGATGGAAATGGGTTTGGATGATCACAAAATTCCAGTCCCAACTTCTTGACCAGCTCCACTGCAATGAGATTCGCCGACGCTCCTGAGTCAAATAGAGCATCAATATTTTTATTCTTGAGCTTTATCATTATATGGAAGAGTTTGGTCATTTCTTTTTGTTCTTGTTGTAGAAGGCTACTCAGATTTACCTACTTTTGTATTGACGTACAAATGTTCTTCTCACCCACGTCTGAGCTACTTTAAACTTGGTTTCTCGAATCAATGGCCATGAGATTCTTATTATTATTATCTTTCTTCTTTTTCTTTAGGTTTATCTCTGGATGCAACTTCCAACACTTCTCCTCTGTATGGCCATCAATATTGCAGTGGTTGTTAGGATCTTTGCACTGGTGTGTTGTGGCTTCCGTATTTTTATCTTTTCCCCCTTTTTTATTCTTTTTTCCTCCTTAGAAGCGTCTTGTTTCTCTTTCTTCTTCTATCCACTTGATTCTGATCTCTTCATACATGTGCCTATACACAAGCCTTGTCTACCGATTTGGGTTTGAACAACATCACTTGCTCACGCAGATGGTGTTGTAGTCCCCCCAAATACTTGAGGAGTACATTTGGGTTCTTTGGAGATATACCCAACGTTATAGCCATCTTTTTGAATTCCGTGGTGTACTCTTGCACACTTTGGCTCGACTTTTGATTGAAGTTATGCCATGGGATCCACTGGTCCTCCACATACCCAATGGGATAAAATTGTGATTTATGAGGGTTTTGAAATCTTGCCACTTAGTCACTGGAGGTTCACCCTCCAACCTCAAGGTTTTTGTGTGGTTCTCCCACCAAGTCATTGCATGGACCTCTAATTTCTGTCATGTGAATGAGCTCTTTTTCCCTTCCTCAATGTGATGGACAGTAAAATAAACTTCCAATTGTTGTAACCTGTGGTTCAACTTTAGAGCGTTGATCTCACCATGGTATGCCTTGATATCGACCTTTGCTTCCATTTTAAATAGGGAATGTGATTGGTTCACCAAAATTGAACTGACTTGATCTTTTTTGGGCTCTTTCTTTGACCGATTCTTTGTTTCTCCCCAATATTCTGATCCTCATCATGATTTGTCCTTTACAATCGAACCCCCATCTTTTTCAAATATCCCCATCCTACTATTCAAGGTTGCCACGAGGAGGCTTACATTACATTTGATATCTGCGACTTGTTGTTCCAGCTGCGTAAACCTCACCTCTGTAGGATTAGGAGGTTCGTTTACATATTCATTGCCCATGATTAGGGTTTTACGATTTCCGATCGCGCTGATCTAGATCCTTGCAATCTCCATAAATACCCAAAGAAACCATATCTGATGCCAAATGATCCATAAACTTCAGTGGATATTCCACTGGATAGTTCTTCGCAACAAATATGTTAATACTATATTAAAATATTTAAATTTTACACTATTACAGTTTTATTAAAATTCTATATTTGTAGATTTAAATGTAATTAGTGTATTCATGTGAATGGAAATTACGCAAAAAAGTAAAAAATGAAAAATTAATCTCACACACACAAACATAACACACAAAATATTCTCTCTAGGAAACCCTTTCGGGAGAAAACCCAACTTAAAGGTGAGGTTGCTTCGCTTTCTTTCTCTTTCTGGAAATATGGCTACAGGTACAAATAAGTAATTCATGTGGCCCATGGGATGATACAATTCACATATCCTCTCTGTGTTCTCTACCTCCTATCTCTCCTAGCTATCTTTTCTCATCTATGGAACAAAATTCTCTCAAAAGAATGGAATGCCTCTTCCTCCTAGTGGCTCGGTTATATCACAACGCGATAACCTACTAGTGGTTAATTTTGACTATGTCAAATATTAACTAGAGTTACAGTATAGACTCTTCTAGAGTATTTTACATAATAATCACGTGGCTAAGGTTGACACTGCATCCTCCCGAACTATAGGTGTGAAAATAGGAAGATCAACTTTTGAGTGGCATAACTTTTGCATACAAACTTCGATTGACACAGTGCACACTTCTTGCGTTGTTGGAAATATATCTGTGTGTATAATAGCATGAAATGGTGCTATGTTAAAAAAATAACTTTTTACCCCCAAAAAACATTGTTTGATGCCTCCAAACCCTATCGAAAGGTTTCAAACCTCGTTTTTCCAAACTGGGCCCCATTAGTAAAATGGTCCTGTGAGATGATTCCTCCACTTTTTTCCACTCCAAATTCATCGAGATGGATGAAAAACAATATAATGATCCAATATAGATCATTCTATCTCTATCATAATACTTTTCCTATTTATGCTAGCCTTATTTAACTTCCTATGATCATATTTGACTCCTTATCTCTCACTCCTAGTCACATGAAAAAGAGAGAATCAATAAAATAGAATAAATTTAAATTTAAATAATAAGGAATAAGGTTAATGACATAAGTGACATTATTTAATAAATGCCACAAATATATAGAAGTGCATATGCATTAATTTATTATGGTTTTAATTTTATTAATCACATACAATAATTAAATGTTAACATCATTAACCAATGAATAACACTAAATATAACATTTGTATTCCTAACTAGCACATGCAACTAAGCATAATTAATAAATTATTACCACAACTATTTTTCCACAAAAATTGGGCAAGTCATCCAAGGGGAAAAGATATATATTAATAATATTTAAAATTTTGATGCTTGAATAATTAAGGGGTTGAATTCTTATATATATATATATATATATATTGTAATACATATTAGAAAACATAATTTTACAAAGGTTACCATGAGTGAATTATGATGTAAGTAAAAATTTAAAATTCTATCTAAATAATTAAAGGATTTCCCAACCTGTAATGAAATCATATACTTTGTAATAGATTACTTGTACAAGAAGATGCACTTGATAAATGGAAAATGAAATTTAAAATTATTTTTATAAATATCAATTAATGAAATAAAACCTCTCATAAATCACCAATCAAATAAATTTGAAACCCAAATATATAAACGAAATAATCATTTCAAATGATTATTATTAAAATTATTTAAAATGTATTTACCTTCACAAATTTATTAAATTTTATTCAAATTTTAAATGAAAATTTGAATTTACCTATATAGATGCATTCCAGAACTTTTGATTTTCTTTAGAATTTCAAGAATTTATCAAGTTTACTGCGCAGGGGTAAGGCAGGTTTAATTAAAAAACCCTTAAATCCGATTCATTTAACTCATATTTCTAAGAATATTCCATTTCCGATCTAATAGAATAGTACAATTCGAGGAAAGATTTTCAATTTTAAAATATATTTTGATTTTTTATAGATTAACTATCTTATTCATTAATGAATAGAATTTTGAATCCGTGAAATCTTGAGAAAAAACATTTTGTTGTTTTTCAATAAACTTTAGATAAATTGAAATCTTCAATGAAATTTGTTTAGTAACACTAAGACCACCCATACACAGTTAATCTATTGGAAATATGTATAAAAAAATAACATGTAAGGACTTTATAGTACTATCAAAACATACGGTATTAAAAAATATATATATTATAAATATTTATGTGAGCATTTTACAACACTCTTGAACAAGTATGTAGAGCATACAATTATTTATTAAAAAGTTTATAACATTTTATTTGGAACATATATGTGTATTTTATTAAATGGAGGCTTTAATATAAAAATATTTATTAAAACAAACAAAGGCTTTGAAACATTATATCTAACCTCTGTATTAAGCTTATGGATGAGGCCCCCACAATCTGACAACACGCGTACGAATGTCATTGGGTTGGAGGAGGTGGTTTATACACCCTCCAACTCTCCACCTAATACGAAAGGAGAGTCATTCACTTAAAGTTAGATCAACGATTGGGATTTAGGCTCGTTACATCACCCCCTATTCACCACTCGATGTAAAAGGAGAACTATTGTTTGAAAGTAGTTCTAATCCCTAGGTTCCATTAAGCCCACCATAAATTCATTTTCACGAAATTTTTTTTCTCAACGTCATTAATGTTTTGGTTAAGGGTTTATTTCAAGTTATGTTCCCCTGCAATAATTCATAAATGTGAAATTTATTTTAGAAGTTAGGAATTTTATTATAGGTTGGAGAAGATTTACAACGGTTTATTGTGAGGGATTAAATCAGCATAGATCCATCTAATTCAAGGATCTAACATGAGCCCAGAGGAATCAAATTTCTTTTGTTGCAAATTTATTTTAGAGTGTAAAAAGCAATGTGTATTAAATTGTATTTTTTAATGTTATTAAGATTACATACTAGCACTTGGTCATTTTAATAAATGACTCGATGAGACGCCGAAGGGGACGATGTGACAGTTGCACGGACGCGGAGAAGCTGACGCGCGCGGGAAGGAGCTGAAACCATAACAAGAACGGTACAAGCCATCAGACCATACCTCAAAACATATTTTTCATATACTTAATTTGAATTTTAAATATTTATATTTATTTTAATAAAAATATTAATTTTTAATTTGATATTATTAAGTTGTAATTTATGTAATTTTATTTTTATTTCATTTTATTTATTTATTTATTAATCTTTGTTTTATTTTGTTTCTATTTATTTATTTATTTTATTCTTATTTTTGCAATTAAGAATTTTTTTTTATCTGTTTTATTTTAAATTTTAATTTTATCTTTATTTTATTTTATTTTATTTCTATTTATTTATTCATATTTTATTTATTTATTTATTTATTATTATTATTATTATTTTTTTCTTTTTTTTGGTTGGTTTTGAAATCTTTTCTTATCATAGAATGTAATTATTTAAAATAAAATAAATATATAAATTCAAATTTTATATATTATTTAATTACTTTTAACAATCCCCTTGACTATCCAGGCATTAACAAAAAATGCACAGGAATAAAAGTCTTGCACTGTTGAATGGTCGAGATGATCGCTAACAGATCGAAGGTCCAGGTTGGATTGCGGGGCCCCTTGCCCATTTAAATTTTAACGAAGGGAGGGGTCCGCAATCCTGTCTCTACAACCACGTGGCAACGTTTAGTAAATTGCGGCACCCCCTCACTTAAAAACCATTTACAGCTATGAACCCCTCCCGCAATCCATTTGTGGTTTTTGGGAAACGCCCTTCGGTTTTCTCCACGAAGCCTGCCGGAAAGAATTCCGTAATGTCGCCATGCCCCGGGAGGAGGCCGGAGGACCCAACAAGAAATTTTGTTGGCTGCTCTGAATTCCCAAGGCCAATTCATGGATTTGTTGCGGGTTTATGACTGTGACGCTGCCGAAGGAAATGTATACGACGGACGAGGGGGGCTTCCTGTCCAGCGATTCCTGCACCTTGTCCGTCGCCTTCCACAGCTCTGCGCCCACTCGCACATCTTGGGGATTACGTCCATCGAGAAAAGCGGAGGGAATGCAAGGGCCTATGCTGCTAAATGGCACTCCCAATCTTGATCTCATTAGCTCGATCGTCTCGGCTTCCAATGCATAAAAGGTATTCGAGAGAAAGCACGACACAACACTGAGACCGTCCAATTGGCGAAGATAAATCTGCAGCCTTTCCTCTGTATCTGTGAATGCCGAAGGTAAATCTCCCAATTTCAGTTCTGGAAGGCTCGGAATGGCAACAGTCACGCTCTCTGGAATTTGTATTGAATCCCACTTTTCTCCTATGTGACATCGGATACGTATAATACTTTCAGAAAAATATAACAACAAATATAAATACTGTATTAAAGATTAAGAGGAGAACAACGAGTCATGACTAGACCTGAATTATTAAAGTGATGATAGATGGAGAAAACTGCAGTAGACTGTGTCCAGAACAAAGCATGAGGAATATTCATCTTCTTTGCGACTTGTGGAGCCCATGGAAGAAATGGATTATAAACGATACAACACACGGGAGGAGCGCCATTCCCTCTGATATTGAGTCGGTGGATGAGCCTCTCCAATATGGAGCCGTCCATGTTGTTGCGCATATGATTGAAAACGACATTATTGATATTTGAATCGAGGGTATGATCTTGATGGGTAGCACTGACCAACCAATGTTCATCTTACTTGCACGTATAACATATGCCCTAATCTCATTGGTTGAGGTCACACAAACACAAAACTTCAACTCTGTCATATTTTAGAGCTTTACAAATCAAATAAACGAAGAAAACAGATGAGGTTACCTGAAGCAGAATGGACGGCGGATTCACAGGACCAGATAATGTTCAGTAGGATCAGAAGCATGAAGAATAACCAAACAATCCCACCTGCAAGAAGCAACTGTGGCAAAATTCTCTTCTTTAGGAACCTCAAAAGAGAACTCTCGTGAAACCCTTTCGCATTTGAGTTTGTGCTGACCTCTTCATCAACTGCATGCACTATTACATGAAGCACACAAAAAATTCAAAACTTTTGTTTCAGCAACCAATCAGTATCCTTTAAATCTAAGTTATACCCCATTATGGAAACCCACCTGTATTTATTGTTCAGTGTAAAATACCAGATCCACATTTATCCTTGTGAACACACTTTGTAAATTGTAAATGCAGGCAAGTCCAAAGTTGTGATTGAGAAACAATTAAGATGGATTGCATACCTCTTTTCTTCTGGCTCTAAGCAATTTTGTCTGTTCTGCGCAGTGCCCTTAGAGAGTCGAAGCGTTTCACTTCCCCATCCATTTGTTTTCACAATGGAAAAACACTAATGGGTGCTCTAGAAAATTAAGATCTGGCTGTTCAAGGGAAAATTGAGCCAGCCCAATCGATGAGATTTTACATTAATCCCAGATTCAACTCTGCCTGGCAAATTATATTAAGTTTCGAAGGCACCCAGGCCGCGGAGAATAGGAACCCTCTGAAATCGAGTATCCCAGATTCAGCTCTGCCTGGCAAATTATATTAAGTTTCGAAGGCACCCAAGCCGCGGAGAATAGGAACCCTCTGAAATCAGGTACAAAAATTTGGCAAATCTGGAATGCATTCGAATTGTATTTGGGAAGGCGCTGACGACGGGACAGCAGCACGGATGCCCAGCAGGGAAGGACCTGAGAGCAGGAGGTGGGAGCGATTGGACAAGAGGTGGGATGGATGGCTGCCAAGTGTCAAATTTTGACAGGGCAGAAGGGCGATAGGTGGAGCACTGAGATTGGCTGGGAGCACTGTTCATCCCAGCAAAGCTCATAATAGGAACACCTTCGGCGTAAATATACATATTTTGAAAACTAATTCTTTAAGATCACCATGATGGTTTACATGGAGGAGGGTTGGAAGGGTTGGAAGTGGAGACTTATTTGTTATGAGAATAAACAATAAATTATTTTTTTATTAAAATGTAGAGATATCAAATTCTTGAAATTTCTCAATTATTTTTGACAAAAATAATTATATATATATCTCACATAATGGTTTTGGGGACGAGTATATTGCATCATATAATTCCACTAACAGGATTTCTGCAGGTAGCTTCTGTAATTCAGTCAAACAAGGGGGCTTTTAGATCAAAATAGTTAGGTGATGATTGTTTCGTCTCATGATTAATAAATTTAAATAATACGGAGCAATTGTGTTCTGACATTGTTATTCAACGCTAGATTAAGAGTTGTTGTGCTTTAGCGGACTTCCTCCCAACTTGATTAGTTTAAAGTGTTTTCCTTCGCAAGCCCATGTCTTAGAAAGTAAACAAATTGGTTTGTTTGAGAAAACAAGTTTTGAATGCTTCCGATTTTTTTCCCTGGTTCCACTCGGTCAATTACTTGCGGTTCAAAAGAAGTTTGTTCAGGCTTCTAGTTTCTTTTCCATGGTTAATTCCGTCAATTCACGCGCTCTAGGACCCAGTTGGGAGTCCCGTGTGCTCAAAACAACTCCGATTTGGAAAATGAAAATGCTATAATTTTGGGACTCCATGAGATTGTAACTGGTGCGTTCATGGCGATGGCAATGAAGATGAAAACATTAATCAACACTATATTACTTACAGTGTGCTTGTGTATGCGTATGCCGCTCTCTGGGGCTGATCCGTACATTACTACCATTTGGAGTCGTTGTGGGACTATCGAATATGGAAACGGTAGCGCCTTCCAGAGTAATCTAAACTAGGTTTTGGAATCACTGGTGAGCAACGTTTATTCCAATGGATTCAATACTTCTAGTGTTGTTGATGATGGGGAAAACAACAACAGTACGATTTATGGGCTTGTTCAGTGCAGGGGAGATTTAAATTCCTCGGATTGCCAACAGTGCGCATCAACAGCGAAATCCAGGCTTCTTGATGGATGCCAAAACACTACCAGATTCATTCAATTAGATGGTTGCTCCTTACATTATGACAATCATTCCTTTTACGACAATTATAGTGACAGTGGGCTGAAAATTGTTCTGTGCAATACCCAGACCAGCAGTCAGTCACAGCAGTTCTCAAATACTATTAAGGCCATGCTCCTAAATATTGCTAATGAAGCAGCGCAAAGCCCTGAACTTTTTGCTTCAGATTCAACCGTTGCACCCTATAATTCCACGCAACATATCTACATCATCGCACAGTGTTGGAAAGATTTATCCTCAACAGACTGCGGATCATGCCTGAATTTTGCCCTGTCACAAATATCTGCATGTGAAACTAGAGCTATTGGCTCTCAATTTGAATCCATGAAATCCGAACCCTCTAAAATCGGGTACAAAAATTTGGCAAATCTGGAATGCATTCGAATTGTATTTGGGAAGGAGCTGACGACGGGACAGCAGCACGGACGCCCAACGGAGCTGAGAGCAGGAGGTGGGAGCGATTGGACAGGAGGTGGGATGGATGGCTGCCAAGTGTCAAATTTTGACAGGGCAGAAGGACGATAGGTGGAGCACTGAGATTGGCTGGGAGCACTGTTCATCCCAGCAAAGCTCATAATAGGAACACCTTCGGCGTAAATATGTGTATTGAGTCATTTTATATTAATTCATGTTAAAATATTTTATTTATAACTCACATTGGGTGTTTTATTAAGATAGAGATCCAAATGTTGTATTTATCACTTGAAGAGTGAAAATGAAATATCAACAAGTGAGTTAATTGTTTTGTTAATAGATTTTTAATTGTTTATTTGTATGGTTATTTAATTTTAGTTTTTTTGTTTGGACTAGCGAAAATTATTTTTATTATTTTTTTGAGGACGTGACATACTTACACATGTTTTTTTTGAGAACGTGACATACTTACACATGTCCTTCATACTGGATTGTAGAATGAGCCTCTCGGCTCAATCAAATGAACAATTGAATGAATGTGAAATGTACAGTTTTCTTACACTTTGAAAAAATTAACTAGAGTTTGCTGCTAGGATGAAATTAAAAAAAAAAATCAAATTATTCTTGAAGGGACCACGTTGCAAATGATATATTTATTTAAACTATTTTACTCATAGTCATTCTGGAAAGTCTTTCAAGGAGTGAGGTAAGAAATTTGCTTACAATATTTTTCTTGCGACTCTTATCTAATTATTTATGGGATAAATATGGTTTACTTAATGCAATAATCTAATCATTGTGTGATTAAATATTTGAGAAAATATTTAAAAAGAGAATTAGTATTAAAGAGGAAATCGTTAAGCTTTGTTTTAAGTGTCCAAGAGTATACAAAAGCATTTCTATGTTTTTCGAAACATAAAAGAGCTTTGAAAATAATTTTTATTTTCATTTTTATTATTTAGACAATTACAAAACATAGTTATTTGAACTTTTTGTATAAAAACCCTCAGTTGTCATTTGAGAGCCAGAGTTGGGTGATTCAGAGAGAAAGAAAAAACTTAGGTTTTAGATGCCTGACTATACCTGATGCACATGCTAGCTCATGATATTTTTCATAACCTTTAATTCTGCAAATATGAATATGATATTCCTACAATTTTCTCTTTATTTTTCTGTGCAAACCTATGTTGATTTATACTGTTATTTAAGTCATTGACATGATCAATTATTTATATCACTTTAATTATCTAATCTTTCGTCCTCTCAAATATATATATTATTAGAGGTTGGATAGATTAAACTGTTTACAATTTTTATTGCTAATAGAAATTTTAAATGCCTTACATTGTTGTTCTATTAGAATAATTCATGTAGGTATTATTTACAAAAGTCATATGCTATTTTGTCTCCTTTGTTATTATTTTTTTCTAGTTATTTTAAAAGCTTATATTTTATATCGGTTAATAAGGTAATGTATTGAGTTGATTATGGTTGTCTTGTTGCAATCTATACAAGATATGTTTATAATCTAATATTCATATTATTATCAAGATTTGTCTTCTGCAATGTGATTGAGGAATGATAATGTACGATGTTACATTGTATCAAAATTTGCACCATGTTGAGTTACCAATAAATGGGATAAAGCATAGCTAACATGTAATTACTTTTCTTTTAATTTTGATCATTTATTATTTTTTGTTTTTTAGTTCTTGTAGAATATTATTTTCTTATTTCTCAATTAGGTTACAATTTGATATCATTGGATACATGTTGTGTGTAAGTCTCTCACACCTAGAGATTCATACTTTACACTCCTTTTCATGGATATAAAAAATCTCACCATATTTATTCATGGAATTAGAAAGTCTATTTTAATTAACATTAGATGTAGGGAATCCCACCGAGGTGAAGGGAGGCCAACACTATCCACCTAAAGTGGGGAGGGGAGGGGGGCGGGTGGGGGTGGTTAAAACCTAAATGAATGTCTTATTGGGTTTTCCTTAGTTACCGAAACAATCTGAGAACCAATAAGTCCCTGTGTCACTTTGACATGCATAGGAAAATGGTTTGGCAGAGGATAATCATTCTCCCTGTGTCATTGTATAGTGACCTAATTAAGGATGTTGTCCATGTGTCACTTTGATTAGGATTGTGGAAAATGGTCCTAGAGGCTATAGCCTCCTAGCATCATGCTTTGATATCTTTCTAGAGTGATCTTTTTTTGGCATCGTTCTTTGACATATTTTTAGATTGAGCTTGTTTTGGTATCATGCTATGGTCTCTTTTTAGAGTGAGCTTATTTATGGATGTCTTATGGTGGATAACAAATGATGCATATCTTCCATACGTTAGGGGTACTAACTAGGTTGATGCTAGTGATTATAATATTGATGATGATTATTGTCATAATATTGATGATTCTTCCTCATAGAATTTCCAACATGAGAACATCTTGATAGTCATTGTGAATACCTGCCTAGTTAAGAGGCAGTATTGAATTATGTAAATATGGTCAATCTTCATAGTGAAAATTCTATTTATATATTTATATATTTATATATTTAAGCATGTTCTTCATGCCCGAGTCAAAAGAAAATTTTGTATTTTTAAAGGGAAGAAAATTTGAATTTTTTGAAGAGAATTTTCGGTTAATTTGAAGTCAAGTTGGCCTCCTCCTAGTGAATTCACATCATCCGTTTAAGGCACCCATTGAACCAAAAAATGTCTATATACAAAATTCATTTTACCTCCCTCAAGAAATAAATTCACCCTTCATCCGTGGAAGGAAAATTAAAATATGTTTGAGTCAATTATGAGGCTCTTAAGTGGATGAATCTATGGCAAACAATCTATGGATAATTTCGGTATTTTTGAGGCTACATAGATGTGAATATGAGGTCATCAAAGAGATAAAACCTGAGGAAGATGAAGAATAATCTAAGGTATGAAAATGACATAAATCTGAGGCCATGCTTAAAGCATATCTGAGCATGACTAAGGAACTGTTATGGAGCAGGACTTGACTAGGAGGATGGACCAAGTTTGTCTTTTTGTCTGACTTTGATGTCTCTCTTGTTGGGTTTCCCCCCTTAGAGTGGGGTTTTCCTAGAGTAAATCCTTGTGTGGTTGTTTCTTCATGTATTGTTATTATAGTTCTCTGAATAACTATGTCATAATGTATAATAATAAATGTAAGAATGGTTTAAAAGAATGATCATGTGAAAAAAAATAAGAGAAATAACCTAAAATTTAACATTACAAACGCCTCCCCCTTAAAGGAACATCGTCCTCAATGTTATATAAATTGAAACAAAAACCAAGATTTATAATTACAACACTTTATATCTACTTAAACATTAAACAAAAATGGGTAGAGTTCCCTCATTTGATTTTCATATTCCTAGTTTGTTTCATCTGGTCCAAAGTGCTTCCATTGCACCTTTACATGCTCTATTACTTGATTCTTGAGCACATTTTGTCTTCGATCCAAGATGCACAGTGGTTTCAATTGGATTTCTCTCTCAAATTCCACTTGTATCATATACCAATCAATCACATGATTAGTGTCATGTACATACGTTTCTAACAAAGAAATGTGAAATACATTGTGTTCTTTCATAGTGGGTGGTAAGACTATTCTATAAGCAATTATTCCCACTCTTTCCAAAATATGAAACAATCCACAAAATCTGGGTGTTAAATTAGCACATGACCCCACTCTTAGTGAGCTCTTACCTGGTCTGATGCAAATATATACATGATCTCCCACTTGCAATTATCTATGAATTCTTTGCTAATTTGAATATCTCTTATGCATGTCCTTGGTCGTTTTTAGTTTATTCCCAATATTAATTACTTATTTCTCCATTTATTTCAGCATATCAGGTCCAAGAACCACTTTTTTCACTAGGTCATCCCAACTAAGTGGAGTGTTATATTTTCAACCATACAATTCCTCAAAAGGGCTCATCTTTAGTGACTCTTGGTAATTGTTGTTGCATGCAATATCAACTAATGGTAGGAATTATTCCCACCTATTTATATGATGCATGTCATACATTCTCAACATGTCTTCTAAGATTCGATTCACCCTTTCCGGTTGACCATTTTTCTAAGGGTGATAAGGTGTGGTAAAAGCTAGCCGAGTCCCAAAGCCAACAAATAATGCTTTCCAAAAATTTGATGTGAAATTGGAATCCTGATTTGAAATGAACTTCTTGGGTATGCCATGCAATCTAAATACTTCTTTCATAAAAAAATGAGCTATATCAATATCTTTGTGGGTGGACTTGACAACTATAAAGTGAGGTACCTTGTTCAATTTATTTAGCTATATAATATATATATATATATATATATATATATATATATATATATATATATATATATATATATATATATATATATATATCCAGGTGGATTAAACGGGTACAGGTACAAATGGCTTGAGTACAAGGCTCAGAAATCAAAGTGTTTGAAAATCCTTCGAACCAAGTTCAAGTTGTAGATCTCAAAATTATGAATCCAACGGCGCAGACGACACTCAATTCTGAGTCCGAATGAAGGAGTTCGGAGCAGTCAAAGTTCAAAGGTTGACTTGGTGATGTGGCAGACTAAGGAGGCAAAAATTTTGCTGAAACCTGGCCACCGGATTCCAACCACCCTGGCCAGATTCCGGGCGAATTTGTGGGACCGTTAAATGCACTCCTTCAATCAAAAATTCGAAGGTTCAAAAAACAACTGTTTGTTTTAAATAACAATAAAAACAAAAAAATATATATAATAAGGGTGGCGGGCCACCAACCCCGCCACCCCATGCAAATCCGTAATGTTTAAAAATAAATGTTTTTGGGGGGCGGGTGGTCAACCCCACCACCCCCGCGGTCTCCAATAGCAAACGATTATATTAATACGGGGCGGGGGTTGTTAACCCCACCGCCACCGCCTCCACTTATACACATGGCGCGGTTTTATACGGGGCGGGCCGCCCAATATGGGTCCGGCCCCCCACATCACATCAACGGTTCATCAAATTTTTTTAAATATAACAAAAAGTTCAAACTCCAAGTTAAAAATGTAATGCGGCGGCCTTTTTATGGAGGAATCGGGATTTGACCACCCGACCTCCTCCCAACCAATGTGGATCTT
Source organism: Pinus albicaulis (assembly GCA_034641835.2). NCBI lineage: Eukaryota > Viridiplantae > Streptophyta > Pinopsida > Pinales > Pinaceae > Pinus > Pinus albicaulis. The sequence goes on along the minus strand of CM076580.1, from coordinate 1,210,951,230 downwards.
CAACCAACTCGTCCAACGGTGACTTTGGAGAGTCCGCCTATGTTTTATTATTTAAACCTTCATTCATTTGTGCGCCCAAGGACGAACATGAGCGGGCACGGAACACGAGGCATTGGAACCTTGACCAGTGTGCAGGAGGGGGCGGAACCATGATCTGAGCCATTTTTCCAGAGGGGCCAGATTTTCACTTTGTCCGATTGGGGCAAGTTTTATATGGATTCAGCACTACTCGACGCCACAAATCCAACGATGCTTCCCATTTCGTCATCAGAGGTCTGCAATTTTCGGCCATTTTCAGATTGGGTAGGTATAAGGGTGTAATTCCTCATTTTGTACTTGTACTTTCATTTTGCCATTTAATGAAAGCAGGGCCTCCCCACTATTAGAGCAGGGCCCGGAGACGTAGTCCCTCCTGGACGAACTCTGATATCAACTCTTGTGTCTTCGTGCATGATGTTAATTTCTTCTCTCTTTTTCCACTTATGCCTTTAAAGTTTCTTGTTTAAAAGCTACAATTTTCACATGTTAATTCTTTTATGCATCTCAAACAAAATATTTTGGATCAAGTGGTATCGGAGTAGGTGTTTGTAGATGTGAATTACATGCTTGTATGCTAACAAGAAGCAGGCTAAGAAGAGGCGAAGGGACGCTACAGGCTTTTGATCCCGAAGTAGGACGTGCACGTCAGAGAAGGAACATGGGAGACGAAGATCGGAATGAAGAGGAGCTCAATTTCCGCAAAACTTTCTATACCATGGCAGATCGAGTAGAGAGACTATTCTCTAGACTTGAAAGGTTAGAGAAAATAGGAGATCATTCTTTAGAAAGGCAAGGTTCAGCGCATGGAGATGGTGGAGGAAATCCACCCCCTTCAGGAAATGAAAGTCCTTCCTCCTCTTCTAACCATCATAATAAAAATTCTAGAAATGCATCTAACAAGCCTTTCTTTAAGTTAGATGTTAAGTTTGATCTACCAGTATATAATGGTGAAAGTAATGCTGAGAAGCTTAACAATTGGATTAGGCAGCTTGAACTCTATTGCAGGATCCAACAGATTATGGAGGACGAGGCGAAATCCAATTGGCTTCTCTTCGATTGAGTGGCACAGCTCTCATCTGGTGGGAGAGCAAACTTCGAAGCAGCAGTAACTTGGGTAACCTTCTTTCTTCCTGGTCAGATTTTATTAGTGCAATTAAAAATCAATTCTATCCCTTAGGTTACAAGCAGAAAGCCTTAATGGAGTGGCAGTACCTAAGGCAAGGTAAAGGACAAAATGTGCAAACCTTTACTGAAGAATTTCAAAAACAGGCATTAAGTTTGGGCATCTCATTAAATTCTCCTGAAGTTGTAACTAAGTACATTGGTTCATTGCATAGTTACATTAGACATTCATTGTTAATGTTTGAACCTACTACCATTGAATCGGCCAGTGTGAAGGCCATTCATCTTGAAAACAGGGGCAGAAATGATAAGGACGATCATTTAAAGAAACCGCTTTCCAAACCTTCAAATGGAAAATTCAAAGGGAAAGGAAAGGCAAAGGAAAAGAAGACGGCGTCAACAAAGAAGGATGAAGGAGAAAAGCCTTATTGCACTCACTGCAAAAAGGAAGACCATGACGACAATCATTGTTGGAAACTATATCCAGAAAAGAAGTCGAAGAGATATGGAGGAAAGGGTAAGCAGAAGATGGTAGCAACCGCACAACAGGACCTTGGATCTGACTCAAGCGATGAGGCATTGATCACAGCAGCAGGGACAAAAGGTACTCATTCTCTTCATGATTCTGAATCACATGAAAGCACTAGTTCATCAAATGAGCCTCTTTCTAATGAACGTAAGAGAATTGAGTTGTTTCATATTAGAGTTGTTATAAACCATGCAAAAGTAGAAACTCTATTTGATTCAGGCTCTCAAGCAAACCTTATTTCAGAATCCTTGGTTAAAAAGCTAGGCTTATAATTTAAGCCTTATCGAAAACCTTATCCACTTGGATGGATACATGATAAAGTAAAACTAAATGTAACCAAGCAGTGTAAGGTAAAATTTGTTATTGCTTCTAAGCTGGTAGATGAAGTAGAATTGGATGTAATACCATTGGATATATGTGGCATTGTGTTGGGGAGTCCCTATCTTTATGATAGGAAAGCAGTTTTCTTTCGCCATGAAAATAAATACCAAATCAATAAAGATGGGGTAGAATACATTGTAAGAGCTCATCAAACCAAAGTCAGTGCCAGCCTTGTAAGTGCAGGACAGATGAAGAGACTGGTAAATTCCAGCAAGGGGTGTTTGCTCATGGTTGTGAGAGCAAAGGATGAAGAAATAACCGATGCTTTCCGGGGATGTGATCCGGCTCATAAACAAGAATTATGTGATGTTATTTCTAACTATGGTGAGTTGTTTCAGGAACCCAAAGGTTTGCCTCCAAAATGAGGGATCCAACATGAGATCCATTTGCAACATGATGCTCCATTACCAAACATTGGTATGTACAGGATGTCATCCATCGAAATGGAGGAAATAAAAAAGCAGGTACAGGAACTGTTGAACCAAGGGGTCATTCGGCCAAGTACTTCTCCTTGTGGCTCGCCGATCGTGTTAGTGCCCAAGAAATATGGCACATGGAGGATGTGCGTGGATTATCGGGCACTAAACAAAATCACGGTGAAAAATCGATACCCTCTACCTCGCATTGATGATTTATTAGATCAATTAAAAAATGATGTTTATTTCACCAAATTGGATTTGCGTAGTGGTTATCACCAGGTCAGAATTGTAGAGCAGGATGTGTGGAAAACTGCCTTCAAGACCAAACAGGGGTTGTTCGAATGGATGGTGATGCCATTTGGACTTTGCAATGCTCCAGCCACATTCATGAGGGTCATGAATGATCTTTTTAGGCCTTTCATTGATGAGTTTGTCCTTGTGTATTTAGATGACATTCTTGTATTTAGTAGGACTTGGGAGGAACATGTATGCCATGTAATCAAAGTGCTTGATGTTTTAAAGAAAGAAAAATTGTATGTAAAGTTGTAAAAGTGTGAGTTTGGGAAAACCTCTTTGGTTTACCTTGGTCGTATTTTCGGTAATGGTCAATTAAAAATAGACCCCTCAAAAGTCGAGGTGATTGTAAATTGGTCTAAGCCCACCAATGTAACAGAGGTCCGTAGTTTTTTAGGTGCAGTACAGTACTGGAGGAGGTTCATTGCCAACTTCTCTGCTATTGCATCACCCTTACACACTCTGACAAGTATCAAACAAGCCTTTCAGTGGGGAGGAAAACAACAGAAGGCCTTCGAAGCACTGAAAGAGAAAATCAGCACCACACCAGTCCTAGCTTTACCCGATCTCCAACAGCCTTTTGAGATCGAAACCGATGCCAGTGGGTACGCCATGGGAGCTGTACTTTTGCAGCAGAAGAAGCCGATTTGTTACCATTCGGAGAAGTTCTCCCAGGCTGTAATAAATTAGCCCACTTACGACAAGGAATTGTATGCCTTGGTCCAAAGTGTGAAAAAGTGGAAACACTACCTAATCGGCAAGGAGACCATCATCCATACAGATCATCAGCCCTCGCAATACCTTCAGTCACAAACCAAGCTACAAAAATCTCGTCATTTCAGGTGGATGGGGTTCCTACAGCAATTTCATCTGGTAATAAAGTATAAGAAGGGCACTAGTAACAAAGTAGCAGACATGCTCTCTCGCCCTCCTATCGCTGCTTCTATTATTTTGCATAATGCGTCATTATCTTTTTAAAGTTATGTTGAACAGTACACTAACGATGATGACTTTAAAGAAGTTTATGCAAAACTAACTCATGGTTCACAGGTGGACAACTATCATTTGCAGGGGAAGCTGTTGTATCACCTTGGTAAATTGTGCATACCCACAGCAGAAAGAGTACCTGTAATTCGAGAGGCGCATACCTCTCTTGTGTCTGGTCACTTTGGTGTTGAAAAAACCTTATGTCATTTGCAAAGGTTTTGTTTTTGGCCCCATATGAAAAACATTGTTACCCGTTTTGTAAAGGGATGTGTGATGTGTTCTGTTTCAAAGCCCTCTAATAGAAAACTCGGGCTCTACACACCACTCCCTATTCCAGGTCGTCCATGGGAAAGTGCGTCGATGGATTTTGTAGGAGGTTTGCCTATGTCAAGAAAGGGTCACGACTATTTGTATGTTGTCTTCGACCGCTTTAGCAAAATGTGCATATTGATGCCTTATAAAAAGCAGGTCACTGCTGAGCAGACTGCTTGTCTTTTCTTTCAGTATGTTTGGGTCCACTTTGGGTTGCCCACGTCGATTGTGTCAGATCGAGACTCTCGTTTCCTTGGAGAGTTTTGGACCAGCTTGTGGTGCATGATGGATACCAAGTTGAAGAGAAGCACGGCATTCCATCCACAAACCGACGGACAGACAGAGGTCGTTAATCGTACCATGGTACACTTGTTGCGGGGCTATTGCAGCAAACATCCCAAGTTGTGGGATGAACACCTTCCATATGTGCAGCACGCTTACAACCGAGCAGTGCACTCCTCTACGCAGCGTTCACCTTTTGAGACATGCTTTGGCTACTTACCAAAGGACCCTTTCGACATGATCTATGGAAGGGATGAAGATGCCAGTGGGCGTGATGATAGGGATAAAGCACAGCGGTTCATTCAGCGGATTCAGACGATTCACCAAGTAGTGCAAGATCAGTTGGAGAAGAGTCAGGCCCGATATAAGGCCCGACATGATAAGCACCGAGTCGACCATCAATTTCAAGTTGGCGACAAAGTGTGGTTCCACATCAGCAAGGATCGAATGAAGGGAGAAGGCAAGAAATTGCGACCAATCCGGTATGGTCCCTTTACCATATTGGAGAAGATTGGGAATAATGCTTTCTGACTTGACTTGCCGGTATACATGCAGATGTACTCAGTTGTGAATGTTGAAAATCTAAAACTTTATGAACCCCCATTGATTATGGACACTGAGGAGGTAGGATCAGTTCCTACAGTGGATGACTTTGCACCAGAATATCTCGATGAACTGCCAGAGGACATCATTCTCGATCGAAGGATCAGGACGTCACGACGAGGAGATGTGGAGTATCTCCGTGTTGGGTTCAAAGGGATGCACCCAAGTAAAGCCAAATGGCTTGAAAAGGAGAAGGTGAGGGAGAAATTCCCTCACTTGCCTGTTGATTGATGAGGCTTTTGGGGTCCAAAAGCTCTTTAGTGGGGAGGAATGATCCAGGTGGATTAAACGGGTACAGGTACAAATGGCTTGGTACAAGGCTCAAAAATCAAAGTGTTCGAAAATCCTTCGAACCAAGTTCAAGTTTTAGATCTCGAAATTCTGAATCCAACGGCGCAGACGACACTCAATTCTGAGTCCAAATGAAGGAGTTCGGAGCAGTCAAAGTTCAGAGGTTGACTTGGTGATGTGGCAGACTAAGGAGGCAACAATTTTGCTGAAATCTGGCCACCGGATTCCGACCAACCTGGCCAGATTCCGGGCGAATTTTTTGGACCGTTAAATGCACTCCTTCGGTCAAAAATTCGAAGGTTCAAAAAACAACTGTTTGTTTTAAATAACAATAAAAACAAAAAAATATATATAATAAGGGTGGCGGGCCACCAACCCCGCCACCCCATGCAAATCCGTAATGTTTAAAAATAAATGTTGTTGGGGGGTGGGTGGTCAACCCCGCCACCCCCGCGGTCTCCAATAGCAAACGGTTATATTAATACGGGGCGGGGATTGTTAACCCCACCGCCACCGCCTCCACTTATACACATGGCGCAGTTTTATACGGGGCGGGCCGCCCAATATGGGTCCGGCCCCCCACATCACATCAACGGTTCATCAAATTTTTTTAAATATAACAAACAGTTCAAACGCCAAGTTAAAAATGTAATGCGGCGACCTTTTTATGGAGGAGTCGGGATTTGACCACCCGACCTCCTCCCAACCAATGTGGATCTTCAACCAACTCGTCCAACGGTGACTTTGGAGAGTCCGCCCGCGTTTTATTATTTAAACCTTCATTCATTTGTGCGCCCAAGGATGAACAGGAGCGGGCATGGAACACGAGGCAGTGGAACCTTGAGCAGTGTGCAGGAGGGGGCGGAACCATGATCTGAGCCATTTTTCCAGAGGGGCCAGATTTTCACTTTGTCCGATTGGGGCAAGTTTTATATGGATTCAGCACTACTCGACGCCAAAAATCCAACGGTGCTGCCCATTTTGTCATCAGAGGTCTGCAATTTTCGGCCATTTTCAGATTGGGCAGGTATAAGGGTGTAATTCCTCATTTTGTACTTGTACTTTCATTTTTCCATTTAATGAAAGCAGGGCCTCCCCACTATTAGAGCAGGGCCCGGAGACGTAGTCCCTCCTGGACGAAATCCGATATCAACTCTTGTGTCTTCGTGCATGATGTTAATTGCTTCTCTCTTTTTCCGCTTATGCCTTTAAAGTTTCTTGTTTAAAAGCTACAATTTTCACATGTTAATTCTTTTATGCATCTCAAACAAAAGATTTTGGATCATATATATATATATATATATTCAGAAATCTCATGATGAATTCCATGGATATGAATTCTCATTTCCACTCAGGGATTGGAATTAGATGTAGTAGTCATGTTCGGTGCTTGCATTCTACTTTTGACTTGTTGGAATTCTAGGAACCTGACAATGTACTCACTAATTTCCTTCTTTATTCCAGGCCAATAGTATGCTTTATTTATTATTTTCATCATTTTCAGATAACTAGGATCACTCGAGTAAGGTATTTTATGAAAATCGTTCATTATGAACTTCTTTGGGTTAGTCACACAAGGTACACACCATATATCTTTAATTAGAGACATATTGTCATCAATGAACTTGTATCTTTTGGTTCTTATCGTAAGAGTTCCTTCACATGCTAAAAAATTTCATCATGTATCAATGTCTCTTTGATCCTTTCTTTGATGTCAACTTCATAAGTGCTTATGGATGTTAAGCGAGACACTTGAAAACTTCTACTAAGTGCATATTCCACTTTTTTCTCCGTACCCCTAATATTCTTGATATGAAATTCAAATTCAATAATTAAATATAACCATTTTGAATCTCTTGCATTTGGTTTGGATTAATTAAACAAGTATCTCAACCCTCCATGATTTGACATTAGTGAAAAATTTATCCCAAGCAAGTAGTGCTTCCACACCTTTAGTGCATACACAATTTCTGCTAGTTCCAAGTCATGGTTGACATAGTTCTTTTCATGCTAATTTAATTTTCTTGATTCATAGAAGGATACATGTCTTTCTTGCATCAAGAATTCACCTATTCCTTCCTTGCAGGAATATATGTAAAATAATAAATCCTTCTCTAGACCAACTATTCTCAACATAGGTGCTTATGTGAGCAATGTTTGAGTTTTTGAAAGCTAGCTACACACTCTGATGTACATTGGGATTTTATACATTCCTTTGTAAGGCTTTGATTGGATGCCCAATGTTTAAAAAATATTAAATAAACCACCGATAATATTCTTACCAATCCCATGAAAGATATAACCTTTATGAAATTTCGGGGAGTGGGCCACCCCATTATGGCCTTAATATTTTTAGAATCCATGGCTACACCTTCCTTTGAGATGACATGTCCCAAATACTGAAATTTTTATTTAAATAAATCACATTTGTTGAGCTTGGCATATATTTTGTGTTCTATTAGAAATTGTAGAACTGCCTTTGAGTGCTCTTCATGTTCTTATTTTTCTTTTGATTAAAGCATGATATCAGCTACAAACACTAGCACAAATCTTTCCATATATTGGTTGAGAAAATAATTCATTAGGAACATAAATGTGGTGGGGGAACTTGTGAGTCCAAATGGTACCACCACAAACTTGTAGCTCCCATATCTTGTCCTGAATGTTGTCTTATGAATATATTCACATTTAATTCTTAGTTGATGATAGTTATATATTAAATATGTTTTTGAAAATACCATAGCTGCTCTTAACTGGTTAAATACATCATAAATATTTAGAAGTGGGTATTTTTTCTTTAATGTAGCTTTATTCAACTGTCAATAATCAATACACAGTCATACTTTGGAATCCTTCCTTTTTACAGACGGTGATGGGGCTGCCCAAGGTGACACACTGGGTCTAACATACCCTTTATCCAACACATATTTCACTTGTAGCTTTAATTCTACTAGATCTGGTGTGCTCATGAGATACGAGGCCTTAAAAAATGACACCAAACTGGGAATCAACTCAATGGAGAAGTTGATTTCTCTCTCGGGTGGAAATCCTTGTATTTATTTTAGAAATAAATTGTTGTATTACTTTATGATAGGGTGATATTTAATTCCGAGTTAATCATCCTCTGTCACATTGATTACTTGGATCGTGAATAAAGAACAAATATTCTAGCTAAACTTCTTTACTTGTAATGATGAGATCTTCCTAACGGAGACAAGATTTCTCACCCCTTGCAATATAATTTTCTTTCCTTAATCATTGAGGCACTCCAATGATTTATTATAACACTCCACCTTGGTTATATGGGATTTCGGGAAATATGTGCCAATTAGAACACTATACAAATCCAATGGGGGTAAAATTAGGGTTGTTGTTGTGGGCATGCTACCTACCCCCAGGGGGCACAATTCCACTAACTCTACCACTCTCTTCTTAGCTCCTATGGATAGCTGGACCAACCATGAATTGGCTTGTGATTTCTTTTGCAAGGCACAAGTTTATGCAATTTTGGGATAATATAACTAAAATTAGAAATTGGAACAATTAAAATTGAAATAGGCTTGTTGGTAACCATACCTTCCATTATCACCAAGGCTTAATGATACGCTTGCCAGTTATCCAACATTGCATAAATATGGGGTACACTTTGATTTGCATCTCCTACCGTCACTTCCTCTTGGATAGTATAAAACCTTTTTATTCCTTGTTTTTGGTGGAAACAATCCTTCCATTGGTGGTTCTGTCCACATCTACGACATTGGAGTGGTCCTCTCTTGGGTTCCTTGACCTCTTCTCTTGTTTTTTTGACAGATCGATCTTTATTGATAACATGGAAGGTTCACAAGAAGTCACCCCTGGTAGGAGTAATGAACATGATATCCTTCCCCATATACTTATTCCAAGAGTGATGCAGGTAAATATCAGTGGCCGCCCACCTATTCCATTGGCTCATAACATATTTTCTTATTTCGACAACATTTTGTACAGTTTCTTAGGTCTTTAACTTTCAAAGTAATTTTGTGGAAATAGAGTATCAATGATCATACACTTTTTGACAGTCAAAAAATTTACTTCTAGGATAAACATTTCCAATAGGCTATCATGTGCACCAAACATAGATAGTATGCCAAATTTATGATCCTGGGAAGTTGACATTCCAACTTAGCCCAAAAGCCTTTGCTGCTTCATCTCCTAGGGTTAGGGTTTTGGATGTTTAGGGTTCTTCATTTCTTCTTTATGAAAAAAATGCCTTCGAGACTCATTTTAAGAAAAAATAGTGAAGGCATGTATCCATCACATCTATTCTCAGAGATAAGCTCCCCTCATTTAATCTAGTTGTTTATTTCTTCATGTATTAAGTTTCAACATTTTCCATTTATTAATAGTAATCAAATATCATTGTATCTCAATGTTTGGGTTATATATATATATATATATATATATATATATATATATATATATATATATATATATATATATATATATATATATATATATATATATATATATATATATATATATATATATATATATATCATTTATCTTTATCATAATTTATATAAATGGTATCATAGAGGTATGCTCTTTATCTATTTTTTTTTGCATGTACCCAATGAGGTCGAGGTATAAGGAGTTGGTACTAGAATTGCTTGAGCCCTTGCAAGTATGCCCTTTCCAACTTCGAAGACCTCCCATTGTGGAGGAAAATAAAAACGAGGAAGAATGAGATCCTATAAAATAGTTTCTCAAAGAATCCATTGAGTGATAAAGTAATGATATTACGGATAATTTTTGCCAAATCCTTTAATGAATGTTGATAGGAAATGCATCTTCATCAAGTGGCCATTTTGGAGGTTCTGCACCCTTTAAGGCACACATTAATTTTGATATTCCTTTATTTGAAGGAAAAATAAAGGCAGATGCTCTAGAAAAATGGTTAATCTTCTAGAAGGGTATTTTTCATTCCATAATTTTTTGACAGAGAAAATATTACTTTTGCACTCCTTAAGGACATCCCCCATGTAAAGGATTGATGGGAAACTTACCATGAGAAAAGGTTCATGAATAAATACACACTATTTTTAGTCACTATTTTAGTGATGCTATTGAGGAACAATATTTCCATGTTGGAAGCTACAAATACTAGTACAAGATATGGAACACATTATGACAAAAAAGGTATCTAGTGCGAGATTTTACAAATATCTTTCATACCTTGCACACCAACCTGAGTATCAAATATTGTGAGTGAAATATAGTCCTTAAGTATTGTGGTTGTGTGAAAAAATACATCCATATAGAAATGGATTTCCTAGATGTAAACTCACCTAGCGCAACATACTATTATGATATCGAAATCAAGAAAAAATTTAAATTGAATAAGTGATACTTTGGATCTGCAAATCCTTCATAGTAGAAGTAGAGCAAGGGCATCCCTAAATCAAAGAACAAAGGACATATCCAGGGTGGACCACCCTAGGAGAACCCATCTAAGCTAAAAATAAAGAATGGTAATGGGAAGATTAAGAAATATAGAGTAATGTGGTGTGAGTTCCACAAGATCTCCTCTCATAACACAAATGAATGTTGCACAAGATAGTCATTGGTAGATGAGCTAAAAGCCTAAAATTCATATGTAGGTTCTGAATCTGAACTAAAACTAAAAAAGGGGAAATAAATCACTGAAGCAAAACCTACTGCCACCATTTCCACTAATAATTTGCAACAAAGTGATCCTGAATGTTTGGAATAAGGTGAGGGCCACTTTCACTCATAAATGTGGGCAAAGAGTTCTCCACTACATTTCATTGTCGATAGTGGGAGTCAAAAGAACCTCATATCTACAAATATTATGAAGTAATTGGGCCTACCAAAAACATCACATTTGCATCCATGCACCATCAGGTGGCTCCATCAAGGCCGAGATCTTCACATTAGCCAATAGTGCCACCTACCCTACAACATCAATCATTTTAAGGAGAAAGTATTGTGTGATGTTTCACCTCTTGACGTTTGTGATTTTATGTTCGATAAACCACACTTTTGGATGTGTCATGTCGTATATGAGTCTATACCTCATGGGCTTATTATTACTTTGGGTAGATAAATATACATGATACTAGAGGTAGTTACTAGTCTCACAAATTTCCATTTATTTGATCTCTACTAACCAATGCAACAAAGTCATCGACTAGACTAGGAAATTTATCTTATTCCTAATTCAATCTCAAAGTAAGGAAAATATTGTGGCCACATCCATGGCCTCCACATAGGGATCCGCCATGCAGCAAAGGAAAATGGACAAGGTCGTGAATGAATACAAATAAATATTATCCTCACCTACTAGGGTATTTTTTCAAAGTCAAGTCAAGCATTAAATCAATATGACCCTTAGCACACCTCTACCCAATGGGTAAATTTTCCATATTTCTCTTCTGGAAAATGAGAAAATAAAATGACAGATCCAAGCGCTACTAAAAAAATGGCACATTCAATTGAGTTCCTCACCCTATGGAATCCCAATTGTACTTGTGCAGAAGAAATATGGGACTTGACACTTTTGCATTGATTATCGTTTTCGGAACAAAATAATTTTTAGGAATCTATACCTGATTCCCTGGATTGATATACTTCTTGAATAGCTCAAGGGGGACAAGTACTTTAGTAAGGTTGATTTGAATTTTGGATACATCCAAGTCCGAATAGAACCAATTTATGTGTGGAATACTTCTTTCAATTCCAAGGAGGGTCTTTTTGAATGGTTGGACATGCCCTTTTATTTGATGAAAGCCCCAATAAATCTCATGGTTGTATATCTAGATGATATCCTCATATTCAACAAGAGTTGGGTAGGATACTTGGAACATATTCAGAAGGTCCTTCACACTCTACACTAGTACAAGATCTATGCTATAACTTGGAAAAATGCTCCTTTGGTATGGCCAAGGTCCAATACTTAGGCTATATTATTGATTAGAAATGCGTGAAAATGGATCCAACCAAAATTTAGAGAAATTTTGAGTTCTAAAATGGGCCTCCTAAGTAATATTATAAAATAATAGTGGAAATAATAAAATAAGATTATATTACATCATTTAAGTTTAGAGGGATAAAGAAAAAAACTACCTTTTCAACTCGTATTTTCAACTTATCTCCATATGGTTTTACTAAATTTTTGATTAGGGGCACTCATTGGATGCAAAATTTAATTCCTCATCCAAGTAGCAACCATGTTTCATACTTTTTATGGACCATGGTAAACAAAAAATGAGAAATACATGAAAAAACGTGATTGCAATCATGTTTTTCATGTATTTCTCATTTTTCGTGTAACAAGGTCCATTGAAAGTATGCAACATGGGTACTCCTTGGATGAGGAATTAAATTATGCATCCAATGAGTGATCCTACTCGAAATTTGAGTAAAATCATAGGCACATAAGTTGAAAATATGAGTTGAAAGAGTATTTTTTTAATTTTATTTTTAATATTTTTAGTTTTTTACTCCAAAAATGGTGAATCATCCCTCATGGTTGACATTATCATATTGAATTCTATTGGCTCTTATAAAGTTGATTTTGGTTGTACTTTTTTTTTTTCGAGGCCCATTTTAGACCTCAAAATTTCTCTAATGATCCAAATCATTCAGGATTTTCTGGCCTTGACAACTCTAGTAGTGCTTCACATCTTTTTCAACCTTGCTAACTTCTACCAAAGGTTCGTGTTGGGGTTCTCTTATATCACTTGAACCTTAATTCAAATGACAAAGGGTGAAGCAATTTTTTTTTTTGGTCTCAGTTACCATATAAGGAATTCAATGAGTTGAAACATCTCTTTCTCTTTGCACCAATCCTAATGTTACCAAACCTACAACATCCATTTGATATTACGACAAATGATTCTAGCTATGCTATTGGTGCATTACTCATTCAAAAAAGACATTAAGTGGACTATCATAGTGAAACACTATGATTTTGTTCGAATACTCCCCACATATTATAAGGAGATGTGTTCCATCGTCCACACATTCCGTGAATGGAAACATTATATTATGGGGAATGATATGATCATTGAAATGGATCGCATGCCTATTTAATTTATGGAAACAAAAGGGAAGTTACAAAATGAACTCCATAATAATTGGTCCACATACCTAAAAAAATTCCATCTGAACATAAAATGCAAGAAGGGTCACGCCAATCATGTTTCAAAGTACCTCAGTCAACCCTCGAGTATGGCATTAACCACAATTATAAAATCTCATGGGCATGAGACCTATCGATGGAAATAAATATATAACTATGACTCATAATTTTCTTCCACATACCAGATGTTGTTGGTAGGAAAGAAAGTTCCATACTTCCACCTCAAGGATGCATTGTTTTGTTATCTAGGACACCTTTGTGTTCCTTCAATCGAGCATGCAAAGTTTATTTTGGAGGAAAATTATAGTCATGTAGCATGGAACTTTAGTGTGGAGAAGAAAATGAAAGTACTGCAGAAGTACTTTATTGGCTGAAAGTTTGACAAGATGTTGGCAAGTATATCAAGCCCTATGCTTCCTGCAATATTTCCAAAAGAACCATTAAGAATAAATTCCTATACACCCCTTTTCCTACTCCTAACCAGCCTTGGGAATCCCTTCCTTCTACCAAGCATGGTAATGATTGTGTGTTTTTGGCCATTGATAAGTTTTCTAAGATGTCTATTCTGGTCATTTGCAAGAAGAGTATCACAGTAGAAGCCAATGCTAAGATCTTCTTCGAATGAGTGTGGGTACATTTTCAGATCATGTATACCATCATATTATATTGGGATAACAGGTCCCTAAGTACATTCTGGTCGAGTCTTTGGTCATTTTTGGACACCAATTTCACCAAATCAACTATGTTCCACCCCGAGACTGATGGCATGAGAAAGGTCGTCAACAGGATGATCATGCACATTTTGTGCATGTACAAATCCAATAATCCAAGAACATGTGATTAGAGTCTCCCCTATATTGAGAAAACATACAACAAATATATCCATATCTTGACTGGCCACAAACGCTTTTAATTTGGCCTAGGATTTCAACCATTAGGTTCTATTGATGTTGCACTACCCCTTGAAACTACATAGGTTGCATATGCACATGTTCAATATGAACTTGAAAATGCTACCAATTTTATTGAATGAATTCATCACATCGACCAACAAATCCATGATATCTTACTGAAAGCTAATAGTAAGTAAAAACAACACCATGATCAACAACATGTGTGACACAAGTTTCGAGACAAGGTTTGGTTGCATTTGCAAAATAAATGCCTTGGAGGGGCCCATAAGAAGATTTGGTCACTCGATTGTGGACCTTACACCATCACTAAGGCTATGAGTGACAATGATTTTGACCTAGGTATCCCCCCTTCCATGGATTTCACCCAGAGTTTAATGTGGACCACCTTCAACCATACTTTCGGCCTTTGTTGGACACATTAGAAATCACAGAGAAACTAACACTAACAAATATCAACCCAAATTGCATTGAAAAAAACACTATTTATCCTATTATGGAAACACATATTAATATCACTCGCTAACAATCAATTCCACTATATCAGGTTGACAAAGTAGGCCAAATCCTGCACCAAGGCAAGTGGTTCACCAAGGGCCAACTTCAACATAAGTTTCCCCATCTCATGGAGGCACTCAACATAATGGACATCATTACTTCCTAAGGGGGTAGGAATGATCCAAGTGGACATTGGTGGCCACCCAACTATTCCACTCGCTCTCAACATAATTTTCTATTTTAGAAAAATTTCCTATAGTTTTTTAGGTTCCAAAATTTCAGAGCCATTTTGAGGCCCTAAACAACCTTTTTTGAGGAAAAAGGTCAATGACAGTTATTTTCCCTTTCAGGTAGTCAGAAAATTTACTTCATAGATGGACCTTTAAAATAGGATATAATGCATGCCAAATGGAGGTCATATGCCCAATTTACAACCTCGAGAAGTTGACATTCCAACTTACCCCATTAAGGCCCAAAGCCTTTGGTGCTTCATCACCTAGGGTTAGGTTTTTGGATGTTTAGGGTTTCTCATTGCTTCTTTATGATAAAAAAGCTTCTGATCCTCAATTTAACACAATTTGGTGAAGGCTTGTAGATGTTACAACTCTTATGAAAGATAAGCTACCACCATTCAAGTTAGTTGTTTTGATTCTACATGTATTCAATTTCAACATTTTCCAAATTTTTAATAGAAGTCAAGTTTCACTGTATCTCTATGTTTTGGTTATAATGTAATATCCCAAAATGGGAATGCTCAATAATGCATGCATGAAAAAAAAATTTTCAGAAATATATGCTATAAAAAACGAAATCAACACTTGGATCCCTTATATTTGACAAAATTCCATCTAAATCCAAGAATAGATCAGAAACAAATCAAAATAGGTGAGGTAAACAAGCCTCCCACACCTAGTATAGCTCAAATTTTCTAAAACCCCAAAACTACTGCAACATGAAATTATTGCATAAAGAGACAACACAGTATAATGAGGTTTTATACATAGAAACAACAGAGAAAAATAGATATTATATTATATTAAAGAATATGGCTCAAGAACTAAGATCTAATCTCCTTTATACAAATTCTAGAGAACCCGGGAAGGGTTTCTAGGAATACACCCTAATACAAATGGTGATCTTCAGCACTAAGACTGAATAATCACTGCAAAATGAAGCACAGGAGTATATAAGGCTGAAATAATTTAGATCTTATGTATATCTTCTCAAAGGTCTTCCCCGATGAAAGGATGAACCCTTCAATCATAGGAAAAATCCCAAAAATAACCACAAGATCCCTTACTGAAGTTGCCCTCCAAAATAACGCAATTCCAGACTAAAATTATGTTGTAGGTGATGGATGTATGTTGGTATACTTCCAAATATCTGAAATGAGCTCAAGAACCCTCCAAAATGATCTCCCAAAAGAAGGAATCCTTCCTCCTATGAAAAACCAACTCAGACAGTGGGTTTCTCAATCCTCCACTGCAACACCCTGCAACACAACACAATATTCTACAAAAAATTCACTGTAGTTGAAGACTGAAGTTTGGCCCCAATGATGGATGTGTGGAATGATATATCAGGCCTCTCCCAAGAGCTACTCAAAGGGAAGAGATAGAATTCCTAAGCAGGAATACTAAGTGCTAAACAACACCATCAATCTTAGCTAAACAGCTGAAGAGAGCAAAGGTCTAAACAAACATATCAAAATGTAATTCATAAGCTAATCCCATATGACTGCCATCTTCTTCCTTATAAAATATGTGAGCCTTCTCACCTTGGGTCCCACTCATTAGGGTTTCCACCATCACACAATCAATCTCCCTCCAGAACTGCATTGTACCTTCATCAATGCCACTCCTCCATAACAACGTTGTTTGATTTGGTCAAGGTTGACCTCTTCAACTTGCTTTAGCCCTTTTCACACCTAAGGGTCTTCAATCCAGCTCTCATATAGTTTTCTAAGCTGATTCTTATTCATATTGAGCTATTTTTATTGATGATCCACTCCTCCCACATAAATGTTGTTGACTTGGTCAAACTTGACTTTGTCCACATCCATTATGCCTTGTTTACACATGAGAGTGCTATATCCAGTTATTATTATGATCCATTTTCACATCAAGAGGGATTTTATGCTTATGTAAGATAAGTATGGGTATCTTTCCCCATTTATTCATCTACTAGGTGCTAAAAGAAAAAATTAATATTCCCATTAGTTGCATGCTAATTTTGGAATATTATAGTCCTCCCCTCCCAAATGTTGCTTGTCCTCAAGAAAATGCAAGGATAGAACTGAAGAGCCTCCTCTTCTCCCCGTGTAGCATCCTCATGTGATAAAATCCTCCAAGGATCAAGATGTTGTCTCATCAATATATCTCCAAGTTGCCCCTCCCAAGTATGCAAGCTAGCTTTTGGTTAGCATCCCAAATAGCTATCATCATGTAAAAGTAAAATATCCATGGAGGCAGCAATGGGCTATCTAAAGGCCTTCTTGAGGCATGAGGTCTGATACAAATTGGGATCTACCATCCACATATGAATCTCCCATCCCCAAGCTATCATCCATACAAAATGAGTTACCTTCCAACATGGCAACTCCTGAAAATTTTCCTCCACCTTTGGCTCCTGCAATGTAGGTGGGTTGAATATCTGAACATGGTAGAAAAAATAGCCTACCCCACGTTGTCCTTATCTCCACTTATGATGAGTTTATATTATTTGATAATATTAGGCTGCAATAATGTTTCCCTCAAGTGGCAAGAAGAAGATTGGATCTCCAAAGATCTCCTCTCCAACGTTATGAATCATGTTGGCCCAAACTCTCCCATATATGATGAATATGACATAATCACCATGTGGAATCCAATTGAGAAAAACACTGAAGCTTTCATATAGTGGTGAAATATACCAACAGTTTCCCAAGTGGTTACAACGCAGTTTTCCTAATTGCTACTTCAAAAAATAACATGGCAAGTTGTTTCTTGACAAATGGCTAGTTATGTATGTCATCACATCAACTAGTGAATAGTAAATGGCTGGGTACATCAACTGAGCATACATGAAATAATAAAACACTTGCCCAAGGCCACACAAAATATGGTTGTCTCCATCATATAATTTGGCCCAAAATTGACAATGGAGCCCAATGAGAAGCTTGCCCTCTTGTAGAGCAATGCACTGAATAGAAATGGTAAGAGTATGCAAATATTGTGTTAGATAATCAATAAATGCAAAAAAAAATTCTTACCATGTAATGGAAGTAAGATGATATATGGATCCATGAATAAGTCCTCTATAGTGGTATGACATACTCCCATGAAGAGGAATGAATCATATGCTGCATGAAGATCACCCTTCTTATGCTTGAAAATCCAAGTTAAGAAGATCATATCTTTGTAATAAATGTTTCCATACACTAATCCATCTCTCTCACCTCCTCCTTGTTCAACAATTGCATCATGTTTGAAGTGATCCTGGGGACACTCCATCAATAAACCTAAGCTCCCAAGTGACAGTGCTGTTGGCCTATGCAAATAGGCTCCTGCCAACTCATAGCTCCATTCTTTGACATGTCCATTGTCAAAGACATCTCTCACAATGCTGCTATATATAGGAAATTTCTTCCAAATTGGAAGTACCTCCTAATCATCCAAGGATAAGGAGTAGCCCCTTTGCACCATGATAGTGCCATCTCCTACTCCTGCAACATCATGCAAAATATGAGAGCAAATCTGCCCATGCTCTCCCAATAACAACCAAAGCAACAATAGCTTTTGCTACCTCATCACACCTCCATCATACAAATCATGTGGTGAAAACATAATGATTGATATGAAGAATTTCATATCAACACAATGCATCCATATTCCTTGCTGCCCTATGATGCAAGTATCCTGCCAAACTTCCTCCACCCACATACCCTTTGAAAGAGGATATGTCACATGATGGCCAAACTCCTTCAAGAGTAGCCAACACAACCAAGCCTCCTGCTACCCAGTGTCATATATTTGCAAGTAGCTTTCCAGCCTCTTTCTCACCATCCACACCCATTCATCCAAATGTGGGTGCCTCCCATCATGCTCTACCTTGGTACCCTTCCAATGAAGACTACCATCCTCCCAATTTAGATTTTTCTTCTTGAATTTCATGGGATGTTGAAATGCAACTCCTTGGATACCTCCTAGAGAAGATCTCTTACCAATGATCATCTTGAATCCATGATGATCCAAGTGTGCTGGAGGTAAAACCTCCTCACTTCTACTTAATGACAGCGTTGTTGGTCTCCTCAATGGTGTATTTTTGTCTTATATTCCAACTCAAGGATGAACATAAGGTTTTGTATGGGTTTTTTTTGGACAAGATTCATCCTATCCTCCAAGATTTGACACCCCAACCTCAAGTGTTGTGTGAAACTCAACAATGGCACATGAGGATGATGGTTCATCCCTTCCTTGAACAATTCAAGGGGGCATAGCGCAATGCAATTATGTTGTTCCAAATAAGCAGTATGAAATGGTATACAACCCTCCATAAGATTTTCTGAAACAATAGGATATGGAAACTTAGGCATACCTTGGTGAAATTTCGGATTATCTTGTATGGCTGTAAGAGTTCCTTCCTCCCATGTATTGGCTCCCCCAACTGCTGATGATGATGGCTGCTCTTCCATGGTTGTATCAGCGCTGGTACATGCCTCCTCCAATGGTGGTGAGGGCTTCTCCTCCTTTGATTTCTCTTTGCCAAATTTTCTAATCAACCTTTGAGTAAACTCATAAAAAGTAGCCACTCTTGCATGACTCAAATGGCTGAACTACCAGATGTTTGCTTCACCCTCAAGGTGCAGCGCTGAAATATCTATAGCCTCTCCTTCTACCAATCAATGTAGTAGGAAGAATGCATCTGTTTCCCTTGTCCAAGCCCTTACTGTAGATGAACCATAAAAATTAGACAATAGAAACCTATTTCCCTTGATTCTCCTTGTGTTGCAAGGCCTCCTTTCTTCCTCCAGATGAATGAACTATGGGAAAGCAAGAGTCTCCTTGAAGGCTCTAGGTTGAGATTTTTACTCAACAAGGTATTCACTTAGAATATTGTGATCCAAGTATCCTCCATATTTCTGTAATTTGTCTCCTTTTTCAAAAGGAAAGGGCATAGTCCCATTGCTTCTTTCTTCTCTTCTTTTCTTGACCTCCTTGTTGAGGTCCTTTCTAGATCTAAAAAGAGATGAGAAAAAAATCACTCTCTCTATCATTCTAATCTTCCTCTTTGTCTTCTTATTATTCTAATAGCACAATGGGTGATATTCCACAGGCTGAGAAAAGATTATGCTATGATGCCACTGTAATATCCCAAAATGGGAATGCTCAGCAATGCATGCACGAAAAAAGAATTTTCAGAAATATATGCTATAAAAAATGAAATCAACACTTTTATCCCTTAGATATGACACTATACCATCTAAATCCAATAATATATCAAAAACAAATCAAACTAGGTGAGGTAAACAAGCCTCCCACACCTAGTATAGCTCAAATTTGCTAAAACCCCAAAACTACTGCAACATGAAATTAATGCATAAAGAGACAACACATTATAATGAGGTTTTATACATAGAAATAGTAGATACAAATATATATGATATTATATTAAACAATATGGCTCAAGAACTGAGATCTAGTCTCCTTTATACAAATTCTAGAGAACTCGGGAAGGGTTTCTAGGAATACACCCTAATACAAATGGTGATCTTCATCACTAATACTGAATAATCACTGAAAAATTAAGCATAGGAGTATAGAAGGATGAAATAATTTAGATCTGATGCATATCTGCTCAAATTTCCTCCCCCATGAAAGGATGAACCCTTCAATCATAGGAAAACTCCAAAAAAAAACCACAAGATCCCCTGCTAAAGCTGCCCTCCAAAATAACACAATTCTAGGTTGAAATTATGCTGTAGGTGATGGATATATGTTGGCATGCTAACAAAGATATGAAATGAGCTCAAGTACCCTCCAAACTGATCTCCCAAGAGAAGGAATCCTTCCTCCTATGCAAAACCAACTCAGATAGTGGGTTTCTCAACCCTCCACTGCAACACCCTGCAACACAACACAAAATTCTGCAGAAACTACATTGTAGATGAAGATTGAATTTTGGCCCCAATGCTGGATGTGTGGAATAATAGATCAGGCCTCTCCCAAGAGCTACTCAAAGGGAGGAGATGGAATTCCTAAGCAGGAATACCAAGTGCTAAATAGCACCAACAATCTTAGCTAAACAATTGAAGAGAGCAAAGGTCTAAACATACATATCAAAATGTAATTCATAAGCTAACCCCATATGGCTGCCATCTTATTCCTTATAAACTATGTGAGCCTTCTCACCTTGGGTCCCACTCATTAGGGTTTCCACAATCACACAATCAATATCCCTCCAAAACTGCGATGTACCTTCATCAATGACACTCCTCCATAACAGTGTTGTTTGATTTGGTCAAGGTTGACCTCTTCAACCTGCTTCAACCCTTTTCACACCTAATGGCCTTCAATCCAGCTCTCATATAGTTGTCTAAGCTGATACTTATTCATATTTAGTTGTTTTTATTGATGATCCACTCCTCCCACATAAATGTTGTTGACTTGGTCAAACATGACTTTGTCCACATCCATTATGCCTTGTTCACACATGAGAGTGCTAGATCCAGTTATTATTATGATCCCTTTTCACATCAAGAGGGATTTTATGCTTATGCAAGATAAGTATGGGTCTCTTTCCCCATTTATTCATCTACTAGGTGCTAAAAGCAAAAATCAATATTCCCATTAGCTGCATGCTAATTTTGGAATATTACATATAAATATATATATAATTGCATTGCCTTCATAAATTTAGATCAGTGGTATGAGAGTGGTATTCTCTTTATAATTTTTTTTTATGCATGTCTGCAATGAGGTTAGGTAGAAGGAGTTGGGACACGAACTTATTGAGCCCTTGTAAGACTGCCCTTGCTGACCCCAATGGCCTCCCATGGAGGAAGAAAAGAGAGATGATGTAGCAGGAGATCCTATTAAATTATTGCTCAAATAAGACCTTGAGTGACAAAGGAACGAAATGATGGATAATTTTTCCTTGATCCTTCGATAGATGCTTATAGGTGCCACATCTTCATCAGGTGGCCACTTTGGAGGTATCACCCCCTTTAAGGTAGAAGTTAATTTTGATATTCTTATATTTGAATGTTAGATATATGTAGATGTTCTAGAAAAATGGTTAAATATTTTAGAAGGGTATTTTTTGGTCTACAAATTTTCCAATAGAGAAAATATTACATTTTCAGTCCTTAAGGCCACTCCCCATGTCAAGGATTGGCGGGAAACTTACCAAGAGTGAAGGGCCACAGATGAATTTGTACTATTTTCAGTTGCACCCATTTGGGACTCTTTTAGGGATGTTATTGAGGAACAATATTACCCTATTGGAAGCTATGAAGACCAATACATGATATGGACCACACTATGGTAGGAAAGGGATAAAGCAGTGCCAAATTTTATAAATATATTTCATAACTTGTGTACATCTAGTGCTCAAGTACCAGGGTTGTACGCATAGATACATCTAGACAAAAATGGACTTTGTTGGACATTAGATAAACCAACGCTCCCCGTGTGTTTTATGACATCGAATAGCCACCTCTCATGGATCCTTATCTCTGGTGATGCGATCCTTGACTAACACCTGCGATTTTTGGTCTAATGACAATCGTGATTACCAACAAGTGGTATCAGAGCGTAGGTCACGAGTTCGATACACAACCGACTAGCGTTGGGGGGGAGATTGTTGGACATTGAATGAACCACTGCTCCCCATGTGTTTCACGACATGGACTAACTACCTCTCATGGATCCTTATCTCTGGTGATGCGATCGTTGACTAACACCTACGGGTTTTGGTCTAAAGACAATCGTGATTCCCAATAGAGTTCCTAGATATGTCCTCACTTGACGCAACATAACGACATGATGTCAAAATCAAGAAAAAAATTAAATAGAATAAGTGAGACTTTGGATCTATGAATCCTTCATAGTATAAGTAGGGAAAGGGAATCCCTAAATTGTAGAACAAAGGATAGAGAAAATGTGGACCACACCATGAAAACCTATCTAAGCTGCAAATAAAGAATGGTAATGAGAAGATGAATAAAGACATGGGAAAGTGGTGTGAGTTCTGCAAGAGTCCCTCTCATGACACCAATGAATGTCATGCAATGTGATCTTTGGTGGTCAAGATAAAAGCCTCAGAGTTAGATGTAGGTTCTTACTTTGAACCAAAAATAGACAAGGGGAAATATATCATTGATGCAGAACCCAATTCCACTGTTGCCACCACCAACGTCTAAAAAATTGATCTCGACGATCCGGAAGAAGGTAAGCGCCTATTTCACTCATAAATGTGGTTGAAGGGCACTCCACTGCATCTCATTGTCAATAGTGGGAGTAGAAATAAGCTTATCTCAGTAGAGGTCATTAAGAATTTAGGTTTTCTGACAACACCACACCCACAATCATACACCATTGGGTGGCTCCACCAAGGGAAATATCTTTTCATCAGCCAACAATGATGCCTACCCTTCAAGGATGAGTTATTGTGTGATGTTTCTCCACGTGAAGTTTGTGATGTTATGTTAAGCCAACCATACTTGTGGAAGCGTCATACTGTATATGAGTCTAGACCTCATACTAGTGTTATTATTACTTTGGGTAAACAACTATACAAGATACCAAAGGTAGTCCTACCTACGACCATTTCTTTGATTTATACTATGCAATGTAGTAAGGTAATCTCCCAAACTAGGAAATTTTTCTTCTTCTTGATTTTCTCTCAAAGTAAGGAGAAGATTCAGTTTCAACATTTTCCATCTTTTAATAGAAGTCGAGTTTTACTCTATCTCTATGTTTGGGATATAAATTGTATATCATTTCATTCCCTTCATAAATTGAGATCACTCGCGGTATCAGAGAAATCTACTCTTTATCTATTTTATGTGCATGTCCCTAACGAGCTCAAGTATAAGGAGTTGGGACTCGAACTTGTTAAGCCCTTGAAAGACTATCCTTAAAAACCCCGATGGCCTCCCATGGCATAATAAAAGTGAGACGAGGTTGAGAGATATCCTATTAAATTGTTGCTCAATGAAGCCTCAAACAACAAAGGAATAAGATGATGGATAATTTTTCCCATATCCTTTAGTGAATGTTGATAGGTGATGCATCTTCATTAGTTGACCATTTTGGAGGTCCCATGCTCTTTAAGGTACAATTTAATTTTGATATTCCTATATTTGAAGGCTAGATAGATGCAGATGCTCTAGATAAATAGTTAAATTTGATAAAAGGGTACTTTTTGGTCTAATTATTTTTTCTATGGAGAAAATATTATTTTTTCACTCCTTAAGGTTGTGTTAATTCCACCCCCCATTTCAAGAATTCGTGGGAAACTCATCATGAGTAGAGGTCCATGGAGGAATCTGCATTATTTTTAGTTGCACCCACTTTGGAATCTTTTAGGGATGAAATTAAGGAACAATATTATACTATTGGAAGCTATGAAGACTAGTACATGAGATGGATTACACTATGGAAGGAAAGGGATGAATCAATGCTAGAGTTCAAAAATATTTTTCATACGTTGTGCACCAAGCTGGGTATCAAAAAATATTAGCGACATCAGGTGTTAAAGTATTGTTGACGGTGTTGGAAACTTGTTAAAGAAGGGGGTATCCTTGGCATGAATTTCCAACTAGACCTCACATAGTTTGAGGCAGGATCCCCAACTGGGAAATAAGTCTGGTTTCCATTATTCATAGGAATTTCCCTTCATTGCAATTATCAACATAAGAGATTATGCAAAGAATCTTTGAAACAAACAAGTAAGTTGACACTATGAGGCATACAATTGCAATGCATATGATGTAATTTCATGATAGGGAAAAGAGAGAGTGAGCCTCTATAAGTAATAGAACTATCCTAAAATAGACACATAAGAGCATGGAAGGAATTACTAGTTAACTTATAAATTAATTAACAAGATAACAATGATCATAAAAGAAAGTAACAACTCACATTCAATAATATGAATACCAAAGGCAACGAAATAGTTCATTTTAATTAGTATGTGTTAACATAAACATACACTGTAAACAATGAAAGTATAGTCTCATAATCATTCATGGCACATGCATTAAAGTGCACAGGCTCTTAGAGCTTCATATATTAAGTGAGAGTCCCAAGATACATGATTGAAATGCTACCACACTAGCCCCAATAATGGAACATTAAGTCACCACTTTCTCCTCCAAAGAAATATCTTCTCTACTATGTCAAAATAGACAAGCCAAGATGAAAAGTCTAAAGTCCTTTTTTATATATATGAGGGTGTATTTATAACAAATGAGGTATCTCTTCACCTCCCATTGACTCTTGACCTCCATTATGACTCTTGAGCTCCTTCTATCACTTTTTGAATTCCTATGTGACCTTTGAGCTTCTACATGACTTTAGAACTTTCTAATGAATTTTCACATTCCACATAGGACCCTTGGGCTTCCACACATTATACATTTTTTCTTCTTTGGGAAATTTCATAATTACATCCAAAAATTGATGTGGAAAAATACAATGACACATAAAAATCTTATAGTGACACTTGGATAAATCATGAATTGACGATGATGACATGGAAATTAATTGTGATGTGTCGATGTCAAGCTTTCCTCCTTGCTTCCATATTTGTATCTTCATGATTATCTTTCAAGTACTTCATCTTCATCCTCCAAGAGGATCGTTGATATGGAGTCTTCCACGTGATCTTGATCTTCAAGCTTTTTTCGTGATTTAGTGTCCCTTCATCTCTTGGCTTGATGATCTCTTTGTGTCTCCAAATTCACAAGTGTCTTCTTGCATCATCTCATTGGCATCCTCCTTGAGAATCATCCTGTCATATCAAGATAATATCACTTGCAAATGGAATTCAATCATGACAAGATGACATCAGTCCCAAAATATCCTAATATAACTTGTTTCTCATGCAACACACTGATTGAGCTGAGACAATGTACAAGATTGAGGGGGAGGGTCAGGGATTGTGCAATGCATATAAATAGAAGTAACTTATGAGGGTGTAGTCATTGTAACTTCACAATGTGTAGTGGTCGAGGGATATGAAGGCAATATTCCACAGTCGAGTTAGGGATGCAATGAGGTAGTATTTCTCACTGTGACTATGTAGTGTACTGTTCTAGGAGAACTTAGATAGTTGATTGAATATTTGAGAAAGTCAAGGAATGAGATAGGCCCTTATTTATTACTGAGAATGTGTAGTGCATAGTGGATTCTTGAATGGGAAAAATTTGTGTAGTGAGTAAGAGAAAGAGGTAAGGACTGGATACTGAGATTACATAATGTAAAATTCTTGAAGGAAGAGAATTTACAATGCACAGTTCTAGGAGGAAATGATGGTTGACTAGGGCTTATGGATATGGAGTGCATAGTTTAAGAAGAAAAGAGAATGGGTGGTTGGTCAAGCAAGTTTTAAAGGCGATAAAACTCAAGAATTGACTAAGTGTGGGATCAAAAAAGAAAAAGGATGAGACCAGAGCATGAACAAGACTTAAACATGAACACATACTCATAAATGATCAACCACATGACGATGGAACATCTAACATAAAAAATCAACATGCATCTATTGATACGACAACAAAATGACACTTACCTCCAAGAGCGACACTTGAAACATAGCTTTGCGACACTTGGAACAAAAGTTTCAACCGCAACTAGAAAGTGAGCTAAGCTATAGGAGAGTGTCTAGAACATATTCTTATGATATATAATATCAACTAATGCATAATAGTGCACTAGATCCACCTCTAGTAGTGCGCCAAAGTGTAACACATGTAGGAGTGGAAACAATAAAAAATTACACTTGCAAATATAAGAATAAGTGAAAAAAACACTTTAAAAAGATAAAGGAAGTGAAATAAACACATGCGAAAGCTATAGAAAGAAAAATATACACTTGTGAAATTAAAGGAAAGAAAAAATACAACCGCAAAAGTGAAAGTGACACATATGAAAGCAAAAGCATGCATGTGACATCCCCACCCATGATTCTCTCATAAACTACATTGTAAATGTTTTTGAAATATGTTGGGTAATTTAATTGACTCTTAAATTACTTGCATTTATATGTCAACCCAGGTACGTGAGCTTGCGAAGTACACTATATCGTATGTGCTAGGAGATTAGCTTTCAATATTTATGCATAACTGAAATGAATTGGAAACTTCAAAAGAAAATTAGATTCTTTAATATAAAATATGAAAGTACTAATTTTTTGGAAAATAAATTAATGTTAAACTATAAATAAAAAACATAAAGATTATTGATCTAAGAAAAAATGAAATTTTACCCTATGAAAACATGGAGATTTTGTTCTAAAACTTACAAAATATAATCTATGGAGTCATGAACATTTTAATCTAATAAAGGATAAAAATTTAATATATGGAAATCATGATTTTTTACTTGATCATAAGCAATTAATCTATGTAAAACAAACTATTCATGATAATATGAAAGAAATGGAAAAAATATATACTATTCTCACAAATCTCTAGGGGGTCCTTATGAGGACTTGAAGGTGTTGAAAACTCAAATCAAGAGAAGAGATCTAAATCACCAATTTCATTTAGAGTTGTGCCATATAAAAAATTATATTCAATGAAAAAAATAGAGTTCTTCTCCTTCAGTAAGAAAAAAAAATTACAAATTAAGATCATCCTTGAAATCTCTGATCTCTCCTCTCATCAAAGAGACTGCAATTTATAGAATTTTGAGACAATTAACAAATTCTGAATTTTCTTGCTTGAGTTTTGGTAATGAGATCAAATCAAATAAAATTTCATGGATTTTTGGATCAAATATCAGCCCAGATTTGATCAAAATTATCTCTATTCCACGATTTTTCTAAAGAACAACTTTTTTCTGGATTTTTTGTTGACTGTGCATTAAATGAAAAATTGAAAAACCGCCTATCCACGTAATCTACAAAATAAGGCTCCAAATATCTTCAAAAACATCTCAAATGGTAACTAATTTTAGAAAATGGGTCATACAAAACCTAATTTGCCCCGTTGTGAACAATACCCATGTTTTCGGTTTCCTAAATTCACTTTAATTTTCTCAGAAAACACGTTTGAAGATGAAAGGTCAAAACTACTGCATTTTTCACTTGAACTTTTTCTGGAGGTCCACACGTGCGAGCTGGGTGGAATTTGGCCAATAAAAATAGATATTGGAACCTTTAGAAACAATGTCCATGTGTCATATTTCCTTCTAGAGTGGTTCTACTATCTCAACCATGGAGAGAGCTGCGGAAACTATAGAAACTTGAACTGTCAAACTATCATTAGTAAAACTTATGAAAAATTCTTCTTAATTCATTAAAAATAATATAAATAATAATAATAAACCATGTAAACATGTATGTGTGAATTTGGTGCATTTATGAAGAAATATGGTTAAAAATGATGATAATGGGTGAATGGAATGATGCGATAATGGATGGTTTCATCAACAAAATTATGACAAATTGGAGACCCAACAATGTGAAATAAAAAAAGGGGATTGACTCAAAGGGAAATGGATGTCAAATATAGGGAGGATGCTTTCTTGCTTGGGATATTGTGGTTTATTGTGGAGAGAAAGAAACCCAAATTGCAAGACAACCATTAAAAATTGGCTGGTGCATAAATTTAAGAGACTAGTTCTTGAATTAGAAAGGTTGCAAGAGAAAGTACGTAGGCCCATGTTTCTTGAGAAAAAAAACATGAAAAGAGGACAAAAAATCCAACAGAGAGACTTTCATTGTAGGTTAGCAAGGACACAACAAAAAATGAAATACAAGGAACAAATATAACAGGAGGAGGCATTAAAAGGTAAGGCTGGAAGCATTCTAAGGAATTGGAGGAGGAAAATAGAGAAGGGGAGGTAATCCAAGGATCTAGTGAGAGAAAATCAATAGGAAAATTTGAAGATAAGAGAAGAGAAGATAAGAGAAAGGTATTGGTTCTCTAGTTCCTTGGAGGACATGGGTTGAGATACTAGTCTATGGAGCCCTGCAAAAACTTAGGGTCCCTGGAGGCTGTGGGTTGAGATAGGATCCTTGGATCCCTGTAACAGTTTGGGTATCTTAAGGCTTTGGGTTGATGCAAAGGTCTCTAGAGCCCTATAAAAACTTGGATCCCTGGAGGCTATGGGTTGGGATGGAATCTCTAGAGCCTTGTAACAACTTGGGTCCCCTAGAGGCTATGGGTTGAGATAGCATACTTTGGAGCCTTGTAATATCTTGGGAAGAGGTCATCCTGAAGCAACATCAAAGGAAGACTTGATTGAAGACTTGTGTTACTACATTAAAGTTACATTGTATTTTGTACTCCCTAGAAGGGGGTGAGTCACTGTGTGTGCACTTTAGGGAGAGGTAGAGTACCTCTAGAATCCCTATGTTGACAAAAGAAGTGGCACTAAGCTGGTAGGATATAGGAAAGAGCTCCCCTGGAATCCCTGTTTCAATTGGAAGTTGGTGTTTTAATCCATTGATAAAGAATTCCCCTTAGACTATGGAATCTACCTCAGGGGTGAAAATTCCATGTAAGTGTGGCTGAAACTGTCTATGGTTGGGTGGAGAGTCCTTGTCCTAGATTTAGTTTCCATATAAGTTTAAAGATAGGTATCTTCTTATACTTGTTTATATGTTGATGAGTGTATGATGCAATTCTGATTGTAATGGTTCTAGATTTTTGGGACTACTTTTGTGTTGTTAATGCTTGAACATGTGGTTACCCCTCTGTGGGGATATGTCAGTGATGGACATGTCTAACATATCTGTGTGTGTGTCTCTTAATTGAAATGAATGACATTGATGATGAACTAAGTAATCATGAAATTCTAAAGCTAGAAATAAAATGTTATGTGAATAAGCTTAATGATGTTGAACATAGAACGTTTAATGTATCACTTGTGTAAAGAACCACATTATATTAAGGACTATGCTATATTACTGAGCTGAACATTACTCTGAATAAATTTTTAACGGTGTTGTAAGCTACACATAATAAATGAATGATAAATATCAGGCCATGATATAGGCCACAGTGGAATTCATAAGAACTTGGAAAGAAGCTTGAAAATAGTGGGTTCAGAGACCCTTTTTATTAATATGAAATAGTTACATGGGAGACCCTCTACTTAGCAGGTTCTGCATTTTCTTATAGAATATTATTTCCTAATGTAAAAGATGCTTTTCGGCATGAAAATAATTGAATTAACTTTGAAAGGTTTGTTTCCCTTGGGGTTGTTCAAACCCCATACTGTTTACCTAAATGGATTCTCATCCATGTATCAGACTATCAGTACTCTAGATATATTCCGCTAGCATTAGGGCATATCTAGTCTAGCCTTGGAAGTTTCTGCATAGCGCCATGGAGCTGCTTATAGGCTCGACATGGATTTTTTTACTAGCACCATGTTGAAGGTGAGGTGGAAGCCTCTTAGGAGTCCAAACCAAGCTCGTGGTTCGTAATGGTCATTGGACCACCTACACCGACATGCGTGGAATTTCCTGTCTAAGAATGGGGAATGCATGCAAGCTAGGAACTCCATAGAGTTGGAATCATCCAAGCTTAGGAGGGGTAGCACCATAAAATGACTTAATAAATCATTTGTGTCAATATGAAGCCTTTACATTGATCTGGAGGCCTGTCGAACCCTTAAGACAAAATCATGGTCACTAAGACTGGTTTAAGGAAGTCTATGCAGAAACAAAGCTTGTATTTGGGGTGATCGTAGAGATTATGTTCTGAATCATCGCATAAAGAAGGGTCGAGGTCCCGTACTTGAGCCATGGATGATATTGAAGTAAGACTTGTTGCAGCGTGGAGGGATCGAGCCTTGAAATTATAAGAAAGGATTTGGCAACCTTATCCTTTCGTTGATAAAAACCCTAGCTATGAAGTCTTCCCGTTGGCATAAATTGATTCCCCTCTAACGCGATTGGTCGCGAAATTGTTGATGTGGCTTGGAAGGAATACCTCGGAATATTGTTATGGGAGGCAAAAGAAGCTAACTGAGAATTACAATCAAGACACATTGGCAGCCACACAACTTTCGTTGTTGTGTTATTGGTTGGGGATGGACCTACTTGACAGGTCATCCTGTTAGGTTCACATGGAGCACTTGCATATGGCATAGGTGGAAGGGATTGGAATGAGGTGGCAATGAAATTATGTGTCCCAATTGGGGGAAAGGGTCGTGTAGAGGTGCAACCCACCAAACCAATGTGGCACAGAGATAGAACATAGAGGTATTACCCTGGAACATTTCTAAGGGTGAGAGAAAAGAAGAACTAGGTGAAAAGAAGTGGGATGATGTGGCACTATGACATGCACCTAACATGACTGTTATTGGCTGGAATAGGAGGCCCACATCCACATAGGTCTGGATGCCTAGCCCAGAAGCATGAAGAGAAGGTGAAAAGTGAAAAATTCAAGTAAATACTGGAGGGATGACGCAAGGATTTTATATGGCTGGGCTTGCACTATTTCCATAGTGATGTTGGTCGGAGACTGACCCACTTGCTGAGTTAGCCTAACGAATTTCACCTCAAAATATTTAAGTAGGAGTTAATTGTAAAGTGTCATGATAGAGGAAACCAAGATGACGTGGGAGTGGTCGAAGTGGTAGTAGGGAGTAAAATGTGGCGGACCAATGGGGAAGAGGCCATACAACACCACCATCCACGTAAGTCTGGTAAGTGAAACCGGACGAGAATTAAAAGGGGTGCTTTTGGTAGTGCACTGACAGGGACCAAACATAATGACATAGGTCTACTGCGTGGCCATACATGTAAGCCTGACAGATCTCTCATTGGTGGAGGAAGGACCCATAACGAGGTCAACCCAATGCTATGTTTTCGGCAGAATAGTGTCACCGTAAGATATGAGGTGTCAGGATAATTGCAAGTGACGGGAGATGGTGAGCGAGGTGACATGTCTAGTAGGACCCACAGGGAAGGCACTAGCTATATATATATATATATATATATATATATATATATATATATATATATATATATATATATATATATATATATATATATGTATGTATGTATGTATGTATCTATATATATATATATATATATGTGTATGTATGTATCTATATATATATATACATATATATTTATGTATATATATATACACCCTATTCCTCTAATGGTAACCTGAGGGGTCAAGTGATGTTACAGAGTGGTATCAGAACATCTAGGTTCAATGCTTGGACTGGATGGGTTCTGTCATGGCAAGTGATGATATTGTAAATTGACTAATTAACTGTTTAGGTGTTAAAAGCTAGTCTGAATTATTGATTTTTTCCTTGCTGGTAAACTTGTGTTAGTGTAAACTGTTTGGTTGACAAAAACTCGGTGAGAGTAGGAACATGGTCACAAATATGTTTTTTATTTCAAATTATCATGATAAAATTATCATGATTACATTATTTATGCATATGATTTGTAAATGTGTTTGCACACTAACATGGTTGTTTTTTCACGACAAAATTCTCTAGGACAACTCCATGAATGCAAGGTTCATGACCATCATGATGTTTTGTTTGATTATTACATGAAAATATAACAATGTGTGTGGTTGAAAGCACAAAACAAGAATCATAAACAAAGGAAATACAACAATGAGGACCGTAATGGTTTTGTACAGTTCTGATCAATCACAACAAGGAAGTGACTGGGTCCAAGCTAATGAGGAAGAAAGATGAGTTTAAAAAGGGGGAGGGAATCACTCCCTAGACTAGATGGAAACCTTGAGGAGCCTGAGGGCCAAGGTGAGAATATTTTAAGGTTAATAATGAGTTGTTGGAAAGAGCCCAAGAAAGGAAAGTAAATATAATTGCAGTCATCCATAAGAGTCTCTCGGATTAGCAGAGACAAAGGCAATATGACATGAGGGCTATTCATAGAGACATGAAAATACTTCATGAGTTAGAAGAAAACACCAATGGGGAAGATTGTGGCAGGTCCAGAAAGAGGCACAAGCGAGGAAGTTAGGAAACTGTGCTAGGAGATGTACCTTTAAGCACTCCAAGGGGAGGAACTATCACATAGGTGCATTATTGAAGAAAACCATTTGGTTTTGCTGCCTATAGGCATGGCCACCATTATCACCATTAATATCATCATCATTCAGGGAGAAAATAAAATAATAAATGCCTAAAGAGTTTAAGAAGGATAAGCCACCCACATTTGATGGGGATATGAATCAAGAAAAGGACCAAGAAGCTTGGCTACTGGGAATGTAGAATTTTTTCAGAATACATGACTATTTTGAGAATATGAAAACTAAAGTCGTTACCTATAGTTTGAAGGGAAAAGAAGATATATGATGGGAGGATTTGAAGAATTTTGGAGGTATTTTCGAGAAAAAATTGATCTGGGATGAGTTTCAAAATATCTTTAGAGAGAAATACTTGTTTGAACGTTATTATGATAGTAAGGGAAAATAATTTTATGAACTCATAATGGGTTAGTTAACTAGTGATGAGTATATCGGCAAGTTTATATAACTATTGAGGTATGTGCCATACATAAAGGATGAACAATACAAAATTCATAGATTCGTCATCGAATTTCCTATGGAATTCATGGATTTCCTATGGAACCCAAAAACTTGAAAGATGCTATCAAGAAGCTATCACATTGCTATGACCAAGAAAAATGTAGGCCTGGTATTAAAAGTAAGTAGCAGGATAAAAGTCGTACTGCACATAAGCAGAATTGGCCCAAGAAAATATCAGAAATGAAAGAAGATAAGCACCCAACTCATACAAGATAGTTCTAATAGAAATCCAATTTTGTTGATAAGAATAATGTGCAGCAACCAACGTCAACACAACCCAAGTTCGAAGGTTGAAAACCTCTCAAGTGTTGGAGTTGTGGTGTAAAACACAAGAGGAAATATTGTCCACATGAACCAGATGTCAAACCAAATATTTACAGTTCTTAGGAGGCAAGCACGGTAGGTTAAGTAGCTTAGAGCATGCCAAGAATTTATGCCGCAGTGGAAAACTGCCAAGCATATCACCAAGCATCCATCATTGAGATGGAAGCTAAGATACAAGAGAAAGTCATTTCTATTTTAATTGATATAGTTTATACTTATAACTATGTAAACCCATAACTTTTTGAGAGGCGTGGTTTGGTCAAGGAAATACATAAAGAACCTTAGTTGGTTTAGTTGGAAACTGGGACAAAAATAAAAATCAACCATTGGATAAAGTAATGTGCATTTGAGCTCAGTGGCATGCCCACAAAATCCCACTTGAATTTGTTTCCATTGGGTGTGAATGAAATTCTATTGGGAATGGGATGGTTGTACTTACACTGGACCAAGGTAGATTGTTATGAAAAAATAATTGAATGCTTTGATGAGCAAGGAACAAAAAGAGTGTTGTGGGGTAAGAAAAAGGCCATTTCAGTGAGGTTAATCACGACTATGCAAGCCAAACATAGTAGCAGAAAATGAAACATGTTATTTGTAGTACAAGTTCCCAAGGATGAGGAAACTGACAGAGAAATATAAAAAGAGGAATTATAATTGCTACAAAAGTACCTTGTTTTGCAACAATACATATGTCTTTCCATTAGAGGTTCTTGGATTACGTCCTCACAGAGAGATATATCTCTCTATTGAGATGGTACTTGGAGCAACACCAATGTATAAGGATCCATATAGGATGAGCACCCCATAATTTGGTTGAGATGAAATTGTAACTAAAGGAAATGCTTTCCAAAGGTTACATAAGGCCTAGTGTGTCCCCATGGGGAGCACCAATTTTGTTTATAAATAACAAATATGAGACCATTAGATTATGCATTCACTATAAACAGCTGAATAAGTTGACCATAAAGAATACATACCCGTTATCAAGTAGTTATGATCTCTTTGATCAATTTAGGGAGCAACAATTTTCTCCAAGATTGACTTGAGGTTAGGCTACCATCAAGTAAGAATCAAGGAGGAAGACATTCCAAAAACTTCTTTCATAATAAGATATGGGAACTATGAGTTCGTAGTGGTACCCTTTGGGCTTACCAATGCCCCTGCCATGTTCATGTTCTCGATGAAAATTGTGTTACGTCCTTATTTGGACAAAATTTTCATTGTATTTGTTGATGACATGATGATTTATTCAAAGAAAAAAGAAGAGCATGAGAAACATTTTGTTGCAGTGAGCATAAGCTCTATAAAAATCTTATAAAGTGTGACTTCTTCTACTCACAATACATTTCTTGGGGCATATTATTTCCAAGGAAGGAATCTCAGTTGATATTATCAAAACCACAATGGAGTGGCCAACTCCAAAGAACGTGGATGAAATTAGATCATTCATGGGAATGGAAAGATATTAAAAGATATTCATCAAGAATTTATCTAAGATAGAATCCCATCACAACCTTTCAGAGAAAAGGAAAAATATTTGAGTTGAAGGCACAATGTCCATAAAGCTTTGAGTGGTTAAAAAAATTGCTCACTAATGCACCAGTGCTAATAATTGTAGATCCTGACAAGGATTTTTTGGTGTGCACAAATGCTTGCAAAGAGCCACTCAATGGAGTCTTGATGCAGGAAGGGAAAGTTGTGTGATATGAGTCCAGAAAGTTATATGAGAATAAGGTAAATTATGTAACACATGGTTTAGAATTGTATGCCATAATTCATGTCTTAAAATTGTGGAGGAATTATCTCCTCGGAAGGAAATTTATGCTTATGACAAACCGTAGTGGGCTCAAATATTTGTTTGGAAAAGTGAAGTTGAATGCTAGGCAAGAAATATGGCTGGACACACTCAGTGAATTCAACTTTGAAATTAAGTATATTAAAGGTAAAGAGAACAAGGTTGTTGATGCTTTGAGTAGAATAATCCAAGTAAATTACTTGGCAACTGTAAGTTCCTACACAAGAGATCTAATGGAAGGAATCAAAAGTGTTGGAAAACAAGATGAAAATATCAAGAAGTGAAAGAAAAATTGATGCAAAGTGGTGATGATGGAGAATATCACCTCACTGAGGATGACCTAATCAAGTTCAAAGGCATAATTTATGTTCCTAGCAGTGATGAAATGAAAAGGCTGATAATGAAAGAGTTCCATGTTAAGTCTTATTCACATACAACTATGGATACCAAAAATCCATAAAGATGAGCCCATTTGAGGCATTGTATGGCAGGAGGTGCAACACTCCTATTAGCTAGAGTGATCCAGATAATAGGGTCCATATAGGACATGACATGCTTAAGGATATGGAGTAGCAAGTCCGATTTTGAAAGTGACAAAAGAGAGACATAAACGATATGCAGAACAACATAAGGTGAAAAAAGAGTTCCAATTTGGGGAACATGCTTATTTAAGGATTAAACCTAAGGATTGGGACATGTGCCAAGTTGGAACCATGATATTGTGGGCCATTTGAAATCATTGAGAGGATTAGACCAATGGAATATAGGCTAGATTTACCTCCTTCAGTTAGAGTTCATGGTGTTTTCCATGTTTCTTTACTTAAAATATATGTACATGAATATAATCATGTGAATTATTAGTCTGTGTTATATGTGGAACCAAAGGGAGAGTTCTAACAAGATCCAATGTGCATTCTATACTAGAGGATTCTCAAGCTATGGAATCAAGAGGATGCCACGTGGGAAATGACCGATTCCATGAAAGCTAATTATCCCTTCTTGGTTGCTGGTTAAAGTGAGAATGTATATAATTGTAAATACTATATAGAGATGTGTATATAAAGCTCCATGGAACAATATATGTTGTGTTTTATTTCTGGTGTTGCATATGGGAAGATGAAAACCGAGGGTAGTACTCCCTTGAGGGTTTGGGGATCATGACAACTCCGCCCATTTTCTCTCATAAAATACATTGTAAATATTTTTGCAATATGTGAAATAAAAAAAATGGGACTTAGTCAAAGGAACATAGATTCCAGAGATGGAGAGGAGGATTTCTTGGTTGGGATGTTGTGGTTTCATGTGTAGAGAAAGAAACCTAAATTGCAGGAAAACCATTAAAATTGGTTGGTGCAGGAATGAATTTAAGAGAATGGTTCTTGAATTAAATGGGATGCAATAGAAAGTATGCAGAACCATGTTGCTTGAGAAACAAAAACAAGAAAATAGGACAAACAATCCAATAGAGAGACTGCACATTGCAGGTCAGCAATGATGCAATAGCAAATGCAAAACAAGTAAAAAAACAACAGGAGGAGGCATTCGAAGGTAATTATAGAAGAATTTGAAGGCATTCTAGGAGGTAGATAGAGAAGGGGAGGGAATCCGAGCATATAGAAAGATAAAATCAACAGGAAGCTCTGAAGAGAAGATAAGAGAAGAGAAGGGGATTGTTTCTTTAGTTCCCTGGAGGATGTGGGTTGAGTAGCTAGTCAATGGAGCCTTATAACAACTTGGGATACCTAGAGGCTGTGGGTTGAGATAGGAACCTTGGAGCTCTGTAATAGCTTATACTTGTTTATATGTTGATGAATGTATGATGAATTTATGATTGTAATGGTTATGGATTTTTTGGATTGCATTTGTGTTGTTTATGCTTGAACATGTGGTTACCCCTTTGTGGGGAGATGTCATTGATGGAAATTTCTCACATATTTGTGTATGTATCACTTCTTTGAAATTAATGACACTTATGATGAACTAAGCATGAGCTTATGAATCTATAAATAAAATGATGTGTGATTAAGATTAATGATGTTGAACACAAAACGTTTGATGTATAATTTGTGTAAATAACCACATGAGAATAAATATTGTGCTATATTATTGATATGATCATTACTCTAAATAAATGTTTAGTGGTGTTGTAAGCCACACAATAAATTACAGAGAAATATAAAACTGAAGTAATAAGAGCTTGGAAAGAAGCTTAAAAAGAGTGGGTTCAAATACCCTTTTTATTATTATGAAATAGTTACATGGGAGACCCTCTGCTTAGCAGGGTCTGCATTTTCTTATAACATCTTATTACCTAACTTGCAAGTTTCTTTGCCGTAGGGAAAGAAATGAATTAAAATTGAAGGTTTTATTTCCCTTAAGGCCATTTTATCCCCATATTATTTACCTAAATGACTTCTCAACCATGTATCATTACTCTGGATATCTTCTGCTAGCATCAAGGTGTAGCTAGTATAGCCTTGGAAGGTTCTGTATAGTGCCATGGAGCTTCTTATAGGCTCAACATGGATTCTGGCATTGGCGGCATGTGGCGGGCGAGGTGTAATCCTCTTAGGATTCAACACCAAGCTCATGGTAGGTAATTTCTACTGGAGCACCTATGATGGCATGCGTTGAGTTTCTTGCCTGAGAATAGGGAATGTAGGAAGGCTAGGAACTCCTTGGATTTGGGTCCGTCCAAGCTTAGGAGGGGTGGCACCATGGAATTCCTTAAGAAACCATTGGCATCGACATGAATAATTAACGTTGATATGGAGGCCTGTTGGACCTTTGAGACAAAGTCATGGTTAATAATACTGGTGCGAGGAAGTCTATGCAGAAGCAAAGCTTGTCCCTGGGGTGATCACGAATCCCCTCCTGAATCATCACATAAAGAAGGGTTGGGGTCCCTTAGTCAACCCATGACCGATATTGAAGCAAGAATTGTCATAGCATGAAGGGATGAAGCCCTAAAATTATAGGCAAGGATTCAAAAACCTTATCCTTTCATTGATCAAAACCCTAGCCATGAAGTCTTCCCATTAGCGCAACTCCATTCCCCTATAATAGGATTGATCGTGAAAGTGTTGACATGGCCTGGAAGGAATACCCCATAAGTTTGTTATGGGAAGAAAAAGGATCTAACTGGGATAGCGACATTTGGGACACGCTGGCATCCATGCAATCTTGGATGTTATGTTATTGGTTGGGGATGGAGCTACCTGACAGGTCATCCCTTTAGGTTCACACAAAGCACTCACATAAGACGCAGGTGGAAGGGAGCAGGATGAGGTGGAAGTTACACTACATGTCCTAATTAGAAGAAAAGGTCTTGTATAGGTGCGAACCACCAAATTGACATGGCATGAATATTAAACCCAAATATTTTACTATATAACATTTATAAGGATGCGAGCAAAGAAGAACCAATTGAAAATAAGTGGGATGATGTAGCACTTTTACGTGCACCCGACATGATTGCTATTAGCTGGAATGGGAGGTCCAAAACCACATAGTCCAGGATGCCTAGCCTAGAAGCATGAAGAGAAGGTAGAAAGTGAAAAAATTAGATAAAGCCTAGTCGGATGATGCAAATAGTTTACCCATCTAGGCCAGCACTATTTCCATAGTGCTATTGGTCAGGGACTGGCCCACTGTTCGAGGCGGCTTGAAAAATTTCACCCCAGAAGATTTAAGAAAGATTCAATTATAACATTTTGAGATGGAGGTGAGAACAATGATGTAGGAGTGGTCATAGTGGTAGTAGGGAGTCAGATGAGGTGGACCGGTGGGGAAGAGGCCATATAGCCCCACCATCCACATAAGCCCAGTAAGTGAAACCCGACAGGAAGTAAAAGGGGTGCTTTTGGTAGTGTGACAGAAGGGACCAAATGAGATGACATGGGTCAGCTGCATGGCCATACACACAAGCCTAGAAGAGCTCTCATTGGAAGAGGGATGAAACACAACCAAGTCAACCTAGTGATGTGTTCGTAGTGGAATAAAATGCCACCGTAAGATATGAGGTGCTAAGATAATTGCAAGTGCCGGGAGATGGTGAGTTGTGTGACATGTCCAATAGGAACCACTAGGAAGGTGTTGGATAATGCAAAGAGTGGATATGAGAGTTTAAAGGCTGTACATATGTGTGTGTGTGTATGTGTTATGTATGTATACATAGATATATATATATATATATATATATATATATATATATATATATTATTCATTATAGTTCTAGGTCGTATTACTACAACTAAAATAATTGAGAAAAATAACTGGGATAATGGTACACTTGCATATAAGAGTGAGAGAGTTTGTCAACTAGAATTTTGCACTGACTGTCTGTCCATAGGGATTGTGTAGTGAATTGTCTTTATGAATTGTACAATCATTACAACCCAGGGTCATGCAATCACTATCATTAAGAGTTGTGTTGCCACTATCATTAGGCATTGAAAAATCGCTACATCTAGGGACTACATAAGCACTATCTCGAAATACTGCACAAGTAGTATCTTCAAGGGTTGCACAATTCCTGTATTCAAAGGTAAACATTGAATAATGAGATTTATAGGAATAGATGCGCTTGTGAATGCATTAAAATTTAAGCATGTGTAAACAAGTGACTTCAACAGTTATAATCACACAGGAAAACTAAAGGACTTAGAAAATAATAAACCGATCATGAAGTGAACATGGACAATTTGAGATAAAATATCATAGGATCGCAAGGAGGCTCCAAAATTCAAGTATAGGAAACATTTGGGAGGGTTGTTCTCACAACGACAACACTTGGTGACACACTGGAAGAACTCCAGCTTCTCTGTTTAGGTATAGCTTTATGAATAGAGTTTAGTCTTTAAGGAAGTATTAGTTCACCATTTTGGCCACCTCAACTTCTCCATTTTTCTCGATTATAAATATAGTCTCTCATATCCCCTTTCTTTGCTAAACACATTTACGAATCTTACCATATTTCCATTGTTTCAATATGGGAGAAGAATAGTATATATTCGTGAGTTGAAGGTGATCATAGTTTTAGTTCCATTGTTGGTGGTACTCCACTTCTAGCAGGTCTATTAAATACCTTGATGGATTCACTATAGGAACACAAGAATTGCCATTTTTTACCATTGATCCTGTTCAGTATCTCGATGAAGTATCTTTCTTCACATCTCCATGCAGGAAGCCTTTCTCTTCTTTAACCCTTTATCTTATTTTCAATATGCTCATGGGAATTTTGTCAGTATTTATAATTCTAGGGTGGAAGAGGTATCCCAAATTATTGAGATAAAGAGAGGTTATTCCTTCAAATACTGTTATATACCTCTAGAATTAATATGCCTACTCCTAGTTTTCTCCTTTCCCTTATCTACTCGATTGGATCGACAAGAAAAATACCTTTCAATTACCATATTGATTCAAGGGATGAAGATCCTAAAATAGATATGATAATTATGGTTCTTCTTATAGCTTTCCATTTGAATGAATTTTATTTTCCATTCAGACATCATTGACCCAAGCAAAGAAGAGTGATCAAAATTTAACCAAGTGTTGATGTGTGTCACAAAGCCCTTTCAAACTTCACCACATTGTCTTTCAATCCAAATAAGAGAAATTTTCATGCATAGTATTATTGAAAAAAACAGGAAAGGAAAACAAATGTAAGACTAAAATCAAAATCAACATGAAATACAAAAGCAAGAAATAAAGCTAATGAAAAGACTAGATGGAGAGAAAAATGTAGGGTCATGCAATGTAACTAGAATGCAACTAGAACTACTTCTAAACTAATCAGCTAGAAGGTCAGGACTAACTGAATTCAATTTTCTAATGTAACCATAAGAGTTGCTCCCGACCTGCAAGTAAAAAGATACGAGAAATTAAAAACAATATAAAGCAATGTGAAAAATTAAGGATAAAAAATTTAATATGTTGCATAAGAAATTGAAGGTCTTGCATATTGGAAGAAAAATGTATCATAAATAGTTCCTTTAACCAACTTGTGTTCATACCTTTTCACTTAGAACGATAATAATACACACCTCAAAATATTCTTGTGAATGTACAATTATCCATGTTCTCATTCTTAGCAAACATCAAGAAAGATCAAAACTTATTATTTATGACAAAGCTTGCTAAGTAAGATGTTTCCAACCAATCATAGATTTGATCATGTAATTCGAAACAACCCTTTTAAAAACCCTGAAACTCTTGGGAGAATGAAATTTCAATTAATACATTCGAATCATGGGGAGAATGTTGTAAAGAAAAGATAGCCCGATCTCGCTCAAAAACCTTGTCAATATTGTGGGGACCTGACAACCATCGACAAAGGCTGAAGTGCCTCAACTCCTTGACAAGTATATGAACATTGAAATGATAAATCATAAAGATAAATGGATCAATTGATGTAGGACATCTATCATAAAATATACTAGTGGAAAAATGATAATTTGGATGACAGTTATTAGTCTAAATGTTATGATTAGATTGGTGGCTTCACATACAAGATTCTTTATTCTTGATCAATTTCCTTTGTCTCCAATTTGATATCATTCGAGTAATGTGAAATATTGGGGAATTATTAGAGAAAATTTGAGGTCTAAAATGGGCCTCAAAACAAAAATGTACACTCAAAATCAAATTTATTAGAACCAATATGATTAAAGATGATGATGTCAACCATGGGGAGTGATTCACCATTTTTTGAGTAAAAAAGTAAGTATATATATATATATATATATATATATTTCAACTCGTATATTCAACTTATATCCCTACAGTTTTACTCAAATTTCGAGCGGGAGAACTTGTTGGATGAAAAATTTAACCTCTCATCCACGGAGTACCCATGTTGCATACTTTTTATGGACCCTGTTATACGAAAAATGAGAAATAGACGAAACAATGTGATTGCAATCATTTTTTTCAGGTATTTCTCATTTTTTGTGTAGAAGTCCACCATAAGTATGCCACATGGGT
Organism: Pinus albicaulis; assembly: GCA_034641835.2. Lineage (NCBI taxonomy): Eukaryota > Viridiplantae > Streptophyta > Pinopsida > Pinales > Pinaceae > Pinus > Pinus albicaulis. The sequence continues at coordinate 1,210,908,571 of CM076580.1, read as the reverse complement.
ACTCCTTGGATGAGGAATTAAATTTCATATCTAATGAGTGCTCCCACTCGAAATTTGAGTAAACATCTAGGGAGATAAGTTGAAAAAGTAGTTTTTTCTTTTTTCCCTCTAAAATTTGATGATGTAATCTAATATTATTTTATTATTTCTGCTATTATTTTATGATATTCCTTAGGAGCCTCATTTTATACATAAAAATTTCTCTAATATAAAAAAAATTGTTTTCCTTATAACTTTTGGAAACCATTTAGAATAACGTACTGACAAGGGGTTAGAAGGATATGTCAAATAAAATCTAGTATCCATATAAACAAGGGGTTTTTGGTCCACTCAATGATTCAAGAATTGAATGCTACTAAAAATGATTGATTGGGAAAAAATGAAAATGATTAGCTTCATAACGTTCAGAACAAAGATTTGGATTTTATTTTTCAAAAAGGTACTTAACATATATGAATTATTAGGCTTATAATGATATTTATTTGCATAATGAGAATGATACGCTTCATATCTCTATGCATTAGAGAAAGATATGCATTCCAATCATGGGTCAGATGCAATGGATTTCCATGAAGAATAATTGGCCAAACAATAATCTTTACCTCTATCTTGAGGATTAATAAGATTAACATGAAAATGTTGGAGATCCATCAGGAATGAGCTTCAATCCAATGAAACGATTTTGAGAAGGGATCATTCAAAAGAATTATAATTTGACCTAGTTCAAAGACCTCATCAAGATTGTGAGATCCTGACATAACCATCAATCAAGGTAGATTTGCTTCGACTTCCTGATAAGTACCTGAAATTTCAAATATTGAATGATTGAATTTTGAAAGCATGGTCAGGTCAACATTTGTGTGAATGAAACTATCATCAATTATTTTAGCAAGAACATTATGAATCAAATGATAAATATTGGAATTAGTCTCATAAGATGTATCAAAATCACCAAATCGATTACCCAAATTATAAGAAGAGTGTTCGATGTTTATCACCTTGTGTGGTATTCAAAAGTAATTCATCAGAATGGGAATTAGAATAACATAATATATTATTTGATTCACCATACACACTTTTGCACAAGGATTGGCGAGTTCAGGAAGAAATTCCTCTAAGAAACTCTTTTATGATCAAATCAAATTCCAGACTGAAGTTTGCAAATCCAAGTCTTCCTGTGTAGACAAGAGATCATCCAATGTAGTTGGGCACTCATCACCTGAATATAAGTGAAGTCATTGGTGTTAGGTTATTGTTTTTTAAAACCTTCATCTTGGTTAAGAGCTTTGGTTCCATTTGAATGATTACTAAGATGAAAATATCCTTGATCATTTTGGCATAGAGGAATTTGAAAAAGAGAAGCGATATCAAAATAGTTTTCATCCTTTTTCTCCTCTACTTGTGAAATGTGACCACTTTGTACCTGATTACCATGTGAACTAAACAATTGGGAATCAAGGGAATATGAATCAATTACTAGTGGAGAAGATTTATTAAGTGAATCAAGGTATAAAGAGCCATGAGATGTAGATAATAAAGGATTCCATGTATCCCTTGAAGAAATAATACTTTCAATCAAATCAGATTCAAGATTAAGAGTATGAGCGTTAATTTTATCTAAAGGAATCAAGGGAAAAATATTCACCTCAAGCTCCATGTACTTATTAGAAAATTCAAAGTTTTCCTAGCTAAGCTCTTTTCCATGGGAAGGAAATGGAGGTGGGATAAATGGATCTATAATTTGGTTATGGGATTTCCCAAATTCACCAACAACACTAAAGACTACCTTTTTAAGCAGTGAAAAAGGAGGAGAAGGAACAAAAGGGGTGGAGTATTCCTCCTCTAATATTTGAGGCATCTCATGACTGAGAAAATTTGGAAAAAATAATATTTGGGACTAGAATATTTCTAGCATCATAAGATGATATACCATCAATAGGGAATCCATATTCCAAATTGTTGAAATATATTTGAACCAAATTCAAAAAAATTTGACCCATGAGATCTTGATCCACATTCTCTTCGAGAAATTAATAACAAAGATGAAGAAATATATAAACAAAATCATCTAATGATTCATTGGATTTCATCCTAAGCTAATTGATCCTCTTACATGTATCTTGATAATAATACCTATCAAAGGCTTCAAAAAATTCCTTAACAATTCGTTTGAATGAAAGAATAGAAGTCGTTGGTAGTGTATGACACCATAGTTTAACACAAAGTTCAAGGGTGAGGGTGAGCAACTTAGACATGACATCCTACGAATTTTTTCCATTGGAAATACAAAAATGAAAAAAATGAATCAAATGTTCAAGGGAATTTAGTTCACCCTTACCATCAAAATTAAATTGAGATAAGATATAGATGATTTCCATGGGGATTGTAATATTTTGTGTATTCAAAAAATATATTGGGATTACGATTTGCGAATGAGCCATTTCAAGATGAAGAGATTCAAAAAAGACTCAACGGGATCAACTTTTCATCTGGCCCCTCTTCTAGCACCAACTATTAATGGTGCTGTAAATACGTCAACCAAGGGGGTCTCCCTAGTATGAAGTCACAATTAGAACTCACATTGTTTGGTGTAGGAGCCCCAACCAGGAAATAAGGTCGGTTCTCATTGTTCTTAGGAATTTTCCTTGGCTGCAATGATCAACATAAGATATTATGCAATCAATCTTTGAAACAAGCAAGTTGATACTGTGAGGCATACAATTGCAATGCATATGAGGTACTTTCACGATAGGGAAAAGAGAGAGTGAGAATATATAAGAAAAGTAATAACACTCTCCTAAAAGAGACACACAAGAGAATGTAAGCAATCGATAGTTAACTTGCAAAGTAGTTCACAATATAACAACAATAAAAAAAGCAAGTAACAATGCACATTTAATAATATTCATACCAAATCCAACAATATAGTTCATTAGCATGTGTTAACATAAGAAAACACCACAAAAAGTTAAATAATAGTATCACAATCATTCACGAAATATTCATGAAAGTGCACGAGATCTTAGAGCTTCATATTTTAAATGAAAGTACCAAGATACATGATTTCTATGCTGCCACACTAGCCCCAATAGTGGAACATTTAGTCACCACTTTCTCCTCCAATAAAATATATTCTCTCCTATGCTAAACTAGAGAAGCCAAGGTGAAAATTCCAAATTACTTTTATTTTAGCTATGAGGGTATATTTGTAAAAAATGAGGTGACTCTACACCTCCCATGTGACTATTAACCTCCATCATGACTCTTGAGATCATAATATCATTTTTCGAATTCCTATGTGACCTCTGAGATTCTACATGACTTTAGAAATTTGTAGTGGCTTTTCACATTCCATGTGGGACCCTTAAGCTTCCATACATTTTAAATTTTCTCATCATTGGGAAATTACATAATTACAGCCACAAATTATGTGGAAAAATACAATGACACATAATACTCTTATAGTGCCACTTGGAGAAATCATGAATTGGAAACAATGACATGGAGTTTCATTGTGATGTGTTAATGTGAAGATTTCCTCCTTGCTTCAATATTTGTATCTTCATGATATATATTGCAAGTAATTCTTCATCATTATCCAAGAGGCTGGTTGATATGGATTCTTCCATGTGATCGTGATCTTCAATCCTTTTTCATGATGCAATATCCCTTCATCTCTTGGCTTGATGATCTCTTTGTGTCTCAAAATTTACAAGTGTCTTCTTGCATAATATCCTTGGAATCTCCTTGAGCATCATCCTGTCATATCAAGAAAATATCACCTACAAATGGAATTCACTCATGACAAGATGACATCAGTCCCAATATATCTTAATCTGTATTGTTTCTCATACAACACATTGATTAAGCCAGGACAATGTACAAGATTAAGAAGGAGGCTCATGGATTGCACAATGCATAGAAATAGAAGGCATTGGTGAGGGTCTAGTCACTGGAACTGTGCAATGTGTAGAGTCTGAGGGGAATGAAGGAAATTTTGTATAGTTGAGGGAGTTAGGGATGTAGTGAGGCAAGCTTACACACTGTGACTACGTAGTGCGTGGTTATAGGAGGACCAAGATAGTTGATTATGAAGTTGAGCAAGTCAAGGACTTAGACAAGGCCTAACTGCTCATTGATAATGCATAGTGCATAGTGGAGGCTTGACTAGGAAAAAAATGTGCAATGAGCAATATCAATATTGTGCAATGCGTAGTCCTTAGAGGTAGTGACTATGCAATAAAAATTTCCACGAGGCAAGGATGAATGACACGATCTTTTGAATACATAATGTGTAGTTCAAGATGGAAAGAATATGGGTGGTTGTTTGGGCAAGTTTAAAAGGAAAGAAAACTCAAGAATTGAATTAGTGTGGTATCAGTAAAGTAGAAGGTGTTGGAAATACTGGGGGGGGGGGTGAATCATTATTCCTTTCAATTATTATTATTATTAATATTTCAGAGCATCAGTTAATCTTCAATTATTATCAGTGTTTGTACAATGATTGCAGTAAACAAAAGGAACACAACTGCACACATTTTTTAAGGTGGAAACCCTCTCCAGGACAAAAAGCACCTGAATTCTTTTCTAATAATTCTTTAATATTCAACTCCAATTGAAAATAAAGCTCCAAATTCCTAGAATCTAGAAAATCATTCTTCTCCAGCTCCCACTGGATGGATGCTTCAAAGCCCGAGATTCTTCAGTAGTCAACTGAACGGATGCCCCAACACCTAATGAGCTGCAAATCACCCTAGCACCACCCTACCACCCTAAATTTTTCACAAGCTTGAACCTGTTGGTGACTTCATGCACCGGCCTAGCACCACCCTACCACCCTATAGAAGAATAAAAGAAGAATGGACTCCTGTACCAGGGAAAATGGTGCACTTTACAATGATATAGAATGATGTAAAGAAGAAGACACATAAGACCATAAACCCAACTATGACAAAACCACCTAATGATGATCCTAGACCTCCCGACACTGCCTCTTCAACTCTTGGAAGATAGACACTAGTGCAATTTTTACAATGAGGCTTTTACATTGACTCAGTACAATGATACCTTTAAAATGACTGTATGCAGTGCTGCCCTCGTGAAGACTTCATGTGATGAACTTTTTGCTGCTTTTTTGAACCTATATTGCTGCTCTTGTCATGCCACCATTTCTCACTCTTCAGAACATTAGATCATGCATTGATTATTATCTTGATGAATATATAATACCTGCAAAAATTCTTCAAGGAAATACCCATGACATGATAATATCAAAACTTACCTCATCCTGCAGAGCATATGTCAGTGCTAAAAAAAAAAAGGAAATTAGAATACAAAGAACCTAATGAAATTAAGATATGAACATGTATATACAGAATATACTTACCTGGATCTTACCTCTGCTGCACCTTGATTTGCTTCCTTAGAAAGTCTGGTCCTTTGCAGCCCTTCACAACACATGATCTAGATTTTTCTCACCTTCTAGGAGCTTGATATGAAATCTAGTGTATCTATGTTATTTAAGATTCCTAATATGTGATTTTTAGTCCTATAGTATTCCTCTGAGTCTTCTTTCCAATTCCATAGGTCTGAATCAATTTGGATTCTTCAAGACAAAGTTATGCCCAATCTTTCACAATGACCTAATTATGGAATGGTTTAGTAGAGCACACTTGTCCAGCGTGCCACGTGTCACTGTTTCTTCATTCGACTCTGAAATTGATACATAGAAAACAAAATTCCGTGCCCTATCCATCCCTTTTTATAGAATTCCAATCCGATATGCAGAGAGAGAACTATGACGATTTTCCCAAGTTCACTTCTTTGAGATGAAGTTCAGGAGCTTGCAAAAACACTGATTTCCACAGATCATATCTCTGAAAATGTTATGTAACTTGATCTAAAATTTTTACAGGAGCTTCCTCAGGATTTCGGCTAAGCTTCATAAAAATTTCGGCTTCTAAATCCTCATATAAAAAAGTTTATAGTGCAAATTCCATGATGACCTGTTTCAGGTAGCAAAATCCCCTCATGAGGAGGATATGAGAATCACAATTTATATAAAAGCTTAGGTTTAGAGGGCCTTCAACGAGTGAACATGGGAGGGATTTTAGGAGCTTAAAAATTATTAATTATTTAATTTTCAATGGCCCATGCCACAACCCCATGGGGTTAGCCCACTAACTAGGGTTACAAACTTCAAACAAATATCTCTCAAACCGTGAAGAATTACATGGCGTGCCATATATCAACGGAAACATCTCAACAAGTAGAAACCATAAAAAAATTATTGATCCAGAATATAGTAATTTGGTAGGTCAAAATTCCCATGCAAGATCGGGGTATCCCTTGGTGCTACTTAGGTTGACATCAATGACAACCACTGATCAATAGAAGGATGCAACCAAAACATGAAAAATACTTAAACATGATCACACACTCATAAATGATCAACCAAATGAAAATGAAACACCCAAAACCAAAAATTAACATGCATCCATTGAGACGATAGAAAAACAACACTTACCTCCAAGTGCGACACTTGAAACGTAGCTTTGTGACACTTGTAAGACAAGTTACGACACAAGTGACGATTGAAACCAAAAATTGCGCTAAGTTATTTGAAATTGTCTAGCACATATTCTTATGATATATAAGATCGACTAATGTATAAGCATGTGCTAGAGTTGCCTCTAGTGGTGCACTAGAGTGCAACACATGCAGAAGTGGAAACAATCAAAAGCCACACTTGTGACACTTGAAAAAGCTAAAGGAAGTGAAAGTGACACATGTGAAAGCTATAGAAAGAAAAAGGGACACTTGTGAAAGTGAAAGGAATAAAAAACAACAGTCACAAATGTGAAAGCAACACTTATGAAAGAAAAAGTGCACAAAATCGATAGTTTAGAAAACTCACTAGGATAATGGTACACTTGAAACTAAGAGTGAGAGAGACTGTCAACTATAATTATGCACTGATTGTCCATAGGGATTAGTAAACACACTATATTTATGAACTTCATGATCATTACCACCTAGGGTTGCACAACCACTTTCATCAAGAGTTATGTAGTCGCTATCACCGGGAACCATGTAGTCACTACATCTAGGGACTGTGCAGGCACTATCTCCAAACACTCCAAGCACTCTCTTTAAGGGTTTCACAATTCCTATCTTCAAAGGTAAAAATTGATTGTTAATATTTATAGGAAGAAGTGCATTTATGATTGCATAAAAATATAAGCATGTGTAAGAAAGTGGCTTCAATAGTTAGAATCTCACGAGAAAACTAAAGGACTTGGAAAAACATCAGTGAACATGGAAAAGTAGAAATGATAGATCATAGGATCATAAGGAGGCTCCAAAATTCAAGTGCAGGAAAAAATTCGGAGGGTATTTGTCTCAAAAGCAAAAAGTACCATGGTTGTATGCATAGATTCATCTAGTTAAAAATGGAGTTCCTAAACGTCTCCTTACTTGGCACAACATTTCGATATGTTGTTAAAATCGAGCACACATTTAAACAAAATAAGTTGTTGGATTTTTGGAATTGGTAATATGGTAGGTGGCATAAAATATGTTGGAATTAATGTCAATTGGGCTAGTATTGATGTCAACTAGGTTAGGATGGAAGATGTATAGTGTGATTGGCATCGATGAAGCGTGCTGCCTGTTTAGTTGGAGTTGGAGGCTTGGCTAGATAAGGGGGGTTATAGTTTTGAAGGATTTTTTTTCTTGAGGAGATAAGTTTAGATGCTCCTAGAAATGGTAGAGTTGGATAGTTCTCAGAGATAACTTTCTAAGGGTATGTTGAAGTTTGAGTTTGGCCATCGAGAGCGAAAGATATGACTAGTAAAAGTTAGTAGGCCAAAAGTAAAATTTTGTGACCTAGCCATGGGCCTCGCAACATTTTCATAATATAGGTGGCACATGTCAACCAATTTGAAGCTTAGTAGAGATAACACACGGGTCCATGAGGGACACATCACCCCGACGAATTTATCCTCACAGTATCCAAAGGAGGCACAAGTGTTTTGTTCCGAGGATTGGATGGCTAGGATGATGTGGTACATAGGCCCTGATGCACTATATCTAGTGGAAAGGTATTGGTTCAGGTAATCCTCCCTCAGGTCCACGTGGGACACATCACTCTGGCAAATTGAACTTGGTAGTTTTCAATGGAGCAAAATCTTTTATTTTTGGGGACATGTACAAAGGGACGATGTGGCACAAAAATGATAACATGGACCAATGAAAGATGGGAACATGGAACATTCCCATTGGTGAACATCAATGAACTGAAAAATTATTTGTAGCCACAATATCATGATGACGTTAGCATATGAAAATCCCGAGACATGTGGCACCCCAACATGATGACATGTGGCATGCATATTTGGCATTTTTGGGTGGCCAAGAGGGCTGAAAATGGGTGAAACATGGAAAAACTAGAAAGTGACATGTGGAAGTTGGTACATGAAGCAGATATAGAGGCATGTACAATCACCCCAAAAATTTTCCTATTGGCTCATGGTTGTAGTGGCAAGTACCATGGGACACATCACCTTGTCAGTAATTCCTCGACATTTTCCATTATAGCACAAGTTAAAACCTCTGGGGTGACAAGGCACCGAGACAAGATGGAAAGATGAGGTGGAGAGACCAATACACATGGACCAATGGACACAACTCAGGAGATACAACATGGTGGTCCCTATAGGACATGTAATCCCAGAGGATTGACCCTAGTGGTATTCCCTACAACTCTGTTTTATTTCTGGGGAAATAGGAACATAAACTAAAGGTGATCCCAAGACTTGGTTTTGTGCATGCTAAATGACCAAGGGTTGAAAGGTTTTTTCATGTTTTTAAGCCCCTTGAGGCAGTGATATTTGAAACTTTTATGTGTTGTGTGATCAAGGGCCTACGGTCTTATTACCATGAAAAATTTCATGGGATTTTGTTAACAAAAGAATTGTGGGAGTCTTAAAGGAATTACTATGTACTAAGGGCCTATTTCAAAGGTGATACAATTATAAATTTTTGAATGGGTTGAAAACACTGTAGGACTATGTGTTATATTTGGTATTTATGTTGGATGTAGAGTTTCTCATAAATGGTGAATGAGGATTGAATTGGTTGAAAACTGTTTGGAATAGATTTCCATACTTACAGAAGATCGCCATATTTGGTAGATAGCTAAAGATATAGTTGAAATGCATAAAAGGGTAGCTACAGTAAATGGTGATGGTCCAAAATAGGGAAACAAGGAAATGAGGACCACCCTCTGCATAAATAATTAATGGAGATTTGACCATAATAATGGGAGCCATTCTTGATCTCAAAATTAGTACAACAAATCGTCTATAGGCTAGGAGTTCCATATTGTGGAATTAATAAGTATGATGGTTTTTTTGAGATACTTCTTCTTGATCCTGATGTGCCTTGTAGAGGTATGATTCCTAGTAATGAGGACCATACCTGTGTCTATTGACTGAGTTAGTTCTTCCCATGCTCGTGATTAGTGAAGACCATTTGTTGGTATTTTTGAAGAAGGACTATAAAAAAAAATAACATGAATGAAAAGGACAACATGCCATGCAAGAGCTAATGAGATTGAATAATTTTTTTTCCCAGACAGAATAAGCCATGTTGAAGAACCGCGTACACTGAGAGTGAATGAAAATAAAGAATGCATCATTCCATATGTAGTAGAGGAACAACACTATGGATTGCAGTAGTGCAAGTGGGGGGTATGAAAAATTATTATGAACTATGTGGAGATATCTATGTGAGTATGTGTTGCTGAGAGAGGCCAAGATAACCTGTGGAAAAACCAAGGCCGACATATGATATGTAGAGTGTATGAGGGTTGAGAGCTGAATGTGTGCTATTGCAGAGTGAGTAGAGTGATTAGAATATTTCATGTTGTGTGGGTTTTTTATAAGTGATTTCTACTGAAGTTAACAAAGGGGAGAGATATGGTTATCATAGAGAGCCAAAAAAGAATGCAAAGCTCTTATAAGGTTGAGTGAGAGCCAAAAAACAGTCAACAATGATTTCCTTATGAAGTTTGGGTTGGATCCTACAAAACAAGGGGTTGGAGCTTCCATCTTATTGGATTTCTGAATGATATCTTGGAGGTTGGTTACTAATACAAGTTGTTTCTTGCAATAAATCCATGAAGCTACAAGTGGGTGCTTGCGACAAATCCAATAAATAAGTGCTTCAGTTGGTACTTGTGAAAATTCCAAGAAACCAATGCTTCAGTTGGTGCTTCATGGTAAGACAATAAGGTATCTATAGAAGAAGGGAGTTTGTGCTTCCTATGAGTGGGTTCTCACAAAAAAATATGATTTAAATAGAGTAGGAGCTCATATTTTACATCATAATGACCAAATATTGGTAGTTTTTCCCTTTTGGGTTTCCTTGTTAAATCACTTGTGTTCCATGTGTTTGTTTCTCATGATATTGTTTTGCATTTTTATGTGATGAAATAATTTTATGAACATGTTATAATGGTGGTATCTCACATACTAATTTCCAATATTGAATGATAAAATGAATTGGCATAAAAGTTAAAATTAGCCTTAATACATATTCAGCCCCCCATCTCAGTATTAAACATTTTTCCAACAATTGGTATCAGAGTGGGTTCCTTCAGGATCAACTTAACCACTTGAAGGTAGAGAAAACATAAACATGGCTAATCAATTTTGGCTTACACCAGAATGAGTTCCATTTTTGAATGGAGAAGACTATGTATTTTGGAAGATTAGAATGTGATCCCATTTAAGGAGCATTGGTTTAGATGTTTGGTTGATTGTAGAATATGGAGAGAAGAATGAATTCAATACAAAGGCCAAGATGATTATCATGAAATGGATTTCTAAGTTAGATGTTGATAAATTTAGTCACCGTGAGACAAAAATAAGGTTGAAGAAATTGGTTGTTCAAATAGTGAACTAGAATTTGCACAAGTTGTTGTTGGAAATGAACAGAAGAGGAGGAAAAGAAAAAAGAAAAAAACCTGAAAGAAAATATGCTGAGAAGATTAAAGAGCTTCCTTCCAATATTAAATTTTTTGCTCATCACTCTCAAGATGGCGATGCAGAAAAATTAGAAGAGAGACTAAGATGATGAAAAAGTAAGCTATTGTTTAGCTACAAATTTAATGAAATAGGTGAATCATCATCTATATTTTAGTGTGCATCATTTGAAGATAGATATTTGCATACATATATTATTTTTATCAATAGCTAATTAAGGTAACTCTAAAGAAGATGAAGGAACACTCCATAAAGAAATAGGAGAGAAATCCTCTGAGTGTTCATTTGTAAAATATAATGAGGGCATCCCTCGTAGTGATGAAGAAGGAAAACTCCTCAAACCCATTGAGGATTCCAATGACTTAGAAAGGAATATAGATATTTGTGATGGTTTTTCTAGCACATTTGATAGCGAAGAGAGGGATCTAGATTAGAAGATTTATTTAAGGAAAAAATTCATCTCTGCTATTAAAGAGATCAAGGAGATTTTAGAAGAAAAACTTGAGCGAAACGAGTAGTTGCGTGAATATGAGCTTGAGAATGAAAATTTGAGAAAAATAATTATTGATCTTAACACTCAATAAGAGGATTCCAATATATTGAATGAAAAGCTAAAAAGTCAACTAAATGAAAAGGAAACTTACTATAAGAAACTACAAGTTGAAGTATTTTCATTGAGACATGATCTAGAAAAATCAAATGGTCAATTGTCTCAATAACATAACCTAAAAGGGGTTTACAACATTATAGATAATATTATCAGGAAGTAGAGACCCCCTTCCATCAAGGTTGGTTTAGGCTTAAAATAAGATTCAAGCTTCACGATAATAGAGATCAAAGAGCTAAATTTTCACCTTGAGAAAAATAAAGGAACCAACAATAGCAAAGGGAAGGAAATTTTTGGACAACCAAAGCAACAACAACATGGAAATGGAGTTTCAAATCAACAATAGATGAACGGAAAAGTGAGTAACATCCATAAAAAGAAGTAATTGCAAAGGAAAGAAAAGAGGTAAATAGCCAGAGGAGGAAGCAACAACAAAGAATTGCTCAAGGTAGTGATTTCATGGAAAACAAATGAAGAACTAACATAAGGCCTTTGTTCCTTAAGGAAAAGATCATCAAAGACGAAATACTCTTAGGTATAATTAAAGTTGGTTCCATGGCTATTGTTTTCCTTGCCATATTTTTGGGCATAGAGCCATAGATTGTAGACGAAATGTAGGAAAGCAAGAAACATTGATTAACTACAATCCAAGAATGCATGAGATGCCTTGGAATAAGCGTGTTGGAAAAAATATAAGTTTTGACAAAAAAATTGTGTATAGGAATATTTTTGCCCCATTCTTAAGCCATATTGAATGCTACAACTGTGGAAATTTTGGGCACAAGGAAACAAGCTGCAAATATGAGAAGTCACGACATCTATCTTAGTATATGCATGAAAGTGTAACATCTTGGCCACTGAAGAAGAAAATAAATAGAATGTAAATGAATTTTGGGTTGTTTTCAACATTTTGTGTAAAGGTGACATGCTGAAAAACAGAGAAAGAAATTAGAAAAGGTACAATTTTCAGTTAAGAAGAATCATATGAGAATCAAGAATAATGATCCTCTTACCTTCATGGTAGACCCCTATGTAAGTATTCATTGCAATGAGCACAAGCTTTAGGCCAACAAAGAAATAGGTAACCCATTTAATTATTCTTTGCAAAGAAAGAAAAAAACCAACAAGAATATTTGGGTGAATAAATAAAAGATGAATGTGAAGTGCATGTTGGCACTGCATAGTCAAGATAAATCCCAAACAAGGATAAATAAGAAGCTAGAAAGTAATGATATTTTCAAGACTTAGCCTTTGAAGGTTTGGAAGAAAAAGGAGGATAATATGCTCAAGGGGAGTAGATCCTCAATTTATCTTCATTAAAAAGAAGATAATGGATTCACATTAGAGGAAATTTCAACCTAAAAGTGCCCATGAATTTTTCACATAATTTCCATGTCAAAACATGTAAACCAATCAAAACCCTTTAAATTTAAAAAGAGGTACGTGTAAATATTTTGGAGGGAAAAGAAGAATAAATATTTTTTTTTTAAATGTATTTTTGGCTTATCTCCTTATAGGTTTACTCAAATTTCCATTAGGGGAATTTTGAGGTCTAAAATGGGCCTCCTAAGGAATTTATAAAATAATAGTGGAAGTAATAAAATAAGATTAGATCATCAAATTTTAGAGGGAAAAAAAATGTATTTTTTCAACTCGTATATTCAACTTATCACCCTATGGATTTACTCAAATTTCGAGCGGCAAATCTCATTGGATGCGTAATTTGATTCCTCATCCAAGGAGTACCCATGTTTCATACTTTTGATGGACCCTACTACACGAAAAATGAGAAATACATGAAAAAATGTTATTACAATCACATTTTTTCATGTATTCCTCATGTTTCGTGTAGTAGGGTCCATCGAAAGTATGAAACATGGGTACTCCTTGGATGAGGAATTAATTGTTTCATCCAACGAGTACTCCTACTCAAAATTTGAGTAAAAACTTAGGGAGATAAGTTGAAAATATGAGTTGAAAAAGTAGTTTTATTATTTTATTATTATTTTGATATTTTTATTTTTTTACTCCAAAAATGGTGAATCATCCCCCATGGTTGAGATCATCACATTGAATCCTATTGGTTCTTATAAAGTTTATTTTGGTTGTACATTTTTCTTAGGAGGCCCATTTTAGACCTCAAAATTCCCCTAATGAAGTGTTGACACTCGTTGGATGCGGAATTAAATTCCACATCCAACGAGTACTCATTATCCATAATTTTGAGAAGACCCACATTGATTAAAATAGAATATACATTAAAAAAGCATGTTCAACATGCTTTTTAAATGTATCTTCAATTTTTATCAATGTGGGTCTTCTCAAAAGTATGCATAATGGGTACTCGTTGGATGTGGAATTTAATTTTGCAAGCAACGAGTGTTTATACATGAAATTTGAGTAAACCTATAAGGAGATAAGCTAAAAATACAAGTATAAAAAGTAGTTTCCTTATTTTCCCTCCAAAATTAATAACTATTATTTTATTATTTTAACTATTATTTTATTAATTTTCCTTAGGAGACAACCTTTATGTTGAAATTTCCTCTAATGAGTGAAGCCAAAGAAATCAGATGCAGGCATCAAGAAGGAGTAGGTAAAGGAGTGCATCTGAATGTTCATGAATTTTGAGGTCTAAAATGGGCCTCTTAAGGAAATTATAAAATAATAGTGGAAGTAATAAAATAAGATTAGATTGCATCATCAAATTTTAGAGGGAAAAAAGAAAAAAACTATTTTTTCAACTTGTATTTTCAACTTATCTTTGTGTGGGTTTACTCAAATTTCGAGCGGCAACATTCGTTGGATGTAGAATTTGATTCTTCGTACAAGGAGTACCCATGTTGCATAATTTTGATGGACCCTTTTATATGAAAAATGAGAAAAACATGAAAAACATGATTGCAATCACGTTTTTTCATGTATTTCTCATTTTTTGTGCAGCGAGATCCATCAAAAGTATGCAACATGCATACTACTTTGATGAGTAATTAAATTTTGCATCCAATGAGTATTGCCACTTTAAATTTGAGCAAAAATTTAGGGAGATAAGTTGAAAAAAAAGTTTTATTATTTTATTATTTTTTAATATTTTTACTTTTTTACTCCAAAAATGGTGAATCATCCCCCATGGTTGACATCATCATCTTGAATCCTATTGGTTCTTATAAAGCTTATTGTGGTTGTACATTTTTCTTAGGAGGTGCATTTTAGACCCCAAAATTTCTCTAATTGGAAGGTAAGAAAAAGTCCCCTTGCTGATTAAAATAATGGATTTGTTTATTTAAGATATAACAACATTACATGAGAGAGGAAAATGCAACCAACATGGCTCAATTGGGAGTACACAACAACATTTCATGTTGCATGAAGAATATGGGCGAAACAAAAGTATGGAGTGAGAAGAGGTCCAAAGTTGACTCAGGACCACAAGATCATTCCCCAAGCAGAAGCAAGATGACAAATGCAAGAGACTAGATAAAGTAAAATAGAATTGGCTTAGTGGTAGCTAATTTATTAGCAGTAGCAAGCATCATCTTTGGTCTCAAGAAGAGTGATTTCTCAAGAAACAAAAGGTTCACATCTTATATGAAGTACCTTATTTCATTTAAGTAGAAAATTTGATTATGTCTAGAAATATTGAGTTCATGAAAACAAGTGGTTTGCTCTGCATGTTCCTTGGTTATCATTTGTAATCACTATGTAAAATGGTAGCTCTTGGTTCTTTTAGAGTAACCTTATTCTTATGGACATCTCTTTGAGAAGTAAACATGGGAGTTTTCCTAGTGCATTATCCAATTCATATCAATCCATTGGTATTGTTGGTGTTATTTGAGAAGTAGAACCTATTTGATGAAGCATGACCTTAGGGGGATAAGAGATTGTGGTTAGCATGCTCAGATGGAGTGAACACAGTCACTGAAGTAGTAGCATTGGAAGAGTAAGCCTAAATGCATCATTAACAATTGGTGTGTGCAGTAGTAGCAGTACCACCAAAAATATGAACGTGTATAAAAGATGCATTGGCAAATAGAGTCGACAACCATTGAAGTTTTTAGAATTGGATGAACATTCAAAGAGGAGATGTTATATGTTTAGAGGCGCATATCACAGACACACATATCATTTTATATAGAGTGGAGCAACAAGTAAAAGTAGCCACAAGGAAAATTGTTCTTGATAGCAGGAATTGTCCCTAGCTATTGATGTCATCAAGGGAAGTATGTCCTCCTTGGAGAAATTAATACAAATAAATAAAAATCGGGAGGCTTATTCACTAATCATTAGAGAAATTTTAAGGTCTAAAATAGGCCTTTAAAAAAAATGTATAATCAAAATCAAATTTGTAAGAACCAATAGGATTCATAATGATTATGTCAACCATGGGGGATGATTCATCATTTTTGGAGTAAAAAAGTAAAAAGATTGAAAATAAAAAGATAAAAAACTTACTTTTTCAAATTGTATTTTCAACTTATCTCCCTACGATTTTACTCAAATTTTGAGTGGAAGCACTATTTGGATGCATAATTTAATTCCTCATCCAAGGAGTACCCATGTTTCATACTTTTGATGGTCCCTACTACACGAAAATTAAGAAATATATGAAAAAATGGGACTGCAATTACATTTTTCATGTATTTCTCATTTTTCGGGTAGTAGGGACCATCGAAAGTATGCAACAAGGATACTCCTTGGATGACGAATTAAATTTTGCATCCAACAAGTGATTCTGCTCAAAATTTGAGTATAATTATAGGGATATAAGTTGAAAATACGAGTTGAAAAAGTATTTTTTTCTTTTTTCACTCTAAAATTTGATGATGTAATCTAAGCTTATTTTATTATTTCGACCATTATTTTATAATATTCATAAGGAGGCCCAATTTAGACCTAAAAATTTCCCTAATGATTGTCTTGTAGGTGTCTTTGGAAATATATTATCCCTTCAAGAATTCACATTATCATCCCGACATTCAAACATTAATTATTGAAGGGGGGGGGGAGGGGGAAGAAAGTAAATTGTAGCCCTTTGCCATTGATGTCAAATGGGGAGAGAAAGATATTGGTGGTCCTGTTAGGTCCCGTGATTTGGCCGATTGGCTAACCAAATGACGATGTAACATCAAACCAAGCTTTGGAGCCCAAGGACCTAGCCTTCCTGGACTCAGAGAGGGCTCTCTGTTGCGGTAAGATGTTTCTCACTTTGATTTCAAGCACTCGATATTAGCTAGCGTGCAGAAGAGTGTTTTTGGTTTTTTTTTAGTTTTTTAAGTTTGTGGGAGGGACAAATCGATCGAAACACAAACTGACAATGAGATAAATTGGGCTATGGGGTCAAACAGGTCAAGGAAGATATGAAGTGATGATGTAAAGCTGCTGTAGAGCCGATTTGATTCACGGTAGAAGGGATCTCTGGGCAAAATGGATTAAATGGACAACAAGTTGGTGAAAGACAAGGGATTTCGAGTGTAACTAGTTAATAGCAATATATAAACATGTAATAGCAAGCTACTGATCATGCTAAGTATAACCATAAGCTAATTAATACATAGAAACTGGAAATATCTCACTCGACACAGAGGTATAAAGACTCCCAACTTCGGGAAATGGCTATCGTACTTTGGGGAAAACACATAAGACAAACTAACAACCTACAAACTACGCGAACACCCAAACAAAATTCTAAGTCATTGGGCACTTTGACAAACAAGCTTACATAGTTTTAGGCAAAGTGGCTGTATCGGGACAAGGGCCTTGGTTCAACAAGATGATCAACAAATCACCAAAGAGAAAGTTTATGGACCGAACTATGGCATTGATAGGTAGGTAGGGAAAACCATACATCCTACTCAACATACATAGAACTTATGAATAAAACTTAGCAACAATACCTTAAGCTACTAAAGAGCAGCTAAGAATTCTTTAGCATAACTAAGGGAGAAGAAAACATCAAGCTATGAAGATTCAGGGATTTTGAGGTGCCTCCATGGGCATATCTCAAAATCAATCTTTACTGATCTATAGCAACAAGAAATATGTGGTATGAATGAAAACTAGAAGACAAAACATATCAAGAAACACTATACCATTCTACCATGTCAAGGAATCCATCAACAATCCTTCATCATTCCTCAAAAGCATCCAAGAGGCAGTCCAAAAATCATAACTCAAGTGTATTGTTCAAAGCTCATATGACCAATGTATTAATTCTTCTCTCAAGTTCAGCCTCTGATTTACAATGAAACCCATGGAATAAATAGGCTTGAGGGAGGAAAACCTCATGGAGCAACTAGCTATCCCATTGGCCAAGTCAAAATATCTAAACTTGTCCTTGAGGCTTTGCAAAGCCCAAGGCACAAAATATCTCACTAAATATCTAAAAAACTGCTAAAAACAGAAATTATATTGACTTTACATGATTTCCCAATGATAAAAATAGCTTAACGCACATTTGGGAAAAGCAGATTTTTGGAGTTCAAAAATTACAAAAATACTTCATATTTATGCCTGAAAAAGGTCCCCTGACTTGCTAGATGCAATAGGCAGCCTTCCCGATGACGAAATGAGGCTCATGAGGGCTTGCTGGAAAGCTCTATGTGTCTACTTTCCGGCGCAACTAGAACCAACTAAATCCGAGGTCCGGAAGTCATCCAAAACTGTACCTGTGTGAAAAAACCCAGAAAATAGCAGACTGCTGATATGGCGGGCAGAACGTGCAAAATGAGGGTGTTTTTCGCCAATTTGAGGGGGCGAATGATCTTCAAATGCCCTGAAAATCGCTGGAGACCTGCTCATGGAATTATGGCATCCATCGGTATCATCCTCCTCCCTTGACAACTCATCAAACTGAAATGGCGAATTTATGAGTTTTTGGCCAAAAACCCAAAAAAATGCCAAAAAACAAAAAGTTGCCGAAAAAGGCCCAAAATTGGCATGCATGACCCTCAAGGGTCCATAGCAACATGCTCCGAAGCTGAGGCCAAAATATCAAGGGCTGATATGCTTTTCCCTTCCTTCCGTGCTAGGCGCTTCTCCTTCAACTTCTTCAATTTCTCTTGTGCTACCTTTAATTTTCGCCTGGCAAACTGATTTAGCTTCTGAAAGTGAAGAGTCCTCTTTCTTTGTAGCTCAAGATCCCTGTTCACCCTCTCAAGATTTGTTTCCAAATGCTGGTTAGCTCTCTCAAGCCATGCTTCTTTGTTTTCCTCAATTTCCTGCTCAAGGAGGGCAGTGAGAGGAAAGGCTTCGAAATGAGCTTGTTCTTCTGCTTTCTGCTTTTCCAAGGCTCTTCTAAGCCCGATGGTCCTAGGCCTCTTCCGCCTAGGCTGGTCTTCCTCCTCTTCATCATCAAACTCGCCAATGAGCTCTTCAATTCTTACTTGCGCCTTTTCTACCTCTTTTTTATACTTAATTGCCCTTGCCTCATGAATAGCTGCATGAAACTTCATTTGCTTGTTTTCAACCTCCAAGAAGTGGTTGAAATTCCTCGCCCTTTGAAGATCTTCCTGTAATACCTCAATTTTCCCCTCTTTGTGAATGAGGAGGTTTTCAAGGAGGCGAGCCTCATTGTCATTATCATCGCTTTGGATAGGGATAATAGCTAATTCATCTCTATGCTTTGTACTTTCTCCAATTTTACTTTTGCCTTTGAAAGCCAATCTGGCGCTTTTCCTCCTTGGCAAACTAGAAAGTGTCTTTTTGGGCAATTTCCTCTTACTAGGAACAATATTTGCTACTGTTAAGGTGGCAGATTTAGCTTGCTGTCCTTCCTCAATATCCTGTCCAGTTTGTGGCTCAAAAGGTGCTTCAATTGTCTGCCCAGCTTGCTGCTCTTCAACTGTTGTCTGCTGCTGTCCCTCTTCCTGTATCTGCTGCTGTTCATTGCCTTCTCCTTCTTGCTGCTATTCCTCAAACTCCAACTGCTGCTGTCCCTCAAACTCCAACTGCTGCTGTCCCTCAACATCCAACTGCTGCTGTTCACTGCCTTCTCCTTTTACCTGTGGTTCACTCCCCTCTCCTTCTCCTTGTTTACTTGGCTGCCCAGTAGTCATTTTGAGTTTTTTAGGTGTAGGCCTACTAGACAAAGGCACTGGGCGATGGACAAGCTGAGTAGGAGACACATGAACAGGAGGGACAGTGGCAAAATCTGAATGGCCGATGAAAGAATCCCATGAAACCCCTTTCTTCTCTAGCTGGTGTAAGAAGATAATCTTGATCAAGGAATGATGAAAGAGAGAAGGGATTTGCTGAGGTGGAGCCTTCTTTTGGACAGTAGATGCCATTTTCTCTATGCTCTTGGAAAAAAAGTATGGAAGGTTTAGTTGCCTGCTTCTGGTAAAATGCATCAACAAGCGGACATGATAGGCATAAATTCGATTAAACCTCCCTTCACAAGTGAAATATCTCATTATGGCTTTCATCAGTGGAGCATAACTATCAAGAAGATAGGAAAAATGGAAAATAGCAATGATAGTTTCCCTATGTTCAGGCTTGATGAAAGGTTTATAATCCTCTAGATCAAGATGATCTTGTTTAAACCACTTTTCACCATGATACAGGATCTTGGTAGCCTTGGATACATACCTTGGAGAAATTTTGAAGTCAAGACCCGCCAATTGGAAGTGTTTGTCCTTGAATCTCAAAGCGCACAAATGTGTTAGTGGCGAAAAACTCTTGACTTCTTCTATCCTCTGGCAGAAAATCAAGACAGCCTACTTCATGGAAATTGAAAAGCACAGATGGGTGAGTATTGATTTCTTCTATGGATATAGGCTCATATCTCTTATGTGGACCGCTCCTGTGATCTTGCTTTGGAGGCATTCTGACTTGAAAAAGCTTTGGAAGAGGCAAACTGCCTTCACTGTATGTAAAAATGCTCTGCTGGATTGAAACTGGTCACTAGACTGTTTGGACAGATATGGACAATGTGGTCAGGATAGATTGCAACAATGTTTCTTTGAATAAACCACCTCTGCACTCCTCAAAAACAACCCTTCACCTCTGGATGCACCTCAGCCAGGTAAACAAACTGCTGTGTATATTCCCTGTGCACAGTATTGAAAAATCACCTTTCCTGTGGATTTGTTAGAGGCCAATCCACACACCAATATTTGGTCTTCAAGACAAATATTAATTATAAAACCCTGTTCTTTAGAAATGGTCTTCCTCTTGAAAAATATCACAGTCAACAGCTCTTCAAAATGATACAATGTAGTGAAAAGGAGGGCAGACTTAGGTTAGGTGAAATATCAGTGCACAGTGTTTTATGAAGAACACCTTTCACTTGTGAAGTTAAGAAATCAACCACCACCTTTGTACCTCTGTCTCCAATGTTAAAATTCAATCATCAACAACCTCTCCTTTAGAAAGTGGCCCTATTCACCTTTGGAAAATCTCTGTCAACAAATTCACAGTAGGAATAATACAGTGAAAGAAAGGAAATCTGCTAAAAGAGCGTGCTGTGAGAAAATGCCAAAATTACTCTGTTTTTTGAAGTCTCAGATGCCAACCAATACACCTAGCTCCTAGCTCAAGGAGGCTTATATTCATTTAACAATTCTTCCCTGTATAGGTGTGCCACCTTTCAACAATTTGCATCTCTAGCAAACCATCATACATATGCTTAGACTGTCAATACACAAGATTGGAGCGAATATGATAGAGTTTTTAGAAGACCACAAGATTTTAGGCAGAAAATGTGTGAGTTTTCCTTTTCAAACAAAAAGAATGTCAAAACCCCTCTTACTGAGTGTACTTCACTGCTTTGATAATGTGGCAATGTCTGGAGGACTGTGAGGACAGTTTCTCTGTAGACCTAAACCCTGTCTTTCTACATCAAAATCTCCTATAATCAAAACACAATTCTTTACAGGAAAACTTCTGTCTTTCGACTGTTTTGAAAACAAACTGCCCTTAATCTCAAAACCAAGTATCTCTGTAGGTGTTTTTGAATGACACAGTCTGCCCTCTATTTCATCTTTACACCTCAAAAACTATACAGTAAATAGCATTATTTTCCTGGTATAGTGACATTTTTTAGAGTTTTGTATGCAATGTAACGAGGAGGTTTGTAAAAAGTCTGATACCCTTTTCTTGTTAGTCACCCTTAACAGTGTATTTCTCATGTACATAGCTTTCACTCCAAGGGTATTTTCAAAGCAATTTCTTGAAACCGAGGGGGAAGACGTGTGAGAGTACCTTTAAATTTGATGAACAATCCTCGTGCAGGGCCGGAGTAGCGCCAGGGACTTCCAAAACTTGCGCGGCACTGTTTCGAAACTAGCACGTCGCGCAAAAATAGCCCTGGGTGGCCTGTCGGGTCGACCTGTCGGGCGGCGTACAGGCGCGTCGCTCGGCCTCTGCACAGTGTTAAACTCTGCCAAATGACCCGAACTGCCTTGTTTGATGCTGAAAGGCGTGGAGCTCCGTTTTAGACTTTGAAAATGACACCCTTACCCTCACACTTCAACCTTTGATGTCATTTGAAAACAAATTTCCAACGGTCATTAAACCTTTGAAAGTAGCATTGGTTTTCAACTTTGTTTTGTTTTTAAACCGTGGGCTTGTCATTTTGAATATACAAACCCGAACAATGACTCTGTTTAGTACACAGTAGTTTCAAAAGGTGATTTTTTAGTTTTGTCCTTTGGGGGACATTTCAACCCCGAGCTTTAAACCTTGACAAACAACTCAACAACTCTTCATCACTTCTGCCACTGTGTTTTAGTAATACAGGTAATATTTATGATGCATAACAACCCCTTTTAAAACTGTCGATGGAATAGCTGAATACTGCTTTGTTCTTTGAAGGAAATGGCTAGTTTGTCAACTTGCTCTGACAGCTCTTGGTCTTTGGCAGTTTCTTCATCATTCACCTACAGTAGGTGTTTAAATTTTCTGACCTTACTCGGACTTGATCATGACCTCCTGTTTTGATAAGGGCGCCTCTCTCTCAAAAACTTCCCTGCCTGTAGGTGTAGTATACAATACCTCTGTCCTTTTTTAAATAATAAAGGTTGTGCTTCTTTTTTAAACTATCCAAACAATGATCATATGCTGAATGACCTTTTTAACATAATGAACAATAGCTCACAAGGGGATATCTTCTTGGTGATGGAATTCAAAAGCCCTGTCTGCTAGTTCTCTTTCCATGTATTTATGTGCTACATCTGCCCTTTGGAATGATGACAACTGTGTTTGTTTTAAGACATCTAAACAGTGACAATTTATCAAAACAAACTTCTTCTGCCTATTCATAAGATTGTACACCCATTTGCCTTGTCCATCTGAAAAGATAAGCTTGTAAAATAGGAAAAAAGGGCTCTTTGATACACAGTCATCATTTTGCTTTGACCAGTGTGTTGACCCTTTTTTGTCAATAGAACCGTTTCATAACTAGACTATGTTCATTGTTTTCCCTTCTTGGTGATTTTTATCAAGGAAATACCATTCATAATGCGCCAGAAACATTTGAAAACTTTGAACACCATTTATTGAAAAGCGCTTCTTTGGACCTTTGGCATGTGATATTGTTTTGTTGTTTGATCCTTTCCATCAAGGAAACTGCCCCCTTTTTGGTATCAATGGCATACCTATTCATAACATTTCCTGTCCACCATGATGTATATTTTGAAAGATATTTTCATATGAATAGGAAGAGTAGTATTTTTGAATTAGAAGCATTATCTTTGACCTGTGTAATGACTTCCATTTTCCTTCTTTGTATCTCTCTACTGCACCTTTCTGACTAATTCAGTCTTCAACAATATCCAAGGCTTTGGCCATCTGCTCATACATGGAGGAGGCTCTTTATCAGATAAGGTATCTGAAAGTTTCTTAACAAATCTTTTTGACACAGCTTTTCTCAGGATGTGATGGTAAGTAAACCACTTGAAAAACATCAATATTAGCATCTCTTCTTGCAAGCATCACTGTGTTTCAGAAGAAACCCTAGCCACAGTGACACTGTTTCTCTGCACTGCTCTAAGGGTGACTGAAATATCATCATTTGGTTTGGTCATCTCATGACAGATTACTTGACAAATAGTTTCTTTGACTATGGAGGTCAGTGTCTTTTGAGAAACTAAGAACTTTCTTTCTGCCTGTGCAATGGCATTTGTTGTCAGCATTTATTCCATTTGATCTTGTGGACAAACAGGCTTCTTATGATTGGGATGTTTACTGATGACAGCTCTGCAGTCCAATAACCATGATTTGAAGTTCCTGAAGTTTGTGATGACCTCTTTATCTACCTGTTCTTTCCTTCTGAGTAGCATATTTAACGATATTCATATATCATCTGTCACATCTATAAACCTGGAGTCCTGCTTATTTGTTCACAAGGTACCCTGACTTTGCAATCTCAAAGTTACGACTGCCGCGCCTCTGCCAGGATGAAGGAGGCGCCCTTAGGTAGTTCGCTTAAATGAAGGAGGTTCTGGCCATGACAATTCGCGCCTTGTCGTGATGTGGTGTTCCTTTCCGTGATTTTCTATGTTTGAAAGAACTGAAAGTCCTGGATGAGTAGCTTTCATTTTGTGCATATTCCAGCCCGTTGGCTCGAGAAGCAATGGTTCTCCTCTTTCAATAAGAATTCAAGCATTTCCTCCTGAGATGAAGTTATATTTCCTGCCTTTGTAGAAACCATAGAACACTGTGAAAAACCTAATAGTCAGCTTGAGATTGGGGTTTATGCAGCGCTGAGATCTAGGGGATGTGAGTGGCGCGACTTAGGGCTGTTTGTCAATTTCATTTGCAAAGTAAGAGGTCAGTCATGGTAGGCCTGTTGCAGATGAAGGCTTTTTGGCTTTTTGATGATTGCCAAGGGTGAAATGTCTTAATGCGCCACTTCCTAACATAGGGGAGACTTTTGAAACAGATGTGGATTTTCCTTTTAAAGCTGATGGGCAGACCAATAAGGCTGAAACTAGATAGGATTGTGATAATGAGGTTTTGATTTCGACATGGGCGAACTGAAACGGTAGAAGGGCGAAAAAAGTTTTAGAAGGGTTTTCTGGATGACATAATGACATAAGGAAATCAGTTTCTAGAAAACTCAGCTGTAGATATAGTCATCACTAACATGTAAAAAAATACTGATGGCTAACAGTGGCTCCATTTGGGGAGGGCAGCTCCTCGTCAGGAGGTGTCCAGAATTCAGATTTTTGGCTTATGAAGACCAGTGCCTTATCCATTGGCGCAAAATTTACCTTTCTCTTGATGTTATTTCTGAAAAGTGACAGCATGGTTAACATCAATGATACTTCTACCTACCCCACTATCTTTCCTAACATTTTTTTTTCTCTTTGGCGCATTTGAACTAGCAGCCTTTTGACAATGCATATTTTTTCTTTTTTCAAAATGAACCTATCTATTTCTACTCTTATATCTGCCGGGAGTTCAGATTAAGCTGATGAACTCCTTCATTTCTCTACCTAAAACTAGATCGACTGTCAAGATTAAGCAGTTTGACAGGATTTCATTCTCTAATCTACAACATGAAATTAAAAAATGATCAAATCAGGATTAGGCAGTCTGATTTGTCATGCATTTGTGGCATAAAATACAAGCTGCACACAAATTTTATTCTGCAATAAAAGGAAACTAGACAAGCGGGGCTAAGATATACAATGTGTTTTTCATCCCTCGCTTCTCTCTTTGGTTCTGTTTTAGGCATGTGGAACCAGAATCTCTCCCTAATCTAAGCTCTGTGATAAGTCAATCTTACACAATGTTGACTATCTTGGCACTCACTAAATTATCAGCAAATAAATTTAAACATGCTCAGCTATGATTAGGCTAGATAGTTGAACAAGACATTGGAGCACTAGTAGCGGCATTTAGGCTTGCTCGCTTTCTGAAAGACTGTTTTTTGGAACATGGGGCCTTTTTTCTATCTTCACTTGCCCTCTTTTCTGATTTTTACTGTTTTTGACTTTCCTATCTTTTACTGTTTTTGACTTTTCTATTTTTTCAATATTTCAAACAATGGTATGTACAATGACTGAAAGTGTTTCAAACTCAAAAATCTTGGAAATGACGGAATTTCAGCATCTTATCCTCGTAAGGATCTCCTCTCACCCTTGACCCACTTAACTCCTGAAAAGAAAAATTTGGGAAATTTTCTCTCTCTAATATGACATAGGGATTCATGCAAGAATCTCTAAATAGCCCGGTATCCTCCCTTTGTACCTCTCTAAAATTCTGATTTCCACTCCTTTCCTTACTGTATGCTTTCTTCAGGTAATGTATGTACTCTTGGTAATTCTTGAAATAGATAATGACATCATCAAGGTATGCAAAAATACAGAAATTTAAAACTGGGAACATGGCCTTCATGAACATATTTCTGATATTGGGTGGTTTTGCAATTTTGAACTTGAAATCAGATCTACCTCCCGCAAACTGGAAAAAATCCTTAAGTTGTCTATTTTGCAAAGGAATCTTATGATCATCAAGACCCGAAACATCATCTCGCAAACATATAATGACTGGAAGCACTTTAATTGGTAAATCATGGTTTTGAGTAGAAAACATAATCTCGTTATAAGGATATGCATTTTTTATTCCTAAAATCAAAGGTGACTTCATGCATATTCTAGCTTTATCCTCGATTATTTCATTTTGTTTCGTATTGTAAGGCTGAGTCTTGTAAAGATCGTTTGAGGGAAAGGTAGTGACACAGTATTTTCCCTTGTTTTTCCTATAGAAATTGGTATTCTGCATGAGATTTCTGATTTTAGCATTTCTAAGTTCTTCATGAAAAGACAGAATATGAGCCAATTTCAGTAGCTCAGGTATGCTGGGATGGCAACTATCATTCTTACTTATAAGAAGTTTATCTGGCAGTTTCTCTAGATTTTGAGCTGCTGAGGCTATAGCCAAAGTTTCATTTGCAGCAGGAGGGTCACATGATGGTAAATCTTTGAGGTATGGTAGAAACATTAAACTCCCTTGCTCCCGAGTTCCAAACAAGTTTATGATGTGTAGGTCTTCTAAAGCCTTTACCCGGAAAAAATTTCCACAAGTCACTGCTGGTATTTGACTAAAGCTAGAGAAATTTGCTTGATAGTACATAAGGGTTTGCGCTTCTTGCTCTAATCCTACTTCAGGAAGGGAAAAATTACTTTCCTCAAGACACAGCTGTTCATGATCATGGTAATTTTGAGTGTCTAGTTCATCATAAGGCACCAGGGACAGCTGATGTGGTGGATCTAAGTTTATATCAGTTTCTTCTGACTCTTCCTCCGTGTTTTCATCAATATGCATAATGAAAGAGTTCAGGTCGGAACGCAAGGAACACATTGGAATTTTATCTGGCCTATCTTGACTGCTAATCATGTATTTCATGTGTGATTCTCGGTAGAGTATTCTGGTTTGGCCGAACACAAGAATAGTGGCGTATGACATGTCTAGTTGATATTCCTTGGAGTTTGGCTCCCCAAGATCTGGATAGAAGCATCCCATACTTGGGAGGGATGTCTGCCACTTCTATGTCCATGATTAGATGTTTCGCAGGTATTTGGGCCAGACTGAAGCAAAGGTATTTGATCAAACCTAGGCACTTGACTCTACTTGAATCGAATGAATACAAGTCTTTGCATGGTCTTGTGATTTCTAAGCCTAGTCTTTCCATTACAACCTTCGGCATAAGATTATGCGATGCGCCGGAGTCTAGCATGGCATTGTGGAGGATTTGGTCGTGGATGTTTATGCTAATGTAAAATGGAAGAGTATTTCCTTCTTGGAATTTCCCCTCTATCTTTGGACCAAACAAAACTTCAGGAGTATCATCAGCCAGATTAACAGTGTTTGCATCATTCTCTAGATTTAAGACTTTTAGTACTTGGGATTTATAAGAGTTTTGGGCAATAAGTTCAAGAAGAGGCATGGTGATTTTGATCTTAGCTTTATTTCGCTTAAGTTAAAAGGCACTTGAAGTTTAGATATGTTTGTCTCAGCTTTTTCAGCTACGACCTTGTCTATGTTCTGAGTTTGTTGACCTTATTTAGGGATTTTGTTTTCCATGGTTGTTTCGGTGACCTTTGTAGAAGTACTAGGAGTATCTGAGAGATGACTAATTTGGGTAACTTTAGCTTGGCTTTGGTCAGGCTTCTCAACCTTGATTTTGTCACTGCTTGATGCTTTCTTGAGGATGGTATTTGGAGCTTTAGCAGTATCTGAGTTACCTTTCTTGACATTATCTTGGTTTATTTTACTTCTAAGGTCATATTGCCTGTGAGCTTCTATAATGGCATTCTGAAAATCTATGGCAGGGTCGTCAAGATCTTCATAGTTGGTCTCATCTTGATCCGGCGAAAAGAAGGCTTGTTCTTCTTCTGCGAGGTACACCTCACTCTCACTATCAGATCCTATGAGGTTTAGATGACTTTCATCAAGAAGTCTCGTATCCCTATCATCTTCTTCCACATAATTTTCATTAAATGGTGGCCTAATTTTTTGGTCATTTTCCCTTGGTCTGTTTTGAGGCTGCTCCCTCCTAAAATTTTGGTTCTAGTTTCTATTTGGAGGGTTTGGTTGATTTTCCCTAACAGGGCCCTTTTCATTTATCCTTTCCCACATTTTGGCCATGGTATTGACTAAGTCATCTATTCTAAGATCTAGGGAAGGAGATGAAGTGGAGACCTCATCTCTATATGTGACCTTTCTTTCTGATCTAGTTCTAGCTCTTTTTTCAGATAAGTTGGCATCTGCTTTTATGGCTATTTGTTGCATTTCTTCTAAGGTAGGGGGATCCTTATCTCTCAGATGATATGTCATGTCCGGGTCTAAACCTTCGGGGAATTTTGCCAGGGCTAGACCAAGTGGAGGTTTGAAATGAGGTGGGAGGGAGTTATATACACTGTTGAACCTAGTACAAAGAAGCTTCTGACACTTTCCCCATTTTCCGCTTTAGGTCATATATTCAAGGATTTGAATGGGGTTTCTTCGGATTTCCCACCTATTTCTCGAAGACTTGATGGAGTTCTGGGATATTGTGGATGTTGTTTGGAGTCAAGCTTTTGAACCATGCTTTGGGTTCACCACCAAGACTTTGAGCAAATATTCTCATTCTGACAGTCTCGTCTTGTACCTCTAGGTATTCATAAGCATCAGTCATCTTACTTATGTGTTGTTGAGGTGTGGTGGTGTCTTCTCCAGTAAAGTGTGGAATTTTGTCTTGATATTTGTTCGGGAGAGGAGGCAAAGGCGGTGGCAACACCCCAGAAAGGTGCATACCAGGCCGCCATGACTAGAGCTAATGGCATGGGCCAAGATGAGGACTAGTAGGTCGGAAATGAAGTGGTTTGAACAAGGTGGCTCGACTCGGTGTGGCGTATGAACTTGGGCCAGTGACTGCTTTTTGAGCAGATCCGGGATGATAAGAGCCAAATGACAGAGAAGTCGAAATCGAGGGGGCAGGCAGAAGCTTCTCTAATAGGATCATGGTGGGCTTAGTGGGTTCAATATCGTCAAAGTTTATCTTACTATATTATTTGCTTCTCGGGAAGAGTATGTGATGACTCTAATTCAAAAGGTGAATCTAGTAGGATAGTGCGATGTTTAGGTACAGATCTTGCTCTACGGATGCATCTACTAGTAGCTAGATGGTCAGTTTCAGAAGCTTGCCACAGAATATTTTCTGGGTCATCTACTATGACAGGGGGATTTGGGTCTGGATGGGCTCTGGTATTGATTCTTCGTGAAGCCAAATTTTAGATCCAGAGTTTTAGAAAGGATGGTATTGGTGAATGTTCTGGGTGAGTGGTTTTTGTAAAGTTTTACTAATGTGAAGGATGGTCAAAGTAAAAGGATGGATTAGTGGAGTCGCCAGGTGGAACTGGGTTGTTTTTGAAAATATTTAGCTATGGTCCACCACCGGTAACTAATCTGGGAATGTTTTGGATTTTCTGAGTTTTAAGTGCAGCCTATGGTTTGCTAAAGTATCCTAGACTTGTTTCAACACTTTGCTAGGGTGATGAGAACAAAAAGAGTTTACTCTAAATGGGTCTATGGGCTGCTTGCTTGTTTAAGGTATCTAATGGACTAAAAAGTCTACAAGAGTTTGCTAGGCTATTGTGTACTCAGTGTCCTACCATCTCCTGCTATGTTAGTGACCGATGGGATAAGTCTATTGGATAGTAACCTAGAGTTCGATAAAATAGTAAGGCCTACTGGAGGCTAGTGGAGTCGCCAGGTGGAATGTCAGTTGTTTTGAGGTATACTTGTATGGTCCACCACCAGTAATGTCAAAAGCCAATCTAAGGGAGTGTTTTTTGTGGTTTTTTCTGAGTTTTATGTGCCTACAAGGTTTGGAAGAGTTTTCTATAACTGACTCATCATTTTGCTAAGATGGTGAAAGAACTATTTTCTACTCTTCAGACAATATCTAAGTTTACTAAGCTTGATTGGGACTTCAGGAGTTACTAAGGTGTACTTAGATTGTCACTAACTCGAAAGGTCCTACTGTGAGTGTCACTATGTTAGTGAGCAGTGGGATAAGTCAATCAGATAGTATTCTTAAAGGTCTCTAAAGATGAGGGAAACTAAGCTTTTAATACTCAGAGTCCCACCGTGATCGCCATTATGTTAGTGTGGCGATGAGGTGGCTAAATTGGATGGAATTCTAAAATTTAGCAAGGTAGTAAGGCCTACTGGAGGCTAGTGGAGTTGCCAGGTGGATTTTTAGTTGTTTTGAGGTATATGTGTATGGTCCACCACCAAGACTGTCAAAAACCAATCTAAGGGAGTTTTTTGGGGTTTTTTTGAGTTCTTTATGTGCAGCCTAGGATGTAAGAGTGTTATAAACCTGATTCATCACTTTGCTAAGATGGTGAAACAGAGAGTTTACACTAAATGTTTCTAAAGGCTGATGGTTTAAGTTAAAAGTTGAAGGACTAAGGAGTCTATAAAAGTTTGCTAGACTGTCATGTACTCAATAGGTCCCACCTTGATCACCATTATGTTAGTGAGCTGGTGAATAAGTCAATCACCATATTTAAAGATCTCTAAAGATAAACTATGTTTTTTAATCACTCGTATCCCACCGTAATCGCCATTATGTTAGGTTCTCGTGATTTGGCCGATTGGCGAGCCAAATGACGATGTAACATCAAACCAAGCTTTGGAGCCCGAGGACAATTTTTTCAGACCAGAGAGAGGGCTTCTTACTCTGCAAAAGTGATGTCGTGTGTTTACTTGCGTGTTCTCGATATTAGGCTAGTTCTCAAGTGTAGGTTTGGTTTTTTTAGCTTTTAAGTTCAGGAGTCATAAATCGATCAAATACATAAACTGATAACAAGATGCAGAGAATTAGCTGGAGTCAAATGTGTCAAGGAAGCTATGGAGGTGATGATGTAAAGTCACTAGAGGCTTGGCTTGATTCACTAAGAGAAGGGATCTCCAGCAAATGATCGAATGGACAAATAAGTTGGAGAGAAAGACAAGGGATTTCAAGTGTAACTAGTTTATAGCAGACATAAACATGTTATAGCAAGCCATTAATCATGCTAAATGCAACTGTGAGCTAATTAATACATAGAAATCAAACATTCCAGCCATACATAGAGGTATAAGACCCTCTAACTTCGGGAAATGGCTATCAGACTTTGGGGAAAACACATAAGACAAAATAACACTCATAAACTACGCCGGAATGCCTAAACATAGTCTCTAAGTCATTGGGCACTTTGACAAACAATCTTTCATAGTTTTAGGCAAAGGGCTAGATCGGGACTAGGCCTCCTTGGTTCAACAAGATGATCAACAAATCAGTCAAAGAGAAAGTTTTATGGACAGAACTATGGGCAGCTTATAGGTAGGTAGGGAAAACCATACATCCTACTCAACATGCATAGAACTTATGAATAAAACTTAGCAACAATACCTTAAGTTACTATAGAGCAGCTAAGAATTCTTTAGCATAACTAAGGAAGAAGAAAACATCAAGCTATGAAGATTTAGGGATTTTGAGGTGCCTCCATGGGCATATCTCAAAATCAATCTCTACTGATCTATAGCAGCAAGAAATATGTATTATGAATGAAAACTAGAAGACAAAAACATATAAAGAAACACTATAATATTCTACCATGTCAAGGAATCCATCAACAATCCTTCATCATTCCTCAAAAGCATCCAAGAGGCAGTCCAAAAATCATAACTCAAGTGTATTCTTCAAAGCTCATATGACCAATGTATTAATTCTTCTCTCAAGTTCAGCCTCTTCATTTACAATGAAACCCATGGAATAAATAGGCTTGAGGGAGGAAAACGTCATGGAGCAACTAGTTATCCCATTGGCCAAGTCAAAATATCTAAACTTGTCCTTGAGGCTTTGCAAAGCCCAAGGCACAAAATATCCCATAAAATATCTAAAAAACTGCTAAAAACGGAAATTGTATTGACTTTACATCATTTCCCAATGATAAAAATAGTTTAACGCACATTTGGGAAAAGCAGATTTTTGTAGTTCAAAAATTACAAAAATACTTCATATTTATGCCTGAAAAAGGTCCCCTGACTTGCTGGATGCAATAGGCAGCCTTCCCGATGTCGAAATGAGGCTCATGAGGGCTTTCTGGAAATCTCTCTGTGTCTACTTTCCGGCGCAACTAGAACCAACTCAATCCGAGGTCCAGAAGTCATCCAAAACTGTACCTGTGTGAAACAACCTAGAAAATAGTAGACTGCTGATATGGCGGGCAGAACGTGCAAAATGAGGGTGTTTTTCGCCAATTTGAGGGGGCGAATGATCTCCAAATGCCCTGAAAATCGTTGGAGACCTGCTCATGGAATTATGGCATCCATTGGTATCATTCTCCTCCCTTGAAAACTCACCAAATTGAAATGGAGAAATTATGAGTTTTCGACCAAAAACCCAAAAAATGCCAAAAAACAAAAAGTTGTCGAACAAGGCCCAAAATTGGCATGCATGACCCTCAAGGGTCCATAGCAACATGCTCCGAAGCTGAGGCAAAAATATCAAGGGCTGATATGCTTTTCCCTTCCTTCCGTGCTAGGCGCTTCTCCTTCAACTTCTTCAATTTCTCTTGTGCTACCTTTAATTTTCGCCTGGCAAACTGATTTAGCTTCTGAAAGTGAAGAGTCCTCTTTCTTTGTAGCTCAAGATCCCTGTTTTCCCTCTCAAGCTTCATTTCCAAATGCTGGTTAGCTCTCTCAAGCCATGCTTCTTTGTTTTCCTCAATTTCCTGCTCAAGGAGGGCAGTGAGAGGAAAGGCTTCGAAATGAGCTTGTTCTTCTGCTTTCTGCTTTTCCAAGGCTCTTCTAAGCCCGATGGTCCTAGGCCTCTTCCGCCTAGGCTGGTCTTCCTCCTATTCATCATCAAACTCGCCAATGAGCTCTTCAATTCTTACTTGCGCCTTTTCTGCGTCTTTTTTATACTTAATTGCCCTTGCCTCATGAATAGCTGCATGAAACTTCATTTGCTTGTTTTCAACCTCCAAGAAGTGGTTGAAATTCCTCGCCCTTTGAAGATCTTCCTGTAATACCTCAATTTGCCTCTCTTTGTGAATGAGGAGGTTTTCAAGGAGGCGAGCCTCATTGTCACTATCATCGCTTTGGATAGGGATAATAGCTAATTCATCTCTATGCTTTGTACTTTCTCCAATTTTACTTTTGCCTTTGAAAGCCAATCTGGCGCTTTTCCTCCTTGGCAAACTAGAAAGTGTCTTTTTGGGCAATTTCCTCTTACTAGGAACAATATTTTCTACTGTTAAGGTGGCAGCTTTAGCTTGCTATCCTTCCTCAATATCCTGTCCAATTTGTGGCTCAAAAGGTGCTTCAATTGTCTGCCCAGCTTGCTGCTCTTCAACTGCTGTCTGCTGATGTCCCTCTTCCTGTATCTGCTGCTGTCCCTCAATATCCAAATGCTGCTGTTCATTGCCTTCTCCTTCTTGCT
Source organism: Pinus albicaulis (assembly GCA_034641835.2). NCBI lineage: Eukaryota > Viridiplantae > Streptophyta > Pinopsida > Pinales > Pinaceae > Pinus > Pinus albicaulis. Next base: position 1,210,874,994 of record CM076580.1, on the reverse strand, counting down.
GCTGTTCCTCAAATTCCAACTGCTGCTGTCCGTCAAACTCCAACTGCTGCTGTCCCTCAACACCAACTGCTGCTGTTCACTGCCTTCTCCTTCTCACTGTGGTTCACTACCCTCTCCTTCTCCTTGTTTACTTTGCTTCCCAGTAGTCATTTTGAGTTTTTTAGGTGTATGCCTACTAGACAAAGGCACTGGGTGATGGACAGGATGAGTAGGAGACACATTAACAGGAGGGACAGTGGAAAAATCTGAATGGCCGATGAAAGAATCCCAAGAAACCCCTTTCTTCTCTAGCTGGTGTAAGAAGATAATCTTGATCAAGGAATGATGAAAGAGAGAAGGGATTTGCTGAGGTGGAGCCTTCTTTTGGACAGTAGATGCCATTTTCTCTATGCTCTTGGACAAAAAGTATGGAAGGTTTAGTTGCCTGCTTCTGGTAAAATGCATCAACAAGCGGACATGATAGGCATAAATTCGATTAAACCTCCCTTCACAAGTGAAATATCTCATTATGGCTTTCATCAGTGGAGCATAACTGTCAAGAAGATAGGAAAAAGGGAAAATAGCAGTGATAGTTTCCCTATGTTCAGGCTTGATGAAAGGTTTATAATCCTCTAGATCATGATGAGCTTGTTTAAACCACTTTTCACCATGATACGGGATCTTGGTAGCCTTGGATACATACCTTGGAGAAATTTTGAAGTCAAGACCCGCCAATTGGAAGTGTTTTTCCTTGAATCTCAAAGCGCACAAATGTGTTAGTGGCGAAAAACTCTTGACTTCTTCTATCCTCTGGCAGAAATCAAGACAACCTACTTCATGGAAATTGAAAAGCACAGATGGGTGAGTATTGATTTCTTATATGGAGATAGGCTCATATCTCTTATGTGGACCGCTCCTGTGATCTTGCTTTGGAGGCATTCTGACTTGAAAAAGCTTTGGAAGAGGCAAACTGCCTTCACTGTATGTAAAAATGCTCTGCTGGATTGAAACTGGTCACTAGACTGTTTGGACAGATATGGACAATGTGGTCAGGATAGATTGCAACAATGTTTCTTTGAATAAACCACCTCTGCACTCCTCAAAAACAACCCTTCACCTCTGGATGCACCTCAGCCAGGTAAACAAACTGCTGTGTATATTCCCTGTGCACAGTATTGAAAAATCACCTTTCCTGTGGATTTGTTAGAGGCCAATCCACACACCAATATTTGGTCTTCAAGACAAATATTAATTATAAAACCCTGTTCTTTAGAAATGGTCTTCCTCTTGAAAAATATCACAGTCAACAGCTCTTCAAAATGATACAATGTAGTGAAAAGGAGGGCAGACTTAGGTTAGGTGAAATATCAGTGCACAGTGTTTTATGAAGAACACCTTTCACTTGTGAAGTTAAGAAATCAACCACCACCTTTGTACCTCTGTCTCCAATGTTAAAATTCAATCATCAACAACCTCTCCTTTAGAAAGTGGCCCTATTCACCTTTGGAAAATCTCTGTCAACAAATTCACAGTAGGAATAATACAGTGAAAGAAAGGCAATCTGCTAAAAGGGTGTGCTGTGAGAAAATGCCAAAATTACTCTGTTTTTTGAAGTCTCAGATGCCAACCAATACACCTAGCTCCTAGCTCAAGGAGGCTTATAGTCATTTAACAATTCTGCCCTGTATAGGTGTGCCACCTTTCAACAATTTTCATCTCTAGCAAACCATCATACATATGCTTAGACTGTCAATACACAGGATTGGAGCGAATATGACAGAGTTTTTAGAAGACCACAAGCTTTTAGGCAGAAAATGTGTGAGTTTTCCTTTTCAAACAAAAAGAATGTCAAAACCCCTCTTACTGAGTGTACTTCACTGCTTTGATAATGTGGAAATGTCTGGAGGACTGTGAGGACAGTTTCTCTGCAGACCTAAACCCTGTCTTTCTACAGCAAAATATCCTATAATCAAAGCACAATTCTTTACAGGAAAAGTTCTGTCTTTCGACTGTTTTGAAAACAAACTTCCCTTAATCTCAAAACCAAGTATCTCTGTAGGTGTTTTTGAATGACATAGTCTGCCCTCTATTTCATCTTTACACCTCAAAAAATATACAGCAAATAGCATTATTTTCCTAGTATAGTGACATTTTTTAGAGTTTTGTATGCAATGTAACGAGGAGGTTTGTAAAAATTCTGATACCCTTTTCTTGTTAGTCACCCTTAACAGTGTATTTCTCATGTACATAGCTTTCACTCCAAGGGTATTTTCAAAGCAATTTCTTGAAACCGAGGGGGAAAACATGTGAGAGTACCTTTAAATTTGATGAACAATCCTCGTGCAGGGCTGGAGTAGCACCAGGGCCTTCCAAAACTTGCGCGGCACTCTTTCGAAGCCAGCACGTCGCGCAAAAATAGCCCTGGGTGGCCTGTCGGGTCGACCTGTCGGGCGGCGTACAGGCGCGTCGCTGGTTTATACAGGCGCGTCGCGCCAATACTAACGGCCCGTTCAAAACCTCCGCCAGGCGCGTCGCGCAAAAACGCAGGCGCGTCGCTCGGCCTCTGCATAGTGTTAAACCCTACCAAATGACCCGAACTGCCTTGTTTGATGCTGAGAGGCGCGGAGCTCCGTTTTAGACTTTGAAAATGACACCCTTACCCTCACACTTCAACCTTTGATGTCATTTGAAAACAAATTTCCAACGGTCATTAAACCTTTGAAAGTAGCATTGGTTTTCAACTTTGTTTTGTTTTTAAACCATGGGCTTGTTATTTTGAATATACAAACCCGAACAATGACTCTGTTTAGTACAAAGTAGTCAACCCCGAGCTTTAAACCTTGACAAACAACTCAACAACCTCGACATCACTTCTGCCACTGTGTTTAATAATACAGGTAATATTTATGATGCATAACAACCCCTTTTAAAACTGTCGATGGAATACCTGAATACTGCTTTGTTCTTTGAAGGACATGGCTAGTTTGTCAACTTGCTCTGACAGCTCTTGGTCTTCGGCAGTTTCTTCATCCTTCACCTACAGTAGGTGTTTAAATTTGCTAACCTTACTCGGACTTGATCATGACCTCCTGTTTTGATAAGGGCGCCTCTCTCTCAAAAACTTCCCTGCCTGTAGGTGTAGTATACAATACCTCTGTCCTTTTTTAAATAATAAAGGTTGTGCTTCTTTTTTAAACTATCCAAACAATGATCATATGCTGAATGACCTTTTTAACATAATGAACAATAGCTCACAAGGGGATATCTTCTTGGTGATGGAATTCAAAAGCCCTGTCTGCTGGTTCTCTTTCCATGTATTTCTGTGCTACATCTGCCCTTTGGAATGATGACAACTGTGTTTGTTTTAAGACATCTAAACAGTGACAATTTATCAAAACAAACTTCTTCTGCCTATTCATAAGATTGTACACCCATTTGCCTTGTCCATCTGAAAAGATAAGCTTGTAAAACAGGAAAACAGGGCTCTTTGATACACAGTCATCATTTTGCTTTGACCAGTGTGTTGACCCTTTTTTTTCAATAGAACCGTTTCATAACTAGACTATGTTCATTGTTTTCCCTTCTTGGTGATTTTTATCAAGGAAATACCATTCATAATGCGCCAGAAAAATTTGAAAACTTTGAACACCATTTCTTGAAAAGCGCTTCTTTGGACCTTTGGCATGTGATATTGTTTTGTTGTTTGATCCTTTCCCTCAAGGAAACTGCCCCCTTTTTGGTATCAATGGCATACCTATTCATAACATTTCCTGTCCACCATGATGTATATTTTGAAAGATATTTTCATATGAATAGGAAGAGTAATATTTTTGAATTAGAAGCATTATCTTTGACCTGTGTAATGACTTCCATTTTCCTTCTTTGTATCTCTCTACTGCACCTTTCTGACTAATTCAGTCTTCAATAATATCCAAGGCTCTGGCCATCTGCTCATACATGGAGGAGGCTCTTCATTAGGTAAGGTATCTGAAAGTTTCTTAACAAATCTGTTTGACACAGCTTTTCTCAGGATGTGATGGTAAGTAAACCACTTGAAAAACATCAATATTAGCATCTCTTCTTGCAAGCATCACTGTGTTTCAGAAGAAACCCTAGCCACAGTGACACTATTTCTCTGCACTGCTCTAAGGGTGACTGAAATATCATCATTTGGTTTGGTCATCTCATGAAAGATTACTTGACAAATAGTTTCTATGACTATGGAGGTCAGTGTCTTTTGAGAAACTAAGAACTTTCTTTCTGCCTGTGCAATGGCATTTGTTGTCAGCATTTATTCCATTTGATCTTGTGTACAAACAGGCTTCTTATGATTGGGATGTTTACTGATGACAGGCCTTTCTAAAGTTCAACAACTTACATGATTTGAAAGCTTCAGATGACCTTCTTTATAAGACCAGACTCTCCTTTCCTTTGAGCTAGCATATTTCAACTATATTCCTGTTATGATCATCAGTCACATTCATAAAACCTGGAGTCCCTGTTTCATTTGTTCAGTTCAAGGCAAACCTAGACTTTTGCAATCTTCAAAGTCAATACTGGCCAGCGCCCTCTGCTTGTGGATGAAGGAGGCGCCCTAACCCTCTGCTTGTAAATGAAGGAGGTTCTGGGCCATGACCATTTGCCAGTTTGCTATGACAGTGGTGTCTTTCTGTGATTTTCATGCTGGAAAGAACTGTAAAGTCTGGATGAGTAGCTTTCTGTTTTGCAGGCATATCTCAGGCTCAAGTTACATTTAGAAGCAGTTGTTCCTCTAACTGTAAATTCAAGCATTTCCTCCTGAGATGAAGTTATATTTCTTGCCTTTGTAGAAACCATAGAACACTGTGAAAAACCTAATAGTCAGCTTGAGATTGGGGTTTATGCAGCGCTGAGATCTAGGTAATGTGAGTGGCGCGACTTAGGGTTGTTTGTCAATTTCATTTGCAAAGTAAGAGGTCAGTCATGGTAGGCCTATTGCAGATGAAGGCTTTTTGTCTTTTTGATGATTGCCAAGGGTGAAATGTCTTAATGCGCCACTTCCTAACATAGGGGAGACTTTTGAAACATATGTGGATTTGCCTTTTAAAGCTGATGGGCAGACTAATAAGGCTGAAGCTAGATAGGATTGTGATAATGAGGTTTTGATTTCGACATGGGCAAACTGAAAAGTAGAAGGGAAAAAAAAAGTTTTAGGAGGGTTTGACAAATAGTTTCTGTGACTATGGAGGTCAGTGCCTTTTGAAAAACCAAGAACTTTCTTTCTGCCTGTATAATGGCATTTTTGTCAGCATCTATTCCATTTGATTTTGTGGAAAGCAGGCTGCTGAAGATTGGAATTTTCACCAATGACATGCCTTTCTAGAGTTCAACAATTCACATGATTTGAAAGTTTCAAATGACCTCTTTTATCAGACCAGACTCTTTTTTCCTTTGAGCTAGCATATTTCAAACTCTATCCCTGTTATGATCCTCACTCACATTCATAAAACCTGGAGATATTGTTTCACTGTTCAATACAAGGCAAACCTGGACTTTTGCAATCTTCCAAGTCAATATTGGCCAGCGCCCTCTGCTTGTGGATGAAGGAGGCGCCCTAACCCTCTGCTTGTAATTGAAGGAGGTCTTGGGCCATGACAATTTTCCAGTTTGCTGTGACAGTGGTGTCTTTCTTACTGTGATTTTCATGCTGGAAAGAGCTGTAAAGTCTGGATGAGTAGCTTTCTGTTTTGCAGACATATCTCAGGCTCAAGTTACATTTATAAGCAGCTGTTCCTCTAACTTTAAATTCAAGCATTTACTCCATGAGATGAAATTATATTTCCTGCCTTTGTAGAAACCACAGAACACTGTGAAAAACCTAATAGTCAGCTTGAGATTGGGGTTTTTGCAGTGCTGAGATCTAGGGGATATGAGTGGCGCGACTTAGGGCTGTTTGTCAAATTAATTTGCAAAGTAAGAGGTCAGTCATGGTAGGTCTGTTGCAGATGGAGGCTTTTTGGCTTTTTGATGATTGCCAAGGGTGAAATGTATTAAAGCACCACTTCCTAACATAGGGGAGACTTTTGAAACAGATGTGGATTTGCCTTTTAAAGCTGATGGGCAGATCAAGAAGGCTGAAGCTAGATGGGATAGTGACAATGAGGTTTTGATTTCGCCAGGGGTGGACTGAAAAGTAAAAGGGCGAAAAAAGTTTTAGGAGGGTTTTCTGGATGACATATTGACATAAGGAAATCAGTTTCTAGAAAACTCAGTTGTAGATATAGTCATCACTAACATGTAAAAAATATTGATGGCTAACAGGTACCTCCTCCAAGGCTTCTTCCCCGCTAAAGGTGCACCAAGAGTTCCTTCTTGGTTGTAAGCCATGAAGAAGTCTACCCAGACAATGTGCCCTACCACCAAGGCAGTCCATGAGTCATGCCGGGCACCTAGCCAGTTTCCATGTGGCTAAGCATGACCCGTATCTATCACAGAGATCATCAAGTTCCACCCTTGTCATGGGAATTTGAACCTACTAGAGCGAGGTCACAAATTTCCCTATCAAGGCCTGCAACAAGAAATGCTCCCCTTGCTTCTCCAATGTACAAGGTTCCATCATAGTCATCCGAGGAAAGGTCCTCCATGGTATTGGAAAAGAAGTCATCTTCTTTCCCATCCCTGCATACGGTCCATCTCCCAGATGCTCAATTGAAACACGAGCCATGTCTTCATGAAGAATCTCTAAGCGAGTGTCCTCCGTCCTCATCAATGTCTGCAATGCTTCCGATCCCGGTACCGCCTGCTCATAAAGTTCCTCCTCGATCATTGTCACTTCTGCAAAATTTTCATGTGGTTCATCCCCCAATGCCTGCAATGTGCTTGGTCCAGGTTCAACTTGTTCCACGAGTTCTTCCTCGATCATATCCGCATCCTCAACATCCTCCCCAGAATCATCCATCACCGATACTTGCGATGTGCTTGGCCCTGGTCCAACCTGTTCATCAAGTTCGTCCTCGACTTCTACCACATCTGCAACATCCTTGTGAGAATCGTCCACCATCAATGCTTGTAATGTGCTTGGTCCTGGTCCAACTTGTTCATCAACTTCTTCCTTCACTTCAATCACATCTACAACATCCTTTGGTTCGGCCACAGTGGGCTTCATGCCACCATGCTTCATCTTTCCAAGGTCTCTAAGCTTGAGAAGCTTATCAATTAACTTCCTTCGCTCTTCTTCCACCTTGTCCATTTCTGCTCGGAGAATTCTCACTTTCTTCATAAGTCAAACATTTCATCTTTTCTCATGCCAGATGTCCTCCTCTTGCACAATGTATCAATGGTCCGACTCGCCTCATCAAACTCCTTTTCCACTTCCTTCGACTTCTCTTTAATTTCTTTGAAGTTCATTTCCAATGAAACAAACTCATCCATCAAGCTTCAATACCACCTGCAACGCCGCAACGGTATCCCTGCTCAATAATAATAATAATAATAATAATAAAGCCACAAAAATGTAGCTCTGATACCAACTGTCACGCCCTTATACCTGTGGTAGTCTCCCAACCGCTCTATAGACGGGTGCGGCACTACCTTATTTTTCTCTTTTTGAATACTCAATAAGTAGACTACGCCTAACTCAACACTTGTTTAATTGATCTTCCAAAGTGCTCCTGTGCGGAAATAAAATAGCAATAAACATCAATATCAAACCACATGAACGCCCATACATTCAAGGGAGGGCAAAATCCCGTTAATAAGTCTGCCCAGTATTATGCTTCAATAAATATGTACAATCTGCAACAACTATACAACCAAGCCTCCATAAACCATTTATGCTTCTTGCCAAATGTGCTTGTACCTGGGTCTAGCCTTAACAGCTTCCCAACAGTGCAAAAAATCCAAAGGAACCCAAAAATTCCCTTTCAGAACATGTTTATGAAGTCTGCGTGAATTCTGGTTCGAGTGGGTCACTCGGGTCACAGACGCCCTCGGCACCCTGAACGCGTTTCCGCACGCGGGTCACCGGGGTCACGGTCTGCACGCGTTTCCTGAACGCGTTCGACCCAACCCGACCCTGCTGAACGAACTCCGCGCCTTCAGACACTGATCCGCGCGTCCGGAACGCGGGCGCGCCGCACGAACCCGACTCGACCTGAACGCGCCCGCCCTGAGCACTGTTCTCCACGCGTCCTGCGGAAGGAACCCGACTCGACCATGCACTAAACACTGCACCGCACGCGCCCTGCGGAAGGAACCCGACTCGACCTGCGGGTGAACGCCGAACGAGTTTTTACCCGACTCGACCTAGACTCCGTTTCCCTGCTGCGGCTTCGCCCTCCACCCTCGACCTTCGCTCTGGCTCGAGCATTAGCTTTCCAATGGTGGAATCAGCAAGATGTTGATGTCCTTCTTTCTTTCCTTTATCGTCCATCGCACGTCCTCCTTTCGTATGTGCCTTTGCCCACATATTGCTTCCATGGGTGGGGCTTGACCCATATGAGGCCGACCCAGTAAACGCCCATAAAGCCTTGGTTACGACGTGGCATTTCCTCCTTAACGTCGGCTTGCCACCACGGCCGGCCTATAAAACCTCCAAGCCAACACACGACCATTTTTGGACACGTTTATGCACGTCGCTCCTAAACGTTGCACGGTCACCATGATAACGTTGCATAGTAGCCGAACGATGTTTTCGTCCGTCGGCGCGCCCGTCTAACCTTCCGTCGTGGTTTTCGTCGTTCGTCGCATGTCCACCGAACGCTTCCAACGCCTTCTGTCGTCGTCCTCGGCTCGTGGGTCTTACAGGGGCGGTTTCCATCGCGGCGGGCGTATAATTGGACGGTGTCCATTGAGCAGGGACATGGAAACCTTACATTTCGCATAGTTGGGCGACTGTCGTCACGGCGGGGCGAGGAAACCTGTCACGCCCCTAGACCTTCGGTGACCTTTCAACCGTGCTATAGACGGGGTGCGGCACTACCGTACTTCTCCTTTTCGGAAT